>OX463784.1:11118782-11816282 GCA_949825025.1 Siphlonurus alternatus | reverse complement strand
TCTAAAGACATTGCAAGTGTTAAATATGTTGATATAATTTAATTAATTAAATTAAATTAAATTAATTAATGTTAATTAAAGGTGAGATGTATGAAAATAATATAAAAAAATTGTTTCGTGAATTAATAAGTCATGCGTAGTATTATAGACGTGGACTGTACTGAAGTCCTAACTAAAGTCACGCCTACATTTAAGTATAACTGCAGTGTAGAAGGGGCAGTAGTAGACTCATTTCTATATATACATGGTCCAGTAATCCATCCCAGCTTTTGCCTAGTTGTGACTGAGGAAACCATAGAAGTAAACCACAGTAAAATATAAGTCCAAATAAACCATGCATATTTGTTTCAATAACTTTTAAAAAAAAAATAGATTTTAAATATTGGGGGAAAAAACAACTGAATAAGAAGGGAAATAATATTTCCATCTTCTACTGCTTTGTAAACACATCAGAAGTCAATACATCAATATATTTAATATATAATTAATGTAAATTAAAAATAAAATAGAAAAGATTGTCAATTATCATTTTAATGTAACCATTTTATAATAATTTTAAATAATATATACAACGTATGTTAGTATACCAAAATCTTCTGTTCGTTATTTGTAAATAAAGAAGTATTGTTAGTATCAACAATGGTTTCTTACAAACATTGTCAGTAGAAGACTTTAGAGAATAAACAATAAAATGAAGACTATATTATTATTTATCGGAGTTAAGGTACACTCGTCGCCTTGGAAAATTTCCCACTTACAGCCTTGTTAATCACTATGCCCTGTGTTATTCTTACGGGGCATGGTGATTAACAAGGCTGCAAGAGGGATTTTCTGAGGTGACAACTGTACACTCCTCACCTCTGAAAAGTTCTCCTTTGCAGCCTTGTTAATCACCATTGTAATATACGCACAGAGCATGATGATTAGCAAGGCTACAAACGGAACTTTACAGAGGCAACGACTGTACATTTATTTAAGGATAGAAAATTCATATAAAAAAACCGAAGTCTTAGAAGTAGATTTTATTAATTAATGACTCCTAGAAAGTTTTAAAAGACGATAGACAAGCTGAATACGTATATATACATAATTTTATAATATTTCATATTGGAAGAATAATTGCAATGTTAATGACGTCAATGTTATACCCTTTGATACAAACTTTATCACGTGTGCAACGTGTGTGGTAGGTAGTCCACTTTGTGTATTGAGTTATCCATCCAGAGAGAGATAGAAGAGAGAGAGAGAGAGAGAGAGAGAGAGAGAGAGAGAGAGAGAGAGAGAGAGAGAGAGAGAGAGAGAGAGAGAGAGAGAGTACTGGGTCAACCGTATTTGCATAAATACAAAGCCCTGGATTTGATATGCTTTATATAGCATTAAAGCAAAATAAAATACATAAATGAAATATCATCAAATAATAAGCATATAATGTAATAAAATAATATGGATTTTCTATGTTTAAAATTATACACTGTCAATTTGAAACTGCTGATAAAAAATGTGGAATTAATTTATAATATTGAATGAAATGGACAACCTAAATGAAAATTTGTTATTGCAGAAATGAATAGAGGGTACTAAATTATGTTACTCTGAATCTTTTTCAGATTATTTTTTGGTCCAAAAACTATTTTCAAATAATTATTGAAATTTCTGTAAGTTAAGTTGGCACTCCTAAAAAAGGATAAGGACTAGACGCCTATTGACGCCTCCAAGGGGAGTGGCTTCATTTTCAATAAATATTTAAAAATAGGTGTAGGTCTAAAAAAGTCTGAAAAAATTCAGAGTAGCATAATTTGATACCCTCTATTCATTTCTACAATAAAAAAATTTCATGCAGGTATTGTAAAAAATGAGAAATTCATTATGCATGCAGGGGTACACGTACACTTGTCGTATTTGAAAATTTTACAATTGTAGACTTGTTAATCACGACACTGTGTTATTCTTACAAGGTATGGTAATTAACACGGCCGCTAAGGGGAATTTTCCAAGGTGACGATTGTATATTTAAATTAAGGGAATTCATAAAGAGCAAAAATTAAGGATATTTTTTTTTAAAACTCAATGTTTTATTTTTTTTTAACATAAAATTTCAAGCCTTAAAAAATGTGTCTTAATTTCTGTTTTATCTTTTTTTAAATGCCTCCTGTTGTCGAGAAAAATACAGATCTGATTCTTTGTTAATTGTCCCCCCCCCTCCTTCGTACCCTGAATATCTAAAACACAAATTCAATTCACCCTTCTTTTATTATATAAAATTATATTAATTTTGTATAATATGCAATTTTCTATTATATAATGAAACTATAACTAAATTAATAGAAGCCTTAATAAACTTTCCATTATAAGTTTCCTTAGTGGGTGTGATGTAATTATCTTATCACCTGACTTTGACTTTACTTTGTGGTGTTGGTCGAAATAATACAATTAGCACGAGCTCTTCTTGTAGACCAATTAACTTAGTAGCGTGGACGTACAACACTTAATTAGGACTTCGTGTATAGAAACTGTTGTACATTTTTCTTACTTTAGACCTGGAAAGTAAAGTTCTTAACTTTCACCACGCTATACCAAGAGGGGTCGAAACGACCTACTATTTAAATCATTTAATATGTTAAATATAGTTTTTATTTTTTATAACGACGAGTGTACACCTTAAGACAGAACAAATGACTTTTGGGGGCTGTGAACATAAATTAGAATATTTATAGATACATAAAAGTATGCTTTTGGGGCAGGAAGAGATATAATAAAATAATAGGAGTATACCCATTTTTCTATTTTACACGTCACAAAATTTATTAAGTTTACTCGCTTTTTTAAAGTATGTAATAACCAGTGTAAAATTATGTCCTGTATGAGTATTCAATATACTATTACATATTTTGCATCTTTAACAAATTTTTTGAGAAAAATTACATTAATAACATATTTAACAAGCTTTGTTGTATAATAAATTTTATTAACATTTATTTGATAGCATACTGGATACATGGATACATGAAACGACATGATCTATATTACAACTGTAATCAAAAGATTGAAATAAAATTCTATTCTATTCTATTCTATTCTATTCTATTCTATTCTATTCTATTCTATTCTATTCTATTCTATTCTATTCTATTCTATTCTATTCTATTCTATTCTATTCTATTCTATTCTATTCTATTCTATTCTATTCTATTCTATTCTATTCTATTCTATTCTATTCTATTCTATTCTATTCTATTCTATTCTATTCTATTCTATTCTATTCTATTCTATTCTATTCTATTCTATTCTATTCTATTCTATTCTATTCTATTCTATTCTATTCTATTCTATTCTATTCTACGGTATGCAATTTTGCTTCACCTATACATACATTTTAGGAAAAAAACATGGAGGGAAGGCTACAACTGCAAGCAAACATTTTTATCATTATTTTAGTACAAATATTCTTTTTATTAAGAAATTAATTAAACATTATATTGTTATTATTTTATGATTCAAAAACGCATATTAAGTATTAAATCAATATAGCTTTAGGGAATCATTGTAAAAAAAATATAGAATATGTGCATAATACATGATTAGGTAAAAAGTCTTTTAGGTTCTGTATATAGTATAAGAAAAGTACGTCACCGCATATAAAATAAGCTTTAAAACCTCTACTTTTATATAGCAATATTTATATTATAGACTCTAGTGTAACATACTGGAAATATCATAAAATTATTTTAGTAAATCTGGATACAAAATTATTGATGAGGTTTATTTACGCCTCTATATTTTTTTTTAAATATAGAATTTTTCCTTATACAAAATTTAACAGATTTCTAATAATTTTAATATTTATATATTAGTTTAAATAATTTAAAATTTCTAAAATAGATTTTACATGATATGTGTAAGCACTTAAAACCTTCCCCAATTTGATGGATATGCAGCTGCAAGAGGCAGAGACATGCAAACCACAAGTTTTTGATGAGGTATAAGAATAACCACAGCATCATTTTTGTTTTATTTACATATTTTATTTATTTATAATTTTTTTAGAAAGATACACTCCTATCATCTTGGAGCTCGGTATAAGGGTAGGAATAAGAGAATTAAGGATTTATGATGGCCTCGCGCTGTTTCGTGTCCTAGAATTTACTTGTGACTGAGGAAACCATGGAAACCTCAGTCATGATGGTCGGAAATTGATGTATAGGATGCCATTTATCACCTCCAATTAAGATATATATGAATAAATTGTGAAAAGTTTGGCGGTGCCTGGGATCGAACTCACGACCATCCGATTACGAATCAGATGCTTATATACCACTGCGTCAATTAATTATTTTAGTTTTTATTGAACACTCTTACAGTGTACATATGCATACTGCGTCAATTAAGTGCCCGGTTAAACTTGATTTTCTTTTTTTAGGGTTGCTAGCTACAACATTCATACAGCAGGTACATTTTTCTTCCTGCAAATGTATCACACATGCATCATGATGCTTTTCAAATATAATAATCATACAAAATAAAATAGAATATATTTATTCAATCTTTTGATTACACAGCATCTTTTTTTTAAAGATACAGCATAATGTAGATTATGTCCAACAGTCATAATAATTCTAATAAAAACAAACACAAAAACACTTCAAAAGAATCATAATACATTATTCTTGTCTACCTCAACCAATATGATTAAATTTTCAATTGGTAAATCAAAATTTTTTTTAACACTATACATAGGATACTTTACCAATGACTTACTGAGAATACCTCTCACATTTTGAGGGTGACAATTATACTTGGTAATAAGAGACGAAATAGACGAAATAATCATAATCCTTTACGTCTATGACAATAATTTTGTGAAAAGGTTCTATGGCATTTAGCTCATTGTTAATGAGATATTAGAATGTGAAAATTTTAGTGGCTTAATCGAAAGAAGAGGTAAAAATATGGTACTGTGATTTTTTTTAGATTTTTCTGAGACCGGAAACTATTTTTAAAAATTATTGAAAGTCTATATTTTGATGACGTCACGGGTGGCACTCCTTAAGAAAAAGGATAGGGCAGTGCCGCCCGTGACGTCATAAAATAGACTTTCAATAATTTTTTAAAAATAGTTCCCGGTCTCAGAAAAATCTGAAAAAATTCACAGTACCATATTTTTACCTCTTCTTTCGATTAAGCCACTAAAATTTTCACATTCTAATATTATCTCATTCTCTCTAAATTTAAATATAAAAATAATTTGTATATTAATATACATTATTTAAACTTTGAATCAAGCTCTGGAAATAAACGTTTATTTCTACTATGTAGAAATTTTTAACTTGTTGATCAAATCAAATTGTAGTAAAATCATTTCAATCTAAGGTTCATATTTCAATATTTCCTATGTCAAAAAATTCAAATTTATTTCTGTAATAACATTACGTATTATATTGAGCTATGTTGAAAATTAAATAAAAAATTATCATCTTCTATGTTTTATTGTTGCTTTTATTTTATAAAAAAAATGTAAAACATGACACTTTGAACTTTAAACATAACGAAAATAATAAAAAGAAAAGTAAATTGAGAAGAATTGTTGTGGGAGTTAGTATATAGTGAGAAATAATAGAAGCTTGGACATACAGACATACTCCATATACTTAATACGTGAGAGGGTATCTAGTACTGCAGTAGAAAGATGTAAGGGGGTGTATGGAAACATTCCCTACAGAATTGTACACGTTTATCCTTTTAGAGTTACCATCTTCTTTGCTACTGCACCTGTGGCCTTCTTGAAACCATCATTCTCTCTCTCTCTCTCTCTCTCTCTCTCTCTCTCTCTCTCTCTCTCTCTCTCTCTCTCTCTCTCTCTCTCTCTCTCTCTCTCTCTCTCTCTCTCTCTCTCTCTCTCTTTCTACATACTAGCTACCTACACATAAAATTGTGATAGCTTAGCTGAAGGGCAGAGAAAATTTCACCAACTATAAAAGTGTTTGTCCTTAAAGAAAAATAATACACCTACACCATATAGTAAGTGCAGTATTTATTTTTAGAAGGAAAAAAAAAAAAAGCATATATTATGAAAACTTTTTTATGTCGTTATTTTATTTTTAAACACTATACATACTTGATATGATGCATAACTTTTCTTTTCATGTTTCAAAATGTTAAAACAAATATATTTTATACATAAAATCCTTAAAATTTTCAAAATTAAGTGGCGGTTGCTAAAGAACACTCACTCGTGCATCCGGGAGGTGATTGATGGCATCCTTCGTCAATTGCCGATCATCCTGACTGAGGTTTCCATGGTTTCCTCAGTCACAAACAGGCAAATGCTGGGATGGATTGCTTAGGCCATGGCCGCCCCGGTTTGGAAGGGACCCATAAAAGTAGGGTCTACGAAGAGCCGGGAGGTTAAATTTAATTCAGTCACGTAAATGTGGCCAGTACCCTATACTAGGGTTCAGTTAAAAAGCTAAAATAATAATTGTTCTGATAATTTGTACAGCTAAAAACAAATATAATAAAGCAGCTTGAAACTTCTGCCTACTTTATTTTCATAATTCAACTTAGCGCAATGTTTTTGTTCTTATTTTATTTATTTTTAACATTTAACACTAAACAAAAATAATAATTACGCATAAAACAATTCAAATGAGATATTAGAATGTGAAATTTTTAGTGGCTTAATCGAAAGAAGGGGTAAAAATATGGTACTGTGAATTTTTTCAGATTTTTCTAAGACCGGGAAGCGTATTTAGGTTCCAGTACCCGTTACAGCACTTCGCGCTGAAATTTGAATTATTTCGCATTTCGAGTTTCACTTTTTTCTCTTTTTGCCGATAATCAATTCAAATATTAAAAAAATACCATTTCCTCGCTATAATTATCTCACAGAGTTCTTACGATTGCTTTCCATTAAAATGTTGAATTACAGCTGGAATAATATAAAATTTAGCCAATTAATTCATACTTATTTTCCCCAAATCGAGTTTGTGCTCTCTGTTATTGCAATATTAATATTAAACTCGAGTACGTTGAAAAATAATATTTTATACTACGTACAGTTTTCGGAATTTATTTTTATGGCTATAATTAATAAAAATGACATGAGATAAAATAAAAATTAATTTATTGAGAGTTCTGCCATGAAGGCACTGGTATATATAGCATTTAAACAGCGCTTGAAAAAAAAATCTTTTATGATGTGTGTTAATATTGCTTCCAATGCTTTTATTGTGTTATATTATTGCATAGTTTACTACAACTAATGAACTAATATTATGAAGAGCTAGCGCAAAAAAAAAAAAAAAAAAAAAAAAAATAGATATATATATATATATTATATATATATTTATATACATACTAAAAATTAAATTAAGCTATTGATATTATACTGCAATGAGACAATTATAATATTCAAACTCACGATTAATTAATATCATATGCAACAAATATATACGCAACAAACATTAGCAAATATTTTTTCTCTTTTTTTCTACGGAAAATCTTATAATACTATATTTTACCATTGTTAACACATCAAGCATGATAAAGCTGTGGCAATGCGTAATTACAGCCTATAATAATTCATGTATATTAAGTTACAATAAATGCAATGTTTGTTTCCGTGCTAAAAAAAATCTAAAGATTATATACAATAGACAAGCTTATAGTTCCGTGGAAATTCTGTTGCATTTTTGAATGGAGCACTTTGAGTTATGTATTATATATTTTTTTAATATATTAAAACTTAAACGTCCTCAAAATACTTGTTGTCAAATGTTTGCATGAATATGACGTTGCAGTATTATTAAGCACAGTTTTAATTAATAAAGAGTGTTGGAGGGTCCAAGCATATTTAAAAAAAGGAAAGTATATTATATTTTCATAACATATATTCAAACTCATAAGATCCTCTGTTCAAATACATAATACATTCAATGAGAAAAAACAATCGCATGTGATGGTCTTAATACATCAAATGCTATATTTCTGTTTTGGTATGAATTAATTTATGAAAAAATTAAATTAATTAAATAACCTAACTCAACCTTTTTCTTCCGAACAATTTTATGTGAGGCAGATCAAGTTGCTGAATTCCTCGATCGTCAGCAGTTTAAATCACACTATAATATGCTGTCAGTAAGCCTCTTTTTTCATGTCAATTATAAATATACTACCCATGATTAAGGAAAATATATTGTAATTTATATAAACATTAATTAAGTATATAGTTAAATTGCATGCAGTAATTTTTTAGACGAGTATCGTTTCTACAGCAAAAATCTAATTTGATTTGATTGTTGAAACAGATGAATTCACAAACCAAACAAAATTGCTATATATATTTTGCTATGCAATATGTTTTTGTCCCATTAATATTAGTATTTTTATCCACTGCATCATTCAATTTTTAAAAAGTCAAAAGGAACCTTTAATAATGCATGAACACAGTTACAAATTATACTGTACAGTACAGAAGAATTCAGCAACTTGATCTGCCTCACATAAAATTGTTCGGAAGAAAAAGGTTGAGTTAGGTTATTTAATTAATTAAATTTTTTCATAAATTAATTCATACCGAAACAGAAATATATCATTTGATGCATTAAGACCATCACATGCGATTGTTTTTTCTCATTGAATGTATTATGTATTTGAACAGAGGATCTTATGAGTTTGAATATATTATATGTTATGAAAATATAATATACTTTCCTTTTTTTAAATATGCTTGGACCCTCCAACACTCTTTATTAATTAAAACTGTGCTTAATAATACTGCAACGTCATATTCATGCAAACATTTGACAACAAGTATTTTGAGGACGTTTTAGTTTTAATATATTAAAAAAATATATAATACATAACTCAAAGTGCTCGAATCCATTAAAAAATGTAACAGAATTTCCACGGAACTATAAGCTTGTCTATTGTATATAATCTTTAGATTTTTTTTTTTAGCACGGAAACAAACATTGCATTTATTGTAACTTAAATACATGAATTATTATAGGCTGTAATTACGCATTGCTATAGCTTTATGTGTTAACAATGTTAAAAAATGTAGTAAATTTCACGTAGAAAAAGAGAAAAAAATATTTGCTAATGTTTGTTAATTGCATTTATTTGCATACATAATAATAATTAATCATGAGTGTCTAAGTGTGATTATCATTGTCTCATTGCAGTATAATATCAATCGCTTAATTTAATTTTTAGTATTTTTTTACGCGCTAGCCCTTCATTATATATGTTGTAGCAAACTATATAGCCCAAATGCATTGGCAGCAAAGACACATCATAAACTATTGTGTTTATGTTTTTTTTGTTTTGTTTTACATTCAAGCGCTGTGTAAATGCTATATATATCAGTGCTTTCATTACAGAACTCTCATTAAATTATTTTTAACTCATGCCATATTTATTAATTAGCCATAAAAATAAATTCCGAAAACTGTACGTAGTATAAAATATTATTTTTCAACGTACTCGAGTTTAATATTAATATTGCAATAACAGAGAGCACAAACTCGGTTTGGGGAAAATAAGTATGAATTAACTGGCTAAATTTTATATTATTCCAGCTGTAATTCAACATCGTTATGGAAAGCAATCGTAAGAACTCTGTGAGATAAGTATAGCGAGGAAATCAAAATTGCACTTTGCGAGGAAATGGTATTTTTTTAATATTTGAATTGATTAGCGGCAAAAAGAGAAAAAAGTGAAACTCGAAATGCGAAATAATTCAAATTTCAGCGCGAAGTGTTGTAAAGGGTACTGGAACCTAAATACGCGACCGGGAACTAGTTTTAAGAAATTATTAAAAGTGTATTTTGATGACGTCACGGGCGGCACTCCTTAAGAAAAAGGATAGGGCAGTGCCGCCCGTGACGTCATAAAATAGACTTTCAATAATTTTTTTTAAAAATAGTTCCCGGTCTCAGAAAAATCTGAAAAATTCACAGTACCATATTTTTACCCCTTCTTTTGATTAAGCCACTAAAATTTTCACATTCTAATATCTCATTATTAATTCTTTAAATGCTTTTAAATTAAAAATAATAAAATTTTACAAATAATAAACAATTAAAAAAATTACATAATATTCAACAGCTCTTATTACAACGGGTGAATGAAAAGTCTGGAAGTTAGTTATAAATGCCACTTGTGACGAATAGGATTCAGTTGAAGCAAAAAATATATATTAAAACATTTTCACAGATGTTATATTTATCTCTGTAATACGCATTAGAACAAGTTACAACACGCTAAGAAAATGATTGACACATTAAACTTTATACAGACTACGATGTTAATAACATGTCTCAAAACTTCAATAATAACTGCTGTTGAGTTCTGCAAAGTTAGATTTGATTTGAAATCACTTTGTATCTAGAAAATGACTTTTGCAGAACTAACTGTTATTTTATTGCGTGGTTCCATGATATCAAATTTAACTCTAACTCTGTTATATCATAGACAAAGGAAGAATTAAGGCACTATTGTACAACTACTTTACAAAATTATACCCACCCAAAACCAATTGAAAATCAAATTTGGTCAACATAAAATATAAAAATACTCACTGCTATAAATTAGAAGTTTATTATATTTTGATATATGTTATAATTTAGGCATTGTATGATCAATGATAACCGAATATTAAATATCATATCAATGGAGTATTGACCTCAATTTTTTTTTATTGCAGAAATGGATAGAGCGTGCAAAGTTATGCTACCCTGATTTTTTCAGATTTTTTAGAGTCCGGGAACTATTTTTAAAAAAATATTGAAAGTTCTTTTCGTGACGTCATGAGACGCCGCTCCTTAAGAAAAGGATAGGACTTGCCACCTCGTGACGTCACAGAAAGAACTTTCAATAATTTTTTAAAAATAGTTCCCGGGCTCTAAAAAATCTGAAAAAATCAGGGTAGCATAACTTTGCACGCTCTATCCATTTCTGCAATAAAAAAATTGAGGTCGAAACTCCATTTTATATTAAAATTATGCTACGAATATTTTTGCCTGTAAAGCCAGTATTACACGATATAATTTTGCATACAATTTTTCCTTTTTACAAGAAAATTTCATCTCCATACAAACAAATAGAGTTCAAGTTTTCTTGTAAGGAAAAATTGTATTCAATAGTTAAAATAATTGTATCGTGTAATATACTGGCTTAACATCAATTAATTTAATTCTTCCTGATATTATTCAGTGAATACCCTTTATGTAATTATGTATATAAATTATATATTTATTTGTTTCTTTCATACCTTTTAAATATAAAGAAAATACCTGCAAAAAAATATATATATATTTTTTTCTTTCTTGTTAGTCTGGCTGTTGTATAATTTTAGAAAATAATATTATAACATAACCATAGGGAGTTCCAATAAGAGCGAAGGCACCTAAATTGACAACGATTAATTAGGGTTTAGGAAGGTTCGGGGTTTAAAATTATTTTGAGTAATTAGTAAGTAGAAGTACCCAATTGTGGTTTGATAAAATCAAAATAAAAAAAAAAAAATGAAAAATATTCATTTAAAAGCAGCTTAGCGCTAGAATAAAATATATATAAAAAATATTAATGATTTAAAATATTTTTATTATTATTTTTTATTTATTGATAATTTTTCACGTTTTTGTTAGTTATAATATTTTAAAAAACAACTTTTTTATTCATTTATTTGGTATTTCTATTGAAATGAACAAAAACAAAATAAAACATTTATGGATATTACTAAAGTGTTAATTCATTCGAGTATAATATTAAAGTATTAAAATGGTACCATTTTAATTTTTTGATAATATTAAAGTATCACTGCTTAAATATACAACATATGGAAATGGACAACATGCATGCATGAAAACATTTTATTGCAGAAATGAATAGAGGGTACCAAATTATGCTACTCTGAATTTTTTCAGATTTTTTTGAGACCCGGAACTATTTTTAAATAATTATTGAAAGTCCCGTGATTTCAGTTGGCACCCCTAAATCCTTAATAAAAAGGATAGAGACTGGACGCCTATTGACGCCTCCAGGGGGCGTGGCCGCACTTGGAATAATTATTTAAAAATAGTTCTGGGTCTCAAAAAAATCTGGAAAAATTCAGAGTAGCATAATTTGGTACCTGTATTCATTTCTGCAATATTTTTTTTTTCATGTATGTTGTCCATTATACTGATTCAATAAACAAATGAAATAAAAATAAATTACATGTACACTCCTCGCTTTTAAAAAGTTCTCTTCTGCAGTCTTGTTAAAATACTTAAAATCATCATGCCCTGCGTTATACTTATGGTGATTTATTACATACACACCTGAAATTACAAATTAGACAGTCACCAAGTATTGTTAGAGTATGTATTCAACATTCACATCATTTTTATTCGCGCGCGGTACAACAGTGCAAAGTTGCTCTGTAAAGAAAGTCCTTGCTGACGTCATAACTCACAGCCAGCTTCGATTAGCATTGAATTGTGACGTAGGCAAGGACTAAATTTTTTACTTTGGAGCGCAACTTCGTACGCCTGCACCGCTTGTGCAGAAAAATGATTGTGAAGAAAAATTATGCGATTGTTGATTATATACTCTAACAACACTTGGTGACAATCTAATTTGTAATTTCAGGTCTGTATGCCTTTAATAAGGCTGCAGAAGGAAAATTTTCAGAGACGAGGAGTGTGCATTTAAAACACGATTGAAGAATAGGTAAGATGACTCACAGTGTTCTCCTCCACCTCCTCCAAGTTCATCTTGATACAATAGGCTACTCCCACGTGACGTCATTGCAACGCACATTGCATACTTTACAGGAGTCTGCCACGCCATAGTGTTGACATCAGCAGCGTGTAAGGGAGAAAATGTAGAAAAAAATAACTATATACGGCAATGATTATATTTATATCGTTTCCATATTATCTGCTAGTTTATAAAGAATACACTTAAGCTACATTTTTGTGTCATTAAATAATTATACCTGGCAACAAAATCAATTTTTCTTTTTATTTTTAAATGTTTTAGAGCGTAAGGTTTGATAACAGAAGGAGAAGAGAGGGGAGGTAAACATCTGGGCGTTATCCTGTAAGCAGGCAACCCAACAATCTCGTGGCGCTGCCTTATTAACGTTGCTATCTTCTTGGCAGGTGACTTTTCTGCCACGCTAAGTCTTATTTACCTTAACTATAATCCTAGAGATTTTCGATATTATACTTAATTTAATACTTCAAAGTGATATTCCCCTTAACGATTGACCTTAGTTACTATGGAGTCCTGAATTATCCTGAATTACTATTACCTGAAGATGTAAGATTTCCTCTGCCTGTCTGATTCTATCATGTGATATTGACTTGTACGTTTTATGTATTAATTTTTATGTGTTAAATATTTATTTTTTATATATATATACAATTTTTGACGATGCAGTTTTTCTGATGTGTGGTGAATGTTCGCTCTATGTGTATAGGCTCCTTAGCCTTTTATATTCACCAATTTGGGTTATTATGTTGTTGCTATTATTTATTTTTTTCCCTATTCCCTACAATGTAATTTATCCCAAATAAACAAATATTATTATTATTATTATTATTATTATTATTATTATTATGGAGTCAAAGAATATTTTTGTACGACAGAATCAAACGAAATTATTTTTTAAAAAATTGAGTATGTTCTAAAACTTAATCGCTTATGGTTTGAAAAATTCAATCTGGCAGTTTTCTCACAACAGTTCCATTTCCGGTTTCCGTCCATAAGGTCAATGTTAAAATTCTACCTCAGTTTTCACAAAACTGATCTAACGGATCCACTACAAAATTTATATGCCATCTATTGATGGTGAGTTCTAAGTCCCCTGCCAATTTTGATGAATTCAAGCGTAACGATTGCGAGATCTCAATCAAACTGAGATTTATCCTTGACTAAATTGTTTACTTACTCTCCAGTATAATAGGATCCAAATTATATTAAGTTTGTATTTATCTATGGTCAGTTGGTAGATGTATTTACATTAATTAGCAACTGTATTCACTCAAGTGTAAATTAAATGCGAAGTAAGTTCGTTCTAGAATCATTAATTAAAATACACTTCGTTAAATTTGGAATAACTATTTTATATATAAAATAAAGATTATTTTTTTAAAGTTTTGTTACTGGATTTTACGAATCGATTATTTTTATATAAAATATAGTAAAAAATTATAAAAACTTTTTTAATCAGACATCAATATGAACTAATTAATAATTGAGGGATAACAATTGACATTCTTCAATAATGAAAATTATGAATTGTTATATGAATCAATAATGTAATGGAGCATCAAATAAAAAAAAAGTAATAATTGAGCTATATTGACGTTGATATTCTGTATAATGTAGTGTAGCCTAGAGCTATATCCAGTTGATTCATAATACATAAAAAGTATAATATATAGTATATAAGCATGCATTTAAAAAACACGTTTCCCACCAAGGGGTAAATTGCTGACCTTTTTTTGCACCACGCATGTGGTTCCCTTGGCTTTGGCTTCCAATTCATTGACAAAAAACTATAGTGTCCATCCTGCCTGAGGTTTCCACGTTTCTTTCAGTCACAGGATGTATTACAAAGCCATGTCCGATCCCGTTCCGGATAAGTCCACGAAACGTAAATGTTACTTGGAAGGTCCCTCTGTGGCTATTATAGATTTATTGTTAGTAACTAATTAATAAAGGTGCATAAATGTATTACATAATTGTGATTCAATAAAAATATTGTATTATATATTTTAAATATTGCATAAAATATTATATTATAATGAAAGTAAGGCAATAAAAAAGTAAATATTACATGGTATTAACAAAGAGAATACATTATAAAATACACTATAAATCTCTACATTACAAAAAAAATGTAATTAACTAATTTACTAATATGCGCAGAATCCTTATTAAATTTTTATAAACAGTTTGTCAAAAAGCACAAACTATGAAATAATAACAATTACTACTCAATTGTATTTCATTTTTAATTAACTAAAAAAAACTCATTGTAAAATTTTAATGACAAATTAAATAAAAAAAATGAAAGTTCTGTGAATATTAAATACTCATTGACGATCATATTAAAAAATTATATTAATTGCTTTTATGAACTTAAAACAGACCAATTAATAATAATCAACTTCCATGGAACTTTTTTATTATATATTTGGATACAGAGGACCTCGAGTTATGTATTATCATATAATATATAATGGTATTATCAATATTTTTTTAATATTTTTTGAACCTTCTAAGAACCCTTAAAATCGTTCTTCAAAACTCTATTTAACCTTATAGTCATGCAAATATTTTACACGCAAGCATTAGGGAAACATATTGCATGACTATGACATCAGAGTGTCTTTCTCCTCAATTTTTAAGGTTGTTCAAAAAATCTGGGAAAAAAATGACATAACTTGAGATCCTCTATTCAAATTGTAATAAAAATTTATATGAAGGTTCACTGCAAAAACAACCAAATACCAAAGGCATTGAGAATCTCCACAATCACTTTTACATCACCAAAAGTGTTTAGCTTCTGAATGCTTTTATTGTTTACGGTCTTCATACCTGTTGTAAAAAGCTAAAAAGTGATCACCAATCTAACTACTCGCCAGCTTAACTTCGGTAATCACTTTCGATCATACCCTTACCACTGCACTGCTAATGCTTTCTTAGTAGGAAGAGTATTATTGAGGTATATAAAATAAATAAGAGCTATGGTGAAATGCCAAGGGTTCATTTTAATACAAGGTTATACAAATTTTGACCCTACGGTAAAATTTGATGGCGGTTCTAATGGCGACCCTTAAATTTGCGACCCTTTGACCCTTAAGGGTCAAAAGACCCTGAAATTTTTTTTTTCGTGAAAAATTGCAAAATTGACATTAGCAATGTCCTTTATAATTAACTTTAGAGCTCTTATTTGCGCATTTTAAGGGTCGACCCTTGGGGTCTAACAGGGGTCATTTTTTAAAGTATACAAATATTTATAACAAAATTTGTCAAAAACTGTGAGGATTATGGATTTAGCATTGGCTTTAATTGATTCAGTAAGAATAATTACCCTCTAAGGGTCGACCCCTAAAATATGTTACGATAATTACGATCTATTCCGCATATAATACTTCTAAATGCTATTAACATGCAATTTCTGAATGCTAATTCTATTAACAAAAATGTAATGTTTAAAACGTTAGTTTTTAAATGGTAAAAACAGTGATTAAATAGCAAAGACATTTAGCTATTTTTCTAAATACTTTTAACGTTCAGTAAATGTTAAAAAAGCATGGAGGATCTCAATACCGATTTTTTGCAGAAAACCAGAAAATTATCCTATAAAATATTTATATTTTTAGAAAAAATTGCTACCAAAAACTAAATTCAGTAGTAATATTAATTAAAAAGTAATACCTTCTAGTTTATAATTATGCAGTTAATAATAATAATAAACATAAAAAGTCCATTTTAGTAAGTCCACTAAGCGTCATCTTACATAAATTCTCCCAAACAGCTGATTCAAGTGGTCTGGCAAGTCTGGCTTAGTCATCGTTGAGGTCAAGGCCGGTCACCCATCCAGCAGGTATGAATGGAGTGGCTCATGCATGAATTCACCGCTCACGCAACACCGTGCTATTAATATTTATGAAAAGAGACACAAGGCGGCGGAAACCAAGGTTTGTGAGAGAATCTTTTCTCATCATGTTTAAGGTAGAGATAACACGGATCAGCTGGCCCAATGCTAAAAAAATCCCATTCACAAAAATTCTGAAAAAAATTTAAAATGTTCTCCTCTACATCCCCTATCAGTAGGTAAAATATCAGGTATACAAAAACGAGCTAGTTTTTGAGTTATTAATTTTTAAAGTTGACTAATTTAACATGGAAGTTCTGTTTCTCCATGTTAAATTAGTCAACTTTAAAAATTCATAACTAAAAAACTAGCTCGTTTTTGTATACCTGATATTTTACCTACTGATAGGGGATGTAGAGGAGAACATTTTAAATTTTTTTCATAATTTTTATGAATGGGATTTTTTTAGCATTGGGCCAGCTGATCCGCATTATCTCTACCTTAACTATAAGGATAAAGTTTGTAATGAAAGCGAATTTTACAGATCTGTAAGTGTATATTTTTCACGGGTATAAGTGTGTTTTTTAAGGTCCAAATTTTTATGTATAATGAAACCTGTTTTTAATAATAATAATTAGTAAGAAGTAAAAATAATATATATATTTTAACTACTGTGGGAAGAACTGAAAATTGTCTATGAAACTAGTCTATTCATTACATAAAACACATTACTGATAATACATAATTTCTATACAGTAATAACAACGTGAAATAAGCGTATGTCCGTACAGCTAAGCTTGTAAATTGGCGCATGTAGAATTTGATTTAAATTGCAATCGCTAAATAGCAAATTTTACTTTTAAATTTAAAGTAATATGTATATGAAACATTATTAAATTTAAATTGAACACAATATATATATATATATATATAAATAAGTGCTTTTAATAATTATCTTGGTTAAATTATGATTTCATCGTTTAATTTTTAATTAAAGAAATATCTTCTCCCCTGATATAAAAAAAATGGTTCTGAAATTTCTTTATAGTTTGTTATATTAAATCTGTAGAGAAATCATCAAATTTATGTGTACACAAAAAATTGATAACATGTGCAAAGAAGTTTGCAGAATTTGTCCTTGAATCAAATATAAAGCTCATACTACACTTACATTACCCTAGTTGAAAAATTACGTTTTCAACTCATCTAAACCTAATCTTTTTACCACTAAAACAAATCTTATTTATACTCTTCGCTCAATGCGAGGATGAAAAAAAGACAATATTTATTTTTATTTATGCTAAAGAAGAGGAAAAAATACGTTCTCTTATCTTTTTCCCTCTAAAATGGTGCAAAGTAAGAGGAAATTAGACGAGAGGAGAGCAAATAAAAGATGAAAATTTATTTCAACCTGAGTAATATTTGTGATGTAAACAAAACGTATCAAAATACAGCGTCAGATGATCGATATTTAAATTTGATGAACTGACGTGAACCAGATCGATGAATGCCAACAATGTCAGCCCGCGGTGGTCACCAAACTGGATGGATCTGGAAGCTGGCCTTGATTACCTCCAAACTTCGTCTTTGTTGCCATGGGGACGAAAACTCAGCAAAACAACACGCTGATGATTTGTTAGGAAAGTGAACGTATACTACTCACCTTGGAAATTATCCATTGTTTAATTAAGAGATGGTAAAGGACTTTTTCCGGGATAATGACTGTACTTTATTAAATATTACATCATCGTGGTACATGTAATAGGGGACAAGTATATAATTGAAATAATATAGAGAAAGGACTCAGGTTCCCTGCATAAGTTTAAAATAAGTTGTTTTTTTTAAAGAGTCTATCATTTCCAAATATATAGGCTATTTAATTTTTTTATTACATAAATTATAAAGAATATCAAATCAATATTTACTATGAGGAGGGTTAATTAAACTGTCTACACATATTTGATATTTGTTAAGGTGACCAAACAATTAAAAGATTAAGTATTGCTACAAAAATAAAATTAAATATCCTTATATCGTAGTTATTTTTTTTTTAAATCATTTGGCTTGTACAGAGACAAACATTGATCAAATCAAACCTTATTATATACTGCGGAGTAAGTAAAATTAAAATATGCATATATATATATATATATATATATATATATATATATATATATATATATATATATATTATATATATATATATATATATATATATATATATATATATATATATATATATATATATATATATATATATATACACACAAATATATATATTATATATTACTATCATTGGTTCTTCTTGTTACCATTTATGAAAGAAGATTCTACCAAAAATAATGTGAATAGTCAGGAAAAGTTAATTTTAAGACCAATTTTTATCTGTTATGCCACTGACAATGTTTTGCCTACACAATCGTGACGTCATATTGTTTTATGACGTATGGTAAAAGACCCGAATAGATTGCATGACAAAATCCACAAACAGAGCAGGAGTAACATTCTTGGTGTTCCGAGGTGTAATACATTAAAACATTAAGCTTTTTCCTTAAAAAGGTCACTTTAATTTCAATACTGAAGAAAAAAAAATAACCTTATACAATACAATTAATAATAGATTAGCAATTAAGTTATACTTTTCCTCATTGCAAAAACATTGATTTAAATCAGATTAACAAGAATGATATTTACTTTTATCTGTAGATTTATGATCTATATAACCCTGTGATATAAATCTTGTAAAAAAAAAGTCTGAAGGATTAATAAAAATTAGTGTTAACTTGATGTTTTGATAACCTTGCTCTGCAGTCCGTCAATGCCGCGGTAGTAACGTTCATAAATAGTCGTAAAGTCATTCTCATGTCTTATCAGATCATGGTGTTGTGTGTTCAGTAAATTTTCATGCTGTTAGATTTTAATATCGATTTTAATTTACTGTGATTAATTTTGCTTACATTAAATATGAAAAAAATAATTTTTTGTGTTCTCTCCATTCGATTAATAATGTCCGATTCGAGCATGTTAAATTATATATATTTTAACGATTAATCTCAGTTACTGCTGGAGTCAAAGAATATTTTTTTACGACGAAATAGAATGAAATAAATTTTAAAAAATTGAGAATGTTATAGAACTTAATCGCTTATGGTTTGAGCATATTCAAACTGATAGTTTCCTCATAACAGCTCCATTTCCGGTTTCCGTCCATAAGACCAATGTTAAACTTCTACCTCAGTTTTCACAACACTGATAAAAGAGATTCCCTTCAAATTTTGTATGCCACCTATTGATAGGGAGTTCTAAGTCCCCTGCAAGTCTTGTTGCATTCAGGCGGTACGATTACGAGATATCAACCTACTGAGATTCATCCTTAAATTATAATTATGTTAAGTTATAGCTGGTTTGGATTATAATTTTATTGTAATGGAGTGTACATCTTCCGGACATCACGAATGTTCATGATTTGCTTATAAGGAGCAAAAAATAAAAAAAAAATGCAGATTTGTAATTTTGGGAGGCTCTAAAAAATTTGAAAAAAATCATGGTCTTATAATTTTGGTATACCTGTTCATTTCTGCAATAAAAAAATTTCATGCACTTTGTCTACTGATGCATGAATTACAAGCAAAAATTGTGTATTTAAGTCACATGCATGTAGGAAAGGAAAGAAAATTTATTGAGGAAAAATTGTAAGCAAATACCGTATATAAGAGACAGTCACGTGATGAAACAGCTGATCATCTTGATTATTGTCACGTGCCGAGGACCCCGTGGGAGACTGCACGACGTGATTGACGGATCTTCAGTGTTTTAATTATTGTGTGGGAGCTGTTGTGTCGTTCACCGGCGACAAGCAGGAAGCATATGTTGTTTGTATTATGACATGTTATGAGTGTCGAGTTGAAATAAATTTCATCTTTTCTTCGCTATTAATCTCTCCTCTCGTCTTTTGTTCTCTTATTTTGCACCATTTTAAAGACGATACTTCTTTTTTTCTCTTCTTGAGCATAAAATTTTATAAATATTGTCTTCTCATTTCATCCTCACTTTCAGCGAAGAGGAAGTAAGATGTGTTTTAGAAGTAAAAAGATTGAGTTAAGACCTGTAAAGGATGAGTTGAAGACGTAATTTTTCAACTATATTATAGGGACACCTATACTCTATATTATAGGGTATGTAATACCCTATAATATAGGTATGTAATTGCATCAAAACATCATGGTTTCACACTAAATTTTTAGATGCTGAATTGGTTTCAGTACTTTATGTCAGTACAAAATTGCTCCAATTTCGTCTTACATTCAGCACTTTTGACCTATAAAACACTTAATCCAAGTACAAATTTGGTACTGAAAAAAGAGAGTCAATTTTTTGTACTTTTTTTGACTCTTTTTTCAGTACCAAATTTGTACTTGGAATAAGTGTTTTATAGGTCAAAAGTGCTGAATGTAAGACGAAACTGGAGAAATTTTGTACTGACTGGAACAATTTTGTACTGACATAAAGTACTGAAAACCAATTCAGCATCTAAAAATTTAGTGTTATACGACATTATATTTGACATTAAATGAATAGACAGTTTAATAATGTCTGATCATTACGCTTTATAATTAGGCAACACGTTCAGCATCCAATTTGAGCTTCTTATTCTTAAGGTGGGAAGTTATGCTATTATAATTTTTTCATATATATTATTTTAGAGTCCTAAAACTATTTTTAAAAAATTAGTGACGTCTCTTGACACCTCTCTCAATAAAAAGAAAGAGACTAAAAGGAGCCTGGGTTCAAACCTGACCTTGGCAAAAAATTTTAGCAATACTCCTCGGCCTTAAAAAAATCTAAAAAAAAAACAAAACAGAATGGCAAAACTTTGCACCCTCTATCACTTTTGCAATAAAAAATTTTGAGGTCCATACTCTATTATAAAATAAATATTTCTCTACATAAAAAATTAACGTACTGGGAAATTATCAGAAAATGTTGTGCTCTTTAATTATACGAAACCTTTGGGAATAAATAAAAATTACCTTAATTAACAATGGGAGTTTTGCTATTCCCTTGATAAGTCGACACGTTCATTTTTATCATGCCTTTTATCAAGTAATTTGTATTATAATATAACTCTCGGCTTGGTATATGAGGAAAATATGTGTGTAATGTGTGAGTCCACCTATTTACCTACCCATTCTTCCTCCCCCCCCCCCCCATCCCCCTCCCTCCCAAAAGACCAGGGAAAATAATTTTCCACTTTAACCACCACTGTATTAAGTGCCACATTATTGTAAATATGAGATATATGCAAAATCAGGAAATTCAGAAAATTTACACTTACGCCCACGCCCGGATGCAACATCAAATTAATATTTGAGTATTTAATTAATAATTTATTATAATCATGTTCTCTTCCACAGGGAGGAGTTTTTGATACGTTGTTTGCCATCCCCAAATTGTTGTTTTAAAGGGCATGATCATCGAAAGAATACATAAATATACGTTAACCAAGCAGTGTAGGCACATTGGTTGAGCGTCTGCCTCGCATGGGGAAGGTTACGGGTTCAAATCCTGGTCTAGGGTGAGATACTTTTCACCACTTTTCCGGGGTTTGTATAAATTTCTTGCATTCAGAAGGTGCACCTTCGAGTATGACTGGCTTCTACAGGTTTCCATGGTTTCCTGTAGCTATACTATAATAATGGCGGGAAGTTTGAATTAGGGCATTTGTTTTAGTACGAATTTGTTATATATATATATATATATATATATATATATATATATATATATATATATATATATATATATATATATATATATATATATATATCATAGCAATATTGTTGTTAAGTTTGAATGCTTACGCCAATAGCAGAATTACTGCAGTATAAGGTAACATTGTAAATAAAATAATAATTACACGTATATTTCTGGGGAATTTTTGTAAATCTGGCCTAATTTTAACATGTCTCATATTATACTGTACAGTATTTTATGCATAAAATAAACTAATTAAACGACATTTGAATAATTAAAGCTTTTTTTGTAGTGTTAAGGTACATAAATAAAAACAGCACCGTAATATATATATATTTAATTTTTTTCTTTTTAATATTCTTGTTAGCGTTTCCCATTTCAATGTAAGGTTTTTTTCGAGACAGAAGGATGATATATTTGTACAAGAGGTAATTTCTTCACTATATTCAGATTCTATTTATTTTGTCTCACAGCATGAGAAATGAGGAAGAGGGATGGAGGGAGAGGGAGGGAGGGAGAGAGAGAGAGAGAGAGAGAGAGAGAGAGAGAGAGAGAGAGAGAGAGAGAGAGAGAGAGAGAGAGAGAGAAGAATATCATTTTATCTTCATAGAAACAAATGTAAGGAATTGTATAGAATTTCATGTCACAAAAAAATTAATTAATCATACAATTTATTAATATACACGCCTTGGCAAACTGCTTTAAAATAAACAATAGTTCACAAGAATGTTTTTCTACTTTCTTCAAAATTTGGCTCTTGTTTAATTAATTCAAAAAAACTGAAAGAGACAACCTGCATGATTTTATTTTAATATACGTATATTTATGTTTATTAAGTTAAACATTGAAATACACACGTTAGAATCTAACGTATGATTTACAATTTTTAACTCTAAGAACTGTATCATATATAATAATTATACTGTATATTATTTTTCAAATTATTATACCCCTCCCCCTTTCCTCTCTCTCCCCTTGACATATAAATAACAATACAAACAAAATATAGTAAATGTGAATGTGAATTGACGCACATATACTCAACAATTAATAGAATTTTAACCATTCTATAATGTATCCTTTGATAAAAAAAATAGTAGTTATTCTCCAATTAATTATGTAACGATTGTTAATGAGAAAATATTAAAAACTTAATTAATGATTCTGATAATGTAACAATTTCATTCCAATTCTCATTGTTATGTTTCAAACATTCATTTGTATAACAAAGGGTACACTCACGTGCAAAATTTAATCAGTACAACAGAGATTGTTGGGTTGCCTACTTACAGGATAACGCCCAGATGTTCACCTCCCCTCACTTCCCCTCCTGACGTCAAACCGTAACGCTCTAAATCATTGAAAAAAATAGAAAAATTTAGAAAAATTGACTTTACCGCCAAGTATTATTATTTAAATGTAGCTTAAGGTAGAGATAATACGAATCAGCGGTTCGATGTAGTCTACTTTGATTAACATGGAAACCTTAGCAAATCCACAAAAATTCTGATTTTTTTAGAGGCACATTTTAATGCCTATAAGCCATACAAAAAAATTCAAAACAATTTAACGAGCCGATTGTTTTTTTATTAATTTTTAGTTTGTCTCTCCATGAGAAAATGCTGAAAATTAAAAAAAAATAATTAAAAAAAAAATGGCTCGGTAAATTTTTTGAATCTTTTTGTAAGGCTCTAAAATCAGTCTCTGAAAAAAATTCAGAATTTTTGTAAAATCAGCCTTTCAAAAAAATTCAGAATTTTTGTGAATAGAGTATTGTCCTCAATTTTTTTTATTGCAGAAATGGATAGAGGGTGCAAAGTTATGCTACCCTGATTTTTTTCAGATTTTTTAGAGCCCGGGAACTATTTTTAAAAAAATTATTGAAAGTCCTTTCCGTGACGTCACGAGACGCCGCTCCTTAAGAAAAAGATAGGACATGCCGCCGCGTGACGTCACAAAAAGGACTTTCAATATTTTTTTAAAAATAGTTCTAGGTCTCAAAAAAATCTGAAAAAAATCAGGGTAGCCTAACTTTGCATCCTCTATCCATTTCTGCAATAAAAAAAATTGAGGACAATACTCCATTTGCTAAGGTTTACATGTTGATCAAAGAAGACTACGTCGAACAGCTGATTGACATTACCTCTACCTTAAAGTGTATTCTTTTCATGGGCTCAAACCATTTAAGCGATTAAATTTTAGAATATTCTTTAAATTTATTTCCTTCGATTCGTTTTAACATAAATTTCTTCAGACTCAGAAATAACTGAGGTAAATTGTTACAAGAATTAACTTAAAAATAAATTAATATCATATTATTATTTCATGACATTAAATTTAATAATAAAATAACTGTAAATAAATATAAATATTAAAATTAATGAAAAGTCACTCCCTTGATATGTGAATTCTGTCTGAAAATTTAACATTACAATCATATTATAAATAAAATGTCAAAAAAGTTTGTAACTTAACACTATGAATAATTAAATATTGTTCTCTTGTGTATGACAATCAATTTAAATTAAATTCCAACTATAAATATTTTACATGCTATGTCAAATTTGTCTCAATTAAATAAGTTAAAATGTGTTTTTAGTATTAAGTATATTTTAAATATTACTTAAAACTTAAGCACGTAATAATATTATTTTAAAGTCACTATAATATTTTATCTCTTTTTAGTCGGGTATTTTATACATGCATAACGCTATATAATATACGTTAAGAAAGGTATGTTTTACATAGAAGTAATTGCAGGAACTTAAAAAAAAAAATAAAAAAAAATTGAGCAGTGCTACCAATAAGAGAGGAAGGGGGTATTGGAAAACCTTCTTGAAATTTTTTATTGCATATTTGAATAGAGGACCTCGTGTTATGTATTGTCAAATTTTTTAGATTTTTTTGAACCCTTTAACACCCTCAAAATCAAGGAGAAAGACACTGTGACGTCATAGTCATGCAATGCATTTCCCTATACTTGCGTGCTAAATAATTGCATGACTATTGCATCACAGCGTTTTGCAGCATGATTTTTAGAGTGTTAGAGGATTCAAAAGAATCTGAAAAAATTTGATAATACAAAACTCGAGGTCCTCTATCCAAATATACTATAAAAATTTTCATGAAAGTTGTCCATTGTTACCCAAAAAAATTTTAAAGCAGAAAAAGTTTAAAAATAATAATTTGAAAATAAGTTTTTGCGAGTTTTTTTCGAGTACAAAATAAATGGTGAAATAATTTTTGCAAAATAAATCATTATCATGTGACGTAATCATTGGTTCTCCCCTCCTCTCTATTGCTATACCGAGGGGTAAATCACCCTTGTAATGCTATATAGGGTTAATGATATTTATTTTACAAAGCACTAATGACTTCTATAATCGGCAACAAAATATATACTAAAAATATTTTTTTATAAGTAATAATAGTGATATTTAAATTATTTGTGAAATCGATCAATCGCGTTATATAATATTTTTTTTAATTGTTCTTGAATTTTAAATTCATTTTAAAGGGGTAGATCATAATCATACAAATTTATATATTAAATTTATAGCAAAAAGTTGTAATTAATTGTTTATTATGATTTTAATTAATTATAATGAAGTGCATTATATGTATATAGGTTTTATAATTATCCCTTGAGGATTATTATATGGATATTATACCCATAAAGGATCAAAGTAATCAAAATGATGCATTAAAAATGCATGCTTAATTAAAAACCTGTTGTTTAAAATTACGAAACGTAAATATTAATAAAAAATTTTATGACCTTTTCAATTATGCAATACATAAACAAATAAAAAAGCAGTTTATTATTTTTTTATCCATGTAATTTACATTATAAAAACATATATATGCGAACAATTTTACCTGCAGCTGAGATTCATTTCAATAGAATCATGATGCAAAGCGTTACTATGCCATGGATATAAAGGCTTTAGTAATGTATACTCTTTGCCTTGGAAAATTTTCAACTTGCAGCCTTGTTAATCACCATACCCTGATTGGTCTTATTTGGTATGGTGAATTATAAGGCCGCGAAAGGAACTTTCAGAGTGTACATGTAAAATAAAATTGTTTAGTTGAAAGATGTTACATAAATGTATAATGGACAACTTGGAATTTTTTATTGCAGAAATAAACGGCATCAACTTATTATTATCCTGAATTTTTTTCAGACTTTTTGAAAGTCACCCTAGTCGAAAATTTACATCTTTAACTCGTCCTTTAAAAATTCTGAAGGAAGTCTTTTTAACTCTAAAACACATCTTATTTCTTCCTCGCAATTAAATGTGAAGATGTAATGGAGGCAATATTTCTAATATTTTATGCTCAAAAAGAGGAAACAAGACGTAATCTGGTCTTTTTCCCTCTAAAATGGTGCAAGATAGAAGGGAATTATGCGAGGAAAAGGCTTAATTAATATTGAATAAAAGATGAAATTTATTTAAATTTTAACTCGGGCAGATACAGTCCAGCAAGCGAGAGTTCGACCATGAAAATTGCCGGAAATGACGTACGGGAACTTCCGATTGCGGGTTATACCATGGCAACCGGAAGCAAAAACTACTGAAATTACGTCATTTCCGTGGTCCAACTCTCGCTTGCTGGACTATAGTACTAAAAAGTTTTGTCGGGGTTGGGTTTGAACCCACGCTCCTTTTAGGTCCTTTTTCGTAGTTTTAGATAAGTCTGTGAGAACACCGCAAAATCAGCTGACTTGAAGTCTTTAATACGCGTTGTAAATAAACCCAACTTCCGGTTTGATATTTTTATAATAGTTGGAGTGTAGCTGACGCCGGCAATGACGCAGATCGGAGGGTACCTGAGAATAACGATTTTATAGCTACATGAATAATAAAAACAAAAGCAACAGGCGCGTGTTTTTATTGTTTTGTTTTATATTTCAATTTTAAATTAAATTCTATATAAAATGTTAATTGTTATTTTATGTTATATAAAACTGTCAAGTGCATTTTGTAATACATGACTCTAGAGTTTGTTTACAATCACTTGAATGAGTTGAGTGTACACTTGTCGCCTTGGAAAATTTCCATCTTGCAGCCTTGTCATGCCCTGATGTGTTATTCTTACGGAGCATGGTGATTAATAACAAGGCCGCAAAGGGAAATTTTCTGAGGCGACGACTGTACATGAGTACATTGCAGTATTTTATTTGAAATGTTTTTTTAAAATTAATATCCATGCACATCTTTTTATATTTAACTCGTGATTTTTATAACTTAAAAGAATACATGCGAGTTGATAATTAAATTATTAACAATTTTGCTGAATTTTTGGTTAAATTTTTTTCTTTGTATGTATTATATACTTGATAATTCTTCTAACGATTGAACCGAAATAAAGATGTAAATTATGTTATCCTATTATACAGTATTTGAGGTTTCCATGTTTCCCTGAATCACATGTAAAAAAAATACTAGGGTTGATAATTCAGTCCATATTATAGATTAATACAGAATTAAAATAGTATTTTATAAATTTTAGATTAATATTAGAGCAATCAATAATTAATGGACCACCTGCATAATTTTTTTGTTGCAGAAATGAATAGAGGGCACCAAATTATATTCCCCTAAATATTTTTTAAAGTCCAGGAAATATTGCTAAAAGTTTTACTGAGGTCGGGTTTTGAACTCACGACCCTTTTAGGTCCTATCTTTTTATTAAGAAGTGACACCTGTTGACGCCTATCTGTACTTTCAATAATCTCTTAATAATTTTTCTGGGGCTCTAAAAATTTTGGAAAAATTTAGAGCAGCGTAATTTTGTACCCTTTATTTATAATGTACTGTATATATATATATATATATATATATAATAAAGAAATAATGAAATTTAAAATATTATAAAAATATAATAAAACATGAGCTATCTTCTATTTCAGGTGAGCGCAATTACAAGCTATAAGTTGGTATAAAATAAAGCTCATTGCTGCGCTCACCTGAAAAATCAAGACCATGTTAGGCAGATAGCTCATTACTGAGAACGAGGGACGATATATTGCTTTCGTCCTATGGATTATTTTACAAAAAATATTTTGACAATGTGCGCCCTAAAATGATATTGTTTTTAAACATAGAATCTTGCATGCATCAAGTAAATTCCTTGAGAACATGACGATACAATGTTTTTGGAATCAATATCACGTCAAAAGCAGCATGTGCTGGATCCCACGACTCTGTTGTATACAAAACAAGACTCTCTCTCTCTCTCTCTCTCTCTCTCTCTCTCTCTCTCTCTCTCTCTCTCTCTCTCTCTCTCTCTCTCTCTCTCTCTCATTTTCCTGGCACAAGACTATACATTATAAATACTTTGTTTATAATTTTATACCCTTATAATGCAGTACGTATCATGCATAAGAAATTAGGTTTATTTTAAGCTTTAAAAGGAAGTCATATTTTTACCCATTTTATAGATATGTATAAAAATAACTTTATATAAAAACAATTCTTTTTTATAGTAATTTTGTGATCAAAATTTATTGTAAAACTTAAATAGAAATAAATTCATTCAAAAAATGTTAATCTTTTTTTTAATGTATATAATTTTTCTTATGGTCATATAGAGGCTGAACTTAAGTGTGCCTCGCAATACTCATTTGTGTCGCTAAGGTCCATCTTGCACTTGAAAATGAAGCAAAGTTTTTATTTTTTTAACTTTTCTTGGTAATGACGGTAAATGACGTAAAAATCTAAATCTTATATTATCTATTGTATTTTTGAACTACCGTAAAGGAATTTTTCTTAAAAAAATCTCATTCTTTGTAAAACACACGAATTCACGTTTTTTTTTTTTTTTTACATAAATGCTGAAAAAATTAAGTTCATGATTTGAAGCCTTTATTAGACTATTATTGTATAAAAAAAGATATACCTAAATTAAAATATGTTTGCAAAGCATTTATATCCTATAATCTATAAATATAAATAGAGTTGTGAAACTTTCTATTCATATAATATTATGTTAGTATTATTACGAAATAAGAATTGGGTAAATAAAATTTATGGTATGGTGAATAATTTAAGAATTTTTGTAGAAATGAATGACGAAATTGGTTGGAATATTTTTAACTCTCTCGACCTTCGTGTCAAAATTACTAAATTAGTAGTTCTATTTATAGATAAGATATATATTTTTATAGCACATAAGTTCGTATATTGAACACATGCAATACATTTTACATCAACTTTTATCATATTATAGACTCATGGGTCAGTTGTGTTGTTTCTTAACAATAGATAACCACATTATTTTTTTATTGCAAGATATAGGGTGCCGAATTATGATAATCTGTTTTTTTTTTATTTTTTAGCCCGGATACTATTTTTAAAAAATTATTGAAATTACGGGGACTCCCCCTGGAGCCGTCAATAGGCGTTTAGGCTCTATTCTTTTTATTAAGGAACCAGGGATGCCAACAGAACTATCATCCAATAATTTTTAAAAATAAATCCGCGTGGGACTAAAAAAAAAACTAAAAAAAAATCACAGTAATATAATACAGTACCCTCTATTGTTTTTTCTTTTTAATTTTTGAAATAAAAAAAAAATCATACAGGTTGTTCATTACCAACGTTCCTTTATAGTACTTTATACAGGTTAAGACACGCGTGAATTTCGTACGTCATTTGTTCAGTTTCTTCAGACCCATTGCGCCGCGAAATTTCAAAAATAGCATTGCATGATGGGCGCATTTAAAAAGTTTCGCGGCACGATGGGTCCTGAAATACTTGAATCTGATTGGCTAAGCCCTTTAACAATGGTCAAATCGGTGGCTTAACCTGTATAAAGGAACGTTGTTCATTACAACACTGAGCCAGTCCACACCACTCCATTTCGACAAACAAAAATTTGTTATTTTACATCGCAATAAAATGCCCAGAGAATATTGATGTTTTATTAACTAATTACTATTGATGTTAATAAATCAAAGTTTTGCGTTACATGAATTATAATTAAAAATTTATTTTATAAATATATATATTCCGAGAATTTTTGTTATGACGTACGTTACTAACAAAGTTGTGTATGCATGTAGAAAGTTTGGATGAAAAGTAAAATAACTTTAACTATTTGATCATGAATAGAAGGCATTCATGGAAAACCATTTTAAAATGACATTAAAAAAAGTTTATATATTCCTTTGAATAATTTATATAATCTTATTGGTTCTTTAAATACATCTCTCTTACCTCATTTGACACCCCCGCTCAGAATATTCCAACTTCCATAATGAGATATTAGAATGTGAAAATATTAGTGGCTTAATCTAAAGAAGGGGTATAAAAATATCGTACTGCGAATTTTTTCAGATTTTTCTGAGACCGGGAACTATTTTTAAAAAATTATTGAAAGTCTATTTTATGACGTCACGGGTGGCACTGCCCTATCCTTTTTCTTAAGGAATGCCGCCCGTGACGTCATTAAAATAGACTTTCAATAACTTTTTAAAAATAGTTCCCGGTCTCAGAAAAATCTGAAAAAATTCACAGTACCATATTTTTACCCCTTCTTTCGATTAAGCCACTAAAATTTTCACATTCTAATATCTCATTGTGCTTATTACTGCTAGAACAACCTCCAACCCTTCCATGACATCTAGAGAAAGGAAAGCAATGTACAAAAGATTACACCCAGAGTCATACGCTCTAGTTTCCGACATCTCTCCCTACGATACTAGAAATAAATCAAAAGTTATAATAAAAAAACATCATTCAGCCTTTTATAAAAACAATCCATACTACCAAACTCACAAAATATATGACTTTTTACCTGAGTCATTAAAAAATGAAATAAGTGATAATGTGTTCAAAAACAAATTAAAAACTATATTAATCAAAAAAGAATATTACAAAATTAAAGATTTTTATGATGAAAACTCAAAAATAACCGATGAGGACGTCGCAAACTGGAACGTTGCTCTTACAGATCAACAAAAACAAAAAATGTCATCTTTATCAATGGCTCAAAATTAAAAACAGTAAATTTGTTTATTTTTAGATTTGATCATCAAAGTGTTATGTGAACTATATATAATGCACCAAGAAACATTGTGCATCAAGCAATGTAGTGAATCAAGAAATTATATGTGAATTATATTTATGTGAAAGGGATTTTGAAACTTTTTTTTTCTCTTATATAAAAAAATATCGTGAAAATTAAAAAAAAAATGTTAATAATGAACATAATCATGTTATTAGTGTATTTTTATTCATGAATATTTTATATACCTGTGTATTTTATTTTTAAACATCTATGTACTATGTATGTTTGTTTTTTTTAAGTGCTATGTTAATTAGAATTAAGTATCTAATATGTATAATCTATGTAACAACTATATGACGTGATCTATGCTGTAAAGCCAACGATCGAAATAAAAATTTGAATTTGAATTTGAAACCTTCCCATCACCCAAATACCCTAATTTTTATCCTGGACTATCCCTAAACTTTCGTTTGTTTATCAAACAAAAACAAACAAATCTCTCAATGGACAACCTGCTTCAGATTTAATTTCATTTTTGACTTGAGTTGTCAATTTTGTAAACTTCTTTTAACAGTCTTAAGGTAGAGATAATACGGATCAGTTGAACCAATGCTAAAAACATCCCATTCATGAAAATTATGAAAAAAATTTAAAATGTTCTCCTCTACATCCCCTATCAGTAGCTAAAATATCAGGTATACAAAAACGAGATATTTCAAGTTATTAATTTTTAAAGTTCACTAATTTAACATGGAGAAATGTAACTTCCATGCTAAATTAATGAACTTAAAAAATAATAACTCGAAAACTAGATCGTTTTTTTTATTTTAGCTATATACTGATAGGGGATGTAGAGGAGAACATTGTAAATTTGTTTCATAATTTTCATGAATGGGATTTTTTTGGCATTGGGTCAGCTGATCCGTGTTATATCTACCTTAATTAACCTTCTTGAAAAAAATTGTGTTACAAAATGCTAAGACGTCATATTCTTGCAAATATTTTTAACCCACAAGAAAAATACGTCACTCGATTTTGAGGGTAGACTATAGACCAATTTCAACAACTAAAGATATTCTATTCAAATAAGTTATGAATGTACTTTAAAAATTTCATTGAAATTGTTTGTATATTGCCTTACAATTAGAAAAAAAAATCATTCGGATGTATACCACTCCAATATATTGTATAATGTGGCCTTTAATTTCTGAACCATAACATGTATGCTTGATACACACTCATGTTTTTTTATATATTTATGTAATTTTTATCGTGTTTGTAACGTCTTCAGTTATTGGAATAAATAGTTTTTAACATGAAACGAGAATTTCCGAACATACTCGATGAAAACCACATAAAAGCTGCACCCAAGATCTTTTTACCGAAAACTCGTTAAAAAAATAACTATCGACGATCTTAATTTTTTTAAGGAGGCAAAAAATAAACACAAAAAGCCACAGACCAATAAGAACGCAGTATTTGGATCTCTTGGTCGCCACTTAAATGCTCCTCTGTAGGATGTTACTCCACCACCTGTAGACTGGGAGGGTTGGTTAACCACCCCAACCCCCAAGATCGCCAAGGGCCATCGTGAGCTAACCATAAAGCTTATACATTGTATATTTAGGGGAGAAATCAGAAGAGAAACCGAGAAAATCTCAGCCAGTTGTCCAATATTAAAAATACATATATGATTGATTGGTTGATATTTTGGTCATGTATGCCACCAATTAAAAAAAATATATATATCAATCTTAATGATAATATTACAAACCTTTTAGGATTGATTATAATTTTTATATAGTGGGCCACTTAGAAGTTATAATAATTGGAATGTTAATTTAAGAATTTTGCCTGCTATGCTGGTTGCATAATTTACAAGTTACCCAAATAGCTGATTTCCACTTTCATATCATAATATAAAAAAGACTTCGAGTATTTCTTTTTAACCTCTAAAGCCTTCAAATAGGGCTGCTATATTATATATTATATTGTAATGATATATAATTATATATCCAGAAATACAGTTTTTGATAATTTAATGCACAACAAAGACGTTGATGAAGTATTTTTTTTTTTTTTTTTTTAATAAGAACACATTACATTTCTATAAAATTTCTTTTGTAAAATGTATAGACTAGATTATACAAAATTCTATACTTAAACATTGCATATTAAAATGTTAAATATAAGTACATTAAATCAACCTTATAATATTATGTTAAAACAATCAGTATGTTAAATAAGTAACCACTAACATTATAGTTATATTACTTTATTTTCAAAGATAAATATTTCTTACAATTAAATGTTAGATTTGAACTAGTTGCACGTACTATACTTTTCTGCAAAAGAAGAAAATTAAATGTTAGGTTGCTAATTGTGTTCTTTTATGTTGTCTAAAACCATTAACGATCCCACACACAGTCTCTGCAGCATTAACTGCATACTAAAGTGCATTGCCGCTAGCCACATACAAAGTGCATTGAAACTGCATGGTGATGAAAGGACGCCCACACATATGCAGTTCAACCATTTTGTTTTATTGTAATGTCTTTAATCTGTACAACCACTGTAATAGTTTCACGAATAAATTACTTTGATAATAAATAATTGAATTAATATGTTATTTTAGTTATATAATTTAAATAGATTTTTATTTTTTTTTACAAATTATTATTTGTTTAATTTATTAATAATATTGTATGATTTTACTGCCAGAAAATTAATATTTCAACGATTAGAGACAAGGAAAAATACTTAAAGGGAAGTTAACATGGCCAATGTTTAAAAAAAAAATCCCCTACATGAAAATTATGAAAAAAAAAATTGAAATGTTCTCCTCTACATCTCGGCCTTATCAGTATAGCCAAAATATGAGTTAATTATACAAATAAGTGCTAGTTCTTGAGTTATTAATTTTTAAAGTTGACTATTTTAACATGGAGAAATGGAACATCCATGTTAAATTAGTTAACTTTAAAAATTCATATATATAACTCAAAAACTAGCTCGAATTTGTACACCTGATATTTTAGCTACTGATAGGGGGTATAGAGGAGAACATTTTCAGATTTGTTTCATAATTTTCATGTGAGGGATTTTTTTTTTTAACATTGGCCGTGTTACCTTACCCTTAATATTATAAGTTTTATTTATTTACAATAATTCCTTTGAATTTATTGATGTACAAAATAAGTAGAGTTATATTTTCTTCTAAAAGGTGTAATATAAAATTTACAAATGTTAAGAATAAAGAAAGTCACATCCCACTCTAGTTATTCTGACAAAATTAAAAAAGTTTTGATAATATTTTTTTTTCTCATCAATATTCTGTAAAAGTTGATTCTCATCTTTATAAAGTTGTACTTGATACGTAACAGTTCTAACTACTTATTCTTATTGCTGAAAAGTTATTCTTATTCATTAAAACTTTAGTCATAAATCGGAGCTCGAAATGTATGTAGTAAAAGTTGTATGATATGTTAAACTTCGCAGCAAACTTAACACCATATAATATTAATTTTTATTACGTTTACTTTAGATTATGTGGAGGTTATTATTAACTTGAAGAACATTAATTTTAATTTAAAATTGTTTAAGAATTATTTATATTAAACTGTTTTTTTTTATTATTAAATATTAAATAAAACTCCCTATTATTACTTTTTGAGGCAATATTTTGGCAATTTAAAAAAAAAAAAAGTAATTAACGCGATACCCGACGAATTTGCTCGTTGCATAGGATTTTATAGCTTGTACGTCAAAATCGCGTCGCATCGCAATTGTCGCTCATGAAAATCCACCTTAAAGGTATACAGGCCTCAAATTACAAATTAGACAGACATTAAGTGTTGCTCAAGTTTATAATTAACATTCGTATTATTTTTACCTGCGCGCGGTGCGTCTGTGCGAAGTCGCGCTGTAAAGAAAGTCCTTGCTGACGTCACAACTCACAGCTAGCACCGATTAGCATTGAGTTGTGACGTCATCAAGGACTTCGTGACGTCATCAAGGACTAAATTTCTTACTTTGAACTGCGACTTCGCACGGATGCATCACGCGTGGAAAAAAATGATGCGAATGTTGATTATATACTCTAAACCCTCTTGGTGACTGTCTGATTTGTAATTTGAGGCCTGTATGCCTTTAAAGGAGCAATTTAAGTAGCATTTCTTTAAATATAATATTTTTATTGTTAACAAAACTCTTCTTCAGTCCCTTCTTATCGCTTATTTACTGAATCGCTCCTAAATAACATAACTTAAAAAAATATTATCATGACAACACATTGACAAATTGTATATGAATACAATAAAAACAGCTAAATTCAAACACAAAGTATTTCACGCAATTCTATTTCAATTATAATTTGTTTCCATTAAATTTTGTTTGATATAAAATACAAATTATGATGTTTTTGTTACTATGTATATATATTTGTGTGGGATGATAGAGAGAGATGAAAGGGATTGATTGCTGTTTTCCGGGTCAGTGGCTGCCTGGATGTCTGACTCGACAGCAAATTTAGCATTGTTGACATATGAGCTAAGTAGATGTGGGAGATGTGGGTGGTGACCGCAGTTCAGAATAGAAAGTTCGAGCAGTCTCTCTCCCTCTCTTTCTTCCCACAGTCACTCACAGAATCATTCATAAAAAAAAGAACATTTCATTCATAAAATATAGTAAAATTTAACATTAACCTTTTCATCATGTTAAAATTGAAAATACATTTTTACTAATGACAATATAATTAATTATGTTTTTTTACTAATTGTCTTTAGTGTAATAAATTAAAAAGCTTTTATAATTTAAATATATTTTCTCCTGAGTCATGTTTTTAATATAAATCAGCTTATATTTGTAATCTTCTACTTATAATTTTAAATTCAAAATACTTTATAAGACTTTTGGTTTTAATATTATATTACATTGTACTTTTAAATCATTCATTTATTATGAAAAATCGTCTATTTGATGTTTATTTTATAAATATACTTTAACTTAACTATTTTATAAGAAAATGAAGTCTTAAATATAAAAAAATTTGTTTAATTTTTAGAATTATATTTAATTTATGCACTACAATGGTTTTGAAGGCAGTTGTTTGGGTAGTCCAGTTTTTTTCCTTTTTTTTATTTTTTTAGTAGGATACACTCTTATGAGCTTGGAGCTCAAGGCGGGTTGATGGGTAGGGGACAGGGGGGGGAGAGTGACCACGGCCTGTTACACGTCACAGCATTCACTGAGGTGAGACTGAGGGAAGGCCCAGCGACGGACTGGCCCGCCGAACCACCGAACGCCGTTCGGTGGGCCGCGGCAAAAGTGGGCCGCCGGGCCAAATGTGGGCCGCCGGCCACAAAGAAAAAAAAAAAAAAAAAAAAAGAAAAAAGGGAAAAAGAAAAGGATGAAGGCGGGAATAAATAAAAGTGAATTTTCTTACGAAATCGAATACATAAAAAAATTAATAAAAAAAAAGCGTCTCGAATAATTGTTTTGAAATTTTTGCTGTGTCTAGGTACTAAAATCTGCCTCTCGAAAAAATTTCGGAATATTTGCGAATTTGCTAAGGTTAACAACATTTTAATCAAATGGGACTTAAAAAAAAAAAAAAAAAACAGCTGATCCGTGTTCCCTTACCTATAATATAGAGTATTGTCCTCAATTTTTTTTATTGCAGAAATGGATAGAGGGTGCAAAGTTATGCTACCCTGATTTTTTTTCAGATTTTTTAGAGCCCGGGAACTATTTTTAAAAAATTATTGAAAGTCCTTTTCGTGACGTCACGAGACGCCGCTCCTTAAGAAAAAGATAGGACTTGCCGCCGCGTCACGTCACAAAAAGGACTTTCAATAATGTTCTAAAAAATATTTCCAGGTCTCAAATAAATCTGAAAAAAAATCAGGGTAACATAATTTTGCACCCTCTATCCATTTCTGCAATAAAAAAAATTGAGGACGATACTCCATTGTATACCTAAGAATAAGAAAAAAAATGTTTTAGGCGATTTGAGGATATTTTAGTGAACTTAAGGTAGAGATAACACGGATCAGCTGGCCCCGCGCCCAATGCTAAAAAAAAAACATTCATAAAAATAAAAAAAAATTAAAATGTTCTCGTCTACATCCCCTATCAGTAGGTAAAATATCAGGTGTAAAAAAACGAGCTAGTTTTCGAGTTATTAATTTTTAAAGTTGACTAATTTAAGGGCATTGGGTGTAGCACCGGTAGTTGGCAACACTGACGTATCTTCACCATGTTAATTTTTTATTCTTGCTCCTCGGAGTAATTTTTATGCTAGAGCTAAGCTGATTGCTGTAGTATCAAGATAATTATAGAAGCCCAAGTGCACAATTTGGCTAAATAAAGCCTGATTTAAAGAAAAGTAATTTTTAGTAATTTTTTAAATTTGCATGCCTTTTTCTAAAATATAAAAAAAAATACTTTTCTTTAAATCAGGCTTTATTTAGCCAAATTGTGCACTTGGGCTACTAATTATCTTGATACTACAACAATCAGCTTAGCTCTAGCATAAAAATTACCTCGAGGAGCAAGCTAGGATCAAAAATTAACATGGTGAAGATACGTCAGTGTTGCCAACTACCGGTGCTACACGTACCCAATATGGAAGTTCCATTTCTCCATGTTAAATTAGAGAACATAATAAATTAATTACTCGAAAACTAGCTCGTTTTTGTATACTTGATATTTTACCTACTGATAGGGGATGTAGAGAACATTTTAAATTTTTTTCATAATTTTTATGAATGGGATTTTTTTAGCATTGGGCCAGCTGATCCGTATTATCTCTACCTTATGTAAAAAATCTATTGAAATTTTGTAAAAAATCTAGTGAAATCCTAAAAAAAAAATCGCCCCTGCGAAAAATGTTTTAGGCGATTTAAGGATATTTTAGTGAACTTAAGTAAAAAATCTAGTGAACTTTAGTAAAAAATCTAGTGAAATTTAGTAAAAAATCTAGTGAAATCCTAAAAAAAATCGCGACTGCGGCGGGCTACTGAGGGGCTCCGCCCCCCAGACCCCCTTTTGAGTCCAGGCCTCCACCTATGTGGGCCGTCCTTTTGTCTCGTTCGGTAAGAAATTTCAGCCCAGTCCGTGCCTGGAGGGAACCGTTGAAAACCTCAGTCAGGACGGACAACACCTCTATACTTTTTGAACCAAAGCGATATTTAAAGCCTGGAGTACCACACACAAGTGCATCACTGTACTGGGTGGAAAGCGAGATGAATTTACCCCAGGGAGGGAGCTATGCAATTTTTACTTAAAACGGTCACCCATCCAAGTACTAGCTTGATTACGGTAATCTAACGAAAACCGGTCAATGCACTGCGCTACGGTCAACCAATATCACTAAAAATAAAAGTTTTTTTTATAAAAATCCACTAAAATCGATTCTGCTTTAATCGATCACCTTCAACCTAAAAAATCGGGAATTTTGCAACAAGAAAAAAAAAACTATAACCACATAATTGGGATTCGAAATTGTTGGGAATTTTTAAGATCGAACTACAAACAAAAAAGCCGGATTTTGCAGCTTTCACAAGAGCAAAAAGTTTGTGATTGTCACATGTATTATATTTACTTTTAATTGCTTGGAATGTAAAATATCTACATCATTGATTAAAATGGAAATATTTCCTTTTGATGTCCCATATTTATATTTTTTTTATTAAAGAATGTTTTGAAGTTCCATTTGAAAAGCTTTGTTATATATTTATCTCTATAAATGATATTTAAGTTTCAAATATGTAGTACAATATAAATTCCAATAAAATGAAAATTATTATACAACGTTATTATATTCAAGGATTATAAAGAGAAGGATGGTTTTATTGACAGTATACGTCATCTCCCATGCAGTGACGTCATCACAATGTGCATTTAATTAGTAATCGGTTCAGACTAGTTACACAATTAACATTTAAGTTTTCATTGGAAAAGCTCGAGAGTATTTCAGCCAATGATGTCCTTCGTTATAAAGAGGCTACCAATGACTGAGAGCGTTACAAATTCAACGGAAACCAAGATGAATGAAACCAAATATAAATAATAATATTAATTATTAAATATAATAATAAATAACTAACTATAGCTTATTTAATGAACTGTTCCGATTTTTAAAGGAACCCCTATGGAGGAAGGGGGCGAAAAAATTAGGGAGGGTGTCTGCGGGGGAGGAGAAGTAAGATTAAGTCATAAATTATGACTTCTGACCAGTACCCACAATAGATCAATTGGGAAAAAAAGCCAAGGACTGGATCATTTTTGATGAAGTATGCATATATTCATATCACAAATTGATATTATGGATTCAAGTGCTTCAAATTTGAACAGAATCTTCGTTTATGTAATTTGAAATTGTAACAGGAATATGTATATCTGTTGGAAATATTGCACCTCGAAAAAGGTCACGTGACTGTGTAGGTGTCACTGCGGTAGTGGTAGGCGGGAAATTCAATTTGACTACCCATCCTCCCCCAGGGGAAATGTGAGTGGGCTTCCAAAGCAAATCTACGAATATAACCAGCATATTTGATACTAAAATTAAAGTGGTTACATATTCAAGTTTGAACCAACTTTTTAAGTAAATGAAAAAATTATTCATAAAAATCAGAAAGTGAGTGGGGGGAAGAGAGATGAGGGAAAGAAAATATTCTATACCACATGGATTTGCGCTTTTACGTGAAATGGAAAATTTATATTTTTTTGGAAATTTTTGCTTTCTTGATAAAGTATTAGTGCCATGAATAATATAACTAGAACTCTATAGTATAATAATTATCTTTGCTAATACGAAATAATCGAAATAGTTTATTTAAGGTAGAGATAACACGCCCAATGTTAATAAAAATCACATTCATGAAAATTATGAAACAAATTTAGAATGTTCTCCTTTATATATCTTATCAGTAGGTAAAATATCAGGTATACAAAAATGAGCTATATAGTTTTCGAGTTAATAAAATTCAGAATTTTATTTATTTAGCAGCGGTTACGTATAATAACCAAGGCACTACATACAATAATTAATTAATTAATTTTTAAAGTTAACTAATTTAACATGGAGAAATAGAACTTCCATGTTAAATTAGTCAACAATCAAAAATTAATAACTCGAAAACTAGCTCGTTTTTGTATACCTGATATTTTACCTACTGATAAGGTATGTAACGGAGAACATTATATATATATATATATATATATATCATAATTTTCATGAATGTGATTTTTATTAACATTGGGCGTGTTATCTCTACCTGAATATATATATATATATATATATATATATATATATATATATATATATATATATATATATAACTGGATTTAAAAAAAGTGAAAATTATATTTGAAAAATTATCTAGATCTTATGGTGGTTAATAAAAAATTAAAACCATGAGCTCTGTTCTTATTTCTTAAACTTAGCCAGTACATGAAGAAATGGGATATATTATATAATATACTTAATATTTGCAGTTATTTATTGATTTATTTTATTTTCTTTATTCGAACCTTTTCGATTGTACAAGACAATACCTATGGGCAATTTTAACCAATTTAGAATTTTTACTGTACGTACTGAGAAAACATCAATTTGATATAATTGTATATAGATATTTACTGATTTATAATTATCTTTTGAATACACTCAAGATAAAATTAAGTTACTACTAACATTTTAATTATGATAATTTTGTTTTTTCAATCTAATTTATTGACTTATTTTGTGTCTAATTTCTACTGCATTGGACTCTAAATTTAGCCCATCACGTTTTCCCGTCGTCACGTCTCGTGGTGTGGGTGAAACTTCTTGTGATGCTTCACGTGGTGACCGAACGTGATCTGCAAGTCTGAGGCACCACGTCACTCAGTCGGACGTGGTTCACTGGTGAGGTCTTACAACGATTGTCGCAAATAAAATAGTCACTTTCTATTATGGTTAGTCCTTGTATAAAATAAAAAATATAATGAGATGTATTATGTCGTATTTTTGTAGTTTTAGTAAAAAAGAAAAATTTATTTATTTATTTATTTATTTATTTATTTATTTATTTATTTATTTATTTATTTATTTATTTATTTATTTATTTATTTATTTATTTTTTTTCTTTTGTTTATTTTAACGTACAAGGTTTTACATGTTCCGAATTTTCCTTTTTTACTTTTACTAATGATAAATTTAAAACATGGATTTACAACCATTCTCAAAATAATTAAGTGCATGAAATAAATAATAATAGTAAAATATGTTACCATTATTATTATTAGAAGAGGAAAAGCAGAATTTAGTTCGTTTTTTTCAAACCATAAATATAAGTATATGAGTAATTAAATTGGCAATAGCTTTTTAGCAAAATGTAATTTTTTATGATTTTTTAGTTTTACAATTAATATTTTCATTTTTTAAATAAAAAATATAAAGTAAATAAATTTTATAAATAAATATAGCATTTATTTTATAAATATTAAATTTAACTCAAAAATTATATAAACATTTTACAAAAAAAAATAAAAATATAGTAGTATATTTCTAACAATTTATGCTTAATAAGAGGAGAGAATAGGAGGGAATCAGACTAGGAGAGAGCTTAATAACGAATAAAAGATGAAATTTATTTCAACTTCAATATGTTTTGATTTTCTTTATTATCAATGGTAAACAAGATAAACATTTCTGACATGAAATAAGATCCACCAAACTCACTTTTTTTTTTTTTTTTTTTTTTTTTTTTTTCTGGTACTTTAAAAAGTTAAAATACATCTTCCCCCCCCCCCCCCCCCCCCGGCAGAAAGATCAATACTATTAATGATATCAGAAATATGAATATTTTCACATGACTGATTTCCATCAAATTTCGTATTAGAGTTTACTGAAGTAAATACAAATAACATTGGGAGGTTTCTTTGATATCAAATTGATCTTTATATAATTATATTTACTTTAAAGCAAAGGTTTTACATGAAAGAAAAAACTCAATTAAATTACTGTAATGTATTTGGAAAAACATAAAAATTTAAATATGAATAAATATGTCAAAAATATGTTAACGATTGACCTCAGTTACCACGCGAGTCAAAGGAAATTTCTGTCAGACGGAATCGAATGAAATAAATTTTAAAAATTGGATAATGCTTTAAAACTTAATCGCTTATGGTTTGAGCAGATTCAAGGGGGCGGTTTCCTCACAATAGCTCCAATTCCGGTTTCCGTCCATAAGGCCAATGTTAAACTTCTACCTCAGTTTTCTCAAAACTGATAAGACCGACCCACTTCAAAAATTACATGCCACCTATTTTGATGGGAGTTCTAAGTTCTCTGCAAAATGTGAAGCATTTAAGGGGGCCGATTCCGAGATCTCAATCAACTGAGGTCAATCCTTAATTAAAATGATTAAAAGGAAATAATGTATTAATATATTATATTTCTTCTAAAACATTTCAAAGACAAGCAACACCGATCGTGGTCAGTAGTTGGATGGGTGACCATTTTCATCAAAAGCCAGGCTTCTCACAAGTAAACCGAAATATATTAATATTAAAAGTCATTATCTATCTTCTGAAGATCTATATATAGTTTATTGGTTATATTATTCAAAATATTTTACCGACGAAAATATTTCCTTTGATATTCGTTCAGATCGTTTTCAATTAACCTCGTGATTTGATTAAATTATTTAATGTTTATATAATTTCACTTCAAATATTATAATTTTTGTATATATTAATGCGTATACTTCAAACCATTATTATTGTACCAAATTATCAGGTTAGCCATTCAAGATTTTTAGGTACTCGGGATTATTTATGCTGTATCATTATGAAAAACAAAAATGCAGAATGTGTTTAATAATTATAATAACTTTAATTAGTGTAATTTTATTACTGCTTTATTACATATACAGTTATAAATAATCGGAAGTTTTGAAACTTTTGGACACTGCATGTTGAAACAAATCACACACGATTTAATTTTTCTAACCAGTCGTTAAATTTTAATAAATTTTAAAATATAACACTTAGGTGACTTGTTCCCTTTAAACCAAAAATTAAATCAATATGTACTTATGTATAATTATTATTAATATAGTTTAAAACTGATGAAAACTGTTCACGTCTTATCCCTACACAAACCATCGTGGACTGGAGGCTGGAAGATACGCGTCATAGGGCATCAACTAGCTAGCAGTGATCAAGAAAACAGAAGGTCCTTCCTCCTCAATCACAAAATGTATACGTCATCTTTGTTGACATTTATATTTTTGTTAAACCACATTAAATTTAATGTCATCTCTGAGACGCCCAGCTCTTCCGTCCGATCTTTTAATAGCATTTGCTTCTCTCTTTTAAAATCTGTAGCGTTCATCCTGGCTGAGATTTACACATTTAAGGGCATTGGGTGTAGCACCGGTAGTTGGCAACACTGACGTATCTTCAACATGTTAATTTTTCAACCCCGCTCCTCGGAGTAATTTTTATTCTAGAGCTAAGCTGATTGCAGTAGTATCAAGGTAATTAGTAGCCCAAGTGCACAATTTGGCTAAATAAAACCTGATTTAAAGAAAAGTATTTTTAGTAATTTTTTAAATTTACATTCATTTTTTTAAAATATAAAAAAATACTTTTCTTTAAATCAGGCTTTATTTAGCCAAATTGTGCGCTTAGGCTACTAATTACCTTGATACTACTGCAATCAGCTTAGCTCTAGCATAAAAATTGCTCAGAGGAGCAGGGTTGAAAAATTAACATGGTGAAGATACGTCAGTGTTGCCAACTACCGGTGCCCTTAATTCAGTCTCAGGTAAATGGGTTACAAGGCTGTGACCGACACCATTCTGAATGAGTCCATGAAATGTATAAGTTTAATTACTTAAGCTAAACTATTCTATTAACCTCAAGATCTCTAATTGCCCTATCTATACTGATAATTTAATTACATAGTTAAGTAAAGACAGAAGGGTTATTGGATATTATGTGTGAATAGACAGACTTTATCCTTTCTTGTCCCCATCTTCCTCCCTGTTTACATGATTTATATTATATTTGATTAGGTTAAACATATGGGAAAATTAATTTAAATATAGCTTTTACTACCTGAAATATTATAAACTTAAGATTTGATTAGTGTTATCCATATTGACATTGACAAAATATATTACATATGTATGAGATGCAAAATAAATATTATGGCATTTTTGAAGCAGTGATAACAGAAATAGCTCTTCTCATGCAGTGTTGACACTTTAATATAACATGTTATCTAATGCAGCAAATATACAACTGGAATTGTTTTAATTTATTTTATTAGTGAAATCTTTTTAGAAATATTTTTTTTATTTTTTATAATTACATCGATAAGAGATTGCCAGAAATATAGTTATTTTTTTTTTTTTTACTTTCGGTGTTATGTCGCTATTATATTCACCTCCTACAGGAACCCATTTCTTTTAAAGGGAAGGTAACACGGATCAGTTGATCGATGTAATCCCATTTGATTAACATTTAAACCTTTAGCAGACACAAAAATTCCGAAACATTTTTGAGAGACAGATAAAAGCCATGTTTGGCTCTCCATGGGAAATCACTATGCTAAAAATTTAAAAAAATTAATTAAAAAAATCAGCTCGAATAATTGTTATTGTATTTTTTTATGGCTTTTAGGTACTAAAATCAATAAAAAAAATCAGATTTTTTTTTCTGCTAAGATTTACATGTTAATAAAATGGGACTACATCGATCAGCTGATCCGTGTTACCTTTCCCTTAATAATAATAATATTTTGTTAATATTAAGTTTGACGTGAACATATATGGTATCTCGTACAATCGAAAAGGTTCGAATAAAGAAAAATAAAATAAAAAATACGTATTATTATTTTTTTATTTAGCGTTAGTTTCAAAATTGTGTGTATGTATATAGATATTTTGAAAACATACTAAAGCTTATTTATCTCTAATTATCCGTAAACAAAAAGCATACAGTTCTGCACATGATCCTGTCATTCTCTTTAGTATAATGTACTTATTACAAATTGTAATTACGCCACTAGTCAAATACACTCTGAAAATATCAAAGTAAAATTTTAAACTTTTTGTTTTGATTCCCCCGGCTTTGCAATTATCTTCAATCATTAATTTAATTACTAAAATGTCCCATGGGAATGACGCTCGTTAGTAAATTGTAATTAAATGGAAATCGATGTATATATTACTTCATTATCAGATATCTGCTATAGCTTGTAATGTTATATAATGAGAAAGAACATTACGAAACATTAGTTTCAGTGTTATTAGATAGAAATTTATTTTTAAATGTTTTTTTCAATTACAACAAATTAGTCTCATCATGAAAGTTATATAGGCTTATAAAAGTAATTTAAATGACATTAAACAGAGAGTTTCTTATCTCACTTTACTGATGTGGTACACCACAGGAACTTATTAATTGAAGTCGAGCGTTATTAGTACTTGGATGGGTGACCGTTTCAAGAAAAAAATAACAAAGCTCCCTCCCTGGGGTAAATTCATCTCGCTTTCCACCCAGTGCATTGTGTGTGGTTCCCCAGGTTTTGGACATCGCTTTGTTCATTGATAAAATGTAGAGGTGTCCGTACTGACTGAGGTTTTCCACGGTTCCATCAGTCTTATCTCAGCGCTGGGACGCGTAACAGGCCGTGGCCACCATCCGTTTCCTATCTTAGTCAAAGAAAATAGATTTACAAAAATAAAAAAATAATAATAAAAAATGAAAATTATTATTACACAACATTTTAGTTCAAAATATACTCCTTTCATGCGGTGCTAATTTTCATACGGTATAATGGAAATAAGATATATTTATTTTCATGTAATGAAATTTGCTTCGAAACAAACAAAAAACTTTTTTTTGGCAGTTAGATAAATGTTTTATTTTCTATGCTTTTTGTTTATACTTAGTAACCTCAAAAATCAAGACAACAAAACATACATGACATAAAAAATATTATTTACTCTTTCAAAAAATTGTCAATAGAGTATTGTCCTCAAATTTTTTTATTGCAGAAATGGATAGAGGGTGCAAAGTTATGCTACCCTGATTTTTTTCAGATTTTTTAAAGCCCGGGAACTATTTTTAAAAAATTATTGAAAGTCCTTTTCGTGACGTCACGAGACGCCGCTCCTTAAGAAAAAGATAGGACTTGCCGCCGCGTGACGTCACAAAAAGGACTTTCAATAATTTTTTAAAAATAGTCCCAGGTCTCAAAAAAATTTAAAAAAAATCAGGGTAGCATAACTTTGCACCCTCTATCCATTTCTGCCATAAAAAAAATTTAGGACAATACTCCATTAGTACATACATTATTATCAAATAAATATGTTTTTTACTCTTCATAAAAGCACTTAAATTAAGCTCACTTTTTGTATCACTTGGGAAGCTATTGCTATGAACAGATATTAGGCACTATATTTGTTCTTTTCGCATGATGTTGTTCTGTGTCATTCATTATCTTCGTTATGAAAATTGCACTGATGGGTAAATTTATATTACTCAAGAAATGAGGATTATTATTTGCATATATATTTGCACTTTTGAGTCGATGTACTGTAAAAAGCCAGTAAAAGTAGAATACCATCAAATTCTTTAACGATTAAATTAATCTCAGTTACTGCTGAAGTCAAAGGAATCGAATGAAATAAATTTTAAAAAATCGAGAATGTTCTAAAACTTAATCGCTTATGGTTTGAGCAAATTCAGTCTGTCAGTTTTCTTACAACAGTTCCATTTCGGGTTTCCGTCCATAAGGCCAATGCTAAACTTTTACCTCAGTTTTCACAAAACTGATAAGACAGATTCGCTTCAAAATTTGTATGCCACCTATTGTTGGTAAGATCTAAGTCCCCTGCAAGTCTTGTTGCATTCAGGCGGTACGATTGCGAGATATCAACCTACTGAGATTCATCCTTAAATAATTTTTTACAAGTTTTAAGTCATTTGATTCATTTGAATATAAAAAAATGTAATTAACTATTGCGTCTTAAATACAAACAATAGACATTACAGAATAGCCATCTCAGTAAGCGTCATACAAAATTCGTGACAATAATGGTACATTTACGACGTGATTTTCAAGCTTTTAGTCGACCTGAATTCAGCAGTTCCAATTTTCTCTCCGCGTTGTTTTTTTTTTAGGATAATGGAAGTGAAAGTTTTATAATTTTATACCCTCATGGACAAAAGTAAAGATGTAAGTGCTCCAAAATTAACACTTCTAAATGTGCTTAAAGTTACGTAAAATTTGCATAACTTTAGTTTAAGTTACGAAAATAATGAAGACATTAATGAAAACTGAGGTATATGATACACTTTCAATAAAGTTAAAAAATATATTTTTTTAAGATGAAACTTTTAGAAATGCACTCTAGTTTTTTTATTTGATGAAAAATGGGTATTTAAACACCAATTATAAAGCCTTTCGGTGACACGTTAGCCGTTATGATGAACTTTTAAGGAATTTAAAGCGATTTTTTAAACTTGCGCTGACTCTAATGGTGTTTACATTTTTTGACACTGATTTTAGTATCGTGATGAGCAATATTGGGGGGCATTCACAGAGCACTTTAACCCCCACTTTAGCATCAATTTTTCTCCCTGGTGCTAAACATGGTGCTAAACCAGGGGCTAACCATGTTAATCTTATAGTTTAGCGTTTAGCACCATGTTTAGTACCAGGGATAAAAATTGAGGCTAAAATGGGGGTTAAAGTGCTTTGTGAATGCCCCCCATTATTGTCTAAATATAGAATTTCAATAGAAAATATAAAATTAATGCATTGAGTGTCAGAATCGCGTCACATTACCCCATGTTAATTTACCTTAATCATCTGTCAATATTAAATCACTCTTCATTCATTTTATTCTTCTCGTATAATTCATGCATAATTTTACTCATTTCGTGTTTAAAATTTAAAAAAAAAAATATTGCAAAAAATATTGTAAAAATATTAAATTTAAATTATATATATTGTAATTTTTATTGTTTCTTAATTAAATTTTTTTAATTTTTTTTATTTTTCTTGCTATGCAACTTAATACGCGTATTAAATTTAATATAAATTTGATTAATTTTTTCGTAATAAAATAAAATAATTGCACAGAAATTGAAAGGTGAATTATCCTAATTTATTCCTGCAGTGTTGTGATGGAATTAGTAAAATTACCTGAGAAGATAGTGAATAAAATGAAAAAAAAAATCGCAATTAAGGACCAGGGGTGTCTTCAAATAACACAAATTACAACAATCCTAAAATTAAGACAGTCTTAGCGTATTCTTTATTGTTGCGCTAAGACAGTCTTAGGCTAAGTTTTGGTTAAGTGGTGTTATTTGAAGACCCCCCTACCCCCCAGAATTTTAATTAATAATAACCACCATTACAAAGAATATAATATGACAATGCAGTAAAATAAATAAATCAATTTAGGGCATTTTGCTTTGGAATTTTAACCTTTAAGTCACATTTAATTCATTTAAAAAGGTTTAGAATTGTACATTTTTTTAATAACATTTACAAGTGACTTGAATTCTAAAGTGGCGACTATTTATATTGAAGAATATTATTTAAGCCGGAATTACACGATACAATTTTTTTTACTATTGCATACAATTTTTCCTTACTTTTTGAACTCCATTTGTGTGTGTGGAGATGATTTTCTTGCAAGGAAAAAATTTATGGTGTAATACAGGCTTTAGATATAGACTTTTTTCCATAGGTCTGTTCTTAAATGCATAATCGATTCATGAATCCATACATTAAGATGAAACCTGTAAAGGAAAATTGTCATATTAAGGAAAATTTTATTCTGATTTGATTGTGTATTTCCAAACAGAACTTAATTAATGCCAATATTTTGCAATGTAAGCATTATTATACTAACCTTTAAAATTAATTTATAACATTTTAAAATTGTTTATAAAGGATATTGGGAAAAGTGTCGATTATTTATTATAGAACTGTATACGATGTTTAAATTATTTATATAAAATTTTATATTTTAAACAAATTTTAAAAGGTGTATTGCTTAAAAGGGTAATTAATATTTTATAATTATAATATACTGACGTAAACTACGGAACATCAATAATAACAGATTATAATAAGCCAAACAATAGAGGTTATTAGAGGTGCGTTTTAAACTGAAAACAACAGAAATCAATACTTTGTAATGGTCTAGTTATGAGACTTATAATGAGTAGTTAAGTGATATGAAATTAATTGCGTACATCATCTTTTAAGAACTTGAAAAAGGAATAACATTTTCATTTTAGGATTAATCTCAGTGGATTGAGATATGAGAATCGTCCCCCTTGAATCCAACAAGACTTGCAGGGGACTTTAAACTCATCATTAATAAGTAGGGTGGGTCTATAGAGGACATAAAGGACCAAGAGATGACACTGACGTCTGAAAATGTTGCTCTTTGCATCGAGTATACGGCAATACCCATAGCATGGGGAGAATCACAAAAATTATCAAATTTTTAGGAAAGAAATCACGAAGTTGAAGTATTTTTTTATATTTGTCCCAAAGTATTTGACAACTAATTATGGTGTTGTTATTTCTATAAAATTATGCTGTGGCTGCTTACAGAGCATTTACATGATTTTACAATGTTAATAATCAAATACAGCAATCCTCGCCAGACGCACGTAGTTCCAGCAGTTACCACTAGGTGCGCACTAACTTTATGACGCTAGTGAAAATTAAGGTATACGTTTAACACGAATCCTTATGGAAAGAAACTGGAAATGAAACTGTTGTGAGAAAGCAGCCCCCTTGAATTTGATCAAACCATAAGCGATTAAATATTGCATCTTTCAGAACGCAATCTAAAGGTGGGTTTAATGAGTAAATTTTTTGAAGCAACGAGTAAATATTGCGTATTTACGTTAACATTATATTTTGCTGAATTTATTTAATTGCATTTAGTTTGAACATAACTGGGTTTCTCATTTAGCGTGGGTTGACCATCAAAATAATTGTACTAATGTAAATCATGATTTACATCCGCATAAAGGAAGGAACATAAATTTAGTAAAAAAAAATAAATAAAATATTTTAATATGAATTAAACCCACGTATTAAGGAAAAACACCCACTATAATTGATATTAATGATATTCTATACCTCATCGAACGATAAAAGTCGTAGACGTAAATTGAAGCACCTTGTTCAAATAAAAATTACGAATTGCTCTTGAAGAAAATTGATCGTTCATCTAAATATAAAGTAGCATTTTGTGACGTAACAGACTGCTACATTTTGTGTATTAACAGAAAAATAAATGCCTGCTGTAATGTGAAACAAAAACAAACACGAAGCAAGCGTCTTTATCATCATCCATCATCACCCTGTCTTTCCGAACACAAACTTTGCATATACTTGAACTGATCATACCTTACTGTGACGTCACACAAGGTTGGCTTTATACAGGTTAAGCCACGTGCGTATTCCGTGCGTCATTTTTCCACTATTTCCAGGACCCATTGCACCGCGAAAATTCAAAAATAGCATTGCATCATGGGCGCATTCAAAGTTTCGCGGCACGATGGGTCCTGGAATACTTGAATCTGATTGGCTAAGCCCGTTAGCATTGGTCAAATCGGAGGCTTAACCTGTATAAAGCCAACCTTGACGTCACATATACTTGAACTGATCATACCTTACTGTGACGTCACATATACTGGAACTGATGATACCTTGCTGTGACGTCACATATACTTGAACTGATCATACCTTACCGTGACGTCACATAGACTGGAGCTGTTCATACCTAACTGTGACGTCACATATCTTACTGAAACATCATTTACACTGGATTAAATATGAATCCGTGAAACTCCTGCATTCTCACTATATATTTTCAAGATGTTTGTTGCATGGAAATTAATTTGATCAAAAATGTTTTATATATTTATTTTTTTATTTATTTTAACTTTAATTCCTTAATTACAGTTTTTTGCATTTTTTTTTTAATTAAAAAAAACAAACATTTTTTTAAGTCATAATTAATTGTCAAATATAATTTAAAATATGTAACAAGCATAATGATTGAATAAAATAATTCATTTTGACTTTCCTACTCAGTAATTAATTTGCTGAACACTTTTTTTGAAAATAAGTATAATTTAAAATGATAATAAAATTTGTCAATATAAGATTATCTTCTAGTTACAAACTGAAAAATTGACGAAATTGGAACATGGACTGATTTATTCTTCCATCAACTTTGCAATTTTATCACGGTCCGCCTCGTTCATGAAACCAGAAGCGAACAAGCTCGTGCGACAACCACAGAGCAATATCCCACTCGGCGATTGATACGTCACGTATTAATAAACAAACAAAAGAAGCTTTGTAAATTAAAAATTTGGTGAGCTTGGTATGGAATATTTTACTATTAATTTAGCAAAAAGAGATTTTAGTGTGATAGGGTGATTTAATATTGATTTTATTATTAAGCATGATGATACAACTTTTCATTAAAAGAAATATTGAACTCCATTTGTTTGTATATGGAGATGAAATTTTCTTGCAAGGAAAAATTGTATGTGAAATTATATCTTGTAATACAGTTCTTAAGCCTATATTACACGATACAATTTTTCTGATTATTGCAATTTTGCATACAATTTTTCCTTACAAGAAAATTTCCTTTCCATACAAACAAATACAGTTGAAGTTTTCTTGTAAGGAAAAATTGTATACAATTATCAGAAAAATTGTATCGTGTAATACCGGCTTTAGTGTGAACTAAATTTTCATTAAAATAATTATCCATTTATATCTATATCTATGGTATATATTGTAATTTTTGTTGTTTTTAATAAATTGAAATAAAATTTTATAAAAATTTTAATATAGCATCAAACATTAATAATTGATATATTAACATATTAATAATTCATTTATAGAAATAACATTTTATCATATGGTTTTTAATATATAAATTCTTACTTTTCTCATGTTAATATTGAGGTTAAAATCAAATTTTTAATAAACATAAATAGTGAACATATAAAATTAGACAAAATCGTAGATAACACAGACAAAATATATATATTTTATACTTACGTAGCTTATAAAATATAATTCAATGATTTTTAAAAATAAATAATACAGTATTATTATAGTATTAGATCTTAGGAGTTCAGCTTGTTTTACATGATGAATTTTGCATACAATTTTTCCTAATGTCATCTCAGTACGAACAAATGGAGTTAACATTTTCCTGTAAGGAAATTTTGTTTTGCAAAATTGTATCTTAATTGTAATACAAACTTTAATTAAAAAATAAACAATTACCTACATGAAATATTTTATTGGATATTTGGATAGAACATCTCGAGTCCATCTTTAAATATTTTTTTATCCCTCAAACTAGAAAGCAAAGGCGCTGATGTAAGGTCATGCAACGTTTTCCCCTATGCTTACGTGTCATTTGCATGACTTTGACGTTACAGCGTTTTGCAGCATGATTTAAGACTATTAAGAAATAATAATAATAAAAAAGGGTCACGTAATTTTTTTCAAACACTTGGCTATGCTCAGATATGCAATAAAAAAAATCATGAAGGTTTGTTATATTAATAATTAGTTGCTCATTTTGTCTTGAAAATAGTCATTTAATTCAGTACATCAGAGGCAAGGTACAGTCGTCGCCTCAGAAAATTTTCCTTTGAGGCCTTGATAATCACCATGCCTCGTAAGAATAACACAGGGAATGGTAAGAATAACAAGGCTGCAAGTGAGAAATTTTCCAAGGTGACGAGTGTACCATTTTTCATACTATGATCTATATTGTTGTAACGATGACGTCAGAGTATACTCTACCCACCCACAGTGTATCTGACAAACATTAATCGTATGTACGCACCTAGCAGCACTCAACTTAGCACTCACTACGTCGTCTGTTTGTTTTTATACCTGAAGGAATTCCTCGTCGTTTTGAGAGACGTTTTTCAACCATTTCCATGTCTGGCGAGTATAAAAGAAAAATACAAACAAAAAAAAATTCAATATTTGTGTTTGTTATTGAAAACAAAAACTACGACGTTGTTATGTTAATGGACGTTTGATAAGTAGGAAAAAAAATCATGTAAATAATGGGGGAAAAAACACTAATTTGTCAATTAGTTCATGATAGAATGAGTAGGCGGGGGTCAAGACGACCCAAAACTGTTTTAAAGCGGCAAAAAGTCAAATGCTGCTACAAAAAATCTGAAAAGAATGGAGTATTGTCCTCAATTTTTTTTATTGCAGAAATGGATAGAGCGTGTATGCAAAGTTATGTTACCCTGATTTTTTTCAGATTTTTTAGAGCCCGGGAAGTATTTTTAAAAAATTATTGAAAGTCCTTTTTGTGACGTCACGCGGCGGCAAGTCCTATCTTTTTCTTAAGGAGCGGCGTCTCGTGACGTCACAAAAATAACTTTCAATATTTTTTTAAAAATAGTTCGCGGGTTCTAAAAAATCTGAAAAAAATCAGGGTAGCATAACTTTGCACCCTTTATCCATTTCTGCAATAAAAAAAATTGAGGACAATACTCCATTGTAATAGCTAGTCAACAAGCAATGTATTTTGGCAAAAAAAAAAAAAAAAAAAAAAAGACGGAAAAAAGTGAAAAAATAAATGAAAAAATTAAGTTAAATTCCCCTCATTAAATTCCTCCCCTCCCCTTCCACTACTCCCATAATTAAAATAAATTTATTATAAGATTTAGTACCGGAAGTAGCCGGAAGTAGAAGGATTTGGGTTGAACATGGAAAACATAAAAAGGGGCATTCACAAAGCCCTAAGGCCACATTTAGGGCTCGATAATTTAAAGTCCGATTTTAGGCATGCTTTTTAGACCCAAAATTTCTGGTCTTAAATTATCGAGCCCTAAATGTGGCCTTAAGACTTTGTGAATGCCCCTTAAAATTTCGCAAATAGTTTATAAATCCTTAATTTGAATCTCCCTGCAAAGTTGCAACTTCAAAATTGAACTAGAAAGGAACCTCACACTTCCGATTTTCGTTCAAAAAAATGAGATCACTGATTAAGGTAGAAATAACACGGATCAGCTGACCTAATGCTAAAAAAATTCCATTCATGAAAATTATGAAAAAAAATTAAATAAAATTGTTAAAATGTTGTATCGGAAGTTCCTTTTTTTTTTTTTTTTTAATTTTTAATCAAACCACAATGAGATATTAGAATCTGAAAATTTTAGTGGCTTAATCGAAAGAAAGGGTAAAAATATGGCACTGTGAATTTTTTCAGATTTTTCTGAGACCGGGAACTATTTTTAAAAAATTATTGAAAGTCTATTTTATGACGTCACGGGCGGCACTGCCCTATCCTTTTTCTTAAGGAGTGCCGCCCGTGACGTCATCAAAATTGACTTTCAATATTTTTTTAAAAATGGTTCCCGGTCTCAGAAAAATCTGAAAAAATTTACAGTACCATATTTTTACCCCTTCTTTCGATTAAGCCACTAAAATTTTTACATTCTAATATCTCATTGGGTACTTCTAATTATTAATTACTTACAAAGTTTGAAACCTCGAACCTTCCGAAACCCTAACTTGAGCGTTTCGCGGGTTCTTCCAGAACGAGGGCAGCCATGGCCTTGCAATCCATCCCGACATTTGCCTTCGACTGAGGGAAACGTGGAAACCTCAGTCAGGATGGACGCTACAGCTTTTGTCAATGAACCATGCAGAAGTGCAATGGTTCAAAGCCAGGGGAACCACACATCATGGTGGAAAAGCGCAACGATTTACCCCTGGGTGGGAAGCGTGGTTTTTGTTGAAAATGGTCACCCATCCAACTACTCCATTTCTCCATGTCAAATTAGTTAACTTTAAAAATTAATAACTCGAAAACTAGCTCGTTTTTGTATACCTGATATTTTAGCTATACTGATAGGGGATGTAGAGGAGAACATTTTAAATTTTTTTCATACTTTTCATGAATGGGATTTTTTTAGCATTGGGTCAGCTGGTCCGTGTTATCTCTACCTTAAAGTGAAAAAAAAACAAAAATGTCAGAATTGTACGGCATCGTTTTAACCCACCTTGGTCTATAACAATATAATTATCACAAAGCACTTTTCCACGAACTAATTTTGTCAAAACTACAATTACAATAAGGAAACTGAAATGTTGGTAGCAAAACGAAGCCTCTAAACAAACACTCCATTATGACAATTAGTTATTAAATATAATTGAAGTTACTACTTAAAGTTTATTAAACAATTATAGATAAAACACAAGATTATATTTCAATTGAAAGAGGATTATTTTCCACATATATCTTTTTCTCATTCCAATTAGTTTGATTACGCTTGTGATGGGGAATTAATATAAGAGAATAAACAGAGGATTCTAGCCATTGATTGTGGATTGTTTAAGTTGTTTATTTGCTGTAGTATAACTGAGGAAACCATGGAAAGCCTAAATCAGGATGGACATTAATATTTATACTTCACATTCTTCTAAATAGAATATGTGATTATTTTGTTAAGAAATTTCAGTGTACACTCTCGATCCTCGCCTCTGAAAAGTTTCCTTTTCAGAAATTCAAATTTCTTTATTCAATCCATTTCTCCTACAATCAATATATCAAGATAGATATTTGTTGAGGTTAGTAGGACAGGTCATGTAGGCAAGTAATTAAGCCAGAGGAGTAATTAATTATTTACAGCCTTTTGTTAATCATCATGCCCCGTAAGAATAACACAGGACATGGTGATTAACACGGCTGCAGAAGGGAAATTTTCAAAGGCGATGAATGTACAAAGAATTGGGCAATCACGAACGATTATAGAGCTGCAGAAAGACAAGAGGTTAAATTTAGTGTTTTTCCGAAGTTTAAAATAATTACCAAAGAGATGCAGTTTTTCAATTCTGTTTCAACCTCATATTTTAGGGTTCTGAACACAAGTGACTGAATTTAATTTTCTAACTTTTCGTGTGATGCTTATGATTTTGTAAGTTCCTTTTGTACCCAATTCAACCAAGCATTTGCCTGGTTGTGACTGAGGGAACTATGGAAATTTCAGTCAGGATGGTCGGTAATTTATGGAGGATACGACACCACCAACCACCTCTCCCGGATGTACGAGTTCTTTAGTAAATTTGCAATTTTGAGACGTAAAAAAACAGGGGGGTCTTCAAATAACACAAATTACAACAATCCTAAAATTAAGACAGTCTTAGCGTATTCTTTATTGTTGCGCTAAGACAGTCTTAGGCTAAGTTTAGGTTAGGTGGTGTTATTTGAAGACCCCCCAGAACCCTTGCAGTAGCTCCAAAAATTTTAAGACCACCACGCCTCCACAGAGTAGGTGGCTACTTCCGCAAACTCAGCAGGGGTAACGTACGTACCTGCTGTTCTAAAGAAATTTTAGAGTGTGTTTTATGAAAATATTCTGACTGAAAAGCAATAACCTTTAACACTCCCCTTCTTTTCCATGAAAGCAATATATATATAACCTTTTTTTTTTTTTTTTGAGGAAAATGTGCTTGTAAATGAAATTTTGTAAAACTGATTTATTTTTTAAAAACAATTTTCGTATTTTATTTAGATTTAAATGGGTTTTATAAAAATCTATGGGAATACTTGATATTGAGTAGATGGGAAGTTGTTCCGTCAGAAATGAGTTTTTATTTTTAATTGCATCTCAGTATTATTTTATATAATACGCTGTGCATATATAATTGAATATTTATATATTTAATGAAAATATTGCGTTTAAAAGGCAAAATGAAGCTGTTTTAAAATTTATGCATCGAAATGTTGTGAGAAATTGTTTCAAACTTCTCAGATATGCAAGCCAATGACGTATTGTATGTATAGTACTTTTTATAATATTAGTAATGCATAAATATACTTTACCTCAAAAGTTTCTGTAAAATTGTCAATATAATCAAATTATTTAATATTTTTTTATATAATTTGAATTGTTTAAAAATTGTTTTTAATAGTTGAGTTAAAGTTTTCAGCAATAAGATGTTAACATTATTAATATAATATTTATATTTAAAAGAAGCTCGCAAATATGTATTACGTTGTAATGTCTTCTGACGTGAACTCGGGCTAATGCCAATGGAGCGTATAAGATATAAAATTATCAAGCTCGTAAAACTACCAGGAATTTGAAACCGGTAGTTATGAAAAATAATAAAAAATATAAAATAAACAGGTATTCAAAATGCCAAGTTATTTGCATACTATTTTTGCATTTTGTATATTTATATTATATAATAAAATTTACGCATACAAACCAATGTTACTTTTTTCCTCCGGCCAGATTTTGTGAATAAATAAAGGCTTCCTCGGGTTGTGACCCTGGCCCAATAAAAGTTAATGGTCTTGTATTTCTAGCATTTCTTTTTAATCTGTTAAAAAAAAGTCCATTATGATTAAGGTTTCCACAGTTCTCTCATTCAAAGAAGGAGACGAACCGTGGCCACCATTCCATAATTATTTCCATATAAACCATCAAAACGTTCCAATCTAAATATTTTGTATAAGAGTAGTTAGTAATAAAATTAAGATTTGATTAAAAAATATTAAAACATAAAATCAAAATTCACTCTTGCAAGCTATTAAATGTCTCTTTTATTATCACTTTTAACATGATAAAATCTTTCAATCTATACTTTTAATCAAAATATAAAATCACTTTTAGATTAAACTATGAATTCATTAACAAAAAGATAAAATTTTAGAGCGTAGTAAATTTGTTTGAATGAGCCGATAGTTTCAAATTATCCCGCGTCTGGCATCCAAGCTCGGTCCAGGCCAACGTTAGCTCGGAGCTTCAGAAGGTCAACAGGTCAACCGTCTACTGGGTCACACGAGTAAGCCACGCCCACTTTTAAAATGGACCTGTTGAGTTTCATTTGCATTGATTTTATATGGTGAATGGTGTGATGCAATATATGACAATTCTCACAAAATTGTTTTATGTATAGTTATAATGGAACTTTTATTATAATATATAACTGCATGAGCTTACACGATATAAGTTAATTATTCTGCATTTCTATGCCTTAGTAAATCCACCCCCACCACCTTTTGACTGAGGGAACTATGGAAACCTTAGTCAGGATGGACGATTTTTAACTGATAGAATAAATAAAAGAAAAATAATGAGAATAAGACCTGGAACTTTTATTGTAAATGGATGTTCTCCAGTATTTATTCTCAAAACCGAAGCAATCACGTACTATCATGTATTTGCCTAATTTTGACTGAGGGAACCACGGAGACGTTAATAACATAATAACTTTCCGCACGAACCAGTTTGTGTTCTTTAGCGATTATTTGGTATTTGAAATTACACGATAATCCCATTACGATTTTACTGTTTCAATTTTAGAAATTTGACTACTTGTCATTGCAAAGTTGACAACTTGTCATTGCAAAGTTAGGGGGCATACATGACCAAAATGTTTCAATTGCCCCAAAATACCAACCAACCATCATTGCAAAGTTAGTATAATTGAATTGAAGCGTTTATAATTAAGGCTATTCCTCAAATTCATAAAATATTCTTTCACATATATTATATTATGTTTTCTTTTAAATATAGCATGAAGTAATTTTAAAAATGAAAATATAACTTTCTTTGCACGTACCTTGCAATTAAAATTAAATGTTGATTTCTAACAAACAAAAGTTTTCTTTTTTTCCTCACATGTTACACAATGATTTATATTTTGTAATTGCACGTGTGACGCGATACACAAAATATTGATTATTTTAAAAAATTTAAGTTTTAATAAAATGAATATTAAAATATTTTGAGTAAAAAAGTTACGTTACTAATAATATTTTTAATAATAAAAAATAATAATAAAACTCATTAATTAAATTTTAAAAAATTTAACATAACACTTTTCGAAATAGTTATTATATAGTAAACATTTGTAAATGCATAATTAACTTTTTTATTTTTCCCCTTAATAATAAATACAGTATTGAATAATACGATTTCATGCATGACTATGCCACCTGTTCAAGCATAAATATTAATTTCTCTTGCATTTCTATAATTATTTTCATTTGCCTCACGGGCATTTCTCTTATACTTCTTTATATAATGCGCAATTGTATATTGTATTTGACAGGTATAATAAAGAAAATCAGAAACACAAACATTATTATTTTAAGAGATTATTGATCTGATTCATTAATTAATCGTTTAAGTATATATATTGTATACGTACACATTTTAGTTACAACAGTGTTAATTATATGTAACATACAGTACAACATTTAAAACATTAAATATGGCTTAATATTTCCGATAAATATCATTCCTGATAAATGGATTTAATGAAGAAACCTAACAAAATGTAAACAAAGAAAGATAATTGATTAGTGTCTATTAAATTAGTCTCATTATTGAAAAGTTAAGTCTAATGGAAAATTTCTTCCTTCCTCGTTAGTGGAGTGATAAAATATGATGAGGACGCAATGTCAAAAGCTAATTAGCAGTCTTGAATTATCAATAACCGTTTTACAATCTTATTAATAAATCATTGTTGTTTCAAAGAATGACAATCATTATGATTATCAATTAAAATTCATACCATAATAAAAATATTAAAAGTCATTATGCGTCATCACAAGGATATTTTTTAGCGTTAAAATTTAAGCAAGAGCGATTGTTATTCTCCTCGATTATAAGTATTAAATAACCAACAAGCCTTTAAAAAACGGGAAAAAAGTTATGAACGACTCAAAAAAATCTAAAAAGGTAATCCTCAGTTAGCCATCAAGTATCGTATTTTTGTAAACAAAAATAGAGAAGATTTTTTTTTATCATTTTTAGCATTGGTATTTAACCCGTAATTTGAATCCCCCTTGATAATATAATACAAAGGTAATTAATATAAAACAATCAGTAAATCTAATCTAACTTCTCCACTCTTCGTTGAAAATAACATATAAATATAATCATAATAAACAACTTCACGACATTTTTTTATTGCAGAAATAAGTAGACTTATTTTTCAACTCTGATTTTTCTCAGATATTTTTGAGCCCGGGAATTATTGCTAAAAAGTTGGACAAAGTTCAGGTTTGAAGCCACGCCACTTTTAGTTAGAAGTGATCCTCTCTGTACTTTCAATTTTTTTTTTTAAAAATAGTTTCCGGACTCAAACAATTATGAAAAAATAAATCAGAGTAGCGTAACTTTGCACCTTTAATTAATTTTTGCAATAATATAAAGAATTTTCATTCAGGTTGTCCATTACTTACATAATTTATTATAAATAATTACTCTAATAAATAAAATCTTAAAATAAAATGTCCCTACCATAATTCATACACTCTATGCAATGAAAATGTCATAAAAATTGTACTTATATTATATGCAAGGAACGTCAATTGGACTTAATACTAGCAATGCCCTTCCCCTATTTGAAAAATTATGTCTTCAATTTATCCTTTACACGTCTAAACCTAATCTTTTTACCTCTAAAACTCATAATTTCTTCTTTACTCTCAAAGTGAGGATAAAATGAAGAGAAATTCTATATAACATTGCTCAAAAAAAGGGAAAAAGATGTAATAATCTCGTATTTTTCCTTTAAAATGGCGTGCAAAATAAGAGAAAATTAAACGAGAGGAGAGATTAATAGCGGGCAAAAGATAAAATTTATTTCAACTCGGGTCTCCGTTGTTAGAGACGCGAGTAGCCCGGTTATCAATCTGCCTGCTGTTAGAATGTTCGTGACAGCAAAAGGTGTTGGTAGTCGGATGCTTTGCGTCTTTGGTAGTTCGTCAGACAGAGAGGTATCGATCCTTAATTGCAGATGTAGCACGTAGAATATTCATGAGCATTGAAATATTAAATGGCTTTCCGAATAACAACGACCTTTATTCTTCTTAAGTCGCTTAACCCTGACGCAATAGTAAGACGAGTGCAGGCAGGAGGTAGGGAAAGGGTGACCTGCATTTGCATTGCGCCCCTTCATCAGGGTGGATCGTCAGGGTGTTACTTCTAGGATTTTAGTAACGTTGGCTCAGGTCTGCATTGAAGATTGTTGTGTTCAGCAACTGTGAGTATCCTAGCTGATGAGTGTTTTTTATGTATATATATTTTTTTTGGAATTTACCATAATAATTAATTAATTAATTAATTATTAAATGATGGTATACTATGTAATATTAATGCACAATAATGTTTGAACTAAAAGCATTTTTAACGAAGTCTCCTATAATTATTTCTTTAAAATTACATTCTACAAGTAAATATATCATTTTTAGTTACATTAATTTATTTATGAGTTAAAAAATAAATAATTTTAAAATTTATCATTTTTATAATAATTAAAATTTTTATTCTAATATTTAATTTATATTTTTACTGATTATTTACAAATAACTTCTTTCAAACTATTTTATAAATAATGTTATTTGTAAAGAATAAGCAAAGCAAAACTCCCTATTACAAAAGCTTTCTCTCCTTTTGACTTATGGCTATAATGGGTATTCGAGATAACAATGTAGTAAAATGTAATTAAAGTTAGAATTTAGAATGATTAAAATACATTTTCAAAATATTGTTATATGTAGGAATTTCTTACAAACAAGGTTAAAAAAAATTAAAGGGCAGCTACGGTAGAAAATCTTCACAATGTTAACTGTTTTTAAAGGCATTGCAGGCAGCAGGGATCACGTAGAAGGGGGCATGAGGCCAATTTTTATATGCTCAATGGGTTAAAAAGACGAGAGGCTAGTGAGGGACCCAGTCATATGCATATGACCATGCAGTCCGAGCCCTTGGATAATATCAAAAAGGCTCTAAGAGATACCCATGTTTTAAATAGTCAGTTACTTGTATTCTATATGGATGTGTACCTTGTATTTCATGGAATGAGATATATAAAATAAATATGAATTTGCATGGTAACTTAACTCTGCCAGTTCGGGGATCAAAAATTTCAGTGAACTAAGATTTTCAGGAATTGTCTTTTGAGTAAGATGAGTACAAATTCATCATAGGACATGGAGGTCTTTTATATATATGATATATATCATAGCATTGATAGTTTCTGTTGTTATCAAGTTAGTTCGCGGTAATACTCAAATCAAGAGCTGTATACTTTGCTCGATTCTAGATGGCAGCACTATGCAGTCACCAACCCCAAGGATTATAGCAACCCACATAACAAACATGCACAACAAGTTGCCTAACCTACAGGCGATCTTAGTGACTCAACTTTTTATTTGGTTGTATAAATAGAAAATTTACTTTTTTTATAATGCTCCAATTCTATATAATGATCATTTAATGTATCCTATCTAATACTCCAAATATATTGGTAATTGAAATATGCCTTCGTTGCCTTAAAAAATTTCCGTCTGCAGCCTTAATTGTTATTCACTATTGTGATATTATATATATTTACAGGGCATCGTGATTAACAATTCTGTAAAAATAAATTTTTCAAGGCAACGATCGAGTGTTCAATTAGATGAGTAATCAGAAATAATAAAGAATGTTGTGTGGCCACTATACTGTATTATAATATATCATATAAATATGAGTAGCACACAAGTTATATTGTCTAGCTATTCATAAATCCTATATATTATTATACTCATATGTACACTTTCTACACTTGATTTTATTATTTCCAAGTAGCATTTACGTTACTCCCACCTGATTTGCTGAAACTATAATCTATCTCCAGGACTAGAGACAAGAAAAGTAAAGCAGAGCACCAAGCTTGACAATATTAGTAATAATAATAACAATAAAAAAAATGGAGTTCTTTACGCTTGCATGGACTTTCGCAGCAACTAAAATTATCAGTGGTAAATTTCATGAAGTCTTGAGGTTCACAGAAAATAATAGAATGTAGAGAAAGTAACAAGGGTATATACGGTTTACAAATAAACCTGACAACACACGGGATGAATAAAAACACAATTATTAAAAAATATATTGATTTTAACTCAGGATGTACATTTTACTTACTAAATATTAAAAAAAGAATTTTAAAAAATCTATTTAAATTATTTCTAAAGCAAATAATTTTATTAACAAAAATTTTTTCCCATGAGTTATTGTGCAATTTGAAAAAAAGATTTTTTTTAATTATACGAAGGCAAGATTTTTAATTGTTTTCTAAATTTCTATTATTATATAAATAATTTTAACACCTTTGGAATGCTAGAAATAGAAATGCCAGCATATATTTCAGTTGAATATTTTCTTTGACATTGATTCTCATTTAAAAATAATTAAATTATACATAGTTTTGATAGTTTTATCAAACTCTCTCTCTCTCTCTCTCTCTCTCTCTCTCTCTCTCTCTCTCTCTCTCTCTCTCTCTCTCTCTCTCTCTCTCGAGAAAAAATCTTATTTATTTTTTCATTCAAATTCTATGCTGCACAAAATCTCGAATATTTTTTATGTCGTCGATGTCGTGTAAAGTTATCTTTCCCGTGGCTCATATGAATTATCAATCTTGCCCTTCATAAGAACCGTCGGAAAAAATTAAAAACCAGGTACCGCTGGGTTAAAGGATAGGAAGCTTGATAGAACATGTCGTCGCGCGCAGTTCGCGCGCTAGATTTTCATTGGCTGAGAGAATTGTGTCGTCAATGTTGAAGCTTCTCATTGGAATAATAATATTGGACATGATGTTTTGCTTCAAATTTTACCAAAATTCGCTAAAATTGGACGTGGATTGTCTCTTGTTTCCTTTTCAGTTCTTTCAAAAAATTATTAGATAGAGTAGCAATATTTTATTGCGTATGGGGATTGGGGATTATTTATTTATTATTTTATTTATTGCAAATTATGGAAATATTACCATTTTTAGTGATAAAATATTTGTGGAAATTTGCACTTATTGTTGGCATCACTGAAAAAAAATCATTGGTTATTTTTTATCAGCTGATGAAATTAATATCCCGTCCTTTGGTAAAGTGTTTATTATCACTGTTTCATCTATTATCTATCTATTATCAAGTGTATAATCAAATATTTGTTGATTTGTGAGATCGTAGCAATCATTAATCTCACAATATCGTGGCGATGGCTGCTGTCCTGCGAGCAAATATCTTCTCTGCAGAAAATTTGGTCATCCGCTACACCGACCGTGAGATTCGCTGAATACGCTTCGGACGTTGTAAAATGGTAAAAATATTACATTGCATGATTTCAACAAAATACATATGCATGCGGTACATCATAACCCTGTGTATTAATTAAGCTGTAAATTCTAGTGGACAATGTGATCCAGATATGTAATTTGGGGGCAGAAATGAGAACCTCTTTTGCACGACGACTCATGTTATTGAAAAAAGTCATCCCAAAATAGAGATTAACAACCTACAAATTGAACAGGGTTTCTAGAGTTGTATGCCAAACTTCATGCACAAATATATCGCTTCATTTATTAGAACTTTGACTGGATGTTCTTACGTCATAACATAATATTATGTACGTACATACTGTATTATATGCATACTTATATATTAAATGATCATGATGGCATATGCATATAATTATGCATACGTATTATATAAGTTCATGTCGCAACTGCCATGTATGGCATCATGCATATCATATAATAAATTATGCTTACATTGCAGTTTTATGCATTTTCAGCTGCTGGTAGATAATACATAATATGCATAATTGTATTATTACAAATATTATTAGAAAAATATTATTATACGTACAAAGAAAAAAAAAATACCCTTGACACCATTTACACCCTTTCGGGTGTGGCCAGGCCGATATTTAGCCTTTTGTCAGTAATCTTGCGACCATGCTGGGGCTTCAGAATCCCAGAACTCTTTCCTGCACTCTTCTGGGCTCCTACTACCAGATCTGTGCAGCCTGCAGTGGCAGTGCAATACTGCAGGGCATCGAAGTATAGACAGCTGTAAGCTGCCTTCCTCCTACCAACTCCATAATCTAGTAATCAGTCACACCCATCTCAAGTCACGAAAAGTCTGCCGTGTTCGGGACTTGAAATGGGTGTAACTGATAACTATATTATGGAGTTGGTAGGAGGAAGGCAGCTTAAAAAATAATCTCTCTAATTTTCCTAATATATGCTTTGCAGAGTGGTGAAGGAGGAGACAGTGGAAAAGAAATTGCAGGACAAGAGTCTTCATCTGATAATAATGAGGTGAGATATCTCTCCTAAAATCAAGGTGTCATCAAAAACCATACAGTAAGACGTCAAGATCTCGTTGTGGGTTTCTATTAAAAATTTACATGAAAGGTTCAGTACATAGCCAGCAAAATTTTATTGAACTGATCTTAAAATTTCTCTGGTAACTTGATCCTAATTATATGTGAGAAACAATTAAATTCTGAACGCCCAGCACCCGCAACTGTTGAATAATCTTTATCATTCTCTCTTCACGATATGAAAGTCACATTTAATATTGCTTCCATATAATGTGTATGTTAATAGTGTCCTCAGTCATTTTTAGGCAACTTGTAATGCCTCACTAGCCAAAAACAAGCTGAAATATTCCTGAGCATCTACAACAAAAAACAAGTAGAATAGAAGCTTCAAGTATTTCCCGTCGGGAAAATTTTATCCATAAGCCACACCATGTTAGAAATTTGAATTTTTTCTCAGTAAATATTTAAGCTATTGATTTGAAAACACCTCATCTCCTACCCCACCATTTTAGTAATCTTTGATGATGAATCAAGAATTCATTTTCCTCTAAAAAAAATTCTTTTGTGTTAAAAAAGTAATTTCCAGGTTGTTTTTTTTTTACATAAGCTTGAATGGGATGATGGAACACCACAAAATCAGCTGACTTGAAGTCTCTATTTGATGGTCAGTACAGATTTGTGTCAACAGTATGCTTGTTTTGTAGGGCATGCAAGAACTATTGGACAGTTTTCGTGAGCAGTGGCAGCGAGAACTTGAGCCACCCTCAACTGTCGCAGAGACAAAGAAACAAGAAGAAGACCCTCTCGAGACTCAGGTACGATTCCTTCTCCCAGGTTTTTACTACATGTGCAACATGGAGCCTTTGTATTAAATATTAATTGAGTACCAACCTCAAATTTTTATTATTAAATTGAATAGAGGGTGCAAAATGATGACATCCTAATTTTTTTATATTATTTAGAGCCCTGGAACTATTTTTAAAAAATTATTGAAAGTTCTGGCCATGCCCCTTTTTGCAGCGGCAAAGTCCTACCTTTTTATTAAGGGACACCTGGTGACGTCATAAAATGGACTTTCAATATTTTTTAAAAAAATATTTCCTGAACTCTTAAAAAGTCTGAAAAATTCGGAGTAGCATAAAAATGCACCCTCTAAAAAAAAAAAAAAAAATAGAATTAGGTACTCTATTCTCTGTTTATGAATTTTTGAGCCTACCAGCTTTACTTTTTTTTTCTTTTTTTTTTACATAAACTTGTTCGTAATTCATGTAATGTATGTGTCTTGAAAGATCAAGTTAATGTTAAGGCCTCTCTTTCCATGTTACCATCTTATCAAATGTGCTTTGACAGGCGCGACTGCTGTTCCTAAGAGGAGTGTCGCTGGAAGAACAGGGTCGGCTACATGAGGCAATCAGCTGCTATCGTAGAGCATTACAGCTGGTGCCAGACATTGAGGGACGCATCTTCAGCCAACAGCAGCAGCAGCAGACGAATGCAAGACAGCACTCCCCACCCCCCAGCCAAGGTACAGAAGGGGTCAAGGGGGGCTGGTTCAATCATATCTTAATCTAAAGTACCGGTATATAATAAAACAATGAACACTTGTTTTTTTAAGAAGTCCCAGCCAAGGTAGCTCTTGGGACAGCATAAAAGTTACAAAAATATCTTGTTTTAGAAAAACTGTGGAAGAATGAGTCCAAAAATTAAAAATTCTTTTATTAATTCCATTTGTTGATTGATTGATTGATTGATTGATTGATTGATTGATTGATTGATTGATTGATTGATTGATTGATTGATTGATTGATTGATTGATTGATTGATTGATTGATTGATTGATTGGTTGGTTGGTTGGTTGGTTGGTTAGTTGGTTGGTTGGTTGGTTGGTTGGTTGGTTGGTTGGTTGGTTGGTTGGTATTTTGGGGGCAATTGACACATTTTGGTCATGTATGTCCCCAATTCCATTTGTTCCCTAGAATCATATTTTCATATACATGATATTGTATGTCGAGGTTTAAAGGACAAGTCAATCTAACTGCATATTTAACAACCTTTCAACTATTTTACTACCTAACAATTTAACTAGAGATGGCTAAACTAGGTGCCCTTTTTACCTTTCTTACAACCTTCCAAATTGAACTCCTTACGTGAATATAAATTTTGCTATCATAAATAAGATAAATAATACTGTATGACACTCCCTCCCCTCTCTCAATGTCAAAGAACTGTACTTTCCCCCTGGCATTACCAATGTATTAATATAATTTTGTAATTCACAGGCACTCAGACCAGAGGGACTGGCAAGGTGGCGGCAGATAGTTCAGAGGATATCGTGGACCTGAGAGGTCACTTCCAGTGGTTGTTGGCTAACCAGGGAGCTGTCTGTCAGCGAGAAATCAACACCAAGGTAAAACATTGCTTACTTACTCAATATAAACAAAATTATGGCATAAATGAATTATTTAGTATTTTTTTTAACCCTATTGCAGACAGCATTTACCCTACATTTCAATTTTTCGTGAGAGTATCGTTTGAGTAATATGAATTTGTTACTACAGTATTGGCTAAAAAGAGAAGACTTTCATTGCTAAGATGAATTATTACTTCACATTTTTTTTTAATGAGTATTAAGTATTAAAAATTATGCTTTACTGATGGTTTTCAAATTTCTCTAACAGGTTTAGGAACAAATTTTAAAAAAACAGTATTGAAAGCACAATTTTTTTACGGCACCAACAGTGTCAAAACTTTATCCTTCCACATCATGGTTACATCATACATGAAAAAAAGTATTTACTGCATTGTAGAATATTAAAATAAATAATAATAAAGCAACATTTTGTCTGAGATCTCCATAGATCCCTCAGATCCCAAAGATAACTGACACAATAAACTCGCAAGGCATAAACAAAATAACAAAATTACCTACAGTAATTTATCTTCCGATAAATATCTTCAGGGCAAAAAGTAGAGTACCTAATAATTGAAAATTAATATTTCCAGGCGCCACACATGTCATCCCTGCCACCCGAGCTGCTGTTGCTGCTGCTCCGCTGGGTGGTGTCGGAAGACCTCGACCTGCGCTCCCTCGAGAGCTGTTCTCTGGTGTGCAGAGGGTTCTACTTGGCGGCCCGAGACAACGAGATCTGGAGGCTCGTCTGTGCCAGGTAAACTATCTGCTCTAATTAAACAGGAAGGGAGTGGGGGAAGAAGTTGAGCAATGGAGGCCCAGGCACACTCAGAAAAGTTTTTTTTTTTTTCTGAAAATACTTCTCCCTCCCCACTTCCTTTTGAGAAACATTGTGGATATAAGAGTACTAAGCCTCTCCTACCTCGATATACAAGGACTTGTTCAAAACTCTCTCTAAAACATCCAGCCCCTCTTATTATTGTATCTAGAACAAGAGTGTTTCAACAACTGAATAAATAAAAAATTATGTAACATTTTCTTATTGCTTTTTGTATAGTTGTTGTCCTAAAAATATTCCCTTGACACATAAAATACAATACCGTCAATGATTTTATTATTGACTCAGGCAGGGTTTATGTTTGAGCTGAGATGTATTTAATCCCAACTTGTTGGTTTGCAGGGTCTGGGGTCCTTGCAGTGTGGTAACTTCTCCGTGTAGTTGGCGTGAAGTGTACATCTCTCGACCTCGCCTGCAGTTCCACGGCTGCTACATTTCACGCACCTCTTACATCAGAGCGGGAGAGCACAGCTTCCAGGACTCATGTTACCACTTGTGGCACTCAGTGCAGTACTTTCGATATCTCAGGTGAGACTGATGAACAATAATCATTAGGATTGACCTCGGGTGCTGGAATATTTCTATTAGATATAATTTAATCCACTGACCTTACTTTTATTTTCAAAAATACTTGTTGTTGACTTGTTTATCAGTTATCAGTAAAATATTGAAACTAATTTAGGTTTAATTAATTAAAATAATATCTTTTGTCTATAGAAATTAAATGAAATAAATTTAGAAAAATTAGAGAATAATTATTGATTGATAAATGTTTGAGGAAATCCATTTGCTGCATGGCTTTTTGATAATCAGCTAATTTTCTGCTTCTCTTCAGTAAAGGCCCTTTATTGTATTTTTACCAACATTAAAAAAAAAAAAAAAAATGAGACTTCAAAACAAGACACTTGTTAAAAAATTAATCAAGAGTACTTGTCCATAGTCCTCAAGTAACTAAGCTATATAATATTTTTTTTTAGAAATATCAATCTTCTGTAACTTTTTCCTCATTTAGAATCCTCAGTACATCATGATAGATTTGAGGGAGTGCTTGGGTGCATGACTGCATGTATTTGGCCTATTCTCAGAAACGGATCAAGAAGAAGAAGATAGATTTGAGTGTAAACATGGAGCAGGTAGAATATCTTGAACCCCATATTTCTGATGAGCCCCGGTAAGTAGGAGGGTCACGACGGTGAGAGCTGAAGGATCTGGGCCTGAGCCTGCCTGGAGCCCCCGTCGGTGCAGATCTTGGTGGTAGTAGCAAATACCCTGGTCCTTGCAGGTTCTTTCCGGGAGGTCTGGTACTGATGCTGACAAGCTCTGAAGAGCCTGCTCTGGGAGTGTCCCACCTACGCTCCCGCTCTTCTCGCAACCCTGCGGTGCTGGTTGGCTGCTACGAGTTAGCGGGTGACCGTGTGGCCGTCACTCTGCGAGCCCCTCCTACCAGCAACAACAACAACAATGCGACGAGGTACAGGGGCCGGCGACGAAACGTAGAAGTACAACACGACTCGGGAGAAAAAACCTTCCGTGTGGTAAGTACTAGTAGGGTGATACTTTTCTCTAACAAAGGATAACCTAAATGAACTTTTTTTATTGCAAAAATGAATAGAGGAACGCAAATTATGCTACTCTGATTTTTTCTGATTTTTCTGAGCCCAGGAAAAATTGCTAAAAAGTTTGGTTTTGAACCCTTGCCGCTTTTAGTGTCTATCCTTTTATTAAGAAGTGATGCCCATTGACTCCTCTCTCTGTACTTGCAATAACTTTTTAAAAATAGTTCCTGACTCTAAACAATCTTTAAAAAAAAAAAAAAAAAAATCAGAGTAGCTTAACTTTGCACTATCTATCCATTTCTGCAATAAAAAAAAATCCATTGTTAAAAAAATATAAATGTAAAAGAAAAAAGCTTAAAATGTTATACTAAAAAAACTTTACTGACATCACCAATATGTAACTGATTATATTGTAACTGCAATGTAATTGGTTTTGGAAATTTGTTTATTTACAAACAAGTGCAACATCTGTAACGGTAATATTATTAATTCTGTTAATGATCCAACATCATCGTCCATAAAAGGGACAAAAAATTTCTAATTCTTGAAATACAAAACTGTGCACTTACAAATAAAAAGAAAAACTATACATTTTCTTCTCTCCTTGTGCTATATCTCATTGCATTACTTTTCACAGGAGCTGCAGATTTCTGCCCAAAGCAACTCTCAACTCTCGTGGCTGAGTTACTGCATCGAGACCAAGTACCGGGCTGCTCCCATCTCCGTCTGTCCGTTTGAGCTTTGTCCCTCCAAGTTTCCGTCTCTTTGGTTCTCCAGGGTCAAGAGCTACACGGCCACCGCAGAGGCTTGTCTGTAACACCCTTTTTGTATGACGTTAGGAGCACGAAGAGACCATTGGAGGCTTATGAGGGGGGGGGGGGGGCTGTAGAGGTCACACAAAACGAAGGGAGGGGGGGAGAAATCCAAAGGTTTACAAAAAATATTGAAATGCATTCAACAATGGAGAAATTGCATGAAATTTGTTATTGTATATTTAGACAGAAGACCTCAAGTTCTATATTGCCAATGTTTTTCAGATTTTTTAACCCATTTAACACCCTTAAAATTGTGCTACAAAATACTAGCTGTGAAAGAAAAATTAACACTCAGACATTGCAAAATGCGTTAGATGACTTTTGGGCAATAGTGTGTTTCCCCTCAATAATCAAGAAACTGGAATATTTGGTCCTCTATATCCATACAAACAAAAACACGCAGTTTGTCCATTGATTGAGTTGCAAGTTGTCAATGCAAAAACCTCTTGCTTATTTTTTATTAAATGTCTACAAAAGGTACCTTTGGTTTGTGAATAAAATTCAAAAGCTTTTTGAATGGGAAATTGTGTCATGTTTAAATCTGTCAGCGTAACAGCTAAATTTTGCAATAAATTGTTGTTTTTTTAGATGTTGCAATTAGAAATATTAATGGTCCCATGATAGGAAATATGTATTTTCTGAAATTTTTAAGTAATTTTTTTAGAATGTCGTAGAGTTTGGTTATGGTTTTTAATTATGTAAATATAAAAGAGAGGGCATGTTCAGCATTATCTGACTCATTTTCTGGTAACATTAATATAGATGTAAAAGAAATATTTCTTCATTTTGATTTTCAAGAAGTAAAATATTTTAGCTCAAAAACTAAAACATATATGCTGTACTGCATGTATTATATGCCGTATGGTTCACTTTTAATATTTTTTAATATGACTTTGAACATAACTGATACCAACATGAGCTATTTTGCAGCATTAATTATGGCAATTACACAATGGACAGACAACCTGCATGATTTTTTTTATTATTATTATTTATTATTGTAGAAATGAATAGAGGGTATCAAATTATGCTACTCTGAATTTTTTCAGATATTTTTTAATCTGAATTTTTTCAGATATTTTTTAATCACGAAACTATTTTTTAAATTGAAATTCTGCCACGCCCCCTGGAGGTGTCAATACGCTTCTAGGCGCTCGGCTGGATCCTTTTTATTCAGGATCCAGAGGGGACAACAGAATTTGTAGAACTTTCAATAATAAAATTATTAAAAAATAGTTCCGGGACTCAAGAAAATCTGTGGCACTTTCTACAATAAAAAATTTTCATTCAGGTTGTCCATTTCAATGTTAGACCATCAAAACAAAATGCATTGTCGGAAATTGTAATTTTCCCTGTTTGAAATTTGTGTGATCATATCATATGTGATGCATGTTTAATTGTTATGTCAACTTATGTCCTTCTATCACGTATATGACACAGATAATGGAGTATCGACCTCATTTTTTTTTTTTTTAATTACAGAAATGGATTATGCTTCCCTGATTTTATTCAGATTTTTTACAGGCCTGGAAGTATTTTTAAAAAATTATTGGAAGTCCATTTTGTGACGTCACGAGGCGCCTCTCCTTTAAAGAAAAATATAGCCTGGCCTGCCGCCGCGTGACATCATTTCAATAATTTTTAAAAATACTTCCAGGGCTGTAAAAAATCTAAAAAAAATCAGGGTAGCATAACTTTGCACCCTCTTATCCATTCTGCAATAAAAAAAAATTGAGTTCGCTACTCCATTAATTTGTTTCTTTGTTAAATGGACGTAGCCAATGGCATATTAGGCATATATTTATAAGTTCAGTTTTTTTTTTTTTTTTTAAAAAAAAATCTGAATTACTTTTATGAGCAGCGTTGCATGATGCTGAACCCATTGCATGATCTTAATATCTTGCCAAATTATATTAAAGTACGTACTTTTTTTTTTTATAAAAAATTCTTTTAAGTTAAAAATTATCATAGCTAAAACCAGTATTGTTATAAGGCCCAATTTTTTATGCTAGCTATACGCTTTTTTTTTAAAAAAAAGTTTGAGATCGAGTGAAACTTTACTTTATATTTTTAATTTGATGCTAGAATTTAATATATGAATACTGTAAAATTTTATGTTCTTAAATAAATCTAAATAATATATATTATATCATGAAGTAATTTTGTTAAAATGGAATTTGAAATAAACTTTAGTTTTTAAAATGTTATAGATGTAATTATTATAATTGATTGATATATTCAATCAAAATAAAGAGTGAATAAATTCGTATAAATATATAAGATAAGAAATTGTTGTGTTCTTTTTTGTTTTTTGCCTGAGTATAACAGCTATGAAAATATATAATGAGAGATGAGATCTTGCTATGTATATTTAAATATTTATATAGCACAAGCGAGCCTTTTTCCGCTAAAGTCAGAAAATTAATTAACCGGCTCTGCACGAGTGCAGGCACTGCTAAAATTTAGAAAATTAACTTCCAACCAATCTGATTTCCAGCATTTCTATGATTTTAAAAATAACCGCGTAAGCAAAACTTTATAAACTTAACAAGAAAAAAGTATATTATGTTTAGATTTTAACAAATGTTTTCATAATTTTTCTACAGAAATATACACATATAAATAGATTAATAAATAAACTATAGATAATTGTTTAATTTAATTTCAACTTAAGTAAATAATTAAAATTACAGACAATTTTTATGATTTTATAATATTTTATTACAGTTGGTTGAGTTGGTAGCTATAAAATTTCTCCAGTGAAAAAAAAAATCGTGCAAGAACACACCTTGCAGTTTTTTTTAATTTTTGGCATATTTCTTTAGTATTTTGTGAATAATCATTAGTTTAGTAAGCTAAATAAATATTTTATGTGTATACTAATGCGGTGACAATAGGGTAAAACTAAAATATAAGGTAAGAAAATACAACAAATATGTTTCACTTCCTACGTTGGGACCCGACTTCTTGTTTGCATATTTGTCCATATTTAAGGTCATTATTCATGTTTTATATTTTTCGCTTTTAATTAGAAACATAATTCTTATTATATACAAACCTAAAATGTTCTTAAAACATTAAGATCTGTGGGAATAAGATAAAAAAAATTATCTAACCTAGATTTACATTGAGGTCATTTCAGCTTTCCATCTCTCGTTGCTAGAAGATGGTTTCTATATCGCTCCCAAATATCAGTGATATCACTTTCGTTTACTTGTATGAATCATGTATCTGAAGAAAGTTTTACCCAGTGAATAATATAATGGCAATATATCAAAGGTTTGCTTTAGGATTTAATTTTTAGTTTGTTTTAAAAACAAAACAAGTTTCACATTATTTTTGTAATGTGATATCATGTGTCATGTATGCATACCGTATGCATAATAATATGCATACTGTAGGGTATGTATCATAATATCATAATGCATACAGACAATTACAGTATAATCTGTAATTATACAGATTATAATCTGGTGGTGGTGGTGGTGGAATCTTGTTTGGATAATGATGTTTTGGATTCAGAGTTGATGTTGGCGGAGTATGATATTTTTAGACGGGATAGGAATAGAGCTGGGGGGGGGGATTCTTGTGGCAATTCGGAAGCAATTTAAGGGAAGGGTTGTTTGGGTTGATTCGGACTGTGAGTTGATTGGGGTGGAAATTGTAGTGAATGCAGAAAAAATGATGATTATTGCTGGGTATAGACCAAGAGATAATGCGTTAAATAATTTATTATTGCAGCGTCTGTTAAGTCGGTTGGATGACTTGAGTCCTCTGCATTCAGTGATGATCGTTGGTGATTTTAATTTACCGAGAGTGGATTGGGAGGACAGAAGGGAGGTTGGGGGTTTGGAATGCCAAAGATTAGTGGCGAAAATTTTAAATAGAGATTTTGTGCAAGTGGTTGAGGAGGTTACTCGGAAGCATTATACGGGTGCTGAAAATATTTTGGATGTGGTTTTGGTGAGGCCGGTTGATATGTGGATAAATTCGCAGGTTGTTGATGGAATTAGTGATCACAAGATTCCGATTGTGGATTTTAAGGTTGGGAAGTCTCCTTGCTTCGAGCAGAAAAAAAGGAAAAGATGGTTTTACGGGAAAGCGGATGTTGCCAAGTTGGATGCTGAGTTAAGTGATAGGTTTGAGTCTTGGAAGGATGATGGTTTAAGTGTTAATGAATTATGGGAGTCGTATGTTGATATTTGTAATGAGTTGAGGGAGAGTTGTGTACCCTCAAAAATGGTGGCAGATGGTTGCGATCCGCTGCAGTTTAATAAGGAAGTTAGGTGTAGGAAACGACAGTTGCGTAGGGTGTATGGGCGTTATAAAAGAGGTGAGGTTAGAAAGGGGGCTTTGGTTGAGGCGGAGATGCAGTTAAATAATGCAAAGAAGGTAGCGGAAGATTGTTTTATGCAGAAAATGTTTGATGAGAGAGATGTTGAGGGGAGTAGAAGAAGAATGTTCAGGCATATTAAAACCTTTAGGAAGGCAGGAAATGATATTCCAGTTTTGAAGGATAATTTAGGTGTTCATGTTTCAGAGGTTGAGAAGGCTAATGCGTGTGCTCGGCAGTATAAGTCTGTTTTTCAGGATCCTGTGGAGCAGGGAGTGGTTGATGATGGTTCGAGGCCTGAGCAGCGGGTTGATGAGGAGGGTGGTTCCAGTATTGGTGCTGGTAGGGGTAGGCAGTTTAGAGTTCGTTTTAAAGATGTGAAGAGAGCGTTGATGTCTTTAGTAAAGGGGAAAGCGGCGGGTCCTGATGATATTTCCAGTGCATTTTTAAAGCTTAGTGTTGGTTTGCATTGTAAGTATCAAGTTCATTTATTTAGAATGATACTTGCGTCGGGGAAGATACCTGATGCTTGGAGGGAGGCTTGGGTGGTCCCGATTTACAAAGGGGGATCTAAGTGTGAGCCTAAAAATTATAGACCCATCAGTTTGACATCAGTTGTGTCCAAGGTGTTAGAGAAGGTTGTTGTTAAATTTGTGGTGGGTGATCTGGAGAGATCGAAATTCTTTGGTGATCACCAGCATGGTTTTCGCAAGCATTTCTCTTGCGAGACTCAATTGGCAGGTTTTGTTCAGGAGTTGGCTGATGCTTTGGACAGTGGAGGTGAGATTCATGCTGTCTTTCTTGATTTTGAGAAGGCTTTTGATAAGGTGCCTCATGGGAAATTAATTGAGAAGGTGAGGCGTTGTTTGGTGGATGAAAGGTTGGTGTTCTTGATTGAGGATTTCTTAAGAGATAGGGTGCAGAGAGTTAGAGTGGGGGAGGCATGCTCGGAGTATATTGCTGTTTCCTCGGGAGTTCCGCAGGGTAGTGTCTTGGGTCCATTGTTGTTTTTTATTTTTATTGAAGATTTGTCTGATGGAGTGAGGTCAAAGATTAGGTTGTTTGCAGATGATAGTGTTGTTTATAGGAAGATAGAAAGTGAGGATGATGTGGTTCGTCTGCAAGAGGATCTTAATACTGTGTGTCGGTGGGTTATTGATAATGATATGAGGTTGAATGTCGCTAAGTGCTGTGTAGTTGTGTTTAGTAGGAAAAGGCGTAAAAGAGATGTGCAGTATTTACTTCATGATGAGTTATTGAAGCAGGATGAAAAGTATAAATATTTGGGTGTAGTCATTCATAGTAAATTAATGTGGAATGAACATATTAAATATGTTACATCGAAGGGAAGGAGGTGTTTGGAGTTTGTCATGAGAAATCTTAAGGGTACCAGTAGGGTAGTTAAAGATAATGCGTACAGAGCTCTGGTGAGACCAGTGCTTGAGTATGGTTGCTGTGTTTGGGACCCATATAGATGTGTGGGGGTGAAGGAGTTGGAGAAGGTTCAGCGGAGAGCAGCTAGAAGGGTTACAGGTCGTGTGGGAAGGTTCCAGTTTGTGGGTGATGGTGCTGATGTTAGAAAGGAGTATGTTAGTGTGTCTGCTTTAATTGAGAATTTGGGGTGGGAGTCGTTGGAGTTAAGAAGAAAAAATTGTAGACTTGGTGTTATGTATAAGATAACAAGAAATTGTGAGGGTTGGGAAGAGTTGAGTGGTCGTGTGATGAGAGCAGGTTATATTGGAAGAAATGATCATGGATGGAAGTTGGAGTATGTTAGATGTAGAAGTGATGTGGGAAAGTTTTCTTTTTTAAACAGGACGGTGAGGGAGTGGAATGCGTTGACAGCAGATGTTGCTGAGGCGGAGAGTTTTGATTTGTTTAAGAAATCTCTGAGAGTTGGTGAACATTCGCGGGCCACCGTGGCATTGCCACATTTGCCGCGTTAATATTATTATTATTATTATTATTATTATCACAGTGTAATATGTTTTCTGTATGTAGACAAATAATAAAGTATAATTATTTTGAGATAAGACAGTGCACATTAATCTTCATTTTTTTTATGATAACAAACATGATGGTATGTATGCATATGTACTGTATATATGCATGTATATATATCTATGTATCATATCATATACACAATATATGGATATGGTCATGTATGCATATGCCTATCAAATGTCATATCCATACAACATAATATCATATTACAGTGCTGCATACACATCATATAGGAGATTGTCAGCTTCATCAAAACCGGCCCTTTGCACTTTCTGATAAAGTCTACCTTTCAGGCGTTATGATAAGGAATGTAGCTCTTATCAGAAAGTGCAAAGAGCAAGTTTTGAAGTTGACAGTCTCAATAATATGATACATATACTGTACACAAGCGTTCAGTGAGTAATAGAAGGTCTGTTCATAAATACACAATCAGAAAGAATCAATTTTTATTGACGAACCTTCTGTACATGAAACATAAAGTTCATCAATAAAAAGTATAAAAACCAATTCTTTCACATACACTAATGTTTACATGACGGTGTTTAATACGTATTCGTTGACGACGCCTCATAAGAATAACATTATCCGTCGTCAACGAATACGTACAGTATTAAACACCCTTATGTAAACACAGTAATTGTGTATTTACAAACAGAGCTATGTTCTTTCTTTCATTAGAAAAGCCAAGTGTGATGGTTCAATACATTGTTGGCATAAGACACTTTCATATTTTACCATCTGCGAACAGAAACTAGCTACATATCCATAAAATGTTAAAGTTCATCAAGCTTTCATAGATAGCTCTGCAACGCCCAATAATAGAGCAGGGTGTAAAGTTCATGGTATCTCAAGGTACATAGATTCTTCCGGTAGGTTTCTTAGAAACCTAATCTGTTTTCAAAATAGAATAACACATTAGTTTTTACTAAGTACTTGTTACTGTGTAGCTCCATACAAGACAACTACAGTACAGTATATCTACTATAATTTGCTACTGTATTTTTACCACGATACATCGTACAAATACTAGTCAGCAGTTATAATATACACGTTAGTGATTCCTTTAATTATGAAGGTAAGGTGGAAGAAGAAAACATGTTACATGTCACAACTTGCAGATTTATTTTTCATCACCACTGTTTTACAATGTATAAATAAATTGCCACCGTGGCATTGCCACATTTGCCGCGTTAATATTATTATTATTATTAATTGAGACTGGTTATAAAAGTATCATTGCATTAAAAAGATACCTTGCCGTATTTTTTTTGTAACTGTAGGTACCAGCACTATGTTGATGATTAATGTCACTATTATCTTACACATTAATCAATTTTCCATTTTTATCAATGGTGAACATTAAATATTTTGTACACCTAAAAAAAAACAACGTAATTCCTTTTAATTTCTGAATCCTTTCCTATCCTAGTAACTTCTTACTCCAGTCTCTTTATTCCTTTAATCCTAAGCGTTATCAGGTACCCTAGTACAGTACATTGACTGTGCACCCTTTCTCCCTGTCTAGATTCTACTCTGCTTTTTATGATTCTTAAGGTGCTTTCACATATTCGAAAATCGCTACGGAGTTTCGTAGCAATGCCGTAAGCCTTTCACATATTCTTGTTCGTCTGCGGCAGCTGCGGCGGAAAATCATGTGAATGCCGCAGCAAAATCAAACTCATCTTGATTTTGCTACGGAGTTCCGTAGAACGTGCCGCAGAAGATCGCAAAGTGCTACGGTACAGCTACGGTGCGCCACAGCAAAATCAACACATTTGCTACGAAGTAGCTACGGCGTGTTTCCGTAGCGATTTTCGAATATGTGAAAGCACCTTTAGGGGAAAGTCAATAAAAAAAAAGTACAATAATTCAGACTTAGTTACTGTGATACATTTTTTGTGGATTGATTTGTAGTTCTGATTTAAACAATGAACACTACAGGTGCTAGTCTATTCCATGCAAATGTATAAACTAAAAAAATAGCTTCAATTATAACATTAATCTTCTCAGCCCTACGTTTATTTTGTTGTACTAACCAAAGATTCTGTTTCCAGATGAAGAAGTCAAAGCGTTCTGATGAGCCTCTTGCTGCGTGCTCAAGCAGCTCCTCTAGTGGTGGCAACCGCAACCGTCTCTTCTCACGACTCTCTCTACAACGGCTCTTCCTGAACAGTCCGCTGGCCGTGGGCACAAGAAGGCAACGGGGCTCAGGACACTCTAAGCGAACAACGCAAGGTTGGTACCTTTGTAGTGATCGGTGAGATAGAAGTTATCTTAGAAGATTCATTAGCCAGTTGAATGGAACCAGCTTGTCATAAGATGTCAATTAAGAATTAGTGTCACTCTAAAAATTATAGTAAACCTTTCTTACATTATAATATATTAAACTAAAAAAAAATGGAGCATTAATCAATATAGTTTTTGAAATGTAGAGGATATAAATATGTAGTGAGAATATCATTGGAAATCTGGCGGCCATTATTCAAATCAGCGTCTTTTTCAACTAAAAAATTAATATCTCAAAAACTAAACCGAATAATTACTTTTTTTTTACTTCAGAAAGTGAACAGTCATTTTGTTCTCTATGTTATGATTTAGATGTTATATTTTTTGCCATAAAAAAATAATTGCCATAATGACAATAATCCTTAAACTAGCTACGGAATATTTTACAATGTTACATTTTACAATGATGCAAAATAATTAGAGTGCATGCCTTAAAATTACCTTCATTTCCTACATGGAAGAAATATCACCTCTTCTTCAAACTAGACTTATCCATGAAAATATTAATTTGAGTTCCTTGCAGGTCGGGAAGTTCGAGAGACAGCCAGCAAGTCAACGGAAACGGAGCCCCCTCCACCCCCATCTCCCCAACCCTCCCCTGTATCCTCCCCTCCCCCTTCCCCTACTCCACCAGAATGTGAGCACAAGCCGCCTTCAAAAGAAGTGAGTAACTCCATTCTATTGTATTTATTTCTTATGATGAACATTTTTTTTTAAGTTTTCTCCCTAAAAATAACTGAATGGTGCTTTATTTTTTTTATGTTTACCGAGTTGTCTCAGAATGCAAGTGGCGTAAGTACTGAAAGTGTAATCTCACAGATGTTTATGTTGTGTCCAGACGATGGAATGTCCGCTGTGCCTGGCAATTTTACCTGATCAATGCTTCCCACACCTTTCGACCTGCGAGCACCGTTCTTGCTACGACTGTTACCAGCAGTACCTTCGTGTCGAGATCTCAGAGTCGAGAACTTCCATTGCCTGTCCGGAGTGTACCGAGAGACTGCACCCAAACGGTAAGTAGAGCTGATAACATAGGAGTTTCTTAGAGCTACGAAACATAAAATTGATGAAGGATAAAAGATAAAGAGCTTCTTCTTTACATATAAAAGGCAGAAATAAGGGAATTTTAGCTGTAAAAAGTTGTGAGCATGCTAAAAGTCCTACAGTGATGACAACATGATACAGATCAGATGTTAATTTTTTTAGTAGCAAAATATTTCATTTCTCCTTGGAATAATGAGCTGTCTGCCTATACAATCGAGTGCAAGAATAAGCTGTCTTTTTTTAAAAGTATATTGTACACACAAGCAGGCTAGCTCAAGATTCTGGATGAAAGATAATTTACCAATATCTTAATGTATTATATTTTTTCTCGAAATGTCATTTAACTGAAGTGTTATGTTGCAGACATGCGCATGATCCTGAACGACAAGAACGTGTACTGCAAGTACGAGGACTTCATGGTACGCAGAGTGCTGGCAGTTGACCCTGACACTCGCTGGTGTCCCCAGCCAGACTGTGGGTGAGTTGTTCTACCTTTCTTTAGTCCCCACGGTTCAGTATTTGCAGTAGTTTATAAAATATTCAAATTAAGGAAAAGAAACCATTTAGGTTGTGATAATCTTATTAAAAGAAAAGGATAGGAATAACCAACAAGGCCTTACCGATCGAAAGAGGCACAGCAGGTGGAAATTCTTGCGGTCACAGAGGTTCACTCGAAAGTTTTTACATGTAAAACGTTTCAAAATTGTAAAAACTTTCGAGTGAACCTCTGTGACCGCAAGAATTTCCACCTGCTGTGACTCTTTCGATCGGTAAGGCCTTGCTGGTTATTCCTATCCTTTTCTTTTAATAAGTTTATAAAATATGTTGAAATATTAAATCTAGCTTTCCATTTGTATGCATGTTTTTTGTTTGTTTCCATTTACAGTATTTTATGCAGGGTTTAAGAGATTATTTCATTGAAAAAGGGTACTTTTTTTACTGTATTATGCTGCAAAATTTAAATATAATAATTTCTATAAAGTAGATCTTAATTATTCTTTCCTTTCTATATTTCTGTTTTATTGTCTTAAAATTCTTTACAAATTATTAAAGTAAGTTTATATTAAAACTATGGTGACAATTAGTTTATTTTGACTACTTTGCATTAAAACAAAAAGCAAAATCAATTTCTAATAGTGTCTCTTGTAATTCTCTCAAACTATTTCTGAATAAATTAAAAGCAGAGTTTAGATAAAATAAGTCTTTTATGATGGTGAGGTTTAGAGCTAGACCCTTCATGTTCACTCGTCACCTTGCAAACTTTAGAGAGTAAGTAAAAAAGTTTCTGTGACATTAAACTTTATGTCCCTCCTCTTTGTGTCCAGCTTCGCTGTGATTGCCAGTGGTTGTGCAAGCTGTCCCAAGCTGCGCTGTCTGCGTCCAGGCTGTCCGGGGCTGTTCTGCTACCACTGCAAGGCGGACTGGCACCCCAATCAAACATGTGACGCGGCTCGAGAGCAGAGACGCTCCAACCCCCTGATGTTACCCCTAGATGCAGCAGGGGCCTCTGGGGGTAGCATCACAGGGGCAGGAGCATCCCCCTCCACCAACCCCCTCAGCAGTAAGTGTACAACAGTTAAAAGTTAAAAAAATCTATGGTTCTCTTAAATGAATGCTGCTGTTTTTCCCCATAAGGAATAGAATAAATTTGTATCATTTTGTAGCTAGGCAGCCAGTATTGATTCTCATGTCTATCTTTATGGCTAAACACTGCTGCATCTAGACAAGACTCTTTAATTGGAGCAGGCAACTAGAAAATGTGACAAATGGACAACCTACATGAAATTTTTTATTGCAAAAGTAATATACCAAATTATGCTTTTTTTTTTTTTTTTTTTTTTAGTCCTGAGACAATTTTTAATAAATTAGGAAAGTTCTGCACGTTTTGTTTGCTTCCCTCCCCCCTCTCTACCCTGACCTGAATAAAAAGGATAGGGCCTAAACACCTAAAAAAAATTCAGAGTACTGTAATAATAATTTGATACCCTCTTTTCATTTATTCAATAAAAAGATTACTTCGTGCTGGTTGTCGGTTGTCCATTCTAAGACTGAAACTTGAAATCCCAATTCCTCCCCAGACATCGTACTGAGGTACGCCTTGTTTCAGGAGACTCGGACATCAAACCGTGCCCTCGCTGCTCGGTGCTGATCGTCAAGATGGATGACGGTTCCTGCAACCACATGACTTGTGCCGTTTGTGGTGCCGAGTTCTGCTGGCTCTGCATGAAGGAGATCAGCGACCTGCACTATCTCAGGTAATTACTCAGGGTCTAACTTATAGCACATTTTGTGATGCGGGCTTTTTTCATGCAGTTTATAATATGAAATTCATAGACTTGTATTGATGACTAGACAGGGTACTTTTCTTATCTCTTTTAAAATTGTATCTCTAAAGCAAAATCAAGAATAACAAAGTTTTAAGCTGTCTTGATTTACACAGAAGCATGACAATTTATTTTAAATCCATGATATTTATATTGAAATGTGAAAAGCCTAACATCTTAATTCCTATCAATTTTCAGCATCTTTACTTACATACGTCAAGACTAAATTTTATTGTTTTTATGTTGATTTATGTGTGTGATTAAATTGTTTAATTGTATGTGTTTTTTATGTGTTAAATGTTTGTTTACTGAGTTACTTATTTATCTTTATTTGTTTGTATCTTACCAAATATGCAACAAGAATTATTTCATGGCTAACCATGTACCTGCTGTTACTCATTCTCTCTCTCTCCCTTCAGTCCCTCTGGTTGCACATTCTGGGGTAAGAAGCCGTGGTCTCGCAAGAAGAAAATCCTCTGGCAACTCGGCACACTGGTGGGAGCACCAGTCGGCATCGGTCTCGTAGCTGGCATTGCTTTGCCGGCCATGGTCATTGGTAAGCAAGCTGCTGCCATGTGTTTAAACTTAGTAGAGATAGGGTGAAATAACAATATACATGTTAATATAGACAAAAAATTGATTAACTTTTTTTTTTGTCTCTTCAAATTTTGTTAAAAATGAAATTGTGTACTACTTTCTATATTATACTAGCTCCCATCTAATGTAAGTCACAAGATAATAAAAGCAAGACAAATTATATATTTTTTGTATAATATTCTTTTGCATACAGGATGTACCAGTACACAATAAATTTGAGATATTTGTCTGATTTACTTTTGCTTTGAATTCATCTTGCTGAAACATAAAAAAAGCACATTATGTTACATTACCGCTTGTGTGTTACAGGTATCCCGGTATGGGTTGGTCGTAAGCTCTACGGCCGTTACAAGTACAGCAATAAGCACAAGCGAAACTTAGTGATCGCATCGGGAGTTACAGCTTCGGTGAGTACCCAAAATTATTGTAGTATTACCTCCAAATGTTGAAAAATTAATTAACCAGCATTTCAGCTAACATTATGGATTTGTAAATAATCCACATTTTACTTTAATTCAGTTTTGTATCTCCTGAATAGCTTTTGTTTAATTTTATTGCCATATGAAATTGTACACACAAATGATAATAAACTGAAGTTGCACACAAAAATTATAATAAACTATCTCAGGTCCTGGTTTCTCCGTTGGTCGCTGGCCTCGTGGTTTCCATCGGTGTTCCCATCCTGCTCTTCTACATCTACGGCGTAGTGCCAGTCTCTCTGTGTCGCTCCGGCGGCTGTGACGTCTCCACCTCGGGCTCGGGATTCCACTTTGACTTTGACGACTATAGCGAGGACGAAGGGGAGGGAGAGGAGGAGGAGGGGAGGGGAAGGCGTGTCACGGAGCTCGGAGCCAGACTTGGATATAGGGGAGGAAATATAGCTGGTGAGTGGACCTCTAAGAATATACCAGTAGTTGTTTGAGATAAAAAGAATTATTGTAAAAGATTCAGTAATCAGTTAAATGGAAACCAATTCATTATCAGGAATCCATAGAAAATTGAACTCCTTCCATATTTCATAAATTAATTACATACTAAGAAACACCAACTAAATACCGGTGTACAGCAGTGGTGTCCCTTCTCTAAAAATGTCATAAATTAGCTGTTTTTTTTATATATTATTTTCATTTTAATTATAATTGTATTAATTTTACATAAGATTGATAACTTCTTTTTACAAATTTATTTATATATATTTATATATATATTTTTTTTTTCAAAGCATTAAAACATTTAAAACCTATGTTATGTTACTATAATTTTTATTGAAACATCTTTTACAATAGTTTGTCTCTTATGTTTGTTTTACTTAAACTCCAGAAAAATGTAGAAATTTTGTTTTTTTCTTGCCTTTATTCTTTGCAATAAAAACATCTAACTTGAATGGTATCATAATAATGTACCCTACTGGAGTAGCAAGGTATTGACCGATTGTTTGTCAGGCGTCACTGCTTGTGTTGCAGACGCTATCCCCCTGGACTGTGTCAGTCACAAAGGCACCAACCCCTCCATCGGTGAGGCTTCATTGTCGATGGACTCCGGCAGCCACGTGGAGCGAGAGGAGGAGGAAGAGGCCGGGCCAAGCAGACAAAGTGAGTCCTCGTTCTTTGTATTCATATCAGTTGTTTTCCCATCATCAGTCGTCAGCTGTTCTGTATATAGACGCTTCATATTAAATGTTTTTCTTGTTTCCATTCTTCTATAAAAAATGAATACTTAAATTATATTATTATAAATTACTGTACTGTAAAAACTCATAGCAGTATGATCACAAAATAGCTACCTGCTACCTATTGAAGGTATTAGGTACTATAAAGAAAAGGATAGGTGTAGTGAAGGCTTGTGTGCAATGTTTAGCTAAAGCATAGTTTCATGATTTTAACCTGCTCTTTGGTGTAGTGGTTAGTACACTTGGCTCTCGTCCGAGAGGTCCCCGGTTCAAATCCCGAATACGGCAGACTTTTCGCGACTTGGAATGGGTGTGACTGGCTACTAGATGAAAGAGTTGGTAGGAGGAAGGCAGCTTACGGCTGTCTATACTCCGCTGGGGTGATTAAGACCGCGGAATGTTGTGCAAACAACATACGTGCCCCGCTAAGAAACGGTACTTAACTGTCTGGCGTGCAGACTGGGTATTAGGAGCCCCAGAGAGCACTGTGAACAATGTTGAAAAACAAGTTCCGCCATTGGTAACCAAACCAACCAAACCATGATTTTCGTGCAATAGGCATAAAAAAAAATTATATTTTTTTAAGCATTTTTATGAGTGAAATTAATTAACATGTTATTTCATCTCTGGCCATATAAAGAAGGAAAGGTATGGGAATATGGGTTCATTATTTTTTTTTCTTCATTCAAGGCCATAAGGGAGTTAAAAATGAATCAATCAATCAATTAATTAATTGTTGTATTTTTAAAAGATTTGATTTGTTTAGAAAATTTATAGTGCTTATGGAGATAAATTTCCTGGCAAAATTCTATTAGTTTTTCTTCAATGGAGTATCGACCTCAATTTTTTTTTATTGCAGAAATGGATAGAGGGTGCAAAGTTGTGCTACCCTGATTTTTTTCAGATTTTTTAGAGCCCGGGAACTATTTTTAAAAAATTGTTGAATGTCCTTTTTGTGATGTCACGCGGCGGCAAGTCCTATCTTTTTCTTAAGGAGTGGCATCTCGTGACGTCACAAAAAGAACTTTCAATAACTTTTTAAAAATACTTCCCAGGCTCTAAAAAATCTGAAAAAAAATCAGGGTGGCATAACTTTGCACCCTCTATCCATTTCTGCAATAAAAAAATGAGGTCGATACTCCATTGTAAAATACTGTCGTTATCATTATTAAAATTTATCTTTAAATAAAACTCTTGCTCCTCTGAACCAGATATGCAGTATATCTGGTAGACGTCACTTCTAAATTTACAATCCTTCTTTTCATTAAGTTCTAACAGAGAAATATTGTGTGCAGGAAGTGTCCGTGCTCGCGGCTGCGTGGAGGTTCAAGCAGAGGTGGCGCAGCACCGTCTGAGTCTCTGCTCCGAGGAAACGATCGCCTCGGACAAGTCTGGCAACACAGCTGACGACGGAGCAGCCTCCACACGTGCTCTGGCTGGCTCTGTTCTCAACTACAAGGTTAGCCCCTTGTTCTTTTCCTTTCTAGGGAAAGGTCTCTTTTTTTTATTATATGAAATCTGCACCTCCTAAAAAATATTTATACCTCCTAATGTAGTTCATAATTTCATCTTAAATCTTAAATTAAGATAGTAATCATCGTTCATATGTGATAGGGTAGATCCAGATTTAATGCCCCTTTCCCTTTAGCTCTTTTTTGAAAAAGTGCTAGGTCTCTAGGATAGTGTTCTTAAATTTCTATATTGTCCATATCTCTCATTTCCCAAAAGAAAAACGTAAATACCTCCCCTTCCTCATTTTTGTTTAAAACTTAAAGAAGTAAATTAACAAACTTAATTTTTAATTTTAGACAATTCAGCCTCATTTTACAAGTCAAAAAACAACAACATTAGAGGTGAAGAAGTCTACAAATAAACGTCAATTTGTGACTTCAGGTGGCGGGAGAGACTTCTCGAGATGCCGCCGTTGAGGTTCACATGCCCCAGACCAGCAGCGACAATGACAGTAGGCAAGGGGAGGAAGACGCAGCCCGCAAGAACTCCGAGGTAACGAGAGTCCTATCTCTTCGTTAAACGATAGATTAGGAACTGATTAATAGTACCTGGTCTTTGAAAGATTTGGAATTAAATTTAAAGCAGCTTTTTTTCATGGTAGCATTAATTTGCCAACTTGGTAAAACATTTCTAAATTAACGATATATAAAGCTGAATGGTCTTTAAATAACAACACTTCATCTAAACTTGTCTGAAAAATGTATTTCCACAACAATGAAGATTACACTAACGTAAGATTGTCTTAGTTTTAGTATTGTTCTATTGCTGTTAATTGACCCCCCTTCCCCCTTCCTGGTTTCCTACAGACATTGTCAATTCAGAAAGTTCTTACCAAGTTGATTTCGGCAAATAAGTCTCTACCATGTCAATAACTTTGATATTTACGTTCCCACAACAATAAGATATCCATTATTGTATGTGTTTTATATGATTCGTCTATTTTTAATTTCAGGTTTGCGGGGATTCGTTTGAACGTGTGAGGTTTGACGAGCACGTGAGTGTGTTCATTGAGGAGGGAGCGTCATCGCCACAAAAAGGGTCATCGTCTCCATCAGGCAGTGTTCGAGGGATGGGTCGTACCATCCGACACTTACTGTTGAGAGACGTCGAGGCCTAGAACTGAGTCTGCAAATATATCGAGAACCAACTATTGTTATAAATACAGGAGGAAGGAAAAATTTATTGATATTAATACACGGACAATTGTTAGATGAATTTGATAGGCAAATATTTGAATTTTGTGTTGACTCGGAATATTAAAATTGTAAATATCAAGAGGTTTTGTTACTATTAATGATCATAAACTGCATGTACATCTTGCGGGTGTTGTAGGCAATAGAAATGTGGTGATGCTAATAGGACCTTTTGAGGAAGGTTAGACTAGTTTCTTACTTCCTCAAAAATTACAAATCTGCATATGTTTACCTCTTGAAATGTTGCACTAGTGAGTTATGCAGGATTAATTTTCAAGCTGTGCTAAAATATATATGAAGGCATAGTGATAAATGAGTTTAAAAAACATTGCAGGTTAAGGTTAGTTGTTGTTTTTTTATATATCATTTCACTTGAACTCATTTGATGGCCAGGTATCAAGTATCAAAACCTCGTAATTTATCAGATTTTTATATTCTGAGAAAACTATAACACAAAAACAAACACATGTCAATACAAGTTGCCTATTTTGATCAAAGGTTTGGACATTTAAAAAAGTTGTGAGTTCAGTGTGTAACATGTTTGAGGGGTTAACTTTCAATGAAGGCTTCCAAAATTAATTGAAAGTCCCCTAATCACATCGCCTCTCTCCGAGCAAGATATCAGTATATCGTTTGGCTCAAAGAAAATGGTTTATCCTCTATCTTCTTTCACTGTGTTCAAAGTTCAATTAAAATAGCTTGTTTGTTCTAATCAAAAACACCAGCAGAAATAATTATAGAGGTTTCAAGTTTGTTTGTTTTTTTCCCCCACCGTCTCCAACCTATTTAAGGTAGAGATAATGATAATACGGATCAGCTGGCCCAATGCTAAAAAAAATCCCATTCATAAAAATTATGAAAAAAATTTAAAATGTTCTCCTCTACATCCCCTATCAGTAGGTAAAATATCAGGTATACAAAAAGGAGCTAGTTTTCGAGTTATTAATTTTTAAAGTTGAATAATTTAACATGGAGAAATGGAACTTCCATGTTAAATTATAGTCAACTTTAAAAATTAATAACTCGAAAACTAGCTCGTTTTTGTATACCTGATATTTTACCTACTGATGGGGGATGTAGAGGAGAACATTTTAAATTTTTTTTAATAATTTTTATGAATAAGATTTTTTTAGCATTGGGCCACCTGATCCGTGTTATCTCTACCTTAAGAAAAAATTAGCATGAATGCTAATATTGTAAGGGGAGTGGGGGACATTTTTCTTCAAAATCTGAAGACCTATATTTAATAAATACTGAGAAAATATTCCAAAAATTTAACATTGGAGAAATTTTTTGTTCTATTGCAAATACTTGAAACCTCTATTAAATAATAATGTTTTTTTATATACAATAACAACGATAGTTAATTAAACTGAAATAAGATTTTCTTTATAAAAGAAGAAGCACAAATATTGTTTCTGTCTCATTTTTCTTTATTTCTAAATGTACAGGATAGTACAATTTTATTATTTTGATGAACTATGAACTCTTATATTATTATGCTACCTTATTTTTATGCTTATAAAGTTTAAAATAATAATAATGCTATAATGTTAAAAAAATGCTATCAAATGTAAATAAGTGATATACGCTCAGTTTGTATATTTTTGTGTTGAAATCAAAATCAATTTTTTTCAACGTGGTTTTTGTAATAATAATAATAAGTGATTTATTGTGATTTGAGTTTGGGATAACAAAAATTAATAACTTCCCTGTCACTAAAACGCAGAAATGTAAATATTTTGTGGAGAGCACAAATAATATTTTATAATTTTTGTCATAAGATGCTACCAGTGCTATGCGAGTGTTTGAAATTTATGGGGGCACAAAAAAAAAATCCACAGACACATTTTGGGCATCATTCATACAGAAGTTATTCAGTTGTTTTTTTACCAACCGTAGTTAGTGGCATTGATGCATGTTAACCGTGGTTAGTAAGAAACCTGGTTATCTTTGTCAATCGTGCCCATGTTACCTAAGATATTATGCCCATAAGGCCCCATGTTAATTCAGCATCTCCTCCATTACTATTTAATTACTAATGAGTTTTCATAAAAAAAATATGTAATTTTTAAATCTGATTCTGATTTATAGATGGGTGAGTAGTTACCGTTACATTGGTATAACTGCCTATTTGCAAACTGGTTTTAATAATATGGTTGCTTCATCCACTTCCATAATCTTATATTGATGCTTCCGCGGCGAATTGCTCACTTTGCAAATCAAGAAGGTCTATTATTATTGTTCCAGGTATATATTTTACAACCTTCTTGAAATGCAAAGTGAGCCTTTGTAGCATTCTGGAAATGGAGTACCGACCTCAAAATTTTTTATTGCAGAAATGGATAGAGGGTGCAAAAATATGCTACTCTGAATTTTTTTCAGATTTTTCTGAGACCGGGAAGTATTTTTAAAAAATTATTGAAAGTCTATTTTGATGACGTAATGACTGTCACGAGGCGCCTCTCCTTAAGAAAAGGATAAGACATTAACGCCCGTGACGTCATAAAACGAACTTTCAATAATTTTTTAAAAATACTTCCCTGTCTCAGAAAAATTTGAAAAAATTCAGAGTAGCACATTTTTGCACCCTCTATCCATTTCTGCAATAAAAAAAAATTGAGGTCAGTACTCTATTGCAAAGTAAGCATTTCGTCGCGGAAGCATCGATATAATTTATACTTGAAAATTGCACCTTTTTTTTCCATCTATAAACTTCCATCTCGTACAAAAGCTATATACAAATTTTTCAGACTATATATATATATATTTTTTTTTTAAATTCAAGTATAATTGAGTATTATAACAACTTGAAGTACTGGTAACACCTAAGATATTGGCATACCAAGGTTTAGAAAATAACCTTTAAAAAATTGAATCTTCATTAAATATTTACAAAATTAATATTGATTTTATGAATAAAAAAAAAATGAGCTTATCAAAAACGATAATTATCAGTGTTGTATCATAAGGGACTTAGACTACGTTAAGATTAATGAAGTGTATTACTACCACAGTCAAAAAAACTGTAAAATTATTATTTTTTTTTTCTTCTAAGTTGAATAATATTCTTGTTCCTGTAATTACTTTGCATTTTCTCCGCACAAAAAGTAGAGTTTTATAATAAGCTATCAACAGCCAATATAATGATAGCAAAATTATTAACTCTTATCAATCATTTCCTTAATTTGATTTTTTTTTTTAAAGAAAAGCGTAAAGAGTACATTTTAAATTTGGCTTTTGCTTCTTAAAAAAAAATATGTACAGTTGTATTTTTGTTATGTATAAAATATATATAAAAATTATCTAAATTTATATTTTCTTTACTATATAGAACCAATCGGATTAAAAAATAATTTAATTGATTAGAAATTTGACAAGAGTTTAGTTTTGCATGTGTTATTTATTTATTTTATTTATTCTTGTCCGAGAGGTCCTCGGTTCAAATCCCGAACACGGCAGACTTTTCGTGACTTAAGGTGGGTGTGACTGATTACTAAATGGTTGAGTTGGTAGGAGGAAGGCAGCTTATGGCTGTCAATATACTCCTCTGCCCTGCAGGCTGCACAGATCTGGTAGTAGGAGCCCAGAAGAGTGCAGGAAAGGGTTCTGGGGTCTGGTAAGCCCCAGCTTGGTCGCAAGATAACTCTTACTGGAAATACCTGGGCCACACCCGAAAGGGTACAAATATTGTCAAGGATATTTATCAATTATTTATTTTTATATTATTTACAAATTTTTATAGGGAGAAAAAAACTCAGAAATTGCTCCTATTTATTTATATATATTTGAAATATTTTAGCATATTTTTTTTAAACACAGATATGTATGTAAGTAAGTTAGAATAATCAGAATATAACACAAACAAAAACACAATACATGCATGTTTCAAAGTTATATAATATAAATAAGAATTATGTATACTAAAAATGGTATTAAAGATTGGTGAAGGGAACTAGCTAGGCCATGAATGAAAGTCACGGCATGTGTTTTTTCATTTTCAAAATGACAAATTCTGTAAAATTATTATTATCGTTCGGTCTTAAAACTGCAGCACCAAAGATAAGTTTCTAGCTCTATTCATATATTTTTAAGTGATTCTAAGGGATAAGGGGGGGGGGGAGGGGGTACCGTCACTTGCACCCGCCCTCATCTCTGTAGAGACAGCATATTAAATTTTATATTAAATTATAATTACATTTCTTTTTCATTACTTTTAAATTAATTTAAAAAAACATTCTCATTTCAATTCATTAATAACTATGTGTCGTATAGAAAAAAAGGTAAGATTCTTCACCGTTTCCATGGTTACGCCTTGTTGATACAACAGTGGAAGTTTGTTTGCTGGTGTGCTTGACAACGAGTTAGTAAACAAACTTCTATCTACAGGCAGAAGAATCGTCAGTCAAATATTTTTTGTGAAATGTCTCTCCGTTTTGCTACAGACGCGGAGGATGAAGGAGAGAGAATTGGAGCTCGCAGAAAACGCATTGAAAAAAGAATTCATGTGCTGAAAGGGTGTGTTTTTAACTACAGTTATTTTTAGCAATGCCGTGTGTTTTTAAAACTGTTTTTACCTATTGTATAATTGGATCAATATTATTGTCTTGTTGCCTCGGTTATGATGTTTATGATAATTTGTTGATACCCATGATTCATTATGAATTAGAATCCCTCGAAAAAGCTGATTTTATCGCGAGTAAATAGTTATTCTATATTTTTTTTTATGGAATATCATATAAATATGTTCACTATTTTATTTTTTTTTTCCCCCGGCCTCATGAAGGCATGCAGCATTTCATCACCTTTTGCGACGGAGAATTTATTTAGCGTCAATGTTGGACTTAATTATAGCTTGAAATCCCCAATATTCAGGGCCAGGTTGCCCATCACAACCTTTTTAAAACATCTGCAACAGTATACGGGAGTTAAAAAAATCTGAAATCTATATGATTATGAATATAATAATTAATGCGTTTCAGCAAAGAGTTCACATATTTTTAAGGTGACAAGACGCCACATGTCATTAACACGATCGCCAGTAATTTAAATATGTATACTGACACCAAATTTTAGGGGCGAGGTGACTGAGGGCGGACCGGGAAACGAGGACGCGATTGCCGGTCAGGTGTTGCGCTCGGCCCACGTACTGGAGCGTCTCAGCTTGGAGGGAGAAGAAATGGTAAACAGCAACCACACATGACACGTGGGATAACTTATTGTGGTGACTCTTGACAGGTGAGCAGCGTGGCCGTGGCGGGGACTGCCCGCGAGGTTGCCCGCCGCTCTCGTGAGGCCCGCGCCGCTGAGAGGCGAGCTGCTCAGCTGGAGGAAGAGGCTGTTAGTGCGGCCGACCAGCTGGCAACGATCACCACACGCTGGAAACTTGCTGAGGGGCAGTGCGACGCTCTCGAGCTTTTCCAGCTGCTTAATGACCAGCGATGTGAGTGTCTTAGCTCAAACTACAGCAGCCGTCATATTTAACTGGCTCATGGTCGAAAGCGCTCGGGAGTCATTCTGCTCGGCTCGGCCATTGCAGTGATGTCCTTCCTTCACCCGTTATAAACCGGCTATCAATGACTGAGAGTGTTACAAACACGACCATGAGCCAGTTAAATGTGACGGCTAGTGTAGAGTTGTAAAAAATGACATGTAATTTTAAAGTGTTATCTTCACAGTTCACGAAAAATAATGGCGCCTTAAGGTTAGGCAACTTGCTTTACATCAAAGCCAAGCGTGTTGCATATAATTCAGGAGTTAAATATTACCAAATTTCGGAGGGGACTGGCCCCATAACGCCAATTAATAAAAAAATAAAATGGAGTGAAAAAAATGCCTATATATTGTCCATGAATTCCAAAATTTCGGGGGGGGGGGTAAGCCTTCGGGACAGCTAGCTAGCACGAACCTCTCTATATAGCTGCTCGATCTGTTTGTGGGCGTTGCCTCGCAGTTCATCATTTAAACTGTAGAAAGCTTGAAATTTTCTAATAGGATGCTCTTCATGCTCTTGTAGCTGCAGCTCCATGCAGCTAAAGCCGGTATTACACACGATACAATTTTTCTAACTATTGCATATACAATTTTCCCTTGCAAGAAAACTTGAACTCCATTATTTGTTTGTATGGAGATGAAATTTTCTTGCAAAGAAAAATTGTATGCAAAATTGTATTGTGTAATACTGGCATAAGGCAAATAACATTTGAGATACCTCAAGGGGCAGTACCAACTACTAAGAATTCCCACACGCCCTGAACGCGCAGCAGACAGCGTTATTGCACGGGGTCACAATATGTCACACTGCAGGCCGTTGTGACGCCGTCACGTCCCAGAAGCAAGCCATGGCCACTCGTCTTCGCTCGGAGCTCGAGGAATTGGACGTGCAGTATGAGGAGACGCTGGAGACGCAACATGCTGAGCTTGCCCTCGCCGCCGAGAGAGTTGACCGCCAGGTGGCAGCATTGAGGCAGGCGCAGTCGGCAGAGCTGGCGTTGATCCAGGTGAGCTTTTAATTAACCTTATCATGGATTATATATACGAAACCATGAGACAACCTTCATGAATGGAGTATCGACCTCAATTTTTGTATTGCAGAAATAGTGAGCGCAAAGTTATGCTACCCTGATTTTTTTCAGATTTTTGAAAGCCCTGGAAGTATTTTAAAAAGTATTGAAATTTCTTTTTGTGACGTCACGAGGCGCCTCTCCTTAAGAAAAGGATAGGACATGCCGCTGCGTGACGTCACAAAAGGGACTCAATAATTTTTTAAATATACTTCCACGGCTTTAAAAAATCTGAAAAAATCATGGTAGCATAACTTTGCATTCTCTATTTCTGCAATAAAAAAAAAAATGAGGTCGATACTCCATTTTTTATTTCATATATCGTACTTCGAGTTAAGTATTGTCAATTGTTTTCAGAATTTCCAATTTTGTCAATCCTCTAACACTCTCAAAATCAAGGAGACAGATGATGTGACGTATTGTATTTTAAATATTTACATGACATGACGTCACGTACATCGTTTTACAGCATGATTTTAGAGGTCTTAGAACGAGAACTTTAATAAAAATCTATAAAGGAATTGAAAATACATAACCCTAGGTCCACTATACATTATGTTAACGTTAAAAAAAAATAATAATAAAGGTTTTCCATTCATTAAAGTGTCCCCCTTTTGTTAATTACAACCTCTCGTCTTGAAGTTAGGCAACTTATTCTGCAGCCAAATGCAGCAAGTTGCATATTGGCTGGAGGGGTAAAATATTTCCTTTTTTAATTTTAGAGCGCTTCTATCACCTTCTGCATATTAACACGTTAAAGTTTATCAACATAAATAACAGAAATTTTGGTATTTTGATTATCAAAATTACGTTGCACGAGTCTGTCCTAACGTGAACTTGCTCAGGTGGTGTCTGACGGGACTCGAGGCTCGAAGGTGGACTCGGACGAGCAGCACTGGTCCCAGCTGTGGTCCAGTCTGCAAGACGCTCAGTTGCGGCACGACAACGAGCGGGCCGACCTCTCCTCCAGTCTAGCCAACCGTGAGGACGAGCTGCACGAGCGTCTGGCCGAGCGACTGCACGCAGCACGTCTCGACCTACAGCACCAGGCAGAGGTACCGGCAAGCAGTTGCAGATTCACAGGGGAGAGTGTGTTTGCCCTCCCCCCTAAAGGTGGATTTTCATGGGCGGCGACGCGGCGCGATTTGACGTAAAAGCTGCGAAATCCTATGCTGTGGCGAATTCGCCGGTAATCGCGTTAATTACGATGCTTTTTTTTCTTTTAATCGCCAAATATGGCCGCCAATGAATGTTACAGCAAGTGCGCTTTATTTACGCCGCGTCGCAGGCTGGAAATCGTCCATGAAAATCCACCTTAAAGATCCCCAAATTCTATTCACATTTGATATTTGGGATATGGGACCCCCCTCCCCCTCCTCGTCTGAACCAAGTGCTGAATCCGCTCCTGGCAGCAAGAGGAAGGGTGGGGTTCTCGTGCATTGTCACTTTTTTTTTATTATTTTTTTTAGGCTTTATGGGTTTGTGGAGAGCGGGATGTAAAGTGTAAACCCAAATATTTTGGAGCCTTTTAGCAGGTGGTATACGGTATTCACATTTTTCTATGCGCTCTCTCTCTCTCTCTCTCTCTCTCTCTCTCTCTCTCTCTCGATCTTTTTTTTATTATTATTATTTATAAATTATAGATCAATTTTGTTATTATATATAATATAGTATATTATAATTACATTATCGTACGATTCGTACGTATCAATATATTAAATTGATGGCAAATACCAAATACCGCGTTATACGTATAAATAATATCTTATAACAATGACAAAAGTGCTAAAAGAGTACGTGCGAATATTCATTCGAATCATTCCTCTAAGAATATATTAAGTAAATATAAGTAATATACATACATGGTATAAGCTAGTATATTGAGATTGAACAACTTGTGATCATTAGTTAATTAATTAATTAATTAAATACGAGATAAATATGACACTTTTATTCTAATTAATTTATTCTTATTTATTGTGTGAAAAGTTCTATCCTCCGTTAAGAAAGGCTCTCAAGCATGTGCTGCCACCTAACGTGACATATTCAAGTTAAACGCCTGGAGGTAGGCAATTGTTTGTACAACAAAGATCGAAGGGTTGCAGATAAGTGCAGGGGTTCATTAAATTATGTGTTTTCTGAATAAAATCTTTTTGAATCTGAATCTTATATAACAATATAATATAAATTTGATTGAAATACACAACGTATAATCGGATATACATTATACCTCTATGACACAAGGTTAACGCCATAATTCCATGCATGGATAAATAGTTATCCAAAATACACGGAATTTAACATGTAAAACTGAAAACAGACAATGTCATTATTGATTGATTGATATGTGATCTTGTAAAAATTGACACATTATTGCATGATATTGATTGATAAATGATAAGATTTTATAACTTTTTCTTAATTAAAGCATCATTCCTCCCCTCTCCTTTTTTCCCAAGTGCATCTCCCCCTCCCTTTCCCACTTTTTATGAACTCCTCTCCCCCGAATAACAAGAAATCTTCTTAAGAAATAAGAAATTTATTAATCTTCCAATACAAACAAGACGTTACCCTAGTATAGTTGAAAAATTACGTCTTCAACTCATCCTTTACACGTCTAAGCCTATATTAATCTTTTTACTTTTTACCTCTAAAACACATTTTATTTCCTCTTCGCTCAAAGTGAGTATGAAATGAAGACAATATTTCTAACATTTTATGTTCAAGAAGAGGAAAAAAGACGTAATATCGTATTTTTCACCTCTTTTTTTCCTCTAAAATGGTGCAAAATAAGAGGAGAAAAGACAAGAGGAGAGTTTAATAGCGAAGAAAAGATAAAATTTATTTCAACTCGGGTATACATACATAATTCTATCGCAACGTAATGCTCCTCTCTCAACAATATTATTATTGTTCATTGCTAGGCAGATCTCTTTCGGGAACTCTGTGTAAGTTGTTGTTCTTCTCCGTTGTTGTCTCGGCGCGACGTTTCAGCTCATACGTTAGAGGCATCCTCATTATTATTATTATTGTCTCCAGGCCCTCGGTCTTCAACTGCAAGGTCTTCGAGCCTCGTGTTTGCTCAATGCCGAGAAGATGCGACTCAACACCGAGTTACTGCGCACTCGTGACCAAGAGGCTCGCGTCATGAGGGCCGCGCAGAAACGACGCATCAACAAGTAATTTAATTTCTCTTGAAGATTAATGACACCATTGGTGGATATCGCTAATTATTTCCCGACGGTTAACTTTAAATATTTTTACACCTAAAGATGAAGGACCAAATTGATTATTTACCTGATCAAATAATAAATTAATAGGATCAAGTTATTGAGTTTGCAATTTTTTTAGTGGGGGTTAGATTTGACTATAAAGTCGCCCCAGCTTAGTCTCAATATATTCTTGTTGCTAATCTTTTCTTTTTTTATTTTCATCTCCTTAAGGATGGTGTCATTAACCGTTATTTAAGAATTGTTATATCAGAATGATGCGTAAAAATCGACTTATTTAGTTAGAGATGCTGCAACTTCATATAGCCACCGTGCACCATTCAACCAGTCAAGGGGGGGGGGGGGCGGCAGAACTTATAAAAAAACTTCATGGTATTATAGGAAAAAAACTTAGAAATCGTGGGTACAGATTTACTCCCCCCAATATTTAAGAACACGATTTTTTTTCCTAACAACGATCTGCCATTGCCTTCAAAACATGTTAAGACTGCTTCTGTAGAATTTCAAGGAGGAAGACTTCTATAGCATCATTTTGCAAACACCACCACGTGTACATTATTTACCATAACTATATAATGGCTTAATACCAACGTCAACATCGCCTATTACTATGGCGTAGTGATAGAGTATACCTTTATTTTTAACTAGGCGATCGTGAGTTTAAATCGTGATTAACCTTGACTTTTTGTCAATTTGCTGATACTTAACTGAGACCAAATATGGTGATGTATTGAGAGGTAATTTATAGCAACGCTGTCATTAAAGACAATCCTGACTGAGGTTTCCACGTGCCTTTAGTTAAATTAAAATTGCTGGGATGGATGATCACATTATTTTTCTACCCTTTACTCTGCATGTTTAATTGTTATATAGGCGTATAGGTTCTAAAATCTGGACACCATAATATTTGAAATGGAATTTATTTATACCATTTTATCATGCTGTTGTCATTCAGAGAGTCGATTCATAAATTAAGTATCAGTTGAACCATCTGTATAGAGGTCAAAAGGTTGATCTTGTTTTTGGTTCTTGAAATAATTGTGTAATGGATTTCTTCATTACTTTTTATAGTTTTTATTGCATATTTGGATAAAGGACCTCGAGTTTTATTGTGAATATCTTTTCAATTTATTTTGAACCCTCTAATACCTTTAAAATTATGTTGCAAAAAGCTGTGATGTCATTGTCATGCATGTAATTAACATAAAAGGGAAATACGTTGTCTGACATTAGAGTGACTTTTTAAGGGTGTTAGAAGGCTCAAAAAATATTTACAATACATAACTCGAGGTCCTCTATCTAAATTTGTAATTAAAAAAACATGAAGGTTGTCCATTACCTGACGGTACCTGCAGGCTCCAGGATAAACTGCGAGCGCTGCAGATGGAGGTTGGCCGCAAGCGCGCGGAGAGCGGCGAACGACGGCGGTGCCTGCGGGACCGTGTGGCGCGACTGACTGCGGACGAGACCCGCTCGGGACTTCCGTCCGCGGCCCAGCTGCAGTTGAAGATGGTGCTCGCTCACGGGGCAAGACAGGCAGCGGCTCTCGTCAGGCAGGTCAGCGTCATAACCCACCTTGAAATTATAAATATGATATTGTTGGGATAAGATTTCTTTTAACGTTCTCGATAGTCCAAGGATTTGTATTGAGAAAGAAAAATGGGGCCGTCTTGTCACTTACAAAATATATGACAATTTACTGTAAATATGTGTTAAGTTTTCTTAAGAGCCTCAAATTTATCACTACGAGATAAGCTAATCCCTATACCCTCTCCAGAATCAAACATGCATTGGATTCGTACTATTTTTCAATAAACAAGTAAAATTCATATTTAAATAGTGGAATTTTGAACTCTTATTGCACCGCAAAGATTGTGATTTTGAAATACTTGTAAAGAAGTCTTTAAATTTATTCCAACCCGCTATCTACTCCTTACACAATAATAACTAATATTGAATTTAAGTACTGACCCACTGTCGTGATGGTTGCCATGGTTACAGATTGTCAACATAGACTCTGTGCTGCACTCGGAACAGCTGTGTGTCCCGTGGCAAAGTCCCGACAAGCTCGAAGCCCGCCTGCGTGCTCTTTGTCTCGCGATCTGCGAGTGTCAGTCGCTACCTCTGAGCTCAGAATGCTCCTCGGAGGCCTTGCAAGAAGCCTCGGCACTCCTCCACTGCGAGGTATCGTCACAGTCATTAAAAATTTACTAGCACAATTCTGTTCATATTTGAACACTATATAAACATTTGCGTACACCTAAAGTGTGATTTTTAAAGTAACAATTGAAATATGAAGAGAGAAGCTTCTTTTCTTGGCCACTTTCAGGGTGGGAATATAATTATTATAAAATCAACATTACTGTATATCAGAAGCTATAGAAGAGCAAAAACCGATCATCAATTTATTTTATTACTTTTTCCTCATGACTCATGAGTACATAAATAATAAGTCAGAAAAAAATGTGCAGAAAATTCACAAACACTCCAATAAGAACAATAATTCACTTCTCAAAGGTTATGTTAACATAATTTTCAAAAGAATACAAATTACTGATATAAATAAAGTTGACACACATTTTACGAATTTGCTTGGAAACTAAAATATATATTATTGGTATCGTCCACCTTTATCATGCATTTTCTGTTCCACTTCGGTACTAATTTTTTGCAGACGGCTGGACTGCAGCAGCTGATGTTGAAGTCCCTGGTGGGCTGCTCCTCGCAGTTCCTCAGCCCCGAGAAGCCGGGCAAGGTCCATCAAGGAACACTCGTGCAGCTGGCAGCCTGCCTCGCGGTACGTCATGGAACACAGAACGTGGAACATAGAACAAGAGAGTGTGATTCAAGGGGTGGGGGTGAAACAATTTATAAAAAAATACTTTCTTAATAAGCTATGCTTACTAATTCTAAATGATCTTACTAATATTGTGTGACAAGAATCAAATTTGATGTTTTTATTGTATGATGCATAATATGTATCTATATGAAAAATTGATTGCATTAATCGTATTTTAAAATGTCAAGGGTCATTACCCTGCTATCAAATTTATTCAAGGGTTTTTAGAACTGTGGTATAAGTATAGTAAAATGACAATAACGTATTGCTCAGTTTGACATAGTTTGTCATGGGCAAATTATGTTAAAAAATAGCTGCTTTATATAATATATAAAATAAGGTAAAATGTTGAAATATTCTGCCGAGACAACTAATTCATGGAAATTATATAATTAGATTATTAAATTTAATATGATGAAGTTTAATTGTGATGACTGATTCACTGTTTCAGTTCTATATACCTCCTATAACAATTTTACTGTTTGGTTGTTTTGTAGACACATAAGTTATATACAATAAGCACAACCAAATAATTTCACTGACATGCCTAAACATGTCTCCCCAGGCCCTCGGGGTGGAGACAGAGGCGGACTTGTTGGACTTGTTCGCGGTTCTTCGGTCTCGGATCTCGTGCGCCTCGTGTCAGCAACTTCCGTTCGTGTCAGCCTCGTCAGAGTGCGAGGAGCATCGAGCCGAGTTGCAAAGTGACGTGGTGCTTGCTGCGCTGCGGGCCTTCACCGCCTCTCGTGCCGTGCAAGCCGAGGCGGAGCCAGAGCTCGTGGCAAGCAGGCCTGCCGTGCGGGGTATATAACGTGTTCAGTTAAATCGAAAATTTTATGTATCAATGAAGTAGTGAATATCATGTCAGTTCTTTCTTTTTTCGTCATCACTGATCACTGTTACTTCATTTTCTCGACTACAGTCAATCATTAGACCTGCCTGAATCCTTCTTTAGATTTATTAAAAAATTAAAAAAAAAAAAAAAAAAAACGAATCGTATTAGTTTCTAATTCATACACTTGAATCCATTCGGAGAACACATATTATTTTTTTAACACACGAGGTTTATATTAAATGAATAAGATTGCATTAATTTGCAGTTGGCGTGACTCATCAGAGCGCCGACTGGTCACAGTTCGAACGTCTGCTGCCTGACGAGCTGGTGACCACGTGGGACAGTCTGCACGAGGGGCTGCGTCAGCACCTCACCGTGCTGCAAGGTATTGCAAGGGTCCAGATCAGGAGTGTTAGGTCCGGATCAGACCTGAAAAATCAGACCACGTGCAAATTTATACGAGAGCCTTCGTCTTGTTAGAATAACGTCTTGATTTGTTTTTTTGTTTCTTTGTTTGTTTCCTTGTTTTGTTTACATGTTTTCAATATTGTTTTATTTTTTGTTTGATATATATTATATTTGTAATTTATCCTCCGTAACCATGCAAGTCTGTGGGTTCTCCCCAGAAATTGTCTGAGATATGAGGGAACGGTGGAAACCTCAGCTAGTATAGTCATGAAGTGCAAGAGTTTCGAGTTCCGTAAAGTTCTTAATTGCACTTAGTAGACAGCTCCATCAGAGAATATATAGAACTTAGCTATATCTTCTCTGGCTCCATGTAATAACGAAGTAACACGTGTGTTTGTTGCAGATCGGCACGAGCTGAACAGTCAGCTGGGTAAAATGCAAGCTCAGAACGTGGAGCTGCGTCGTCTGCTACAATCGTGTGGTGCGCCCAAGAACCGTCGCAACCAACACTGAATTTCGTTTACATATTTGGGGGCGATTCACGAACGAGTTATCCAGGTTTCTCACTAACCGCGGTTAGCGTCATAATTTAATGACACTAAACGTGGTTAGTGAGAAACCTGGATAACTCTCTTCGTAAATCATGCCTATATTACTGTATAATTATTATTATAATGCATGTAAATTCAACACTTTTAATGCAATTTTATAGTACTCGTATTTGATTACGTTATTACGTATTCCGCGTAAACTAAAGGTTATTAATTAATCAAACAAAAAAAAAATATATATATATATATATATATATATATATATATATATATATTATACAATTTAAAAAAAAAAGAAAGCGTCATAGGTCGTTAGACTTAGAAAAATATTTATATTACATGTAGATTATTACAGGTCAAGCCAGTATAACGTGTAATAGGCTTGCCATTTTATTTTTAATTAATCTAAATAATATTTGAGATTGAAAAAAATACCATAATCAGAAAAAAAATGAAAATTTATTTTTATTTAGATTTTTATTGTAATTTTTAATTTTAACTTTTTTCTACCAAATAATGATTTTTAAATATTTTACTAATATATAATAATATGAACGATATCACGTTTAAAAAATATAAATAATAAATACTACTTTTTAAAAAATTCTGTATTTTATAGAATTATGGGCTTATTAATTATGAATTAATTAAATTCCTTAGAGCGACTCGACAATTTTCCCTTCGTGTGCACGTACAGCATGAATAACAGTAAAAAATTTATTTGTGTCAATCGATCGATAATGAAAATTGATGATTATAATAAAATTTTATTCTTTACATAATGACCAAACATTGTAAGTATTGTTGTTTTTTAGAAGCACAATTTCTGCCCAGCGGTTTTTGCTACACATAAATTATATAATAATAAGTATAATAATATAATAATTATATAATAATAAGGAAGAAGCAAAATAATTATAGCTCGAGTGAGATGGCTGCAGACAAGTATAATATATGCAATGTGATGTTAATTTTTATTCCAAGATAGTCTTCATCACATTATTTCTGAATTTTACCATAAATTTGATTACTATGGTTTTTCTAGTTAGATTGCATTACTCTATACTTAAAACAGTTATACAAAAACTCAACTAAAGAAATTGTCTTATATATAGTTTAAAAATTTACGACTTCAAAGCATCTCTTTTACACGTCTAAAGCTAATCTTTTTATTTCTAAAACGCATCTTATTTCCTCGCTCAATGTGAGGTTGAAATAGAGTTTGTTTCAAGAAGAGGAAAAAATACGTAATATCTTATTTAAAATTATGCGAAATAGGAAGAAATTAGACGCGAGGAGAGAGCTTAATAGTAAATTAAATATTTTATTTATTTTAACTCGGGTGGTGTACGAGTTGAAGCTTAAAATGAAAATATTGAACTATTTACATATTGTTAACGTTGATGCCCTGCCTGGGAAAAATAATGATGATATGTAGCTAATAATACGGCTCAAACAAGAGTGCCGTAGCGTCGCAGTCACCATACATGCCGACAGCAGAATAAAGAAACTCATATTTACGGAGATTCTTTCACGAGGTGTCTCGCACCGGTGTCGAACACTATGTAAAGTCAAAGTATCGGTGCTAGAAGTGTAGTCATCAGGGCGTGCTACAGGTCGAAGGTCAGTTACGACGTCGTGATTGGCCATCATCGAGGTCACGTGACCGTTCTCCAAGTTTTGATTGGTCACGTCTCCGTTCTCCAAGATGGCCGACATAAAGAAAGTAACGTAGTGGGTGGTTTGACAAGAAAGAACATTTAGATTTACCGCTTGTTTGGACAATATCATATCATCGTAGTATTACTCATGTTTCATTGGCTCTTACTGCAGAATTGCAATTTAAACAATATCAAGTAGTGAAAGATATGATGAGTCATAATTGCTTTATAAATCTCTCTCTCCCATCACTCTTTGAAGCCATAATAATTGTTTAGTTGTGAGACATGGAAATTGAAAACAATTTCCGGCGTATTTTGACGAGACAGATCGTGCAGGGCGACGACTCAGAAATTAGCATGTCTCACATATATATTGTTGTTTTTGTTGTTGCGGGGCGCGCCACTCCATTGTTCTCAAGTACGTGCGGGCGCATGCAGGCGACACCCAACACCATGGGTACCACTCGATTGCTGCTTTTCTCTCTTTCTTTGACAGCTGCAGTATAAGCCTTCGATACCCGATATATAATATATATAAACCATTTGGATCACGCAACTTTTCAGAAAGTCTATGAACTTCAATGGTAAATCATCATGGAGTGTGTAAGTTTTGTAAAAAAAAATTACAATGATATTTTTTATGTTGAGAAAAAGCATTCATACAGTACTAGAAATGTGAATAAAACTATAGTCCCTCCTAAAAGTAGAATTAGACTTATTGACAATGGTCCTATGCATAAATGTATCCAGTTGTATAATAAATTACCAGTATCACTAAAAAATGTACAAAGATATGCAGATTTTAGGAATTTGGTTAAAAAGTTTCTGCTTAATGACTGTTATTACTCTGTTAAGGATTTTTTACTGTGATTTTTCTTCTGTATTGGTTATGTATTTTGCCCTTTGACGTGTCTTACCCATGCATAATGCTTTATTTCTACTTGACATTAATATATGCATAAATGTATTTGGAATTGGACGAATAAAAATAATTTGAATTTTGAATTTGAATTTGAATGATATATATTAGATATTAGTGACAAAATTTCTAGCACTTTCTTTTATGAACAACATGCATGTTTATCAACAATTCAGTAGCTTTATTCAGAGTTACTTCTCCCCTGAATCAGTTACAACAATTGGAAAATTAAATATAGCATGCATGTGGGTGGGTCTGCTTTTTTCCAATCAAATTCTTACCTTCCTATACCCCCTATCAATCAAATGAAAACAAACCCTTTTAAAAATTAATTTTCCTAATGCATTCTCTATAATTTTACCACTCTATGATAAAAAAGCATGATATAGTTTAGCCTTCATCAAGCTAAAACTAAATTGATGAAACGAGAATTTAAAGAGCTTCTTAAAAAAAAATACAATTACTGTTTATAATTACAGTTGTACAAATTTGTAATACACTCGAAGGGAATTCTGTATGACGCATTAAAAACAATGTCAATGTCGCACCGACAGCTGAGTTTGCAAATCTCGTTAGTTACATCGACTCAATAATTGCCCAAGCAAACAGAAGATAGGTGAGGTTTCCTGGCCGGAAACGGAAGTTTTATTTGTCATAGCAGCGGACGATCCTTTAAGAAACAAAAGGCAATGTGTGTGATGTCGCCGCCTTCACTTTCCTCATCTAGAGGTGTGAGGAGATAATATTTCCTTCGTCTGAGAAACAGTTTGATGATCATCTACCGCAAGAATTCCAGATCATTAATGTACAGATAAATATTAGTAATATTTATTTATAATAATTAATGATTAAATACTTTGTAATATATTTTACTTATTGTATTTTTCTCATGAAAATAATAAGAGCCCGCGGATCAAACAGGAATTGCAGGTAAAGGTTAGTTTCTTATCTCGTTTCACTGATAATGCCTGTAGTGAAAATAGTCTTTAGACCCCTTCGATTTATAACAGCAACGGTGCAAAGAAAGCACCAAAATATCTATATTGAATCAAACAAAAATTTGCATTTGAAGTGAAAAATAAGTAAATTAATTAATTGAAAAAATATTTTAGCATTTAATTTTTAAGTAAGTTAAGTTATTATAATTATAGCTGAATGAGCCTGCAGGAAGTTATATAATATAAATACGACACTGGTGACTGGTGAGGATAATTTAATAGAGCAATAATTTCAAATCAGTTATTGAGGATTTATTAGTCATACTTGTCATTTATATTGCAATCGCTTAAAAAATATACCCTCTCCATGTTATGGCTAAACAATAAAATACTCAACCAGGAAAATTTGGTGCCATGCAAATTTCCAGTACAAATAATACATAAAATAAATAGACTAAACCCACAATGCAATAATCACCTTTGCGAATAATCAACAATTATATTTTACTTTAACTAAATAATTAATATATTGTGTTTAATGATTTCAACGCCACACATTAATTTTAATTTATTTATTTGATTTCATTAATTGTCTCAAGCATTTTTTTTTTTTTCTTTAACCATATTTTTTATTCGCACAGGGAGTTGGAAAATCCATCCAGATATAAATGTTCTTTCAATTATTACTTTACAAAACTTTGAAAATATACAATATATTATACCCGTTTCATAAAATTTAACAAATAAGATATAAAAATTAAACTTGTTTTAAATTAATAATATCAATAATTAAAAAAATATATTATAACAATAAATGGTTAACATCATTACTAAATTTTATGATGTATTTTAAATGTTCGGCTATAATATAAAAATGTAATATTGTTGACGAATGTAAATTTTGACCAGCTCAACATATAGTGATAATGAAAATATGTTTATTAATCTTATTAGTTATTATAAATGCACTGTTATGCATAAGAAGTGTAAATAATTATTTCCTTTTAATGCAAGGCACGTGTTGACGACAGCTATATTTCAGTATAGGTCGTATGCTGATTTATTGTATGCCTCATTAACTGTCAAACTCATATTCTCCTTTCCTTTAAGGTATATATGCATTTAATTTATTTTATTATAATTAGCTAATTATGATGAGTATTACGACCAATTTATGACAATATGGATATGTAATATTTCATATAATATAGCTTATATTATAATTCATTATCGTCCTTCCGTTCATATTTTGCCTATATAATAACTTTAAGCTTTGCATGCTCAAGTAGAACGGGGTAACAAATTCGTGTGAATGAGGGAATCGTGGAAACCTTATTATATACAATTTTTTGTAAATACAAGTGTTTTAGTTTTTTAATGAAATTACAGTATATTTCTATAGAATTGGCGTTTCTTGCATGGGCTCTTCATTGATGAGGCAGCATTAGACTGAGGGAACAGTGGAAACTCATTGACAATAAAATATAAATTTTCTCTTATTTAATATTATTTTACGAATATTTGAATTCATAATGAGGTAAATTTATCAATTATATTAGCTATTGCAGTATATGTAAAAACTTATGTGTATATCATGTTAATAATTTTATATAATTATGCATACTGTGTAATACGTTTGTATAAATTAAAAATTAATAAATTTTACATTGCAATATTAAAATATTGTTTTAAAAATAATAGAATTAAATTAATTAAAATTAATTATGATGTTAAAATTATTTGTCAGCAAATTTTTAATTTTGAAGCATTCTTTTGTAAATAAAATAATTAATTGAATAATATTTGTATTATAATAATTGCTAATTATAAAATTAAATTAAATTGAACCTCTCATAATTCATAGTATAAAAATTTGTCTACGAACTGATGGAACCGATTGAACTTTATAAATTGAAATTCACACAATTCAAATAGAGAGTATATTAATCTAGAATTAATGTATATACATAAATTTCCCTAAAAAAACACTCAACTTTTGTCACTTTGATGACATATTTACATTTTACATGCATGTGGTCTGAAGATTGCAATAAAGTCAATGTATAACTTGTTAACATTATATTATATTTTTTTTTTTGCAAAGTTCTTTTACTTGGATATTTTGTTAGTCACAATAAAAGAATGAATGATTCTTTATAGTTGGATAATAAATTTTAAAACATCGTCGTGGGTGCTTGCGTGTTTAATTCTTGAACCGTGAGAGAAGGAGGTAGAAGACCGGTATTGTTCATTTCCCCTAGGGTTATAATGATACGTTCGCTTCTGAGGAACGTTCTTCTTCTTCAAGACTATGATTTTCATAGCTCCCTCACATCACATATAAAAAAAATATATAATATTATATATAAAAAAAAAACAGCTCGTGCTAGTAGTCAATTGGATTGTATGTATCTGGGTGTTACCCTAATCCAGCCAATAAGAAACTAAGGTAGGCGGGTTATAACCAAATGTATTTTATATTAAAGTATACGCCCACTGTCTGTGGTATTTTTTAGCTTCCGTGCATTTCCCACGTTACTAGCTAACAGCGTGGGTGCAGTCACGTGATTGTATAGATCTCAACTAATGATCTGCAGTAGTACGTTGAATATGTTTTTTTGAGAAAGAAACTAAAACATTATTTTGTTGTTTATAACAGATCAAAGATGAGAATATATTCTTTCTAATTTTTATATAAAGTAGGTAAAAAAGTTCAGTTGCAGAAAAAATACCTTAACTCATATAATAACGTCCCCTCAAGCAATTTTTATGTTGGTATAGCAATTTGTGTCTTAAATCATAACATATAATATTCATTCATTGCTAATTCAAGAAAGGTTAAAGAGAAATATACCCTCCCCTTTTTGCCTCTAATGACATTGATGCTACTTTTAAAATAGACATTTACTAAAAAAAATGTATAAATATGAAAATATATGTAATTAAGGGTAAAGATAACATGTCTAATGTTAAAAAAATCCTACACATGAAAATTATGATGTTCTGCTCTACATCCCCTATCTGTAGTTTAAAATATCAGACATACAAATTCGATCCAGATTTTGAGTTATCTTACCCGAATAATAAAAAAGAGAATTATATTGACAAAAATCAGGAAATTCAGGTTTGTGTGTATAATATGGAAAATTGTATATTATATATGTATATTTTTTTATACAGACATGTCAGATAATAAAATTATGTATTTCAGTTACTATAGGAGTGTCTTCCTTGATTTTAAGAGGGGAATATAAATTTTTAATTATACGTAGTATAAGAAAAAATTTGTCATGCAATTTGGAGAAAAATGTATAAAGAAATTTTAAATTAAATTTAATATTGAATTTCTGGCAACTTAATTAAGAGTTATGAGAATAGCACCATGCATGCAGCATTAATTTTTCTCAATCCTTATTTGAGCTAGTGATTTATAGAACATTCTCGCTTATTATTATTAAATTTATTTAATTCATTGCTTCGATTCCTTCTGTGAAATTTTCTATGACTATTGTATGTATTATATAATATATCCTCACCTGAAATCACTTGTTCGATCATGCATGGTATTTTGCACAGTAACTATAATATTAATAAATTATTTTTTAATATAATTACATATCCTTTTTTGGCAGTGTAATATTTTTACTATAGGCAAACTCCCAATATATGAGACCATTATATATTGGATCAAAACAGCTTACATCCAAGGCAAGCTTGAATTGAATTTTTAAGCCTAAGCTACATCAACAATAAATTTTTCAGATCACTTTTGAACCTGGATTTGGAAAGTTAACTATATTTGTCTTTCTGAATCCATGTTATCCATATACAAGGCTTGTGTAAACAACGCATTAAAAAATATAATCCTCTATCAAATTTAATCGGCTTGCTAGCAAATGTGTAGCCTTATTGAGATTGGAGAATTAACTCAGACATGATTTTGACATCAGTAAAAAAATTAACTTATCTTTTTCAATATAACTTTCTATTACAGACAACTAAAATGCATTAGCTAGTTGAGTAGTTTGAGATATATGTCGATTCCATGCTGAATCAAAGAAATGCAATGTAAAAAAATTGCATAATAAATAAATTAAATTCAATTTTTATAAAATGGCTATAGTGTTTTGTGAAATATTGTAATTTGTTGAGCGCATGATAATAATTAAATAAGATTCCGTATAAACCTTTTTGTTATTAATTTTTTTGTGCAATAGCTAAGTTCTGTTTTAGTATTTAGTAATATTTTAATTAAAAAAGAAGCAAAAAGTACAAGCACGCTTATTTCTATTAATCAAATTATTTTTATTGACATGTATAAGAGACTATTAACTAATTTTGTTAATTATATTATTGCTCCCTGGAAAAGAGTCTACATTATCAAACAAGCACTTCAAAATTTACAGATATGATATTGAACGAAAATTTAACATGTATAAAAAATACACGATCAATGCGTTTCAAAGGAAATTATGATGTGCTCTTGGATAAGTAAATATTATTTCATGTATCAGTAGTATATTATATATATAGTGCTAGAATAGAGTACCAAGCTCAAATTTTTACTGCAGAAATTGATAGAAGGTGCTGATTTTTTTCACAGATTTTTTAGAGCCCAGTAATTATTTTTAAAAAATTATTGAAAGTACATTTTAAAAATAATTCTCAGACTCTAAAAAATCTGAAAAAAAAAGCAGTGGCATAACTTTGCACCCTCTCTATTCATGTATTTATTTCTGCAATATTTTTTTTTTCTTTTTGAGGATATGATGTAACATACTGTATATTATAATTATAATATGAATATGATAATATTTCTTAACATTTTTTTTTTAAATAAACTATCAGAAAATACGAAGAAAAGTATTTGAAGAATGAGATATTAATTAGAATGTGAAAATTTTAATGGCTTAATCGAAAGAAGGGGTAAAAATATGGTACTGTGATTTTTTTCAGATTTTTCTGAGACCGGGAACTATTTTTAAAAAATTATTGAAAGTCTATTTTGATGACGTCACGGGCAGCACTCCTTAAGAAAAAGGATACTAGGATAGGGCAGTGCCGCCCGTGACGTCATCAAAATAGACTTTCAATAATTTTTTAAAAATAGTTCCCGGTCTCAGAAAAATCTTAAAAAAATTCACAGTACCATATTTTTACCCCTTCTTTCGATTAAGCCACTAAAATTTTCACATTCTAATATCTCATTCTGCAGTATTCTGTGAATTCCTATAATATGTTGCAATACCAATAATTCAAGCACATGCAGTAAGCACAGTTTTTGGTATTTTAAAAAAAAATCTATAAATTTAAATATAGAAAACGAATAAAATATAAAAACAACTAATAAACATTTATTCAGTATTATATTACTGGTATGCACTCCATGTAATTATATATTATAACCAATATGTAGAAGTAATAATTATAAATTTATTTGCGATTAAATTTATGTTGTGTCAAAATTTTATACACATTTTCAGACTTTATTTATTATATTGATTTTTATTTACTTTCTTGTATACTGCAGCTGTATTATATATACATCAATAGCCAAGGGCTACAGACATACATCTGTTTTATAATATAAGATATAAATAACATTTTGTCCATGCAGCCATGCAAAGCTTGTCGTTTGATGCAAAATAAAATATTTTATTTTATTCAAGGTGAAGCAGTATTATGAAAATTTATTGAAAATTTTAAGACAGCTAAAGTTAACTATTGCTATGAAATAAAATAATATTACATGAAAATATAATGAAAATGAAATGAAATGAATGAATATTTCAGGGTCCCAATATAAACAATTAAAGCTGAAAATTTTATGGAATATACACTACTAATATTTTGTGAAATAATTTATATATAATAATGTTGGCAGAAAAATAATATTTAATTAAATTGATCATATAGAAAACCATCCTAGTTTTATATATAAATATTCAGTTTTATATTTTATATTGCACCATTTTTATGATTTGTGACATTACCTGTATGAGTCCATTAATTATTTGAAAATAAAAAAAACATTTTACAAAAGTTATATGAATTAGCGTTAAGAATTATAGCATAATTTAGATTATTATAATATATAATATAATATTTTTATATTTATCTAAATAAACCATGCAGTTCCCAATGCACCAATATAAAACACCACTGTTAATACGATGATTATATGGTTATTAAATTTATATGCCTGCATGTATATTCACATGCTTAATTATTTTAACATACATGTCAATCATATTTATAGATAAATGCCAACTATGTTTTTATTTTATTACATTTCCCTCATGAGTACATAAATAACAATGGAGTATCGACCTCAAATTTTTTTATTGCAGAAATGGATAGAGGGTGAAAAGTTATGCTACCCTGATTTTTTTCAGATTTTTTAGAGTCCGGGAAGTATTTTTAAAAAATTATTGAAAGTCCTTTTTGTGACGTCACGCGGTGGCAAGTCTTATATTTTTCTTAAGGAGCAGCGTCTAGTGACGTCACAAAGAGAATTTTCAATAATTTTTTAAAAATAGTTCCCGGGCTCTAAAAAATCTGAAAAAAAATCAGGCTATATAGCATAACTTTGCACCCTCTATCCATTTCTGCATTAAAAAATTTTGAGGTCGATACTCTATATTCAATTTTAACAATATGTTAAAATGTTTTACTGTATCAAAAGTTCAAGACATTTTGAAATTGTTTGCACTGTATAGATGCGATAATGCAGAATAGCTTATATATTATAAAATAGCTTAGAAAACATGCACCAAAATAAGTAAAATTGGTTTGTGATAGCTGTCATGGTGCATCATGCAATTTAGAATATAAAATTTTGGTTTATTATATGCGAACTAATAAATATTAAATATAAAACTAATATATTACACAATTTAAAAAAAAAAAAAAAATGTTCACAATCGAGGTGAAAGGCGCTGTTATAATGTAAAATAAAAACATTCAATAAAATTATATAGAATACGGAGTACGATAATGGTGTATAAAAATTATATAAAAAAGTTTTAAACAAATTGTCAATATCATCGATATCATGTTATATTTATAATGCATTAACTTGAGGTCCTCTATAATATTATACATTTATAATATATTTATGGATAATAAAAATCATGATGCAGGTTGTCCCTTCCTAACTTTTGTCATGGTTCGCAGATGGATCTTCTTTATACCAAAGTCATCAGAAATCTCTATATACAGATCGCATGATATTTCAAAAAATGCTTGAAGATTCCATCTTGTTAGTGTGAGTCGTGCTGCTGTGATAACGATGTTGCAGACAGATGACGTTAGACACGGTGACCGCGTGCTCATGTTGTAGGAGGATTTATGTGATCACGGTCACTAATTACGGACCATTTTATTATCAAAGGAACCAACACGATGCTTTTAAAGTTCTCGATTTATTTTTATTATTGCTTTATATACAGAATATTATGGAATATATTTAATAATATATACGTATTTAACATTTAATATGGCTTATAAATAATTATACGTGACACTATAAAAATTTCAATCTTACATACATCATGTTAGTCTTATTTATTATAGTATTACAGTATACTGACTAACATATTACCGAACATGGTGACGCAGTGGTAGCACATCTGACTCACAGTCAGAAAGTCGTCGGTTCGAATCTTACTGGGAGAGGTAAAAAGATTGAGAGGTCTGAACCTTCACATGTCTGCTTAGAGACGAGCCTCATGTATTCGGGAGGTGTAAGACCGTGCTCTGCACCGACCATCCTGACTTTGGGTTTCCATGGTTCCTCCTCGTCATACATGGCTAATGTCGGGATGGATAAATTAAGTTGGCCATGGCCGCAGTGCAAACTACAATACCTGTCGATGAGACTCTGTCTTGACGGGGTAAGGAGTGCAAAAAAAAAAAATCATACTGTATACGGGTCTTTCACCATACGTCACAAAACAATATGACGTCATAATTGTGTAGGCAAAACATTGTCAGTGGCATAGCAAATACGTGTTAAAGTTGGTCTCGAAATTAATTTCTCCTGACGATTCGTATCATTTCTCGTAGAAATTTCTTTCATAAATGGTGACAAGAAGAACCAATGCTAGTGAAAAAAAATATTTGGTGACCAAAACTGTTATGAGAAAAGAGGTGTTGTGAGTTATGTTAACACGCACAGCATAGGATTTTAGGGTTTTCTGCCTACATCCCGAAGCTCTTCGGGCGGCTTCGGGCATCTCCGTGCTACCCAAAATGTAAACATGAAATTCCTGTATAGTGTGAAAGTGATGTAATATAAATACATAGTTAAAAATTGTCTTGAATTCTTTGCACGTTGAACCTATAACCTTACTACGTATTTTTGCCTCAAAAACACTTCTTAAATCTTTCTCGCTCAAAGTGAGGATGAAAAGAAGAAAAAAATTCCAACATTTTAATGAGAGAAAAGAACACGTAATCTCATCTTTTCCCCCTTTTTTTACCTCGAAAATGATGAAGGGAAAAAGAGGAGCAAGGACGTTAGAAGTGAAGAAAAAATGGAAATTATTTCAAATCAGGTTTAAACAATATTAACGAAATATATGTTCAATTAGGAACTAGTCACATACGTATATCCTCTACGTGGTTAATAATATAATATCAAGACTAAACTATTTCATAACGTATAAATACAAAAACTATAATTTGCGTATATGATATTGTATTGTTAATTAAGGTATATGGCAGCGGAAGGTCCATATGGAGGAATCAATGGAATCATAATTCTTAACGATGAACTTTGATTATTCAATTAAAATCTCTTTTACAAAACAAATAATATATATATTGTTAATGCACCTCAAGATAGCTTGAACATTATAATATAAACTATAACCTAATTTTCAAACAGCAAAAATATAAATTACAATTCTGACGCGCTTAAATTGTTACACAATCAAAAAGCAATAAAATAATTATGAATTATGATAAGCAGATTTGTAATGCAGTCTATATAATCTCAAAAAAATTTACGACCACGCCTCTTTATATAGAACGAGTGATAACGCCGACAAAGGGAACAAGGAAAGAACGTGCTGTATTCGTTTGCATAATAAAATTAGTGCAGACGCGGAAACTCAGCACATGTCCACATATACTAAACTGTTAGATGCTGAATGGGTTTTCAGTACTTTTGCAATTCTATAAAAATTGCTCCTTTAAAGAAAAAAAATGTATTTAACCATTATTTTATTATTTCTTTTATTGGTCACTTTATATAATACAGATCAGCCAAGGTTATAATATTATAATTTTATTGGCTGATGCAAGCCCCAATGTTGAGAATTGCTTCTCTTTTAGTGTCACTCTGTGTAATTATATCATATTTGGATATTCCAATTTTTTAATAGTTTTAGATAAACTCTGCATTTATAAAATTATAATTTATAATTTTATTTTAAAAATATATTTTAGTATTGTTTTTATTTTTTTATAATTTTTGTAATAAAATTGGTAAAACAATATTTTAATTTAAAAAATGACATTTTTTTTATGTGTTAATTTTTAAATACTTTTCATCCTCCTAATATTAATAAAACTACCAAATTCGCACTACAGGAGAAAGAGGGTTCCTGTTGCATTATACAATTAATTTGCAATTAAAATTGCTAAAAGTAAAACAATTAAATAATTGATATTATGAATGTGATATTAAATCCTTTAAAAATAAAAATTCAAATCGTCAATACTCCCTTACGAAGTGTAGTGCGTTTAGCAAAATTCATTTCAATTCAGTAAAATGAGACATATTTACACAATGCGTATTATATATAATATGCTTTAATAGTAAGCTAACATTGTAATAAAAAATAAATAAATAAAGAATATTATGATTGTTGGTAATATCTGACAACGTTGACATGTAAAATTTATTTGCAGAAAAACTTTCTTTCAATATTGACAAAATTTGAGTGAGAGAATTAATTTCCATGGCAGCAAGTGCTTCTGCATGAAATTTTACCATTCCTCCACAGTTGTACAAATTTTGCAACTCACATTTTATTTTGAAATTTACTGAAAATTAAACTGAAATCTTATATAAACTTTTTTTTTTTTTTTTAAATATCTTTATTTATAAAACAGTAGCGTCCAGCCAGGATAAATCCTAATGGCCGGTTAGCATTACATTATTTATATAGTTGTTACATAGTTCAAATAATAATAATAATTTTTTATTAATTTGCATTTTACAATATCTTAATGATTATCTCCAACTTTACACATTGTATATGAAATATTTACTTGAAATAATCAAAATAACAAAAGAAAACATTATAGTTATAATTTTGTGAAGCTTAAAAATAATTTTTAGTATTATATTCAAAACAACAACGAGAGCATCAAATTTAAATTACATAATATTTTCCTAAAATTCTATTACAACTCAAATTTTTTTTTTTTAAGTCCAATCAGAAAACATACATATAGACAATAAGAGCCACAGCTCTTCTAGGTCCATCTGAAACAAAAGGACTTTAGTATATTTGATTAAATACACTACACACAAGCACACAAGTAAACAGATTTAAACCTCTGTCAAAATACTTCAATTTATTTCCACGCAGTTATATATAATTGTACAATGTGGTAATCAAATTATATTTCATATAATCATTCTTTGAGCCAAATATAAGCAATATGCTTTTATAATCCACATTTATTTTGCTAGTGATATTCTTTCTCTTTACTTACTACCCTTCCATGCATGGTACAGTATATACTACATAGTGAAAAGGACGGTAGGCATGGAAAATATATTGACAAATATAATAAAATTATATTTTCAAAATACGTTCATGACATATGTGCTATAATATAAAGTTAAACTATTTTTATGTATTTTATATCCACCTGGTGAATTGTGATAGAAATCAAATTATATATAGTTCTTAAATTTCATGTCGTAAGCTTCATGACATAACTGCATGGTATACATAAATACAAATACTTGAAAACCTTTGAGATAGAAAATTTATACAGATAAAATCTATATATAATACATAATATTATAATAAAGTTGGTTCCCTAAATCATTACTCTGAATCATATCAAGCACGAGCCACAAATAAAAAAAAAATCAATTTATTGATGAAATAAGTCCAATTCTGCCCTTACTACTTAAAAACTGGTAATCAATAAAATCAAACTACCAAAAAGCACGTGTTATATGATTTTGAAGCTATTTCCAAAAATCATTAATTCAACCTTGTTATATAATTCGTGTTGCAAAATTCTATCAAATTTATTTCCACTTTCCTATTAAAATCTACATGACAGACAAATTATAATAACAAAATATCATTTATATAAAATTTTTCTAAAAGATATGAAAATTCATTTGAATTTGTTTCATAGAAAATAATAATACTATGAAAATAAGAAAGAGAGTGGGGGGCGGAGCCTATTATAGTAGAGGCTTTACCTGAGTGTGGTAAAAGGGGAGGGAGAAAGAGATATTTTCACTACCGGTGTTCCTCATGCCGAGAAGCTGAGGCCTCCCGAGTAGCAGCCACAGCAAGAGAACAGCAGCCAGCCAAGTCGACTCGTAGCTTCCTCGACAGAAGTCATATTCGCTACCGGACTCTTAACTGCACCCAGGGTAAGTCACATAATCAAGTTACCTGATGTACTTTACCTTTCAATACATTTTTGTAATAAATTTTTATAATTTGATTTGTTTTTAATGTAAAGTTACTTTGTTTATTTGAGATTTAACTATTTTTGTATATTTTACGTTCTGGAACATTAAAATTCAGGATAGGTCACATAATCAAGTTACCTGTACTTTACCTTTCAATACATTTTAATAATGTTAATTTTTATAATTCGATTTGTTTTTAATGTAAAGTTACTTTGTTTATTTGAAATTTAACTATTTTTGTTATATTTTTACGTTATGGGACATTAAAATTCAGGGTAGGTCACTTTTATAACAACTTGTAAGTCATCTTGAACATTCAATCAATTTTTGTAATGCTAATTTTTATATTTTGATTTGTTTTTAACGGAAATTTACTTTGTTTATTTGAGATTTAACTATCTCAGAGTTATATTTTACGTTATGGAACATTAAAATCCAGGACAAGAATATGTTGTAATTGTTGGTCACTAACGTACTTTACCTTTCAATAATATTTTACAACGTTATTTGTGTAATTTAATTTGTTTTTATTTAGGTAAAATTAAATTTATTTTAGTATGAAATGTTCTGGAACATTAAAACTCAGGTGAAGTACCTTCAGAAGCACCTTTTTGTAATAACCTGCAATGAACCTTTTTAGTGCTTTCATTATTCTTAAATTTAACAACTAAATTTGTTTTAAATTAATATATTTAAAATTTAATAACTTTAATATAAATGTAATAACTTTCTTTCTATTTAGTCTGAATTAAACCATTATCAGGGAATCTTCTATGTTTATAATATTATGCGCGATTAGCTTTGATTCTTCATGTCGTATTTTATTTCAATTTACATTTTCTAGTGCAGGCAATGCTCTCTGAGAGCAGGCTCACAATATAATTTATTTATGCCTTATCATTCTTTACTTTCATAGTGAAACATATGGTATAAATAATAAATATATAACAAATATGTTGTCAATATTTATCACATTTACTCTTCAGTTATTAATTTAATTGGTAAATTATTAATTATAAAACAATTATCCATGCATTGAAAAAAAATAACAATTAAAATATATATTTTTATTATTGAATTTTTTTATTAAAAATACATTTTTCTACATAAGTTATTTGCTGACAATATTTAGATAAAAAAAAACTGCATTAAATTTCGACCCTTCTCACTTCCTACGCAGTTATGTTACATGTCATGACGTAATTTAATGTTTTATGCATTTGTATTTAACATAACCAGCATAAATTGACAACAATTACGAAAACATGCAGGTTATCTTTTTCAACAAACTGCAATTAAACAATATTGTTAAACTGCGTAGTTAAAATATTTTATAAAAAATTAGTTAAAAAAAAAACATGTTTAAAAATGATTGTTGTTGCTTCCGTATATAAATTTTTAAAGCGGTTTAAGATCAAAAAAAGTTATAGTTTGTAACTTAATCCTAAGTTCATTGATGAGGTCTAGAAAAAAATTGATCAGCAGATCACTGACACAAGGGAACCGCTAATGATGAGGCGAGAAAGTGCGTCGATTAGCTTGTAAAGGTTACCAACAATCGAGCTCTCACTTGCCGCCAAGAGGAGGTGTGGCGACTACTATGGTGGGTGAGTGCGGCTATTAGCCCACCAGGGTTACCGGCAGACGAGCGATCATTCGCCGCCATAAGGTGTGGCGTTGTTGCCGCCGTTAGAAAACAGGTACACGATCTCTTGAATTTTTGTTGCCATGCAAGCTAAGGGGGGTCTTTTTTTTTTTTTTTTTTTCGTTTCATTAAACCGACACTGAAAATGCGTCATATTTAATTAAAATGACGTCATCGCAACTAAATATCACACGTAATTTCAAACAAGTATTGATTATTCAATGCGTATATTACACTTCGAAACGGCATAAACGTTATCTCATGTCATAATTTTTACCTGAATTCAGGTGTCATACATTTTCTTCCATTGAATTTCAAAAATCTTTATATCTTAGTCATTTCAGTAAATCACATATATAACGTTTCTGTTACCCCAAGGTGTATAAACATCATCTGCAGGTGTGTCATCGGAATTGATGATGCAAACCGGAGCTGCGGCATGTGACGTCACAAAAGGTGAATCAGGACCGAACTGTTTGATCTGTGACTATAGAATTACATCGCTGTGACGTCACATGAATCAGGTGAATCAGGATCAAATGTTTTGATCTGTGACTATACATATAGAATTACAGAAATTACATCGCTGTGACGTCACATGAATAAGGTGAATGATGGTGAATCAGGACCAAACTTTGATTATTAGTAAACTTCGTCTGTGATTAGAGATTACATCGCTATGACGTCACATTTTGCTTGCTACCTGCAAAGATTGAACGACAAAAATCATTGAAAAAAATCTTACGTCAATCAATATTGCTTCTATATAGAAGTTCATGTTGAAATTCGATACATGCATGATAAACATCAGCACATTTTATACTTTGTAGCAGTTCTTTTACACAAACTTGAATGGGACTTTTAAAAGCAATTGAAATACACTTCAAGATAGCATGAATGATAGCCTTTCTATTTATTGTCATGCAGCCCACGGAAAACGTTAAGGAACTGATTAATGAGTAATCCATAAAATTAACAAATTTTCTTACTAACCGCGGTTAGTGTGATGCATTTTCTGATGCTATATAACCATGGTTATCTGGTCATCATCCTCAATGAATTACGTCCATTTAGAATAGCTATCCTTAAGTTGAAAAATTACGTCTTCAAATCATCCTTTACACGTCTAAACTTTATCATATTGCTTCTTTTTTACCTCAAAAATACATCTTATTTCCTCCTTGCTTAAAGTGAGGATGAAAGAGAGACAATTTTTCAAACATTTTATGCTCAATAAGAGGAAAGAAGACGTATAAATCTCGTCTTGTTTTCTTGAAAATTGTGCAAAATAGGAGGAAGTTAGATAAGGAGAGACGTATAAAGTGAATGAAAAATAAAATTAATTTCAATTCAGCTACAAAATTGCAAATTTGCATCTTGAAATTGCAGCTCTATTATATATAATATTAGAAAATCAGGTAACTTGAAAGCTGTCTCCAGGTGTATTATATACTAACTATAACCATCACCATCAGGTAATAAACATTATGCAAGAAAATATTATTATAGTGCCTTGAGGGTGTTAGCGTAACACAAGATTCTCCTTGTGTATCGTTTAAATGAATAAAAGGGCTTCTACTATAACCAAACAAAGCAGATAATTGGTGTGTATCGCGGTAGCTAGAAGCGCGGTGGGGGGTTATTATATCGCCGGCTACTGGTTGTAGCTTTTGATATCAGAGCGCTACTGGTTGTGTCTTGTGGACCAATCCAACGCCATCAAGGTGTATCTGATGTATAAGGTAGCCGCCCAACTAACACGAATTATTATAATGTTAACCACATTTAAATTTGACCGCATAAAAAATAAATGTTACTATAGATGGAGTTACTATATAAAACTACGACATAAATAAATTGAAAACACTCAAGTAAATGGGATAATGAAATGTATTGAGTGCGTTTTTAGATTTAAATTTGATATGCAGCCTTTAATTATAATATTATATACAAATATTACATATTTTCTGGTTGTCTAGCCATTGAACCGTGCCAAAAATTAATATTTTTTATTGAAATTTATACACAAATTAAATTTCAATAGAATTTTTATACCCGAGATAAATAGAAATACTTTTTGTTTACTGTCTGCGTCGTTATAATTAAATGATTGCAATTAGTCTAACTTTTTAATTAGAATTACATTCTTCAATTTTAATAATTTTAAAATAATCTGCACAGAGAAATAAAAAGTTATGCAAATTTTAATTGCTAATATGATAATTCTATTTATTCCATATTATATCTTATTCTTATAGATTTTTCATGACTAACAATATTAAAATGATACATACCATGACGTCATCATGATGAGAATGAGATTCGAAACCTGATTTTTAAAGTGAAATAATTTATATGTATGACCATTTGATAATATTACGTAATATTGCATGCAGTGTGTTTTACCTCTATTTTATGTTGTGTTAAACGTATGGTAAAAATTAAAAAAAAAAAAAAAAAAAATAGGTGTACAAGTCTTTGAAAGTTAATAATAATTTAGACGTGATTTTATATAAAAATTTAAGTTTTTAATCATATTTATTAAAATAATTATCCAATAATTTTTTTTATAAAATAAATAATTAACGTATGTAATTTTTATTTTATATATATATATATATATAAACATTATAAACTAATGCATTTATAATTTTATATATGTTTTAATTGTCATGTGATATAAATTAATTCTGATGAAAATTTAACCGCAAATACGAAGGGGTTTCACTAGAATTTAAAATTAAATTGTGTCATTTAGAATTAACATTTGAGTAATACAATTATCACAAATTTGCAATATTTCACCTGATGGGAAATACGTTTGTTAAAAATAAATATTACATTACAAAATTACAAGGAAAGGAAGAAATCATTTTGTTTATTCACTAAATCTTTCCTTTTTCCTTCCTCATCTGATGCAAGATTTAAAAATCTTGGTCTGATCATTCTGATGCATCGCATGACTAAAATGACGTGTTTTGCAGTGAAGTCCCCAGTCTCTCTCACTTTCCATTTCCAAAGGTATGGTTCCCATAATAACACACAAATATATATATTTTTATTATCTATATTATAAGATCCTATTTTGACACTGCATTAGCTCACATAAGTGTGACAAGTTGGTCCCTGAGAAAACAAGGTGTAATCCGACAGTGACATAAAGAAGGCAGTAGCGGCACCTCCATGAAATGTCATAACTATTTTTCCCACCGTCCGTATCGGTAGCGATCTTGTGGGCTGTCTACCATGATCCGCTTACATCTGCGAGTCAAGATCTTAGATATAACTAAAACGTCCTTTTTTTTTCATTCATCCTCTACTTCAATTATTTATAAATACTCACTGATAATGAACAAAAAGTCACACCTAAGCAAAATATTTTTTAGTCATCAGGTCAATCGGTCGTAATATTTTTTAACAACCGTTATAAATTTTAAAACTTTTTATCAAAATGCTGTGCCATAAACTTAATATTATTATTACATTATATAATAAAGGTAAAAAATCGTACTGGAATTATTTATTATGCAAATATAGGCTTAAATATATAGCATAACTATTATATAACATGAAAATGACATTTCGGAGTATAATATAATATTAAATTTCATACCCAACAAAAAACAGTATACTGCATGTTCGTTTAAAATTCTTGATGTATTTTTATTTCTTATTGAATTGTATTTTGTCATAGTTTGCAAATTGTTTTTAAAAAATATGTAAATTGTTATGATACGTAATATAATATCTGACGTGATACAATGTATGCCTTGTGCAACCAATAAAAGTTCAAAATAAACAAATAAAAAGTTTGATTATTTAGGCTTTATAAAGGCTTTACAGCATGGATAAATTCAAATTTATTTAAAAATATAAAACTAACATCTTAAACATGATTATAATACTCGAATTTCGATACTTTTCCATGATACAATTAAATTTCTAAGCTGTAAACAAAGAAACGAAACAAATTATGAGCCCTGTATATATATTATATAACACTCATGATTATAAATAATATAATTATGTCCAGAAGAAGAATAGTAAAATATTAAATTTCACCAAGCTTAACAAAATACGTAATATCGTATTCTCGAATTTTGATACTTTTCCATAAAAATTAAATTTCCAAAAGCTGTAAACAAATTAAGAGTCATAACTCATTACATTATTATACACAAAATATTAAATTTCATCATCATACATGCAATGCTAAAAAATACATTATATGTAAATTTTGATACCTTTCTATAATAATTAAATTTCAAAAAAACTGTAAACAAAGAATAAACAAATTAGACGCCGTGTAACACTCATTATTATAAACAATACGTCCCGAATACGACGTAATGCATCACGCCCACTGTTCCCAGAGTTTCCCGTGAGAGTGTCTGGGGGTTCACTTTAATTGGAGTGTTATCTGTTGGTGGGAAGGTGCCTTACTGCTGCACATTCTTTCTTAGACCCCCCTGAGGCCGCCACAACCCGCCCACACCACGGCCAGATAAAAAAAAAAAAAAGCCTAGCCCGTGTCATGCCTAAGGCTCAATTTAACGTTAACTGCTTCATTTCTGCAGCCTCCTTCTCCTTATGTTTTTTTTTATTAGTCACTGTTTCTACAACTTTTATATCAGCAATTATCAAGTAATAAATATTTTTTTACCTTTTTTTGTATATTGTTAATGAATAAAAAAATACGTTTTATATTATTTCACAATATTGCAATTAAAAATTAACAATGTATTCCTGTATGTATACTTTTATTTATAATATACGTGATTATTTTTATTATACATAAATTATTAAAGCATTATGTCATTATTTTCTATCATATGTTAACAATACGGGAGATTATTTTTATAAATAAAATATATATAACACATCATGGGACATTATTGAATTGATTACATTTCAAACTTCGCTTATGACCATTTCAATAAAGGTTATGCTTATATTAGATAAAGAGCCTTATAAAAATGCTGGACCTATAGAATTATGTGTTGACAATATTTTTCTGATTTGTTTTTAACTTTCATTAAATGGTGCTGCAAAACACTGTGACGTCACAGTCATGCAAATATTTAATACGTATTCATAGGGATAGAAATTGTATGACTATGACGTCACAGCATATTCCCCTCTATTTGGAGGGTGTTAGAGGGTTCAATAAAAAAATTTGGAAAAATTGTCAATACATAATTCGAGATCCTCTGTCTAAAAATGCAATGTAAACATTTTTCATGAAGGTTGCAATGAAGGCTGAAAAGAGAAAAATAGTTGCCAGACTTGTTCATTTTGCTACTCTGATATTGATGGTATAAAATTTGTCTGCATGAATGACCCTGGAGGTTTCTCTCCGCCCGGGCTAATGTATAATGATGTCCATATATTACCTTGGTGTTCTCCAAGGCCTACGCTAATGTTTTCCTTGTTTCTGACTTTCCCCCGTCTACCACTTCATTACTCCGCGGTCAAGCTTCCTCTGTGACGACCTGTTGTTGATACATCACACGTTCGTGGTTGTCAGAGGTATAGTGGGCGTTCCATATGAGTCATTTTATTTACGTGAAGATTTTCTTACGATGTATATAGGAAAATAAAATAATTATAATTAAAGATTAAATTGATATCTGTAGTAAAAAAAAATATATATTATTCATCTAGAATATTACTTTATTTACCTTATCATTCTTAATATCAATTATAAATATATTATATTGTATCCCATTATTATACGTATCGTCTTTTATCTTGCAGTCAAGAAAAAAATGCCATGAGTGTGCGCTGTTTTCAATAAATTTTCTATCACTACGCTTACATGACGGTGTTTAATGTTATTCTTATGAAGCGTCGTCAACGAATACGCATTAAATACCGCCATGTAAACGTAGTAAATACGCCTTTTATAAAATAAAGTCCTTATTATTATTATGTATGTTTAGTAAACGAATGTAAAAGAATTTTGTTTTCATATTAGGGAAGGGGGTTAAAAAAATGATGAGTTATTCAGGTATCATGAGAAATAAAGGCACGTATCATGCAGCGTTTGATTTTCGAAACGATTTAAATGCAAATGCCTAAATAATTACAATTATATCAAGGCTAGATATCATTAACAAATTTAATTTTCATTTATTATATTTTGTATGAATTATCTAATAGTCAATGAGCACTTATTGCCCTAAAATGAGGTTAAGAGACATATTTTTTTACCAAAGCATAACAACTACCTTGGCCTTTATTACTTTATATAATTTTAAAGTAAAATGTTTTTGACATTAATTAGCAAATTAAATAAATATAAATATACAAAATTACACATTTTAATTAGTATTAATTAGAAATATTAAATTATACATTATATATATTTACTAATTAACAACATTATTATCACAACATAATATTGTTTACTATAATTAAAAAAAATTTAATTATTAAATAAAAACTATATAAAAGTTATAACTCAATAAAAATATAAAATGTACCATTTAAAAAAATGAAATCTTTTATAAATTGTAAACTCGTGTTTATTTTACAAAAAGGCATGTGCACTGTACTGTGCTTTTCATTTTTCACAAAAGACCTCTTGAGTGTTGCTTACCGACGTTGGCATTCACACAATACAGGTGTAATGTTATTTTACAGGTGAACTAAAATGATAGGGTAGGTTTCAAAGCGCCAGGTTATAATATACCTGTGTATGAGATATTAAAAAAAAAAAAAAAAGAAAACCCCGTAATAATAAAAGACCCCATATAACTACCGGGTAAAATTCTTCTCTTTGTAGAAGAAGAAGGTTAAAAAAAAATTAACTGCCACCTTTCAAAGCTATCATCAATTAAGTGCCTACTTCTATCTACCTGTATAGCTACCGTCATCTATATGACTGAAAATTGTGATATATTTGATTATACCAACCTGAGCTTTATGGGGTTTCTACGAAAAAAAAAAAAAAAGTTGATGTTTTCGTAATTTTGTGTGAATACTGTTTTCAAGGTATTCTCAAGGTAAGAAAAAGGTAAAAAAAAAGTTTTGTTATTGCTGCTGCCTTCGTTACTTGAAACTGTCTAACTTTTGTGAAGGTAAAAAGTTCTGAAAACATAATTATTGTATAATATTAAATTATTACTGTACTTTAATTTTAAAATATATATATGAAATTGCGAGCAATATAAAATGTAGCAATCAATTTAAATAATTACTTGTTTTTATTTCAAGTTTATTTTTATCCTCATGGGAAAATAGTGCATTTTTTTTTTCAATAACAAATTGTTTATACAATTGCATAACTTTATTTCAATGTATCATTTTGAGACAAATTGAGCACCGTATTTTGATGTACCGAATCAAAATATACGCTTTTCACATAAGAACATGGCAATTTTAGTCTAAAATATAAATTTTTATTAGTGTAAATTTTGGGATTAAATTCTATAGTTTATTAATCTATTAATATATAAATCAAGTATGCTAAAAATTTCTAGGTTTAAATTTATGCTAAAATCTTTAAGAATTGGCTTCTATAATATCTATATTCTATCTTTATTAGCAGTCTTGCATTAACAATTTTTCTGAGCGCTACATAATAATTTATATATTATTTTTCCATAATATACATTTAATGAGCATTATAAAGGGAGTTTTATTTCTAAGTATATTAAAAATCTTAAAAGTATGTAATTATTTAACATTGCAGTATTAATTACATGTCTGTGGGAGTAAATGAGTTATTAAAACTTGTACAATATTGCATCAACAGCCGCGGCGGCAGTTTACAATAAAGCACATTTAATTACGAGCTGTAACAAGACGTTGAGAATGGTCACGCGTTGTTAATGGCTGGCCCACATTTTTACCTGACTATAAACCGCAGAGAGATCCCACAGCAGGGGGGCGCCAACCCAAGGAAGGGTCGAGTGGAGGTGAGCAGCCTCTCTCAAGTACCGACCTTTCTTTGACAGGTTTCCACAGTTCCCATAACACACGTCAGGAATGATTGGGTGTGGTTGATTAATGCCTAAAAAATTGTACAAGTATTTTGTGTATTTTATTCTTTTATTTATTTTTATTAAATTTAATTTATTTAATTTTATTTTAATTTAAAATAAATTATTTTCATTTTATTGTTATGAGTTTTCATATATATATTATTATTATATATATAATACATATTAAATGTTTTTATTTTAATAATTATTTATTCTTGGTAAACACAATTTTACATTACACATATATGCATGTATTAGTTCTCCAATTTCCTTTCGCGGCTGAGTATAATTGTTTAATGGTAAAATATAAACTATCTTAACGAATAAAAATTGATTTACTTTCATATTATTTATAGTGTAAATTACATAGAACAAATTAAAATGTATACTGATCTTGGTGCTATATTTATAAAAATTAAATTTTATTTATAAGAAATACCAACCTCAAACAAGGAAGCTATAATATTTATTTCATGGAATTTTAAAACAAAAACAGAATCACTCCAATCAATTACCTGCGAACCAAAATTAAAGTATTAATTTCAGGTGATCTGAGAGCAGTAATAAAAAGTAGAAGTTAAGGCTGTAACTTGAGATCGCGAAGGAAGTAAAATGTTTTTGATTTACCGACTATTAACGGTGAAGACTTTTTGTCGAGAAAACGAGCTGTGGGTATAGAATTACATTAAGAAACATTGATATGATACACAGCTTGAGATGATGACCGAGATTCTTGTGGACAAATGCGAACATTAATTTAATTTTGGTGGGGAATTACGGTGAATATTTAATTCGATTAAAATAATCAAATTCAAACAATAATAAAAAAGGTATGCTACAAATTTATGTAAATATTTTATATAGAAAGTATATAAATTTAATATAATATAAATACGGGGCTATTAGAAACATGGCAATTAATAGAAAATATTAATTCTTTATTATATAATTTGATATTTAATTGTTTTAATTTATTGACTATAATATCTATGGATATGCATATTATAAATTTCAAATTAAGTTATAAAGCAATTAATATTAAATTACAATAATTTTTATAAATTATATAATCTACATTTGAATTTTTAGTTTGAAAATTTACGGAAAAAAAACTGAATCTATAATTTAGCGCACATTTTGGGCCTTAAAGGCGGTATTACACGATACAATTTTTCTACTTATTGTATACAATTTCTTCTTACAAGAAAATTTCAACTCCATTTGTTTGTATGGAGATGAAATTTTCTTGCAAGGAAAAATTGTATATGCAAAATTGAATCGTGTAATATACCGGCTTCATGAACAAGCCTATTGGAATTGAAGAAAATAGTCGAAATTTAATAGATTCTTATTTGACAGATCGGCAACAATATGTCGAGGTTAATGCTATATTAGATGGACACTGTTCTTCTTTTATCTCTAATAAATTGCCAGTTAATTTAGGGGTGCCACAAGGAGGGAAGGTTTCTACGACCCTTTTTAACACTGGCACAAATGATTTACCTGAACATGTAACTAGTGCTGTCTTGGTTAAATATGCAGATGACGTCACAGCTATAGTTACGGCTGATTCTGAAGACGAACTTGTACGTAAAGCTAGATTAACTATAAACGAGATACTATCATGGTGTAATGATAATAGACTCATCCTTAACATATCTAAGACGGAGTTTATACAGTTTCACTCATCTCGTCAAATTCCAAGTCATAGTTACTTATTGCAAATTTGTAATGAAACCATTAAGAGAGCTGAGTCTGTTAAATTTCTTGGTCTGCATGTTAACGAGTGTTTAGATTGGAGTGTGCACGTAAACTCAGTATGCAAAAAGATCAATTCAGCAAATTTTATGTTATATACTATCAGAAACCATGTTTCAGTGGAAACTCTTTTAACTATTTATTATGCATATATTTACTCCCATTTGGCTTATGGTATTATTCACTGGGGAAGTAAGGCAGCCCTACTAAATAGATGCTTTGTTTTGCAGAAACGAGCTCTCCGTACTATATTAAAGCTGCCTAAGGGACAGTCCTGTGTATCTCATTTTAGAAATCTAAATATGCTCACTGTTCCGTCTATTTACATCTTAAACTGTGCTTCATTTAAAAAATCCCACCCTAACCTTTATTTGCAGAATGATAATGTTCATAATTACAATACCAGGAATAAATCCAATGTTGTTACAGACAAATTGAACTCTAATTTATACAAATCTTGTGCAATGTATCAAACGGCCAAAATATATGAATTTCTGCCAAAATGCCTAAAAGATATAAATGATTGTAAATTGTTCCGAAAGAAGCTAAAAAATGTCCTTATAAGTAAAGAGTTCTATTCAGTTAAAGCTTTTGAGAGCAATAAATTGCCTGAGAGTATTGTATCCTTATGATTTAAAACCTGGTTCATATTTTTTGTTAATATTGTGGTTCATTTTTTTATACTTATTTTTTTCCTTTGTTATATTTATAAAGTGTTGCGTTTTGATGTTATGTATGTTTGTTAATATTAAGTTTTTTTGACATGAACATATGTTGTCTTGTACAATCGAAAAAGTTCGAATAAAGAAAATAAAATAAAATAAAAAAAAATATATAATATCAAACATTTTCTCTCAACATAAAAAAATAATTACACTATATAAGACCATACAGCTTATATAAAAAATTATAAGTAAAAATTTAATTAACTTTTAATAATGACACTTGAAAAACCTCACTCAGTACTACCTTCTTTTAATATAATATATTTTATATACCTTGCTTGGAGACATCATTATATTACATATTCATAAACATGAAAGCGAGTATATATGAGAGACAAGCTTGTCACAATCATTAATAAAATATTAAATTTCATTGATTCAGACCCACACTTGAATGGAAGGAATTTCAACATAATTTCCATAATTTTATGTCCAGTAGTTTAAAAGAAGATAAGTCAAAAACTTTTTTTTTTTTTTTTTTTATATTTTGATACACCAGCAGGAGATATTAATTTAATAAATGACTCATTATTATTAAAATATTATATATGAGAGTTATAAAAAATAAATGTGCATTATATATTTTAATGTTTGTGGCTTTAAAGATGAGTGAGAGAAAGAGAAAGAGGGAGAGAGAGAGAGAGAGAGAGAGAGAGAGAGAGAGAGAGAGAGAGAGAGAGAGAGAGAGAGAGAGAGAGTGAGGAGAGCGAATATATTTTTCATATAATTTAATAATGATACTAAAGCTTCCGAAAGTGTTTTCCATTCCTCCCATATACAAGCCAACAACATCAGGTCATTACTCCACCATTCTTATATACTATGCAAATCAGCACCACATACATACACATCAAGAAAAAAATGAAAAAGAGTAAAAAAAAAAAAAAAAAACATTAAAGAAATTATATATTATGAATAGCTGACAACGCCTTTTAAAAGAAAATTATTCACTAAGCTTATTGAAAATTGCGTCACAAGACTTCATGTGGTTTATGGCCTATGTGTAGTACATTAGCACTGTAATAATAATAATAATACCTTGGCAAGTTTTATCAATTTATTATAGTCAAATCGAAGCTACAGCAGCCCTGTAAAAGGGCAGACGGGTCGTAATTTTGCGTGACGAAGTATGAGTAGGTTTACATGCAAGGTCCCACGCTATTTAAAGTAGGAGGTCTTCATAGTGACTCATACGTGACACCCACGGGGTACTATACACCCTTTATCAGGTGTTACAAGGGCGGATTCAGGAGAGGGGGAGGATCAAACACCTAGAAGTTACATGGAAGGGTTAAATTCTTTCCATTTTGCACCAGTCACTCTAAAATTAGCATTGTCTTAAGATGGCAAAGTATACCCACAATGCACTATGCGGGGTTACACCCTTGTTGCTATATGATATATATAAAGAATTGTTGAATAATATAGTATAATTTTGATACAATTTAATTAAATATAACATTTTGGATTTTCAAACAGATTTTCTTAACACAAGTTGTCTTGCAATGTGCAACTCTAGGATTTAAATCAACTATTAAAGAGCACTTGTTGCAATATATGTGTATATAAACATGAATATATATAGGATGGTGATCATGAAAAGTACATACGTATTTTTCAATGTGATTTCAGAGTTTCAATATTATTTTTTTAAATTTAAAAATTTACATACATGGAGGGAACATCGGCGCATGTAAAACAGAGCATTTTCCATCACTAGTTAAATTTTTTCTTAAAATTCTGTGTTGTATATTTTTATATTATTTATTCTGTATAATATACTCATGCGCACCAATAGACTTAAAAAACAAAACAAAAATTTCTGATAAATTACACTGCGTATTAGCTGAAAAAAACTACAATATTAATTTACTAATTTTAAATTCAAATAATAATAAAATGTTCTCTATTCTTATGTTGCAGGTTCTCCATATGTTTGTATGACCATAATTTTCCTCGCCATGAGAGTTTTGATACCACCAATCACCCATTGTGCATCACAGAAGTTGTAAATTTTTTATTATACATATTGCGCTTTATAAATATTTGCTTTAAAAAAATCGATCGCTATTTTTTGCATCTCCTTATTTTTTGCTTATCATCCCTTATTGACCCCGAGAAATAATCCTCCGCTTCAATGTTCGCGATAATGCCGATAGAGGCGGAAGACCGCAATTCTGCGCGTTCTGAATTCCGACGTAAAATGAGGAGCAAGTGTGAATTTGTCTGCAAGTATTGCCAACGTCGCTTCACGAAGCCTTACAATCTTATGATCCACGAGCGTTCTCATAAGGACGATGTCACCTTTACTTGTGAGACATGCGGAAAATCATTCAAACGACAGGATAATCTTAAGCAACACAGGTGGGTTATAATAATATAGATATTTATTTAAATATTACACTTCGAGTTGTCATGAATGTTAACTTTGCTCTGTTGTCATGCTATGGATATTTTTATTTCTTTGCAATGGACAACCTACACAGTTTTTTTTTATTGCAGAAATGAATAGAGGGTACCAAATTATGATATTCTGAATGTTTTTAGATTTTTTTGAGTACCGCGGAACTAGTTTTAAATAATTATTGAAATTTCTGTAGGTTAAGTTGGCACCCCTGAATCTTTAATAAAAAGGATAGGGATATTGACGCCTCCAGGGGGCGTGGCCACATTTTCAATAATTATTTAAAATAGTTCTAGGTCTCAAAAATATCTGAAAAAATTCAGAGTAGCATAATTTGGTACCCTCTATCCATTTTTGCAATATAAAAAAAAATCATGCAGGTTGTCCATGATATTATTATTATTTTCTTTCTCAACAATTGCATTGATTTATATATTGAATTTTAAGTTACTTAGGCAAAGATAACGTTCAAGCTGCTGCGAAGTGTACAGAGTAGCGAGGTCTTACAAAAAAAAGTGTCCGGGACCAAACCAACATGTAATAGTAAAATGTGTATTTCAAAATTTATCTAAATCAAAAATTATTACAGTTATCAAAAATAATGTTCTCCAATAATATTGGGCACGATTCACGAAGCAGTTAGCCAGATTTCTAACCACGTTTAGCTTAACCACGTTTAACTATACCTGTTTTACGTGTTAAACCACCTAATTAAACGTGGTTAAGCCAAACGTGATTAAAGTAAATTTGTTAGTAATTTTCAATTATCTAAAAAATCATGATACTTATGAATTATGGATCAGCTCATAGCATTTTCTCTGTACATCAATTAATGAACTTTCATCTAAATGGCCCGCGACACTTTACAATGCAATGTAACAATTTATATTATATTTTCTTCTCTAAAATCTAAGTTTTAACAACTTAAAATTTCAAAGTGTATATACATATAAAATTTCTTCTAAAAACTAAGCAATAATTAACAATGATTATTTCTCTTAAAAATATAAATTTGTTGTAAATATATTTTCAATAGTTCATAGTTTGTGCGAGACGTGGCGGTGTTCCTCAAAACCTCGTGACCTTTTTCCAATGTTTTTATATATATTTTTTTTTTGGCAATCTCATGTTTGCTAAAATTTAATAACTTGTTTTTTTTGAAAGTACTAGTAAAATTATTTTTTAGTTTTTTAATATTTAGTATTTTTTTATTCAATAAAGTTTCTTTACAAATATACATATTTTTATTAAATATGATAATATGAAAATGCTAAAATTGCCCATATAATGTCAACAATTATAAAATTATTTTTTATTAATAATATTCAAATGTTCACTATGGCCCATGGCACGTTGAAAAATCAATTGATTTTGTTCTTCTGTATCGATGTCGGATGCTATAATACCACTGTCGGTATAATTATGAGATAAAGTTATTAGTAATTGAATATACATAACCTAAAATAAGTGAGTTAACGAGTTAATGTTGTATTTTTTTAAAAAACAATACATATTTTAATAATTGAATGATTATGACAATATTGATATAATATGGGTGACAACACCTATAACTTGTTTTATATAGTCACCCATTGATCATTTTTTTTTATGTTATTTTGTTTAATAAACATTGTTATATAAAATCAATTAACTTGGTATATATGTGCAATTTTGACTTAATCATATTTTCATTAATGTTACGAGGTTGTGAGAGAGTGTCGCCCCCTTCGTGATTATCGCTAACTACATGTTAACCTAAGCGCCCACTGTGGTCCCGCAGTAACGAGGGCGCGTGCTGTGGTCGTGTGTTCTAGGTGTGGAATGTCAGGACGGTGAGCGCTGCCATCTTCTTCCAGCACTAACATGGTAGGGCGCTCGAGGGACTTCTTATAACAGGTCCGCGGTTCTCCGCTAATATCGCAGTCCAGAGACCCTACAGAGACCTCGATGACATATGACCAGGAATTTAAACAACCTGGGGTGAGCTTCACTGCTTCTGAGAGTGGCGGCGCCACTGAATCGCAGCGGCACGGCCCAGTTCTCGCTGGCTGCGCGGGCAATTTTAGCAAGCAAGAACCGGGCCGTGCCGAACATTTAGCAGCGCCGCCACTCTCAGAAACAGCGAAACTCTGATCAAATCCCTGGCCATATGTCACAGAGGTCTCTGAGTTCATCTGTTTCTCAAAATTAATTTCAAATGTCGCGCATCCGTATAGGGTCTATTCGTAACCCTTGACCAGTACACATTTTTTTGTACCCGATTTCCTTTTGCACTTAAGGCATAGAGATTAATTACAATTGTCCGGAATAATTAGCTATCTGTCCATATAGAATAATGTGTATATATGTGCAATAATGTGCAATAATTGAGCTATCTGCTACTACATTAGGTAAGTGGTAGCTGTAAATTGTTGGAGTATGAATCGCATTATTGCACTCGTCTGTATATTAGCAGAGAATATTGTACTGTACACTCCATTTGAATAAAAATGTCCGATCAAAATATCTGACATTTTTATCTGAATGATGTGAACACGATCATGGTAAGGTAAAGATGGCTCATTATTCTGGACAAGTGACGATTATTAAATATATAATAAAGGTTAATTGAGTTCAGAAAGTGTACACTGGGATGGTTTACGAACAAAGTTTAGTGGACTCTTGCACTGACAGACGTGGATTTAGCGGCGGCCCGCGGATCTCGCAAAGCACTTCTCTCCTCGAGGGCTGTGCGGTCTATCTCTTCTCTCCATAATCTGCCAGCTGGGACGTCGTATCTGGACCATTTTAGCGGGGAAATTATCATTCAACATAGATCAAAATATTATTTTAAAAATAAAATTAAAAATGGCTTCAATACGAAACCAAAAAAAAATTTTTCCTTCGCCTTCTATATAGCATAACTAGTTAATTACCTAAGTTAGTTAATAAATAATTGAGATATATTTTTTCAATCAATAGAATATATTGTTGTTTGTACCATATTCATACTTTTATGTTTTTGAATGGTTTTTATTATAGAAAAAAAAATTTAAAGAAATTTCTGATTATTTAGCAAATTAATAAATACCATTAAAAGTTCAATTAATCATAATTTTTGTTTTTTGTATTATAAATTTTATATAAGAGTCAGTAAAAGTAAAACAGTTATATTTTATTATTTAGAATTTTAATTTTTACTGCTTAATATATTCCTCAAGTCATACTAAAAAATAATCTTATATCAGTGGCATCAGTGCTTGACTTTTATCTATATTCAAATTAAATTAAATCTTGGTCCATATGCGAATGTATTCCAGCTGTGTTTAAAAAATATAATTTCTTACTTTGTAAATATACAAACTCTGATTATTTATCATAACAAAAATTTTTGCATGAATTTTAAAATATAATGCGAAGGTGGAATGTGGAATTGTTGTCCTTGATTTCAGATCCGGCCATTACGCCAGCAACCCCTGCTACAATGGCTGCGTCTACTAAGCCCCCCTTCAACAATAGTGCAATAGACTACATGAACATGCAAGCCTTCAAACTAATTACTATTTGTGATGCATCAGTGAAATTTTTAATACCAAAATTAGGCAGAAATAGGCAACCTTGTCCTAAAATCGTGTAGAATTTCTTTCTAGATTACAAGTGTTCCTATTTAAAAAGTCAAGGTCTCCCATTTTGGTACTAAATTTTAATAAGGTTGCATCACATATAGACATTTCAATAGATTTTAATTTTTTCCTGAAATAAGTGTCTACTGAGTGAATCTATTATATAAAAAAAATATTTTTTTTAGTATAAAAGTCATATAAGTGATCCGGTTTTAATATTTTCTACAGTACATATATAACTCTTATTATATACTAAATAATTATGAAATAGACTTAAATAAATATAAACTTACATATTCTTAAATAACGATAACCAGTGAAGTTTTACAGAACATTTTTTTTTCTTTTTAATTGTGTTTTTATGATTTTTATTAAATTTCATATATACACACAACGTAGATTACAGTTTTATAATATATTAAAAATGATAATAACAATCCTTGATATCCCAATTTGGGATCAAGTTATTACCCACTCTTTTTAAAGTTGCGTTCTAAAATATGATATATATATATATATATATACTATGCCCTATATGTCAACTTAAACATATTTTATATTCTTGTAACCTACAAAATGTTGGGTCTTATCTATCCTACAATAAATAGTGAAGAAGAGGAAAGTGTCCTTAAGTGGACGAAGAATGAAATGGGACGCAACCAATATTTAGACTGTCAACGCCACCGCTTACTTCCTCTATTATTTACCCCATTCTGTCTGCACTAACCAGCGTACCTGTCAGTGGTGATCAATAGGGTAGTTTTAGGGTAAACACCCTAAAAATTTTTACAAGGAAGGAATCATCGTAGAAGGTTCAGTAACCAGTTTAATGGAATCAGCTTGATGAAAAGAGTTCATTGAACTGGTTACTGAACCTTCTACAATAGCTCCTTCCATGGAAAATAATAAGGGTGGATATCCTAAAATTATCCTAATGACCTACCCCATTAGACTACTTGTATATAGCTGACCTCTAGTTAAGATGTCGCTTGTTAGCCCATGGTAACAAAATCAACACCTGGAGACATCTGCAGCAATGGACAACTTTTTTTCTGAAAATAAAAAAATAATATAAAATTATTTATAACATTACAAATAAATAATAATATTCTGATCCAGGCTTGGACCCTGAAAAAATAATCGGGAAGGTTCAGATGACATTAAAAAATTGAGGGGATTTGATCATGTTAAATTAATTGGGGGGGGGGGAACAATCACATGGTGACATTGTTATTAATTTTTAGTAATTTTTTTCATTTATGCAATAACAACAAAATTTCCTAACCTGAATATTTAATAAATTGATTGTCTATGAAGCCTTGTGGAGGTGTAATTTTGTGATGGTTTTGCTTTTCAAGTGACTGATTACATAGTTTATTAACATTATTATACATTATATTTTATTATTCCTGTTATTTTGTAGATTTTTCTATATTTTAGAGACTAGATGTATAACTATATAATAAAGAAATGATGATATAAGTTATTGAGAGAGGACATAAATTTGTATTTATTTGAAATAAAAGTGTAATATAGTATAGAAAATATTGTGTGTTCATTTATTTCTCCTAGATAATCAGGTCGAGTCCATATCTTTTTCGACAGCGGTTCAGTAGCATAAACTAGAGGCATTAGAACTGGCATATTAGATGTGGCAGTGATGCCATGGAATAAATAAATAAAATTATTTCTCCTAGACTAGATTTGACTTATTTTGCCTGATGAAAATATTACTACACGATATAGAACCCAAACCATAGTAAACAACGGCAGTATAGTTGGTAATTGAGTTTGTTAGCAAAAATCCTTTATTGCAATTTCAATAAAGTTTGTTGTTGCCTTGCTTATCAATAAAATATAAACCTTATCGGGAAAGGAAGGGTTTTTTTACAACTGTCAGATTCATATTGATTATGTTTAATCAAATTAATTTTGTAATTATGAGCTGCATGCCAATTAGAAACAAGATATAAGCTGCTTAAAAACAAAAATTAAGAAAAATTATTAATTAAGTAAAATCTAAAACTTTATAAGAAAAAGAAATTTGTATAAAAAAAAAAATAAAATAAAAACTGTACATTAAATGTTATAATTTATTTATTCGGAAAAATTTATTTTTAAATAAAGCATCATTGCAAAAAAATATTAATTAAAATTTATTGTAGTGCTATATAAAATAGAGCTAGATGTAAAAGAAAATTTAAAATATTGAATATTTTATGTACTCTTTAATCAAATACTTTTGTATTTGTATAATGTACAGTACTTGCACTTAAATATTACATATCTGATATGCCATGTTACATATATAATATCAGACGATATCAGGAATTGTTTATTTTTTGTATAATTATCATTATTAGGATATAAAAAAAATGGTAATTAGAACTCAATGGTGATGTTTTTAATAAATATTTTATTATATTATTTGCACCTAAACAACAATCACATTGAGGGAGATTTGAGTCAAGACCCAACAATGATGCATCTGAAAATCATGGAATGTCTTTTGGAGGAAACAGGAGCTCAGTTTTTTCTTCCGATTTGTGCATCTTGGTAGATGGATCTAATGAAAGTATATGTAATTTTTAAATAATGGGGAAAAATATCAAGGATGACATGCAATAAATCACTCAATTTTAAATGCTTTTCATTAAATTATTATTTTTTTTTTTAAATCAAACCCTATTGGGTACTTCTATTTACTAATTACATACTATTACTATTAATACTATTACTATTACATACTATTACTATTACATACTAATTACAAGGTGCCAGTTCTGGAGATTGAAGGCAAGACCATTCACCAGTCCGCTGCAATCGGTCGCTACCTGGCCAAGAAGTTTGGACTGACCGGCAAGACAAAGTGGGACTCGCTGGAATGTGACATCATGGTGGACACCATGAACGACTTTAGGGCAGCATTGGCGTCATTCACCTATGAGGAGCACGAGGAGGCCAAAGCTCAGAAGAAGGAGCTGGTGATGTCCACGCAGGTGCCTTACTACCTGGGCAAGTTCGAGGACCATGTTGCCAAGAACGGAGGACACTTCGTCAACAACCAGTTGACCTGGGCTGATTTCGTCTTCGCGGGAATGTCCGGCTACTTCAACCACATGGCCGAGAAGGACTTGTTCGCTGACCGTCCTGCCCTCAAGGCTCTTCGTGAGAAAGTCCTCGCCCTGCCGCAACTCAAGCCTTACCTGGACTCCAAGCCACCTGCTGAGTACTAAGAGTCCATCATGGATTTAACCCATTTATTGATACTCAAAATGTTCATAAGAAATAATTTGAAAAATTATTAATGAACAGCAAAAAACATTACTATCTTCAAAGAAGAAAATTGAACTATTAGATTAAATAATTATGTATTAAAATACAAATTATAAAAGCATTTATAATTTCTTATGTGAAATAAAAATTTACGAAATTTACGAAATTTACTACTTTGAAACCCCGAACCTTCCGAAACCCTAACTTGAGCGTTTCGCGGGCTCTTCTGGAACGGGGGCGGCCAAGGCCTTGCAAATCCATTCCGGCATTTGCCTGCGGCTGAGGGAAACGTGGAAACCTCAGCCAGGATGGACGCTACAGCTTTTGTCAATGAACCGGAAGTGCAATGGTCCAAAGCCAGGGGAACCACATAGTGGAAAAGCGCAACGTTTTACCCCTGGGTGAGAAACGTGGTTTTTGTTGAAAATGGTCACCCATCCAACTACTAACCACGCGCGGCGTTGCTTGACTTCGGTGATCTGACGAGATCCGGTCAAGCGCACTGCGCCACACCTCCCATGCAACATGCAACTTTAAAATGCAGTTAATCATCAGTTACTGATTAAAAATGAGTGGCAATAAACATGATTGCAAACTCCCTATCAAGATTTATAAGTTTAGAAGTAATAAATTGGTACACGGATACTAAATGGAAAAAAAAGCTTAAATATCTGCAATACGTAACTTCCTTTGGTTCATAACTTAAATTTAATAATTATAAACTTAACATTACATAAAACTGTCTATTTTCTGAGAGGAAATAATCTTATGTTTACCTCGGGACATCAGGAACTTTGTGTTATATTTTCTTATATTTAAAAGCGTTGTCACAATGTCTGTGAAGGTGTGTTGGTTAAACTTTATGCTCTTTTTATATCTGTTCAAAAATTACAAATTTATACCTCTTTATCTTTCTCTTATTGAAATTAGTTAATTCAGGCAGCGATGACGTTTATGAAATCTTGACGTGTCCACCAAACCATAATTGAGTATTTTAACTTAATAATTACTCATTAAGTGTAATTCCTCTAACACATGCGAGTCACGTGCTCATCTAATAAATGGTATAGGTCACGGATATAAGAAATCCATCCTGGCATTTATCATCTGCGACTGAGAGAAACGAGGAAACCTAAGTCAGGATGGACCAAGAACTGTTTATTGGATTACTGTCTCTGAAGATCAAAGCTACAGCTTTTGTCAATAAACCAGAAGTGCAATGGTCCAAAGTCAAGTGAACAAAATAGTGGAAAAGTGCAAAGATTTACCCCTGGGTAGGAGCGTGATTTTTTGTTGAAAATAGTCACTCATCCTGTATTACTATAACCGATGCTCAGCATTTTATAGTTATATTTACCACACACTTGAATGTTTGAAATGATGTTCATACTTTTAGTTCATCTTGATCAATAAAAATACCGCCACTGACAGACATTAAAGAACTGAGTTAATTTTCATTGCATCTATCTTTCATTAAATTGACATGACCCTATAATATAAAAGTTGAAATATTTAACCCCTTAAAATGTGTGAACCTTATGGGTTATAACCTTTTCTTTTTTTTTTTTTTTTTTTTTCTGATATCAAAAGTATGTGGCAAGTCATTCATTTTATATACTACCTCAAAAAAAAAATATATATATATTCATGTTGTGCTATTGAAAAAAGTTTTTTATGAAATAGAAACCTGCTGTGTTAGAAGAAAGGGTCTTGACAATGTAACAAATGATTTATCAATTTGTGTGTCGTTCGATTACTAGCACCATCTTTTGTGATCACAGAGACAAAGGAACGTTTGACTGAGAGGAAAAGGAATTCCTTGCCTGCCTGCCCGTCATTCCTTTAATAGTAAGGAATGTTAAAAGGAGGAATAGTTTTGCTAATTATTTTTCATTTAGTATCGCATAAAAATTGCATTTTACAATTATTGTGATAAATAACTATTACTGCATGTATTGTTATTTTCCTTTATTAGAAGTTATACATTGATTTGATATAAAGGATAATTTTGCATGATAAAAATAAGAATTTTTGTTCCTTTTCTAATTTAATTTAATTTAATAAATAATTAATTTGTAAAAAGAACTGCTTCGTTAGCAAAAAAGTAATGTTTATACGATCAACAGTACAAAATTTACAAAATTTACTTTATTATTGTCATTTAAAAAAAGGGTTAATAAAGAATAATTTTTGAAAAAATATAAACAAAATTATTAAGGTAGAGATAACGGCGGTCAGCTGTTCGACGTAGCTCCATTTGATTAACATGTAAACCTTAGCAAATTCATAAAAATTCTGAAAATATTTTGAGAAGCAGATATTAGTGCCTAAAAGCCATAGAAAAAATTTCAAAACAATTTAACTAGCCGCTTTTTTCAAATTAATTTTTTTAATTTTCAGCATAGGGCTTTCCCATGAAGAGAAAAACTAAAAATTTAATTTAAGAAAATCGGCTCGTTAAATTGTTTTGAAACATTTTTTATGGCTATTAGGCACAAATATCTGCTTCTCAAAAAATTTTCAGAATTTTTGTGAATTTGCTAAGGTTTACATGTTATTAAAAATGGAGCTACTTCAAACAGCTGACCGCCGTTATCTCTACCTTAATAATATTAAATTAAAATTATTTCGTTTTATAAATTTTTAATAACATTTTATTGTTTTTATAAATATTTGTTTTCTTGTCCTTAACATTATGTAAAACCACTACAATCAGAAGTAAATTGAAAAATTATATGTAAGCACATTTAATGACTTGGCTTGATAAATTAAGTAATAAGTGAGTTAAGCAATGAAATATCGTATTTTATTAATTGTTTGACATTTGCTCGTAAATGAGTAATTAATTAAAATACATAATATATCCCTAAATTTGGTCTGTAGAGATGGTTGATCCATGAATTAAGTGTTATACATTTATAAACAGATTTAATTTTATATTAAATCTAAAGTTTGCCATATGGAAAAAAAATGCAAATTTTTAATAATTTAGAAGTCTTTCAATCATATCCTAACTATATAGTAACTACTATATGTAGTAGAGAAATATAGAAGACCCATATTGATGCATAAGTCAAATAGTGCATTTGTAATTAAAAAAAATATATAGTTGCAAATTTTCAACCATCATATATCACAATCCTTCCCATTTTTGCAAAATTTCAATACTCCCTCTTCCTTAGAGATAATCTTATAGTTATTGAACTATAGTAGTAAAATATAGAAGGTCCTTTGGTGATCAACGTCGATATTGAACGCCAAGGCCGCATGGTGTCATATCGGCATGGCTGCGATGGTAAGAGAGAGGGGGGGGGGGGAGGACTGTTGTGGCGGGGTCATGACAGGGTTACACAGACGACGCCCATAAGAACATGTAAGCAAGCGAAAGAAAGAAAGAAGGTTTTCCACAAGCAAGACTAAAAAACCTGCACCGAAGTATATACTTGCTTGTTATACGATCAAATAAAAGACGACAGTGTAAAGTAATAGCAAATACCAAGAAAGCTTGGCCAATAAATTTGTATGTTAGAAAATAAGGTGACATTTAAAAGCAGGGGGTACTATTTATATATTATGACTGTGTTTACGGGTTCTTTTTTGTGTTAATTACTTCAATAAGTGACTTAACTATAATTTGAGGGAAAAGGAAAAAGGTCCTTTATGGAATTATTTTTATTATATAATTAACCATAGTAAGAAAATAATAATTCATTGTATTGCGAATTTAATAATTTGCTAAGTAAAATAAAAATGTTACAAAAATTTAAGTGATATCGTAGCAAAATATTATTCAATGTAGCTTTTAAATTATTTGTGATTATTTTTCAACAAAATTTTAATATTTAAGTTAATAATTTATATATTTTAAAATATTTTATTAAAATTATTTATATTGATATTTATTTAATATATAAATATATAGTTGTCAATTGCCTTAAAATATAAATTATGATTTTTTTTAAACATTTTAAATATTTTTATAAATATTTTAAAACTGTTCCACGAAAGTAGATCCGTCAATTGGTAATTATAATATCAAAAGGCTAGGTGTTAGATAACACAAATACAATCGTTATACCTTCGTTACAATACACAATTGTTGTATAATTTAAAAGAGTTATACAATTCTAAAGCCTATATTACACGTAACAATTTTTCTGATAATTGTATACAATTTTTCCTTGCAAGAAAATTTCCTCTCCATACAAACAAATGGAGATTAAGTTTTCTTGTAAGGAAAAATTGTATACAATAATTAGAAAAATTGTATCGTGTAATATAGGCTTAAGTGTATTTAATGCAACTCCAAAATAATTTTTTTTTTATTTATTTATTTATATTATATTTAATCAAAAAAACAGACTTAAGGTTAAAATAAAGATAAAATCATGCAACATGCATATTTGGTTTTTTATTATTATAATCATTATTCAATATATTTAAGCAGGTACTGAAGTAGATAAATTTTTATATATTCCAGAGTATAACCCTTTTATTAATGAAGGTTTGATTTTTAGTGGATGTGAGGAAGGGAAAATTTAATTTTTTTATTTATATTTTAGTACACTTTGACCTTATTGAACAATAAATTAAATCACTAATTCATTATTATTATAATCTTCAGGTTAAATCTAGATTAAATTATCTATATTACATCAGTGATTAGAATCACTATATTAGAATTCTACAAGGACATTTTAAACTGACCAGAAGCTTAATTCTTTATATTTAATGTTAAAAAAGGGGTAAGAACGTTTGCACTGTTTAATTTGCTTGTCGTCATAAATATATTTTTATGAACGACGTTCACCGCTTCAGTGAATTATGACCACGTTAAAAAAAAAAAAAAAAAAAAGTCTGATGTTGGTGCTCCAAATTAAAATGTCGTCGTAGTTATATACTCAGTGGCCTATGAAGGAATTTATAATGGATTTATGAGGAAATTTGGTGGACGTCGGGAGCTGCTGCAACGTCGACAACTTTCTCACGGCGATCAACAAAGATAAAATCAGCCAAATGTCCAGCCAAGTTTGTTCAATACATGGAGACTAGATAAAAAGGTAGGATATTGTTCTTACTGATGAGGATATAATACAGTAATATGAGAACATTAAATAGATAAGGTATTTTTAATTTTTGATATGATTTTTTTTTTTTATCTAAACATTGTAAATTAACCTTTATTTTAATTTTTTATTTCTAAAACGTTTTGTAAAGAAATTTTTATTGGTGTCTGATCACTATCTTTTTCAGATCACCAATTGGGTTATTATATAATTATTTTTTATCTCATTAATATATTCTTTAACCAATTAAACAATCAATATTGTTTATTTCAAATTTTTACTAGTCTGATTTTGCATTATTTGGTGGTCTTATAATTATACATGATACAATTTTGTATAAAAAAATTTATTTCAAGAAAAGTTCATCTCCATAAAAACATATGCAATTGCATTTTTCTTTTTAGAAAAAAAAAATAATAAATAAAAATGTATGCAATAACTAGACAAATTTTATCGTACAATACCGGCTTTATTATCATAATTACTTAAAATCTACCAACTTTTTTCTATAATATTATATAAATGAATTTTATTTCATCAACAATTTTTTTAATATTAATTTACCAAAGCTAATTATGTTAAAACTTGAACATATATTATTATGTATGTATGTATGTATTATGCATGGGAAGATTTCATAATAGCCATATTTTTCCCATTTATAATAATGAACTGAATATTTACTAGTATAATATTTAATTTGCTTGCTAGTATAAAAATATTAACGGGTCAAGTTTTCTTATAATTTTTGTTTCAAAAAATTGAAAAATCAGATTGTATCACATCTGATTATTACTACGCAATTTTATTTGAACAATTTTTTGTGTGATATGAACACCCAACTTGACTGTGTGTGGTCAAATAGTCGTCATCAGATAATGTCAAATGTGTCACTTGCGCTCTAGTTCGCCATCAAACTTTCCCCCATGCACAAGAAGGCATGTGACGATATATATATAACAGAAAATTGCTAGTCAAACGTGACGGTAAATGAAGCGAAAATTGCTAGTTATTATAATACTTGATTCTTTAGATAGAAAGAATCAAGGGGGGTGGCTGTCCCCCCCCCCCCACCGAAATTTTCGATTTAACATGGACAATATAGACATTTTACCACTTCATTTTTTTTAACATTAGCCTTATGAAGGCGGTCCCCCCCCCCCCCAAATTTAGTCTTGAGTCCGCGCCTGAAAAATACTACGAAATATGTAATTATTTACTAATTATACAATACATAGTCTTATTGCGAGGAAAATTTAAAAAGAATAAAAAAATTTAACCTGCCTGAATATTCTTTATTGAAGATTTGAGGCCTTGTTAAGTTATGTAAAGTCGTCGCCTTGGAAAATTTCCCATTGCAGCCTTGCTAATCACCATGTCTCCTAACGCATGATGGTGATTTAACAAAGCTGCAAGTGGTGAATTTTCCAAGGCGACGACTGTACCATTGCGGCATTGTGTCAATAATTTTTGAGTATAACTGTACTATATCTGTTACAACATCAATGTGTCACCAATATTCTAAAAGTTCATTTAATGTTAAATCCGTGGGTGAGAGCGACGACGTATAATTATCCCCGCGGGCGGTGCAGATAATGTAAAACGATCAAAGAAAGACTTAACTGTGGGGACAAAGGAAGCTCGCGTAACTTGGTTATGTTGGTAGCCTTTATGTCAAGCAGTTTAACCAGCGGGGAGTATGTTTATGTATCAAAGAGATTGTTTTCATGGTAAATCAATTAGGATTTTAAGTATATAAAAGTTTAAGTTTGATATGATAGCTATCTAGAGGGGGTTGATTTTCATTGAATATCATGCACATGTTAAGCAGTCTGTCTATAATATATCAGAGATATACTTTGGGATAATATAAACATTATATGTCCTGTTTGCATGTAAGCTTTTTAAAGCATGGAGTTCATGGAGTTAAATTGAAACTATTTTTGGGATGGCTGTTCTTAACTTTTTCTAAATTTTCAATCTGTATCTCTCTCTCTCTCTCTCTCTCTCTCTCTCTCTCTCTCTCTCTCTCTCTCTCTCTCTCTCTCTCTCTCTCTCTCTCTCTCTCTCTCTCTCTGTTAATGCTAATTTTTTAATATATTTATATAATATACTACTCTATCAAACCAAGCGGATTCAAGCTTTTTCGTATATAGTGCAATGTACTTACACTTCGGTACATTATGAAAGTTACCTGCTTGACTGCATTTCAAAAAGACGAAGAGGGATATTTCGATGGTATAAAATTTCTGAAAACAATGGACAGTTTTATTTTTAATTTCTCAATGAATCGTAAAAAAATATAGCTTCCGAATCTTTATTAAATTATATCTTTTGATTTTAACACGTATTTTTCAACGTGTTATTAATTTTTATTAATGTTAATATTAAAAATCAATAACACTTACTTTCAGGTAGTCAAAGCTGGATTATGACTTTTACCATTGGTTTGAAATTAGAGAACTAACTATATTTATAATATATTATTGAATTTCTTGAAAAGTGTTTTATTTTATAGGCTGGAGATGTCCTATACATCATGTATCCAAACTTATGGAAATACTGTAATATCTACTGTATAGGATTCAATAAACAAAAATACAAATTCTTTATTCATCATTTTCAAAACATATATAAACACTATCATGATAAAGACACTGCGTGAAATTGTAACATCACGTCCAAAATACATATACTTAAAAATTAAATGTAACATAATTAGATACATTATAGTTATATTATACATATAAGTTAACCAGATCTGTATATTATAGACTACTTAACAAATCCCACAAAAAAAAATCAGTAATATAACTTTTCAGTTATCCCGTTGTGTACTTGAATATATGAGATATTATTATTTACATATGAAGTGTTTACTATAGAGTCAAGTAACGTGCTAATTTGAAAGATATACCCATTGAACATTATACACATCACCTTTTTTAAACGACCGCTCACAAATGTTACCTTAAAAAAAGAGGGAGAGATTGCTCTCTTTTTTACTTGCCGCCATGAGGTGCGATGGATGCATCAGGGGCGCGGCGCGGCATCTGTTGTTGGCGACCGCCGGGGGATTAGCCGTTTGAGTACAAAGCCCCGCGCCGCACTCACTTTTTTTTATATATATATATATATATATATATATATAACCACACGCGGCTGCTCAAATATGAACGGGCAAACATGAGATTATCTCTTGTTGACTGTAGTGTGTGGCTTTACTGCGACGACGTTTTCAAGCAAAAAATTATATAAAAGTACAGACTTTACGTAAAAAATATTGTATAGCTAAATGTTATGCAAAATTGTGGAATTTAAAGTGTGTGTTCAATTTGCTATAATTTTGTAGTGTTATATAAACACTAAACTATTAGATGCTGAATGGGTTTTCTGTACAATTACAGTAAGGACTTCATTAAACCTTGTTTTCAGTACTTTTCTCATTTTTAATTACAAATGTAGTACTGAATAAAGGGGTCAATAAAAGCACAAATATTACTATTACAGTGGAAAGCGTGCATGTAGCTAATTAATTAGTTAATGCGCTGTCAGTTAATACAAGCACAGACTTAATGAAGTATACATAACAAATATTTTGGTAAAATTTTACGCAAAATTGTGGAAATTAGATAGTATTTAATTAATATATTAAAGTCTGTGCAATTTGTTATAATTTAATTAATTGTCAGCGCGTTTTTTGCATAAATTATATGCTTAACATTTTAGTAAAAATAATTTTAAAAGACAAATCATGAATATAGCAAATAAATAATATAAAAATAATTATAAATATAAATAAACTAAAATATTTTTAACACAAAACCATAAAAATTTTAAACTAATTTCTTTTTAAATTTAATTAATACTATCGTTTCAGGGTGAAAATTTAAAATTTATAATTATTAAATTATATTTTAAAAGTTACTCTAAATGTATTATTATTTCTTAATCGCTGGTAAAAAAAAGTGCACGTTCTTAATCTTTCGAAAATTCAAAAATTATGTCTATTACATTGAATAAAATTAAATGCTTTGCTATATAGTAAATTAATCCACAATATTGAAAACCGTAATATGAGACTCCCTTTAACCATGCATCAGTTTCAATGAATTTTTCCTAAATTAACACAGAATTTGAAAACACGTCTCCAGTTATAATTCATGTAAATCTTGGAAGAAATAATATGTAACTATTAACCTTATGTCCACACCAACTCAATGGTTACCTTTCACTGGAGATTCTGAGATAACCGACTTTATGTTATGTTCGTCAAAAATTATTTTAAATGTTTTGCAAAATTATGGTACTTAAAATGTACTAGCTTAATTGTATTCAATTTGTAATATTAACGTTTTATTACTTAATTCGGTGATATATGTACGAAATTGTGGAATTTATAAACATTGTAATATATTTTAAGTGTTTAAAATTTAAGGTGCAATGTGTATAAATGTATTAAAATTGGATTGTTTTGTGAGCTTTGTACAATAAATTAATGTCAAATGGAAAAAAATATAAAAAATTATATATTAAATATATTTAATAGGTAATTAAAAATATTTTTTAAAGAAATAAAGTTATAAAATTGGTTTAATCAGGGGAGTTTAACAAATTTAATTATTAGTAACTCAGTATTTAGCTAAGTACTCAGGATTAAAAGTATAAAATTTAAAAGTGATAAATTGTAACAGCCAAATTAGAAGAATTGAAGAAATCCATTTCATTGAAGATTTACCGTTTGAAGAATTGAATTCCAGCACGGTACTGTTCCTATACATATGTGTTTGGAATATAATTTAAAATTTAAATTTGTTTTATTTTTAATATAACATGTGAATATCTCTTATTGGTATACTTGATAATATATATTATACTGCCACATATGTGCATGGGTTTTGTGGAACTGATTGCAGACGTATAGAGATTATAGACGCACAAAAGCGTACGTTCAAAAATACAATTATTTAAATTACATTTACTGTTTGCAATCGTCTGTTATATTTCACAAGTACAAGCAAGTTCTGGAAAGGTGAAAAAGAACTCACACTGATTTTAATTGCCCTGGCTACGAAGATGCTGGCATCCTTACAAAGTATCAGGTGACCGCTGCTGCTATCTCTACATGGGACCACACAGGCGCTGCTCGCTTGTGACGTTACAAAGGTACAACTAGGGACACCTGGAACGTTATCTTTGCCTCACTTGTTAGAGCTTCAAGTCAGCTGATTTTTCAGTGTTCTCACCGTCTTTTTCAAATCTATATAAAAAGAAACGTGAATTCGTTTTTTTTTCAATAAGAATATATTTTTTTATGGAAAATTTCTTTATGGAAACTTCGGTCCAAACTGAAAAATTGAAAAATACAGTGAATAATGCAAGATTTAGATTTTTACGTCATTTATAACCGAGAAAAGAAAAAAAAAAAAAAAAAAAAAAATTTGCTTTATTTTCAAGTGCAAGATGGACCTTAGCCTTAGCGACACAAATGAACATAGCGAGGTGCACCAACTTGAAGCCTCTATAAACAGAAAGATGCAGATTTGCAATTTTGTGCTAGGTAAGAAGAGAACTTACTTAGTTTATTTCTATCAAAAGAGTTTTTGTTCACCACGCCTCCATATAGACTGCATGGTAACGTCTACAAACAAAGCAGAAGTAAAGTTTATTCTGTATAACATTATCTATTATAGGGATAACAGGAACGCTACCCTCATAAGCAGAGAAAAAAATGCAGATTTGTAATTTGTGGGGGAGGTAAAAAAGAGCACTAATGTCCTATAATAGCTATTATCCAGCTGAATGACAATAGCCACAGAGTTTAATGATAGTGCAGTAAAAAAATTACACATGAGCTGGTAACAATGAACATTCAATTTTATTAAAATCTGATTTAAATGGAGCTCTACATCATATATATAGTTCTATATAACTCAATAAAATTTATATTTCAATTGCATTAAAAGATAAAAATTGATCATTTGCATCTGCATTATGCCCAAAGTTGCAAGATATAAAAATTGCATGACATCTCAACACATATTTGCATGACTCACGTGAATTTGAGTTGAGATTTCTTCAAATAACTTACCACAAAGACACGTTAAGATGGCACACTAGATTGCAGTGTGTTAATCGTTATTCCAATCAAAGACATGATAAGATGTGGACTATAATAGATGCCAGGATATAGGCTTTAACCAAGGATTTTGTATGTATGGATAGGTGATGGTACTGCCGTCGGTGAGGCACAGTCGTGAGGAGGAAGTGGGTGGCGGTTACAAAGTACAGTAACCAATGGGATGTCCGCCATCTTACGTTGGGGAACTTCCATTTAGTTATACATACAAAATCCTTGGCTTTAACATATAAACTTAAAAGTCTTAACGTCTATGGGCTTTAAATTTTCCTATATATGAAAATGTTCTCCATAAGCCACCATGTTAGAAAATTTGAAATTTTTAACCATTAAAGCTATTAATTTGGAACCATCACCTACCTCCCAATTTAGGAATCTTCTGATAATGAAGAAAGAACATACTTTCCTGTTTTTTTTTATGCCAAAAAAGGTATTTTGAGTTTTTTTACAAAGGTTTAGGACGGTTGGAATACCCCAAAATCAGCTGACTTGAATCCTCTATTGCGCGTGGTTGCACAAATAACATATAGATTAGATGCCAGTATTACGTGTGGCTGCACAAAGACACGATGAGATGGTGGACTAGATGGTAGTGTTGATCTTTTCCCGATACAAAGACGCGATAAGATGAGAGACTAGGTGTAGAAACAGTGACATGTTACTTCCCATAAGAAAGTATTCGGTGACATTTTGATAAATTTTCAACGTGTAACCCGTCTGAGCCACGACAAAATATTTATGAATACGCCCACACTATGTAGAGATGTAAATAAATCTGTGGTTTCAACATCTAAATGTATTCTACTCCCTGATTCATGATTATCTTATTTGAATTTTGTTCTAATAATTATTAACATTATTTTTAATTTAAGTGTTTTAAAATTTTGTGTTAGTTTTTAGAAATAATATTTTTTAATTTATTTTATTTTAATAATTAATATAACAATAAATTTTGTTAAATTTTTAAAAATATATCATATAATAGTTAAATACGTAATAAATAATTTTATTAATGGATTTATTTTTTATAAAAAATGTTTAGATAATTATTTATATTAAAACATTAATATAAAAAATTCATGACGTTCACAATATTATTGTTAACGTTATAAAATTACACTGGTATGTCACTTCATCTGCAACCATTAAAATATCTAGCAACGAAAACGAAACTATTACAAAACAAATTGACAAAATAGTATATAAATACTTGGGAGAAAATATATGATATATTTCCCTCTGTAAATTTTGATCTTTATAATTTATTTTTTCCTATCTCAATGTATTTTAGACGTGTCCTTTTCTCCATCTCTAGCTCTTTGTTTCCCTTGTGCATGGTTCTAATAAGTGAATGAACACTTGGTGAATGGAATGCTTGTGAGTCCCTTTTTGGTTTGCCCTATGGGTATTTCAATTAAATATGACTGTACTTTTGTATAATATTTCTCTACCTTCAGCCTTTGGTTTAAAGATCGTAAAATAAATCAAAGGTGTAAGTGATTGTTTTTGTGTTAAAAAAAAAATGTAATTTTAAATTATCATTAATAAAGTAGTTGATCTTAATTTTGCCATGTAATAGATGCAGTTAATTTTAAACAGAGTTGTAATATTCCAAGTGTATATAGCATGGGAGGTGTGGCGCAGTGCGCTTGACCGAGTCTCGTCTGTTCACCGAAGTCAAGCAACGCCGCGCGTGGTTAGTAGTTGGATGGGTGTTTTCAACAAAAACCACGTTTCCCACCCAGGGGTAAAACGTTGCGCTTTTCCACTGTGTTTCCCCTGGCTTTGGACCATTGCACTTCCGGTTCATTGACAAAAGCTGTAGCGTCCATCCTGGCTGAGGTTTCCACGTTTCCCTCAGCCGCAGGAAAATGCCGGGATGGATTTGCAAGGCCGTGGCCGCCCCCGTTCCAGAAGAGCCCGCGAAACGCTCAAGTTAGGGGTTCGGAAGGTTCGGGGTTTCAAAGTAGTATGTAATTAGTAAATAGAAGTACCCAATAGGGTTTGAATAAAAAAAAAAAATAAATATATATATATATATATATATATATAGCATACCTGTGTATATTTACAATTTCAAACTTTGCAAAGAGGGACATGGGAGACCTGGCTATAATGTTTCAATTTTAAAATTTCAATAAAATGGTAAAAAATTGTCTTCTTGCAATTCGTTTCATTGAATAATTTTTATTTAGACTATCATTGTGATTTCAAATTCATTATAAAAATATTCTAAATATTTTAGAAATTTTATATACAATATCCTATATATGCAGAAAATTATACTTGACATCCGCGAGAAATCGTTTTTTCAATAATGGACATTTTTATACTTTGTTTAGAGATTAGGAAAATAGATCTTATCAGAAAGTAAAATTGTCTAGATGTGCATAATATATCTATATATATTTTCTGTCAATCTCATGATTTACCATGCTCTATATGTACACTCCATTTATATAAATTTGTCAAATCTGACCATATCAAAGCATAACTGATTAGATATTTTTATTTCAATGGAGTGTACAATCTATGTGTAGCCGAAACCTTCCCTCACCAATAGCTGGCTCAATTGTTCAAACTTAACTTTTATGCCTTGCCTTCTAGCAGGCGCGGATCTAAGTAGGGGGGGGGGGGCGATGAGGGCGATCGCCCCCCTTAAAAGGTCCCAAAATTCATTGAAGGTGTTACCATCCCCCCCCCTACCATTCAAAATTTTAACATTACGGGATTACGGGATAGGGCACCGCCCCCCCCCCCCTACCCCAGAGCCGCGAGCTGGATCCGCCCCTGTATATATGCGAAGGAGATTTTCTAAGGCGAAAATGTACAATCTCGATTTTGTCTTACTGATCTCACTTTCATGCAGTTATTTTGGGTAATGTTCTTCTCATAACATAGATAATAATAATACCATTGATAAAAAGTAGATATGACCATCCTGACTAAGGTTTTCCATGGTTCCCTCAGTCTCACCTCAGCGAACGCTAGGACGCGTAACAGGCCGTCCTTTCCCTATATACTATATCCCTATCCATTACCCCGCCGCGAGCTGTAAGCTCTTACAAGTTAGGGGTGTATCTATGTAAAAAATAAATTATATAAAATATTTATATCAAAATTTCTTTTTATAATTTTTATCACCATTGCTTGTTTGCATTCATCTAATTACTAAATTCCTATCTTTAAAAAATTGCAACGAAGAATATAATACTGAATTCACTATTATAGTATATTGACATACAACAAAGAACTATAACTTTCAATCTTTGCACTTACAAAATATTTCACACCTGAGATAAGTACAAGGTATATAAGTCGTCAATTGCTTGTGCATTCTAAATCCTCACGGCTGTGAAGTGGTTGCTATAGCATCTGTCACATTAAAAGACCTCACAAGATGGTAAAAAGTAACAAAAAGATTTTGAGACTGTTGAAGCGTTTTATTTCTTTGACACCTCTCAGTACATTGTTCGCCAAGCATACTCTTTTTCTAATATAGATCACTATTAACACATACAATATAGTACAACATTATTGTGGTTACATTATGTTACATGAACAGACATACATGCTGCTGCTGCTGCTGCAACTGTGATGCTGTTTTTTTTTTTTATATTATGTTGGTGGTCTCACCTTTTATAATAGTGCAGCAACACATTTTTTTTAGTTATATTATAGTTATTCTATTGAAGTGTTTGTAGAGCTTTTTTAAAAAAAATTACTTTGATACTTGAATTACCTTTTGTTTATGACCCTGATGGTTTTAAAAGTTGCCATTAAAAAAAAAATAGAATTTTTAGCGAGAAAACAATTTTTTTGTACAAGGTTTTATTATTTAAAAAAATAGACTCACAATTTTTTTAATGATAAGTTGGTTGGTTGGTTGGTTGGTTGGTATTTTGGGGCAATTGACACATTTTGTTCATGAATGCCCCCTTTTGAATTATAAATTAAGCTTCTGAATCAATTGATAAACTAATAAAAACAACACTTAAAACACTATAACATAATATCAAATTATATTTTATCTACAATATACATTAAACCCACTCGTTATTCAAATTAAAGTCATACATACATTATTATGATTATAAAATATAATATAAAAAATTAATCGTTTTACAAAAAAAAAAGGAAACACAGCCTATTGCATGTATTGTCAAAGTTATATCAGTTCCACATTTTATGTAACTTTCACGTTTCTTTTAAAAAAAAATATAATTCCATCTCAAACTTCAGCAGGATATATCACTAACACCAACAAGGTAATATAATTACCGTATATGGTTACATATAGTTTATATTTGTGTATGGGCTACAGCACTCAAAACATGATTTACGTCCTAATGAAATATAATCTTTCTATAACTGAGATTATAACAATATAACACACCAGAGCCTAATTTACGTCGTGGTTTTTATGACGGGCGGGTTCGATGACCTATGACCTGCGACCTGTTGTTGTGGGTGCCGCCGTACCACGTGACACGATGACGTCATCCACAAAAAAGGTATGGTGCAATATCTTTACTGTACACGGAAAAAACTTATTTTTCTTTTATGATTTTTTTTTTCTTTGATTTAGTTATTTTTTTATGGAAAAATTCATCATAGAAGTTTTAATAAAGTATATTAATTAATGGAATCCTGATGAAAAGCTGGAACTATTGGACTGGTTACGGAACTTTCTATGATGAAAACTGAAAAATATTATAGATAAAACAACCCTAATTAAATGAAGAATTAAGTTTTACATAGCTATTGTTATATAAAAAAACATAATATTAAAATTATTTATAAAAGTCTTTACCTTTTAGCGCGATAAAAATATAAATGAAAAAATAGCTTCACTTTACATGAATTAAATATGAATATAATATATATTCAAATCTATAACTACAGAACATTTCACAAATTAAGCAAAAGTTTCATAATTAAGCCCAAGGCTAATTAAAAATGTCTTTGTAAAACCACATATGGAATACTTTTCGTTCAGGTTTTAGTAACAGCCTTCATAATGGCATCTATACTAAAAGCTGGTCCTGTACCGGCACTTGCAGGTCCTGCACGGGGAAAACCAAGTTGTTGCGCAGAAAGGTTGTGAGTTAGACTATGTCTGCGCAGGTCACAGTTGCGCCGAAACACTTTTCCACAGTGCGCACAACTATACGGTTTGATATCAGTGTGTGTGAGCAGATGGGTCTTGAGGTTTGAGCGCTGGTTGAATGCGCGCGCACACACGGGGCAGCGGTGTGGTGCGCTCTCCTGGTGCAGGATGCGGTGCACTGCCAGGGTGCGGGCTTGGCAGAAACCTTTGCCGCACTGCGCACACCGGAACGGCTTCTCTTTAGAGTGGATGTACCTGGGAACAGATGAAGAACGTTAGTGGTAGACCTTTAAACGGAACGAAGCTGCAATAAAGGGCTACAAGGGCTGGTTCTGGAAACTTGGTCCGACAAAGTAGGTGAAAGGCCTATACAACGGGCATGTGAGCATGATTTTGTAGTACAGACCGGCCTACCATATAATGGCACAGAGGGAGAGAAATTCATAAAAAGATAGTTTAATTATTTCAAATACATTCAGATAATCCATCGAGTCGGCGGGGATAAAAGGTCGAAAAAATGATCAATTAATGCAGAGACGATGACGAAGTATTCTAAAAGAAGTGACATTAGACATTATTGTATATATATAAATATTTTTTGCCGCGCGTGGTTAGTAGTTGGATGGGTGACCATTTTCAACAAAAACCACGTTTCCCACCCAGGGGTAAAACGTTGCGCTTTTCCACTGTGTGGTTCCCCTGGCTTTGGACCATTGCACTTCCGGTTCATTGACAAAGGCTGTAGCGTCCATCCTGGCTGAGGTTTCCACGTTTCCCTCAGCCGCAGGCAAATACCGGGATGGATTTGCAAGGCCGTGGCCGCCCTCGTTCCAGAAGAGCCCGCGAAACGCTCAAGTTAGGGTTTCGGAAGGTTCGGGGTTTCAAAGTAGTATGTAATTAGTAAATAGAAGTACCAAATAGGGTTTGATTAAACACTAAAAAAAAATTTTTTTTTTTTTTTAAATAACTTAACTGTACAGTCTTCACACTTCTGTATGGTCAATATTATTTATCAATCAGAATTGAATTAATTTTCATTAATAATAATAACACATTATAAATCGAAACAATAATAACTAACATATAATGGCTGATGGACGATTAAATTATAACTTACACTTGGAAATTATTTATAAATTTTTGTAAAAATTTATATCTGTTAATTTCAAACTTAAATAAAAATCAAATTTTTTAAATGTTTAATTAAGTAAAAAATTATGTTTCAAATAAACTAAATATTTTATAATAAATTTAACAAAATATATATTTTTAATATTTTAGTAACTTTTAAACTAAACATTTACTTTTATTAATATTAAAAAGTCTATTATTTTGAATTTTTACAAAGCTGTTTACTCGTTTCTGAATTGCACTACGTATTTGCTAATATGATTGTTTTATGTTTATTTCACAAGTCATTAATTACAATCAATAAAATTATTTTATTGACTAAATATTGTTTTCAAATCAATAGCATTAGCATTCGCATCCTTAATTAAATTATTAATATTTAACATTATTGTCGTGGTATTATATATTATAGTTATAATAGTGAAATCTTAAATATAATATTATTGACAAGAAGGTTAATTAAAACATTTTGGCTTCGTTGAAAGTTGTAACAATTTCGGTAAATATGTTTTAGCTTTTATTTTATATCAAGTAATAAGGACAATTTCTTTCATCTTCCAAAAAAATGCAAATTTATTTACGTCCTCATTTCCAGTAAAACTTGAAGGGGTTCCTCATATTATAGTCACTCCTAAGAGTACAAATTTTTAAGTTAATTAACAATGTATGGTCTTATGCATAAATGTATCTGGTTTTATATTAAATTATTAATATCTTTAAAAAATATATAAATATATTATAGAGATTTCAGAAAATTGATAAACAAATTTCTAATTAATAATTCTATTTTATCAAAGGCTTTTTACAATGAATTTTGTAATTATTGTCTCTTGCTCTATGGACGTGTTATATATTATATACCCAGACATAATGCTTTAATATGGGAATCAGGGAATGATCTTTTCTCTGCTTTAATTATGCATAAATATATTTGGAATTGGACGAATACAATACTTGAATTTGGGTATAGTAATTGTCATGGTGTCCCGACTTTCAGTGCTGATAAAGTCACCATAGAATGTAAAATGTAATACAAAAGGTGCCACCCACTTGCCGGACCATCACATGGTGTCACATTATTATTCTAGAGAACACGCGGCAAACAATGGAGTGCAATGGAGCCAAATTTGTCAACCCAGATCACACTTTCTTCGTATTTACATCTAAGTCATTTATGGTTACTAATACATGTGTGAAAGATATTTTAAATTTAAAAATATTTTAATATTTTATTATAAAATTTAATTTTTAATTTTACATATATCATATTATATTAAATAAATTATATTTTTATTTTATTTTTTATTTTTTTTAATATTTGTTGAACAAAAATAATAAATAAAAATCATTAACTTTATTGTCCATATCCTACTGATTTCATTTTTTTCTTTTTTATTATAATATTATTTATTAAATTCTTCAAGTTCAAAAATTAAAGACATGGAGTCTATTTAGCACAGACTGCACCATCTTGTAATATAATGAATGGTTATATAGGAAATTTAACATAACTTTTCAAGCATTGCAATTTTTAATGCATAAATGTCTGAAAGCCATATTATAGAATTAATCCATTACATTTTTCGTAATTTTAGAACAGTATTATTATGTTACTTTTTTAATTTATTTCATTCGATTCTTTTTGGGCCTTTGACTCGGAATTCAGTTACTGCGAGGTTAATTGTTAATTTAATTTTAATTGCAAATACGATTTTGAATATTATATAAAGTTTCTAACATTTTTTTCCACAGAATAATTTAATTTTTAAAATATTTCCTGAAAACTCCCTATGAAAATAAACCACTGCATGGGACCGCACACTTGTTATTTGTAAGAGTTGCGTGAAAAATGCTGCATTCATATGTTAAAAAAATACAATTTATTAATTAATTTTATATTTTTAATTAATTAAGTAATTTAATTATTTATATTTTTTATAACACAATAAAAATATATTTTATTTATCTATAGTTTATCACTTTTTTATACATCTACTTTAAATTTTTTATTGTTTATAGTATTTACACCTTGCAAGTGCAATAATTCTACTGTTAAAAGGCAAATAAAGTAAAAATGGAAAAGCATTATTTTCTTTGAGTTGTACAACTTGTACAACAAATGGTTTATGTATTTAAATTGAATTGTGATTCTGTCGCATAAAAATAATTAACATTTCATTTATCTCATTATTTAGTTCTCTTATATACAACTTAAATGCACAATATACTGCTTCTTAATTGGTATGACAAAAATTTACGCAAATAGAATTACATAATTTGTACTAAAGACGAATGCTGGTTAAATCGTTTGCGTATATACGGCGACGCGTGTCTATATTTTGATTAGCAGAGAACCGTGAGGCGCGCCCGCTGTATATATGGGACATACCTGGGGCTGCAGGCGAGACTAGCGGCGTGCTTGTCTTACTGCATAATGCTACTAAAATTCCATTTAATAACACAATTATCGTAAAAAAAATAACATTTAGGTTTATTACATAAAAAAATTTATAGCATCAATTTAATTCAATTTTTTTTTTAGTTTAGAGACTTATTGATGTGATAAATAATTTTAATAAAAAAAGTCCGATAAAATGTTTGTTTCCAGATGGTGGTTGGGTTAACTAATGATCTACATTAATTTCAGCAAAGGATGCATTTCCGGGATATTTTATAAAACAAACTATTTTTTAAAACAAATAAAACAATCCACGCATGTATATATATGTATCTTTTTCATGATCCTGTGCATAAGTATATGTGAAAGTATTAGGAAATGAAGCATTAATATAATTATTTGTTTCACTGTATCTCTTTTAATAATGTACGCACGTGTAAACATATGATACACATGCGTGGGTGGGTATATAATATATAAAATTGATTGGTTGCATGCCTATAAGGCACGGAGAAGCAAAAAAAAAAAAAATTGTTTTTCTTCTTTCTTGAATGTATAATAATTTAATGAATTAAATATATGGAAATTTAAATGGAGAGGGTTATAATTATTATGTTCTGTATCAGGTAACTTAATAACAATAAATGAAGTCACATAACATGCATATAATGGAAAACGAGGTCCACCTAACTGAAGTTTCCACAGTTCCCTTATCTCAAATGGTAAAGAATGTATAACAACATGAATATTTTTTTACCATTGACTGAATGTTACATACACTAAATGTAGTGAAAATATAGTTATCCTATTGAAAGATGCACTAATATGTAATAATATAGTTGTTATCGATCTCGTCATATAATTTATGTATGTAATAATATTGTAATAATTTTAAATTTTCGCTGTACTATATAATATGCTATAATGACTGCATATTTAATAATAATTTCATCAAATTGAATTATTTTCACAATGTTGCAAATTTTTTATATTATAATTATTACATTTTATAACACGTATCACGTGACTATATACATTAAAAACAACAAAAGATTTTTTATACTTATCAGTCAGTTTATCTTTTTAATATTTGAACTGAATGTGGGTTTTATTACCCTCGTGCCATAGAACTCTCACATATTGTGGGATACCCAATCTTTATGATTGTCTATCATTCTTATTCCATTATATAGTTTACACCTACATGTGATGTAGTTTGGTAAACATATTATCTTCCTGTGCGTGTGTCAATATTTTTATATCAACATTATTTTCTTTTTTTAACCACAAGTACATCAATTATTGCATGACCTTTGTTTATGGTTTCAAAAACTATGTTTATATATTATAGGTAATATCAACTCACATATTACATATATGTAAGTCCATATTGACATTTGCTTTTATAAACTGAGGGAACCATGGAAACTTCAGATAAAATGGTCGATAAAGGAACACCTCCAGAATACAATTTGTTCATTCAATAACTGAAATAATTAACATATATTTGCAGGCAAAAAAAAAAAAAAAATCCACACTGGTTGAAAAGAAAGTCATACTCGGGATTCGAACCCGTGACTCACCTATGGTCTCTAAGATGATCTTGTCTTCTAAAAGCCTTGCCACAAATGTCACAATTGTAAGGCCGCTCGTCCGTGTGAGTCCTCTCATGAATCAACAGGTTGTAGCTCTTGGTGAACTGACGGTTGCAGAACTTGCAGATGAACTGTTTCTTGGGTCGGGTTGGAGGTTTAGCGGGCTCAATTTTTGGGCTAGGAGGTTCAGTGGGAGATGCTTGAAGCTGTTGTTGTAAAAGCACGTTCACCAACAATGGGTAAAGAGGGAATTCTGCAGATTGGTCCTCAGCCTGCATGGCCTGTGACAGTCGCTGTAAGGCAAGGTAAGACTCAATGGTCTGTTGACCCATCATGGCAGCCGCCGCACTCTGAAGGTTTAGCACGTTTTGTAACGCAAGCACGGCAGCTGCGGCATTTAGTTGAGGTAACTCGGTGGTGAGTCCGAGACTTTGTTCAACCGTTTCATCGGTAAGAGACTCTGAGGTTGCCGGTAAAACTGGCTCGGGAATCTCCGCACTCTTTTTTTCTTCTTCCAACATGATCTGTAAGCAATATGTAACCTTATATGAGACCCATTTAATTCTGCACCAACAGTATATATTATATGCTCGTTTCTAAAAAATATTACAGATTAAATTTAAAATAAAATTAAATTAGGTAATTAAAATATATTTTTAATTATTTTTTTCAATTTTATTGTATAAATAAAAAAAAATATTTAATTATTACAATAACAAATATGCAAATGTATAATATTAATATTTATTACATTATGTAACAATAATTAAAATAATATTGGTATAATTTGTGTATAAAGATTTTTGGCCCTTCGCAGCGAATTATAATCAGTAAAACAAAATAGCATTAATAGAAGCATACGAAGCTGTTAAATTAAACTAATAAAAAATACAATATTTATAATATATATAAAAACACCCAAGATAAAATCTGAACAGATCTCCCGCATAATCACTTTGATATCAACTTACCGCAGTTATTGTTGCAGCTGTTTACAAAGTTATCCTCACAATACACAAACGTTCAAGAAAAACTTAAAACCACAAATGTATTTCACGTACACTCCGCCATTTTGTATCTATTGTCACTTTTTTATGTTATTGTTCGATGTGAAAACGTTTTTTCTGCATACGCACAGCCACGCGCGTGGACCACAATGCAGGCTCGCGCGTTCAACTCTCCGACCAGAAGAGAGGGGCGGGGGAGGAGGGGAGGGCTGACGTCACTTCTCTCTCTCTCTCTCTTTATTATGACCTGTTCTTTTCTTCAAGATTATTTTATTCCATTATTCCAATGTTCTTTTTTTTTTTTTATTAAGTTTTCATTATTTTTCGTCAACACTTATGCGAACATTATGCTTGAGGCAACTATAAAGCTAATATTACACATTTTGTTGTATATAATTTCACTCACAAATTTGCAAATAAAAGTAATACGATTTCACTAACAGAACATACTCATATTTCAATGTTGTTAATAGTTAAATCACAGTATAATAGCTTTACAGCTGATAAGGCTGATGGTTGGCTAACTGAAAACTCAAGTATTTGTTTTGTAAGGTGTTAATATTGATATGATTACTAAATAATATTGTTTTGAAATATCATTTCACTTGTAGTTTTATTTAAACTGCGTACAATACAACGGATGAACTTCAAATGCATTTTATTGCATAAATTTGGATATATATTAGGGGATCTCGAAATAATTATACCACAATTTTTTACTTTTATTTTAAACTTTCAAGCTTTGCTAAATGATGTGATGTCATTTATTTATAGTCATGCAAAAATTAAGTTCTATAATATATTTGTGATTCTATAAAAGGAGTGATATAGTACAGATTGTGCAGCATAAAAGGCAACGACTATAAAAGGAGCAGGGTTAAAAAAAAATCTGAAAATATCGATATATATCGATATATATATTATATATATATATATATATATATATATATATATATATATATATATATATACAATTTTTCATAGAGATTTTCCATTTACCCAAAAATTATTTTAACTAACGTGCATGGTCGAGTTTCTCCAGGTGTTTTTGACATACAAAAATCATGCACCCATTTGTTAAGTAATATATTTTTTTTACCCATTACTTATTTATAATTACATTTATTTACATTTATAGATTCAAACTTTCATGCAAATTATAAATTTTAATACGCTTCATTGTTTTAAAAAGTCTCATACATTATTTTCGGTTTCATGCCTTTTAGCGTGCAAAATGGTACATCTATATTTATATATAATAGCGATATTATAAAGCAGAGAAAGAGATGGGCCGTGTATGGGTAATAATAATTACACATGAGCCCTTTTCTTTACCTTTTGTGTCTTACCGTAGACAACAATATTTTTTATGAGCCATTAGAGATAAATTTCATAAGGAGGAAAAAAAAAATATATATAAGAAGGTTTTGATGTAGTAATTGTATAAAATTATTTATTGTGTTGTTAAATTGCGGTGTCGAACTCCACTGGTTCTCAGAAGAGTTACCTTGCTGGCTGAGAGCAGGAGTTTCCATACCAAGAAAATATAAAGACGTCGATCGTTTTACCGAGCCTCTATAATGTGTCACATGTTATCGCTGAATCTGGAAAAAATTTCTGCACGATTCACGCGGATTTAATTCAGTATTATTGGCGGGAAATAATTCCAAATTTTGATTAATTGATAGGTTTGTATTTTGGGTATCTTTTTTTTTTTTTAGAAATTAATTGTTGTTTTGTAATGATTTGATTTTAATAAAGGAAAATTCAGTATTTGGCAATATAATTAATAAGAGTATTAATGTATTATCTATTGTTTTCTTTATATTATATGCATTATAAAATATTTATTTTTCCTTTTAAATAATTTACTACATAGCTGGTAAATTTACCTTGTAAATATTAAAAGTTAAGTTAATATATTCTCAGCTGAGTCACAGGTATGATTTTTAGAAGCACTTATTCATCAATAACAGCTAGAACTGTATAATAGTGAAAGTAAATTAATATCAATGATTTTTTTTTATTGCCAAAAATGCAGAAAATTCGAAATTTTCTCAATCCAAATTTCTAAATGTTGATAAAAATTGTCTTTTTTTCTTATTAGATGAGAAATTATCTTTTTGTATGTATTAATTTTTTACTTAATTAAAAAATGTACAATTAATTTTGATTGATTAATTGTTCCATTTCAAGCTACCTGAATAATTTAATACTTACATATATAAGAAATGAAATGGAACTTAATTTAAACTTACGGTATAATTGACCACAAATCCCTGATAGGTTCGCGTGGTAAGAAACACTTGGCTGCACAATCAAACTGCAGTGATATATGGATCTGGCCAACACGCAAGCTTTTTCATAATTTATTCATACATTTTTAGATTAACAAAAAATAATACTCCCACCATTCCCAGAAACCAGTGAACTTAATAATAACTTATAAATTTTAATTCTCATTTAAAAATTATTTGAACTGTTGAAAGCGACGAGTTTCATTACACTTTTTATATATATTTTTTTTTTGTCTCTGCTGATGTGTAGCTCCTACCGCGGTGATGGGGTTTTGAGTTATGAGAATAGTTTAAAGTCCAAAACGAAATTGCACCCTGCTGAGAAGTTTTAGGAGTCGCTCGACTCTTAATGACTCGAAATCAGCTAGTCGTCTAGCAACGTTACTAGAGACCTCATGAAAACACAATTTTATGCATGCAGTCAGAAGTACCTCTGGCAAGGTATACAATCTGTTTAAAATTCTATTGTTTTTGTGAATAGAAAATAACATCTTGTCTACGGACTTTAAAAAATCTAAAAAAGAAAATATTATAATACATTATTACATTTATTTATATATATATTTTTTTAATATAATAACATTTGTTCATACAAGTTATATATAGGGGTATTATGTATACCCAGACGGTCAGAAATTAAGTGCTTTTCAAAATTGGTACCTAATATTAAGCCCAAAATTAATTAAATTTTCTAAAATTCAAGGAGAAATTAATATGGTATACAGTAATATTTGTGTATTAAAATTAAAAAATAATAATGATAATTTTTCAAAATTATGAATTATATGATGGGAGTTCTTTTTTTTTTTTTTTTTTCAATTTTCTTATATTTCATTTATGGGGAGTGTCATTTCAAAACACAGGTTAAAAAACATTTAACAAAATAGTAGGCTCCATAGATATGATGTGTATATTTTGGTATAATCATATAATATGTATGTTTTTATCAGTCACCTGGACAATTTACCTTTAAAAAGTAAAAATCAAACATTTAAGTCGATTTTTCCACACAAGTAAATGAAAAAATCCATACATGCAGATATATACGCTATTATACTATATGACAACTTATTTATTTATGTTATTTTTTTTATACAAGATCAAGATTCGAATCCCGTAGAGTTTTTAAACACAAGATTTGTCACCTGATTTTAAAATATTTATAACTTATAATAAATTGTATCATATAATACAAGTTTGAGTCCTTTTTTAGACACAAACAAAAAAAAACGTGTGCCACGTTGTTTTGTGCGACATATATGACATTAGAACCGTGCCGACAAGAACGCTATAGCAGTTCTAAATAAGGCGAGTAGTCCCCTGTGTGATATACCTGAGCACTATGGGGGGTCACAGGGCATAAATCGCAACCCTGAATACTGCTGCTCTTACCTGGCAATCATGTTTTTAAATATAACTATAAAATATTCTCTTCATATAATATTAAGAAGAAAAAAAAAACACCTACACAAAAATTTCATCAACTCTTTTTTTCTTATGTGTCGTCTCTTGTTTTTGTTATATAAAATTATGTAAACCAGTTTCACAAACTTCTTATTTAGATGTGACGTTATTTATTATAATATACTGAGAGGTTATTAAAGAATTTATGTATTTCTTTTAATGTTTAATGTATATCAGCAATGTTGTAATTAAAAAAACAATATTATATTATGTCATTTGAAATGTCAGTGTATATGACATTTTTAATGGATATTTAATTAGTAATATTTATTAGGTCTGTTCGCAAATGCATAATCAATTCATAAATCAACAATGAGATGAACTTTCTGGACAAAGAACATAAGGATATTCTAATAATTTATTATTTTGTGATTGTATATTTACGAACAGATCTAATATCAATATTGAGCGCGATTCACGAAGCAGTTAGCCAGGTATCTAACCACGTTTAGCTTAACCACGTTTAACTAAGACGGTTTAACAGTAAAACAGGTATAGTTAAACGTGGTTAAGCTAAACGTGGTTAGAACCTGGCTAACTGCTTCGTGAATAAAGCCCATTGTGTCTGGAATAAGAAATTCAGTTAATTCAAATTTGTTGCAAAAATGTAGAATAAAATTTCATCATTATAATTACTGTTGCATGAGAAATTGTATATACAATCAACATATCATGCTCTCAGAAATAAGACCGAATACATGACGTAAATTTGTATGATCATAGTTGAAGGGCGATGTGAGTTGTATTTGTTCAGTTCTCCATTTAATTATATACGGTACATATCGCGGATGACTGATCATGGGACAAAAATGCAGAGATACTCTCTCTCATCCCCAAATCTATCAATAAACTAAAAGTGCAATGAGTGAAGAAGAATGAGAATATATTTTATGATAAATTATTGTTTTAATTACATTTTGTTAAATTAAATTTAAGATTCTTATTTAGTAATTGTCTACTTTACCATGACTTTGTGTCCTGGTGCTATTATATAGTGCCTTCTTTAAATGTCAATTTCACCTATAAAATTTTTGTAATTATAAAATGTTGTCAAAATTAATTTAAATTAAACTAGTAAACAAGATGTGTATCTCGTCATTTATAGAAAAAAAAATAGTATCATGTGTTGCATCAAAGACATCCTTGGCTTGCTTTATGAATGGAGTACCGACCACAATTTTTTTTATTGCAAATGGATAGAGGGTGCAAAAATATGCTACTCTGAATTTTTTCAGATTTTTCTGAGCCCGGGAAGTATTTTTAAAAAAATTATTGAAAGTCCATTTTGATGACGTCTCAGAAAAATCTGAAAAAATTCAGAGTAGCATATTTTTGCACCCTCTATCCATTTTTGCAATAAAAAAATTTGTGGTCGATACTCCATTGTACATTTTTACCATGACCTTACACCTTATATGGACAATTACTCAATTTGAAAATTATTCAATTTTGATATATAAGTAGAAATATCCTGGATGCTCTTTCTTTAATTAACATTTGCATCTCTTTATCTCTTAGAACTACATCTCTAATCAATTAAAATTCCAATCATTCCAAAAATTATACTTTGAATGAAACATTTAATTTCAAAACCAATGACACGTCAATTAAGCATTCAATCTGATTATTATTTATAAACACGCGGGATATAGAAAATGTGGTGTTACATGGTTTGATGACGTCACTCTAAGGGTTCTCACGCGATCTTCTTCTCCTCCTCCTCCCCCGCGCGAGTAGCTGGCGGGCGCGCGAGCCATCAGAGAGAAGGAGCAATATGGTCTCGTGAAAGCGTGAGAAAGCTAGCTTGTGTCAATCACGTACCCAGGTAGAAACAACGGGCAGTAAAACGTGAGCCTTTTTATCGATCATGCTAATGCTCTACTGTATAGTGTTATTAATGGGGCCAACAAAATAATATGGCTGATGGGTGGTTCTATGAATGTCAGGAAATACAATATTATATAGTTTAAATATTTTTTAAGTTAAATAGGTGGAACAAAATGATATGGTGGGAAAACAAGGAAAAAAAATAAGAATGTTATTGTTTTAATTTTATTTAAAAAGGTGTTTGAGAAATAATATAAAGCTTACATATTAAAGGTAATAAGAAAGGTATTAAAAAACTACTAAAAATTTGTTCTAATTATAGAAAAAAATAAGTTTATTTTGTTTCAATCGCTCTGTTCTATAATTAGATACTAAATTTTTATATTAAATTTAAGACATTTTTTATGCCTTTAAATTGTGCCGTAGCTGTTTTATAAATTGCATGAATGTGGATATTTCGTGATTTGTTAAAATTAGTATAAAAAATCCAAATACATTTATATTAAATACAATAACAATTTTTTTTTAATAAAAAAACAATAAATATATTAATATTTTTTATTTAATATTATGAATTGTTCAAATCGATCAGTGCATTGTAATAAATAATAACAGTTATTTAATTAGTTAAAATAATATTTAAATTTATAAATTAAAATCCTGACATCGTTTATTATTTCTGCATAGAAAACAAAAGATGTTCCTCTCTAATTAGTTTTACGCATGATTTGCGTCGAGTAGAAAAAATAATTATGTGATATTAACTGATGTTAACATTATAATAGGATATATTAATACAATTGATTAACTTCTAAATATAACTGTATCAAACCACAAATAAATAGAGCAACGGAATATCGTATAAACGTATATAATATACACATAATATGACAATATTCGTCCATTGTTGCGACCTGCATGCAATGCCATCAGATGATGCAACAATGGCGAGGACTTGACGCGATAATTTGGCATAACTTTGTGACGTCACTCACTCGATCATGATGTGTAAATCTCTTATGTAAATCATTGTTGTTACCGGCAGAGAAATTTCAAAGTGTCCCCAATGAGTCTTCGAGTTGACGACCGCCTCGGCAGAGATTTTATATAAAATGTTACAAAATGTAAGATCTCGGGGATACCAAAGTGATGTTCATCTCTTTTTCAACCAAATATTATACAAAAACATGATATATAATAATTAAAATTGACAAATTTTTGCACGACAAGAGATATATGAAAAGTGTCTTGTATGTCATATATAAGGGATACTGCATTTAAGACCAATTTCATTCTCAATTTTATGTCATTATTTTTGGTAAAATTTAAAAAAAATAGACATAAATGTGTGGTTTTAAGGGTAAGGTAACACGCTAAATGTTAAATAAAAATCACGCATGAAAATTATGAAAAATTATCTTAAAATGTTCTCTTCTTCATCCCCTATTATATCAGTAGCTGAAATATCAGGTATACAAATTTGAGGGAGTTTTTTAGTTATTATTCTTTTTACAGTTGACTAATTCAACATGGAAGTATATAGTCAACTTTAAAAATTCATAACTCGAAAATTATATATAAAATTTATACCTGATATTTTAGCTACTGATAGGGGATATATATAGAAGAGAACGTTTTAAGAACCGTTTCATAATTTTCATTTATGTTTTTTTTTTTATCTTTTTTTAAAACATTGTGCTTGTTACCTTACCCTTAACGCTTTGTGAATGCCCCAGCCGTAATACGATATATTATAATATCAGCGCAGAAAATATACTTGTTTAGATAGATTTGCGTCTGATAGTCTCATGTTTTTATATAAATTTTATTCCATGCAGGAATCAATACATGCAGCATGCATAAAAAGTTGTGTACAATCTTATAGTTGTCAGTAAAATATAATGTATATTTTCAAAGTGAGATTTTTACTGAATATTCTACGTCATTCAGTAAACGTGAGAGGATATATAACAAATAAAAATAAAGAGGCAATTGTTGCAACAACATGCATCTTCGTGATGACATGCATGTGCATGCAACAATTGCAGAATGATGACATTTATTTACTATGCCAATCAAGAAATCAAGAGACAGTTGCAATATATACATAGTATAGTAAATAATTCTTTCATTAAAACACAAATTTACAGTGAATAGATATGAAACATTTATTAAGCCGCTATTACACGATACAATTTTTCTAACTATTGCATACAATTTTTTCTTACAAGAAAAATTGAACCCCATTTATTTGTATGGAGATGAAATTTTCTTGCAAGGAAAACTTGTATGCAAAATTGTATGGTGTAATATAGGCTTAATACATGTATAAATATATGAATTAATTGTAAAAAAAAAAAAAAAAAAAAAAAAATAGAGCAATTAATAGGGCGATTCATGAAAGAGATATCCAGAAATTTATCCAGCTTTCTGCACTAAACGCAGCTATTAGTGCCAGCTTAATTCAATGACACTAAAAACGTGGTGAGAAACATGAATAAATCTTTTCGTGAATCGCACCAATAATTTATGAAAAAATATGCCCCATAATTTGTGTCCTAATAATATAGTCTACAATTATATAATTATGTCTCCATCATCCAAATTGTCGGAAATGGAAATTTTAGGATGAAAATACGTATTTTTTATACAAAAATCATTGATTATTGTCCCCCTATGGCATTGCATTTCTCAATTTTAACTCTGACAAAACTTATACAATAAATGTCATAAGTTGACAATAAATTTGCTAAACGATTTTGACATGCCTTTTTAGACAAGTACTAAAAAATATTTTATTTAAAAATAAATAATACCTCTCATATAATGATATTTATAGTTTTTTACGGTTCTCCCAATGTTGTATACCATTATAAGCATATCAAATACACTGGTCATATTAATATATGATTTAAAACGTTAATGTTCGGGAGGTCTCGGCTTATGTTCCGCCAATGAAAATGGGCGTTAAAAATTGTTGACCAATAACAGAAGACGTTACAAACACGACAAAAAAACATTAAATATGATCGGCAGTGTATTGAGAACATTAAATTCCAATAGATGGTTCTATACGCTGAAATTTGAGAAGCATAAAAAAGAACATGTAAATGAAAAGCATCATTGTAAACTCGAAATAGTTTTTTATGCTTTCTGTGAAGGTATATATCACATCTACTTATGGTTTTGTCAAATTTCTGAATTCATGTTGCTGTCAGAGAATTTTGCATGGTTTAAAATATTAATTCAATATATCCTGGAAGATGTAGTTCTAATTTTGAACCCCCTATAGAAATAGAATTTGGTGTTGATCGGAGAAAATTTTTCTATCAACTTAATTGAACATGGAAATCCCATAAGGAAGTAATGCAAATCGTGAATCCACCCCTAAAAAGGCATAAAATATTGATTTTAAAACAATTCTAACACATGTCAAAAAAACTTGCAACCCTTGACTTTATGTGTGCCAAATTTCAACTTTCTAGCTGAAAGTCCTCCCGCCGAAAATTTAGCGTACGATATCGGAACACCATTTCTGGCCCAGTCTGTATACCAGTACCACTTAGGTTCTCCACTAAGTTTTATGAACCCAAATCCTCAAATAAAACAGTCGAGAAATCTCAGCGTTTATAGTTTAAAATATAAAAATCCAAAATATATTATACCCTGGAGGATTTATTAGTTCTAATTTTTACCATTAGGTTCTCTATAGAGGACATAAAGGACCAAGAGATGGCGCTGACGTCTGAAAATTTTACTCTTTGTATCGAGGATACGGCAATACCTATAGCATGGGGAGAATCAAAAAAATTATCAAATATATAGGAAAGAAATCACTTACGAAGTTGAAATATTTTTTTTATATTTGTCCGAAAGTGTTTGACAACTAATTATGGTGTTGTCATTTCTATAAAATTATGCTGTGGCTACTGATAGAGCATTTACATGACTTTACAATGTTAATCATATACAGCAATCCTCGCCAGACGCACGTAGTTCCAGCAGTTACTACTAGGGGGCGCACTAACTTTATGACGCCAAATCCAATACATTAAAAGCGCGAATGAAACAACTCAATAGTGTTTACAGTGCCATCTATTGTAATTTTCTGTCGTCAATATATATCCTAAGATATATTTATAATTTAAAGTAGGGACGGAGCTGAACTCACTTCTCACTATAGCAGCGGGGTTTTAATTAATCTATGGTCGAACGTTACGGTGTAAATTCCTTGGCGTCACTCGCTTCATTTGTCACTCGTGTCGTATTGGTTCCGCCCGCCCCCCGCAGCCCGACAAGCGCGGGGTCGCAACGTGCCTTGACCCTTCTGCAAGTCACCTTCGGCAGGGGGCCGGCCTGGGCCTTGCAGACTCCTCGAGGCGATTTTAGATGAGGTACTGCAAATTGGTGTGGATACCATTTTTTTCTTGATCGTGCAATCTTGCTGAAGTATAAACGTGATTCATGTCATACATATATGTATAACTGTACAATTATTGCTGATATTTTAAGTCGATAAAAAACCGTATAATATAACTAGTCAATATTTTATTTACAGTATTAATCTCTACATAGTAAATATAAACCTTACATCTCAATATAAGCAAATACAATAAATAATAATTTAATTAAATGCCAACTTTTATTTAAAAAAAATTTACTTTGCTTATAATTACTTTTCTAGTCAAAATAAAGTTCAAATTTTATCTCGCATTATCTGTGATCATGCACGTCAACAAAAATTCTAAAGTCCCTCTGTTTCATATAACGTAAATCACGTGCCACTACATTTTGTGTGCCACCTGTTTTTGTTCTACAGCATTATATATATTGTATACCATATTGTATTAGAATCTTAGGGTAAACTATTTTTTTCTATGTATTTTTTTTTTCTATGTAATTATATATATCTCATGTTCTATTCTTCTAAAAATCTCAACAAAAATTTATGTATATACTACGGCTAAAGAGGGATTGAATTCCCTGAATAGCCTCAGCCCTTGTGGCTGAATGTACAATGAATAAATAAATAAAAAAAAGTCGATAATTACATGATACAATAGGAGGCGTACATGACCAAAATGTGCCATTTGTCCCAAAATACCAACCAATCAATCACATGATACAATTTTTCCTATATTTAGTATTTATTGTAAAATGTTTATTTATTTTATTTATTTATTTATTTCACCCAAGGTACACACATATGAACAAATAATGTTTTCTTACAAATAAGAAATTTGCTGCTTGATGTTAAATTAGATATATTTAGATCTTATTATATATCCCATTCTAAAGCAATATTTAGAATTAATTTTTTACAAAATAAATTATCATTTACTATATAATAAAGCTTGACGAGAAGTACCTTTATTTGTTATTGTTTACATTAAATTTTAATTTTATGCATTTTTTTTACCATATAGTAGCACAATAGGGATAAATTACGAATACAAAATATATTATAGATTAATTTTAAGATTTAATTAAAAATGTATTTAATATTTATTTTTACAATAAATCAAATAAAAAATAATATAGAATTTTTTTATATTCCAAAACTAGTCAATAATTAAATGACCAAACCTCCCTTTCTATTACACAACTTTTATCATAAATATATCTTTCCTTTGAAATAAAAAATAATTTTCTAAGAAACGAATTCTGCGTAACAAAACATTAAAAAAGTAAAGACGGCGTATAAACGTGTAATTTTCCCATATAGTCAAACCCCCCGCGGTCACCCCGTAACCACGGTAGGGTGCCACTTCTTTTCAGAAGCTAGGGAAATAACCTTTTTTTATAATAATTTAACAGCAATGATTAACTATGTACCTATACACCTGCTGATATTTTTACTATCAAGAATTCTGTCTTGATTTTTTTTAAAACACCAGTAGGTCCCTTTCCCTTATGTTATATTATAAAAAAAAAAAATAATAAAAAAAAAGCTTCCGTCGGTAATGAAAATATTAGGCGCCCGCTGAGTTTCTTTTTTGGTAACTAAAGAATTTATTTTCTTTTAACATAGAATGTTAAAAGGTTACTGTTTTATAATGGTTAGGATAAAATGTTTTTTAAAACTGGAGTCATATAGTTCAGATGAGAAGCTAATGTAGGAATATTAAATTAAATATATAAAAAAAAAGATAGTTAAAATGCCCTGCATGGAAATTTAATAGCCCTGCTTCATTAAGGTTCTAAGCTCAAGGTATTATAAAAGCAATGGACAGAATTGACCACTTTATATTTTATTGTTTTAAAGTATATGAGAATGTTTAGACAGAGTATGAAATTACAATGTTTTGGTTAATTATAAATTATTAACTATACAAAATTGGCATCTTATGTACAATTAAAAAAGGTAATATCTGCATTTAAGTTTGCTTTCATATTTGTGAATGTTACAGAGATCATTCATTTTTAATTTTATAAAAAACACCAAAAAATAGAGCATATTTTAGCTTAGAATTTTCAACACAAGAATTTAATACAAATTAGACAATAGAAATTTGATTACAACATTTTAAATCCTATTCCAATTTTATTGTTGGGAAAAATATAATATATTTTGTGTGTAACAATTTATAATGCAGCAAGGATTAATTAAATTAAACTCACACTCTTTTCATGAAATTTCGTTACTGCATATTTGGATAGAGAACTTTGCACCCTTAAAACAGTGGTGCAAAATGCTGTGACATCATAGTCATGCAAACATTTAACACACAAACATAGGGAAAACGATGTCATATGCAGCGTCTTTCCTGTCGATCTTGAGGGTGTTATAGGGTTTAAAAAATTTGAAAAAAGATTGATGATTGAGGTCTTCTATCAAAACACACTAAATATTTAGATACTTAATCTAAGGATAATTTTTGTACTTAAATTGACCTCATTTAATTCAGTACTAAATTTGTACTTAAAAATGCGAAAAATATTGGAAATAAGGTTTAATTAGCTAATTTAATGTACTAAATCATGATGAAAAAGTGCTTATCAAAAGGGGAAAATAAAAGTATAGAAAAACCCATTTAGAATCATGTAATAAAAAAAGGATATTTCATGATGAAGGTTGTCCATTAATAGAGGGTGCAAATTTATGCTACTCTGAATCTTTTCAGGTTTTTTAGAGACCGCGGAAACTATTTTTAAAAAATTATTGAAAGTTGATTTTATGACGTCACGAGGCGTCTGTCCTTAAGAAAAGGATAGGCGCTAAACGCCCGTGACGTCATAAAACTGACTTCCAAAATTTTTTTAAAAATAGTTCCCGCTCTCAAAAAAATCTAAAAAAAAATCAGAGTAGCATAATTTGGTACCCTCTATCCATTTCTGTAATAAAAAAATGTCAAGCAAATTGTCCATTCTTGCACCAGAAATCAGGACTTCACCACCCTAGTTGGAAAATTACATCTCCAACTCATCCTTTACACGTCTAACCTAATCTTTTTACCTCTAAAAAACATTTTATTTCCTCTTTACTCAAATTGAAGAGGAAGTAAAGACAATTTATAAGGGAGGTAATTCACGAGTTATCCAGAAAGTTATCCAGCTTTCCCACTAAGCACGGTTAGCGCCAGCCTAATTCAATGACACTAAACGTGGGTAATGAGAAATCTGGATAACTTTCTTCGTGAATCGAGCTGAATATTTCTAATTTTTTACGCTCAAGAAGAGGAAAAAATACGTAATCTCGTCTCCTCATTTTTCTTCTAAAATGGTGCAAAATAGTAGGAAATTAGACTAGAAGAGCAAATAAAAGATGAAATTTATTTTAACTCGTTCATATTCCCCAGACTGTCTGCACCCCCCCCCCCCTCATGACAACAACAGAGCTCTACGACAACGGCTGGCGGTTTCTTTTTATGTCCCCACAACATAATGTCGCGCGTGCTCGCCGCTCCCTACCATGTATCTCTTATGGGTGTGTTTTATCGTCGAGGTAATAATTATCATGTGATTTGTTGTGCCATCATAGTGGAATTCAAATACATAGACTGCTATAGTGCCATTTGACGTTAATATTTTTAATGTCATTCACTAAAAATATAAATAATATTTTTATTTTCAATTTGTTATTTTTTCAGACAATAGTATTTATAGCTTAAATTGCGAGTATTCAATTATATTTACATTAATTAACCATTACAGAGGTGGGTGTAATAAAATAAATTTTGACACCGTCACATCATGCATGCATGATAAAATATAATTTCAATATTTATTTTAAAATATAATTCTCGAAGTTAATGAAAAGCAAAAATTAAAAAATATTATATATATTGTTAATTGATTTATCAAAGAGCTTAATATCCATGTATTCAGATGTACCCTCCCCTTTTATAAAGTACCAAAATGAATGAGATATTTTATTCCACTCCTCTCCTAAATAGGTGCTCCAACCCATATTAAGGGCTCTATTAAACGCTGGTTCTTAAGCTCAGAGCTTAAAGAGAAGAATAGAAGTGCTAAAAATTCAAATTAAAAAGTATATAAAAAAAATATAGAAAATATTTTTGATTGCTGAACATGATAAAAATAGCAAAGAGATCGCTTTATCTTCCATGCAATTTCAGTATTCAAAGCTAAAATACGAACTTTTGAGTTTCAGCCTTTTTTGTTGACGGCTCTCTGATTATTTAGCCAATCATTATATAGTTTTAGTTTTTGCCAAACTCAGTTTGCGCCCAATTAATCCACAGTTATAGCAACGGCAGGTTCCTGCTATGCGCTGGTATGGTATGGCCAGGGTATAATATAGAAAACTCAGCCCAAGCCGGAAAAAAATGCAGTACTTGGATTGCCAAATTTTTAATCGGCGTGAGTAACTTGTAACTAACGAGAGCTCGTATTTTAACCTTCACAGCATCCCCCCCTCAGGCTACATTTGCGATACTCCGGAACGTGACTGTTCTATTGATGACGTCATGACGGTCGCGTGGGTCGCTGAAGGAATGTCGTCTTCAGTAAAACGTCTTATCAATTTGTCGAGGAAACACTCGACACGACCATTCGAATTCCTCACTTGTATTGCCCAGATTGCTATCTACAACACGCGTTGTCTGTATACCAAAAGCTAATATGTCCATTAACGTTATATATATACAAATAAGGAATTTAAAGCTATTAATTTTTTAAAACATCAATGAATTTTTTCATTCAGGTTATCGTTTGGGAATCGTTTAAATTTTAAATATAAAAAATACTTCATCCTTTCATTTCCTATTCTCAATATTAAAAAATATTTCACAGTGATTAAATGAATGCTTGTACGTATATATTACGTATAACACGCTTAAATTTAATGAATTTAATTAAAAATTTGTTCCACAAAAATTGTGAGTTTCTTTTTAAATATTTTGATGATAAAAAAATGGCTCATGAACTAATGCAAATAAATTTAATAAATAATTCTATAAATGGAGTATAATCTGGACTTTTTTTTTATTTCTGACAAGAAAACTCGAATAATTTTTGTTACGGTTCCTGAAATCTGAAAATAATCAATCACATCAATATTACTGCAACTTTTTAAAATCTAATAAATATTTCAACGCTTATATAATATTGAAATGACTATAAAATAGAAATAATACTTTATATTCCATTCACATGCTGCAGTTTTGTACGGACAATTCACTTTATACATTAATTCACAACACTGAGCTAGGAAATCGTCACCATTATATAACATTTACCCCTTTGATTATAAATTATAAAATACCAAGACGTGTTGAGTATGACTGATATTATTAAGGAAACTGTCGTCACTACGTCATCATGGAAGTCTCGTTGTGGTTGCACGAATGATGTGATAGATGGTTAAAGAACAAAGGCGGCTTCAAGTCAAAGCAGGCGATGTCATTGTTGCTGGTCCATTGTTGTACTATAATCCTTTGTTGTGGGAACTTGTAAGTCATCATCCAGCATCTCTACATGCATCGAGACGACATTCAAATGGGTCGAAATTGTTTCTCTAAATAATTTCATAATGACAAAACAAAATCTTATTATAAGAGAAATGTGTTTTTTTTTTACCGATTATATAAGATATATATGTGTAAGAGATAAATGTAATCATTACCTCTAGTACTTTAGATTTGCTGTGTCAGTATGTACTCCATTGAAAAAACAGACGAATTGATTTTGCTTTAATAATGGAGTGTACATTTTGACAGCATTAATTGTTGTATTATTTAATTGCTATAATAAGAGCTGCAGCTCGAATATAAACAAAGAAATTTTGCAAATTTTGAGGGAGGGAATAAGAGCACCAAGTACACCAGAGTATATAATTATGTTCACATATAATATACCTACATTACCTACAGTCAAATTTTTGTAATATTTCTTTCGGAAGTAGCCGGAAGTGTGAAGTTTCAAGCCTTTCTATTTCTATTTTAGCGTTGCAATTTTTTTTTTTTTGTATTTATTTATTACATACATATAGAACCGTAAGGTACAAAGTGCATGTTCACAATATTTTAGTATTTTTTTTTTTAATTTTTAATTAAACCCTATTGGGTACTTTTATTTTCTAATTACATACTACTTTGAAACCCCGAACCTTCCGAAACCCTAACTTGAGCGTTTCGCGGGCTCTTCTGGAACGGGGGCGGCCACGCGCGGCCTTGCAAATCCATCCCGGCATTTGCCTGCAGCTGAGGGAAACGTGGAAACCTCAGCCAGGATGGATGCTACAGCTTTTGTCAATGAACCGGAAGTGCAATGGTCCAATATTTTAGTATTGCAATACCTGTAAAAGAAACATAAAAATTAAAACATATTATCATCAGTTTTATATTATTATTATTACAATTACAATTTCACACATAAATAAGTAATTTTATAAAATATACAATACCGTATACAAGATTTCAAAACTGAACTGCCACAAAATTAGCACTTCCGGTAGGAATTTCAAATTAATTCTACTGTAGACACATGACAACAAACAGCATATTGTGACGTTCGTGCTATCCTGAGGTGTACGAAACAATGATTATAATATCGTATTGATATTTAATAAATATCTTTAATTAATTCCAATAATAGACTCTCCTAACCTATCTTCCGAGTTATAGCTAATATAATTTTGAATTGAAATCATCTAAATATATCGTACTGCAATGTATTTATACGGACAACTAATTTATAAAATGTAAAGTTATTTACAAACTGCAAGAGACGTAGGTACAATTTTGATTTATCATAGGCATTAATTATACAACATTATATTATATTAATAAACTTTAAAATTAAATCATAAAAATATGCAATATATGGATAATTTTAAGCAAATAAATAAAAATGCAGTGTGTTTAAAATTAAAAATATAATCAAGGAAATTAAAAATTACATTAATTTTATAGTAAAAATAATTTTTAATTTCATTTTAAAAAAAATATAAACTACAAAAATAGAAAATCCAGTAAGTCATGTATAATGTCTTTTTAACATTTATAACAAGTTTACAAGGTGACAATGGGAATGATTTTACTTTAATTCAATTAATTGTTAATTAATGTGGCAGTGAACATATTTGAAATATTTAATTTACAAAATAATGATCAATATATTAAATGCAAATTTTATTTCGATAATTGTCTTAATATTTCAATAACTTTAAATATAAAAATAATCAAATTTAATAAAAAGTAACTCAAATTAAATTGCAGACAATGCAGATATATTTGTCATTTACAATAAAGGTTATTTTCAACTTTTAAATATAATAAAATAGTTCTTATATTATCATCTTTATCCCACGTAAAACGAAGTCTCGGGACATTTGACTGTCAAATTGGGCCGAGCTGGCTGGTTATCGTCCAAGTATTTCTGTCACAACAAATGAATCACGCAGAGCGACGTTTGAAACTCGTCTGACATGCACATTCGTGTCCGGCATGTAGTGCGACAAGTGTCTGCTTGCACGGTAAGTGAACATTGCTAATAATTGTTCTATGTACTGGTACATGCTGGAACAGCACGTTTTCTATCTCTGTTTTTTATATAATTAAGAGCTTGTTGTCACACAATCATTCAAGCTTAAATTATTCGGTAAGGCAAGCTTATACTTGACAGTAAACTCCATCCTTTTTAGGCTAACAAAAGGATGAAGTTTACTCTAGCTTACTTCACCCAAAATTACAAATCTGCATCTTTGTCTCTTGGAGCTGCAGCGCCAGCACAGGAGGCAGGAGTAAATTTCTTGATGTTCCGAGGTCTATAATATGCATACGCCTTAATTGTTATTTTTTTTTTACAAGGATACACCCCTAAGAGCTTGGAGCTCGCGGCGGGGTACTGGGTAGGGATAAGGTAGGGAACGGATAGTGGCCACGGCCTGCATGCTTACGCGTCCCAGCATTCGCTGAGGTGAGACTGAGGAAACCGTGGAAAACCTCAGTCAGGACGGACACCTCTACTTTTTCTCAATGGACCAAAGCGATGTCCAAGGCCTGGGGAACCACACACAAGTGCATCACTGCACTGGGTGGAAATAAGCGAGACGGATTTACCCCAGGGAGGGAGCAGCGTATTTTTTACTTGAAACGGTCACCCATCCAAGTACTAACCACGCTCGACGTAGCCTGACTTCGGTGATCTAACGAGAACCGGTCAATGCACTGCGCCACGCTCGACCTCTCTATTTCTATTTTGTATAAGAGCGGGTTGTCACGATAATTGTAGGCGTAAAAAATTTGTGAACTTTTTTGCTTTTTTATACTGAAATTTTGAAGATTTGCATCCCGTTTGCGTCTTAAATGAAGCTGTAACCAACTGCAGAGTATAAGGGTATAATATAGCGTTTAATTGAGCGTTTCGAGCATTATTTTATAATAATTTTAGTACTTTTTACATAATATTGTTGGAATCTGTATTAAAAAAAGTAATCAGTATTATGGATTAAAGTAATATGCACAGTAATAAATTACTACAAAATTTGTAATGTGCATTGTTATAAAGATATTAACCTACTTGCAAATTATATACCGATGAATGAAAATTAAAATAAAAATATATTTTATGCAGATCATTTTTGGATATTCAGAAAACAAAATGACAAAAAAATGTCATATTTTTTATACTTTTTTAACGTCTGTTATATATCATGACTTCACATTAAAAAAATAGAACTAATTAGTTAAATCATACACAATAAATTTTAAAAATAAATGTGAATAATTAAAATTAAATATTCATTTGCAAATATATATAAAATACCATTGTTATATATTTAATTGGTAATATATTAAGATCTTGATATATAAAATGAACTCGTGTCTCTGATAATCAGGATCAGGTATCTTATAGAACACAATTCATTATCAATTATTAACGTACAAGCTCGGTGTGTTTGTATCGAAACTCCCCCCCTGATGATATTCAACCAAGCTGAACACAAAAAGCATCAAAGGAAGAAAAGTTTTGCTCTCTGACCTGCAAATTCCCTAACTCGCCGCCGCATCAGCTATCGCGCGCTCCGCCTCCCGCCTACCTGCATGACATAGCTCACGTATAGTAAGACCTGGATTATGAGGAACTACCGTGGGCATAAATCTCGAAACAAATTAATTTAAATATTTCAAGTGTACATCGAAATAATCGGAAATATAAGATTTTTTTTTTTTTCACATTTTACGTTATAGCCTTTTTGGAGCTAGGCATATTATAGTAAAACTTTTGTACTGAAATCGCGTATAGTACGGCATGACTTATGACATGAGGAACTACCATGGGTATAATGACTCGGAGCAACAAATTATTTGAAGAGTACTTTATAAAAATTATAATTTTTTACACATTTTACGTAGTCTTTTTAGAGGCATGGTAAACCTAGAGTCCTGAACTCAAATATTATCCCTGACGTGGTAGGAATTAACTATAATGGGCAAATTTATTCAAATATTTGCAGTGTACTTTATAATATTACCTTTATTTCAATTGTTACCAAGTTTATATGAAAAAGCATAGTAAACCTGAACTTATTATAGAATAGATGTTGAAAAAAAAAATCTACACGTATATAAAATTGCAAATTTGCACCTCATGGAAAAGGCCAGAGTTACAGAAAATTAGGTTGAGGTAACTTTTCAGGGATCACAAAATTTGGTTTCAACAACAAAGTCAAAAAATTGAAAAAAATATTGTTTTAAAAAGAAATAAGAGATTAAATTTTTTAATCTTCCATTATAGATAAGTCAATAATACATACATAATTAATTGGTGGTTTAATGCATTTTAATTGTTCCATTATTTGCAAGCTAAATTACAAATAATATTTTTGTGTGCATGATAGTCCACAACGGGAAAGTAAAAACTTCACCCCCTGTATGATTAGCATTGGAGTAAATAGAGAGCTCCATGCAAAAAGAGATAAAGTGAAGCAAATTTGCAATTTTGGTAGATTTAAGAAAAGCATAAGCTTATATGGTCTATATATATACCAAAAAATATCTTCCAAACCTCCATAATATAATATACTGCATGATAAATCACATATATGAAAACGAAATAAATTTGCTGTTGATTTGAACACCATTATAACTGGGTAACAATGCAATAACAACTACATAACACATAAATATAAAATATTTTTATATAGCAATAAATACGATTAATTAATCAACATAAAAAGGTATATATTAATATACTTGATTTTATATTAACTTCTATATAAAATATAGCAATAAAAATTAATTTTATTAAAAATGTCACTATTTTGTTTATAATCTTTAAAGAAAATCCATTCACTAAAAAAAAATTACATTTTAATTTACGATTTGCATTTAAAAAAGGGATGTTAACGGAAATGACATAAAGCACTTTGGCTACCCGGATATATATTATATCATTATGTGGCTACTCGTGTGGTATTTTTCTTATATGGTGGACGATAAGAAAATAACATATAAACTTGCTATGACACCCATGATGTTCTTATCGTATTTTTAAATCATATGATATAGTGAGAGTATATTATATAAGGTCCATTCACACATATATATATATATATATATAATATATATATACAGAATGGAGTGGTTAAAAAAGATTTAAAGAAGATGCTATAGTATATGCTTATGTGATAGTATCTTTTTTTAACATGCTATAGAACCCCGCCTATATAAAGGTTGACACCAAGATGGCGTCTAAGCGCAACATCAAGACCTCCCATAGAGATTCATTTCAACAAGAAAACGCCGCCCTAAAGTGAACACCTAACAAATCACCGACTTATAAGACTTCTCTCTCTCTCTTGTTCGTTTTATTGATAAAAAAAAAAACATGCCGCACACGTGGCTTGTATGTGAGGTTTCATCTTACTTGTGTATGACGACGCTTTGTCCAAAGTGTTTTTGTAAGATAAAAATTATTTACATATATTTCAACTTTTAAAATAATAAATTAATTATATATTTTTTTTAAAGAATGGAGAATTGGAAATGGATATACATTTTGCAAATTTGTGCTTCCATATTTTGTCATATTTTGTTGATTTGATTAGTTTTATTGGTTACAATAACAGAAATTTCCTTATTGTGGATACTTTGATGGATACATAACATTATAAATTATAATAATTACAATTCTAAAACATAAATAAAATACGACAAACATTAAACACATTATATATACAGTAGAAATAAAATTGAGATAAAATTATAAACTCAAAATATGAAAATATTCGAAATTTTGCAATTTATGTCATGTGCATATTATGACAATATATAATATATACTATAATAATATATAATACAGAAATAGTTTTTATCCAAATTAAAATTTCATTTTTTTTTTTTTTTTGACCACTGGTATGATTTTCTAATTTGAAATATCCCTTTATTAGTTTATAATTATTTAAATACCTTCACTATACCTCCCTGTAAACTGTGGGCATGTGCCTTAATATAACAAGGACTCGTTATAAGCTAGTAGTCATCACTTATGTATTTAAGTACTTGTTAAAGTACCTTTTTATACACTTAAGTAGACTCTGTGTAAACATGCCAGATAAAACCATGGATATTAAATAAGCTGTCACCAATTAAGTACTTTTTAGACTTAAGTAGACTTTTGTTTGAACATACCAATGACGTCATCACTTTTAATATTGACTTTTAAGATATAGTCATTCGCCGCTTACTTAACAAAGTGTCACTGGTAGAATATTTTCCTTTTTTATGTGCTTCGCTCTTTGGTAATGTAGCTAGCAACCTTTAACACACCCGGCGACCATTTATACCTATATGTCACACCCTGCAGTTGTAGTTACCTTAAGTAGCTTGAGCAGCAGCGACACCCTATAGCTTGACCCCGGCCTTAAGTGGGCTGACGCCAGCGACACCCTCGAACATCAATGACCCTTGACCCTTTCGGAGCAATGACACAATCGTGTAAAACTGCCTCCAGTAATTTACTCTTTTTTTTACTACATTGTAATTTTAATATTTTCTTGTGCAAAATTATGTAAATTCATTTTGTTTATATTTCTCTGATACATTATAATTTATAATCAATCACAGGTGTCATCATATAATTTAGGTGTAAATGAAAGTTAGAAAAACACAGCAGAATGCTCCATTTGTATATCAATATAGTTTGCTTTAAATAGTAATTTAAATTATTTTATTTACAAAATTTGTAAATTTGCAAGAAATTTTAAGGCATTTATAAAATAGTCATTATTACAATATAAGCCATGGGATTTTGACCCTAAAATCAATCTTTCATGCACCAATTTTCATCAATTTCTTTTCCTTTTCACCAAATTTTTGGTGTCTACAACACCAATTTTAAAGTAATGATGTGATGTACATGTATAATTCATCTAGACAACAATTAAAAAAATAATAAAAAATAAAATGAAATAAAAAAGAAAAAGTATTTTTTTAGTATAGTACTGTAAAATACAAGCATTTTTTAAAAATACATTTCTTAAAAAAAAATGCAGTATTTGTTCCTATCATCGTTGATATCACAAGTTATGAAATTACAGTATTACATTTATAATATGATGTGTAACGATCATGGAATAAACCTAACATTTGTAAAAATCGTGGTACATAAAGATCATCTTTCAAAAAATCTCTTTTTCTTTAACAGTTAAAAAAAACGGAAATATATTCATAATATAAGAATATTAATTTCTCTTTTTCTCTCTCTACCTCCAATTAAAGAATGATCTGAGTGCACCTAGATTAAACAACAATAAGGAGGACTTCACAAGACCATTAGAGGGCAACATTGTTATTTACTGCATCGTGTTTATGGCGGCTAGCTACGATCTTTATGGGTTGTTCCCATCATGGGTCATGACCCGGCACACGCCCGCGGCTAACTTCTCCCGCCCCTTCGTCTTAGCGTGGGCGAGTTACGTTCCCACGATCGCTAAGCTCCTCCGCAACAAAAACCGCCTTTCTATATAATACCTTTCAACCGATGCCAAAAAATATATCGTTGTTACATTTTTATTTGTCGCATGCAGGTGGTATTCAAGTTTGTAATAAAAAAGTGTGGGTTTTGTTATAAATTATTCAATAGTATTGTAAAATATATTCAATTATTTTAATTTAAAAAATTAAATGAGAGTTTTATAAAAAGAAAATTTTGAAGATAATTTTAATTGCGTAAATATATTTGTTGAAGATTATTGAATTGCTTATATTAATTTAAATTATAAATATAAATTTTCAATGAATGACAGAGAGCGTGACTGTATATGAATGTTAATAGAAAAATTTCCTAAAATGCAATAACTACATGAAAAAGTATAAGTAATATAGTATCCTATGCTAATTTTGATAGTAAAATATTAATAAAAAAATTAATTACTAAATTAAATTTACAATTTTACAAATAACTTTATTTATATATTTTAAACCGTTTTCAATTGATTGTACTGGACAAACATAATGCTCCCGTTACATTATTAATTTAACTATTATATTAATAAAATAAATACTACAAATAGTTCCAAAAATTAAAATAAAACTAATGGCCATAAGTTGCAGCCACTTATCCGAGAATAATCTGAGGATTATCCGTGGATTATTTACTAATTAACATTAAAATTCTCGGATAATTGTCGGATTTTTCCAAGATAGGTTGGCTGCAACTTACGGCCATAAATTTGCCATTCTCAATACACTTCGGGACATCAGACATGTTACCTTTACATGATTGCTAAAGCAGAGCTCGGGGTACAATTAAAGGTATTTGCAATTTTGGGAAAGGCAAGAATTTCAAAGCATGCTCTTGCTCTATAATCAGAACCAAATAAGTGTACTCCTCTCCTTATAGAACTTGTATGCTATTCAGGGGTACACCTTTTTAGTTCTGATAGTGGTTCTGATAGTGGTTCCCCAGGCTTTGGACATCGCTTTGGTCCATTGAGAAAAAGTAGAGGTGTCCGTCCTGACTGAGGTTTTCCACGGTTCCCTCAGTCTCACCTCAGCGAATGCTGGGACGCGTAAGCATGCAGGCCGTGGCCACTATCCGTTCCCTACCTTATCCCTACCCAGTACCCCGCCGCGAGCTGTAAGCTCTTAGGGGTGTATCCTTGTAAAAAATAAAAAAAAAAAAATAAAATAAAAAAAAAAAAAATCCCCCAAAAATGTTGTTCCTCACGCTTCAATAGACAATAATAGTTGCATTTTTTTTATTTCATAATAAAAAAATATACATAAAATTATGCTTTTCTGATTTTTTTCAGATTTTTTGGAGTACGGGAACTAATTTTAAAAAAAAATATTTAAAATATCTTAATTAAAATGGGACAACCGTGACGTCATTTTATCGTGCTGTGATTGGCCATTGATGACGTCACGTTTGCTGTGATTGGCTATTGATGACGTCACGGTTGTCCCACCCTAATTCAGATATTTTAAATACTTTTTTAAAATTAGTTTCGTACTCCAAAAAATCTGAAAAAAATCAGAAAAGCATAATTTATGTATATTTTCTAATTATGAAAAAAAATATGCAACCATTATTGTCTATTATAGAAACATATCAGGTGAAACGTTCGTGATGTTGCGAGGTGTAATGGTAGTTTCCGGCGGTAGTCTCAAACTTGACGGGTCGACATTTGATTGCAGTGGACGTTGAAAAAGGGCGGGACGAAGTTGAGGGCGCGCTCCCACGGTAACCTGATCTCACTTACATTCCTGACCGCAGACGGTCCGTGACACTAGAAGCTGGACCCCCTTCCTAGCACGAGCCAAGAATTATCAATAATTAATGTGCATACACGGGAAAATTATTTTATGAATTATTTTGCGTCACTAAGAATTTTTGTAGGATGTAATGTAAAAAAAAAAAAAAATGAACCTCATAGATTCATATAGATCAGAAGAACACCGTTGAATTATGTAACCAAACTTGTTTTTAAATTCGATTATATATAATTTATTAATGAAAATATATATTCTAGGGCAGTTCATGTAAATTCGAAATCGTCGTGTCTTCTTTCTTATTATAACGCAAAGTATTTTCTCCTCAAATTCAGTATTAACTATATAATTACAAATTAAATAGTTATTTAAAAAAAATATTGCAGGCATTCAGGCCTCTTCTCTAAAATAAAAATCGTAACTATAATTAAGTTAATAAATTCATTAACTTCAACTTAATATCTCAATATTGTGTACACAATAAATAAAATATAAATAATTTATAATAATTATTCAATTTTTAAAGTTTTTATATAAAGAAAAAGTTGCACATAAGAATTTTTAATTCAAACGCACCAGCTAGGATATAAAATTTATTTTCCCATCAAGCAGTTATTGAGTCTGTTATCACTGTTATCATCTAGCGTTGTGCAGTCGGGCGGGACTTTTCATCAAGCGGTATCGATCAATTGTCTTTCCATTTACTGAGCATTCATTCAGGCGTGCATGACGGCACACAATGAATGTGCAGCATGGCAGAACTTTACCGCATGCAAGCAGAAATGCACTAATTAATGCACTGCAGTATAATGTTATATTTATGTATCTAATGCAAGCATGATCATTTTTAAAATTATTTTATTACTTTATTTCTGTTGTTCACTATATTTATTTATTTATTTATTTATTTATTTATTTATTTATTTATTTATTTATTTATTTATTTATTTATTTATTTATTTATTTATTTATTTATTTATTTATTTATTTATTGTTATATAATATTTATTTAGGTCAATTATATATATCACACGATAATTTCCTTAGTAAAAAAAAGTTCATAGTAATCAAAATAGTTGAAATACTAGGGAATCTCTCCATGTGAAACTATACTACCTGATTGCGGGCCAAAAGAAAGGTAGTACGTTATTAATATAGCTTACCTGGACCGCCGCATCAACACAAACACACCTCCTATCAAAATAATAAAGGCCTTGTGCAACTGTTTTTTTGGCTACCACATCAGTTGTTAACTATAATTAGAGCTCTCAGAGACGCCAATTTTTTTTATATATCTTTTTAATGTCTTCTAAATTTAAAAGAATTATTTTCTATTGTTTTAATGGACCGTTTAGTTAGAATTTCTGTGGGAAAATATAAGTGAACAACATTTTGTGTTAACGAGGGATGGAAATTATATAGACGATTATTGACGGGGGGGAAGAGGGAGGCACTTTAGGGACATCTAGAATGTTATGCAGACAAAAAGATGCCCGAGTTGAAATAAATTTCATCTTTTATTTGTTATTAAGCTCTCCTTTTTTCTAATTTCCTCTTATTTTGCACCATTTTAGAGAAAAAAAGAGGGAAATAGACGAGATTATACGTATTTTCCCCTCTTCTTGAGCATATAAAATATTTTCGCATCCTCACTTTGAGCAAAGAGGAAATAAGATGTGTTTTAGAGGTAAAACAAAATTAGGTTTAGTTGTGTGTGTAAATGATGAGTTGAAGACGTAATAAGTTTTCATCTAGGGTGTGTATTTTTTTTTTTTTTTACAATTTTTTAAATTAGTCAAAATTAAGTAAGGTATTACGAAAATGTGGGACCTATATATTAAAATTATATTACATTATTCCCATGCACAAACAAAGCATATATTATTCTATAATTAGTTATTCTTCCGTTTCAAAATTTAAAGCAGACGTGTAACATTCTGCAGTGTCCAGAAGTTAATTACCAAAATGAATTAATTTTATGTAAGCACATGCAATATTGTTAAATTTAAATTATATGCAGTACTTTCACTATAATATTTCAACAATTTTCAATGTATTTGCGAAAACAAGAGTACTAAATTTTAACAGTAAAAACGGGTAAAAATTATTTACTCGTTTTTTCCTCTTTTTTAAAAATCTGAACAAGTTTAACAGACAACCCTCAGTTGCTTGGTGACAGGTGGTGACCTCTAGTGGAGATTCGGTGAACTGCTCGCTCGAAGGGTGGCCGACATTTCAGGGGCATAACATCGCAATGACATCTCCCTAGTTGAAAAATTACATCTTCAACTCATCATTTACACGTCTAAACTTAATCTTTTTACCTCTAAAACACATCTTATTTTCTCTTCGCTCAAAGTGAGATGGACACGATATTTATAATATTTTATGCTCAATAAGAGAAAAAATACATAATATATAATCTCGTATTTTCCCTCTTTTTTCCTCTAAAATGGTGAAAAATATATATAGGAGGGAATTAGAAGAACTAGCGAATAAAAGATGAAATTAACTTCAACTCGGGGTGCTGTTCTAATTTAATGTCACCCGACATTTGCAGGTGAAGTATTTTGGTTTTTACTACTAAAAATATTTGACAAAAGTACAGTACATCAAACAAAGAATCAAAACTAATTATTAAGTTTTCAATTGTTTATGTAAAAAAGCAGTGCTGATTGAAATAATAGATATAATGGTGTCTTTATCGAAAAATAGCTTGAATTGTGCTTAATTTTTTTCGTTTAAATAGGTGACATACGATTAATTTTAAGGTTCCGAAATGAACAAGTATAGTCTTGGTTATGAATATATATTTATGTAAACAAAAAATTTATTAAAAGAAAGATTTGTAAAAATTCTTATACAATATTTTTTCATTTATTAATTCCTATTTTAGACTTGATCCTTAAAAAATATATATATATATATTTTTTGTTTTGTTTTTTGCAAGATTAAATTTCCGATCGCGGCCAGATTCCCACGCCGGTCGAACCTCCGCAGTCAAAATATTTTGCGGGAGTCTTCAATCACGGGCGTCAGTGGGTGACTGATTGCGAGCCTGCGTGGAGGTGGCACCAGCCTAATGTTAATTACACATTACTTATGTAAAACCGCAATCCATCACCACTCCAGCGTGGCTGTCCAGCATATCCAAGCAAGGAGTGTTGTTAATGCGAGCTGTCTAATGAGCATAAATAATATAAATAAATAAATGCAGGAGATGGTTAATTCATACACTACTTGCTCGATTTTTTTTTTTGTTTTTTTTTGTCTTCTAATCAAGTTTTTAATAAATATTTTCTATGTATTTTAATTTATAAACAATAACATGAATTTCATGAAATTATTTTTATAAAATTGTATAGTAAAATACAAACTTTTTTTTTTCAAACTGCTATAAATGTAATAAAACTAATAAAATGGCATTGACAATAATTATTGCAGTTATATAAGTTATTTGAACTTATATATAGTGCTATATTTATGAATACTGCATGCGATTATCATTTCTTACATAGTGCTAAATGGATATTTAAAAAGTAGTTTTGACCAATATATCATGCATCTCAGGTACAATAATTCTAAATTGATTTTAAATCAGGTTGGTTACAATGAAAGTCTGTATATTGTTTCACGATTTATCTCAAACATCATCATATATAACACTGTGACACGATTAAAAAGGACGACTAATCATATTAGGATGAGATCAAGCGACATTTTGCTATTCGCTCCGATGACTGATGGGAGCGATTGTTGTTTGGCTCCTAAGGATTTAATTTTACACATCGGGACCGCACGAACGTTACTCCTGCTCTGTCTGTGATAGAGCTCAGTTTAATTAAAGAACTGGTATTTTTTTTTTATAAATAGCCTACTCTTCTTTCCTTGACCCCTCAAATTGCAAATCTGCATCTCTTTTTGTTTCTTAGCACCAGAAAATAAGGTAACATTTTTACTTTCCCGAAGTGTAAGTGGAAAATTTACATGAAAATAATACAATGGGGCATGATAGTAAAATTTTGTGTACTTGTTTTTCCTGGTAATTTTTATTCAGGAAACTATTTCTCCAAAATGGCAACTTTTTCTGGCGTCATCAACTAGATCTATATGGTAACTTCAGACGCCTATGACGTCACGTATTTTAAAACAAAAATACAACAAAAATACAGATTTCTTTTTTTAATTCTGGTAAATTTGTCCATTTTGTCCCCCTGGAGTGCCAGTTTTTGTGAATGTTAATAAATACAGCGCCACTAGTATCTACCGTAGAAACTAGCCTCTTATACAGCAGTGATACAATATAATCTTTGCAGTTTTAATTTAATATAATATACATGATAATACAATCAGTAAAATTTACAAGGGCAACATAATATACAAGATTAAAGTACAATATTTGGCATCTAAATAGTTAAATTTAATTTTATATTTTCTCCGGAAGTAACCGGAAGTTTTAGTTTTACTCTCCGTATTTTGAAAAATTCAAGCTAAGTTATATAGCAGTATTTATACAGAAACAGGAAGTTCAGAAAGCTCTCACTTCCTGTTACTTATTCCGGTAGAAAGATAGAAATAATTTAACTGTATATGGTAACAAAGTGGTTATTATTTACAATCCTGAGCTGATATTTGGTTAAGTGTCAACATTTAATAACACAACTTTATTGATCCTCTGGTAATTAAATGGAATTATAGAACGTTGCAAGTAAAGGTCATTTTATCATCTTGCTTCATTGATAATGAACTGTATTGAAAATGTATTATAAGCTCTTTTGCATCACCAGAGTCTCGTATGAAAAAAAAAATACATAATGGAATTTGAAGCAAGCAGCAATGGAATTTAAAGTATTTTGTTTGCGAGAATTGATTTGCATCATTAAAGTAAATTAAGTACATTGTAATGTTAATTCTTGAGTTGTGGCATAATAAGGCATATTTAAATTAAATATAAATTAAAATTAATTACTGATATATTGGACAATATTTAAAGACATGACTCCCATACAAATTGCAGCAAGCACGAGCTTTATTAGAAAGCTTTTAAAATTATTACAATATTTTTAATTATATGTTTATTTTTAATGTGAATAATCATAAATATTACACAAATTTAACAATATGTATTTTGATTTATTATTATAAAAATATTTTATGATAAAATTATTATATTAATATAAAAATAAATTAAATTAACTGATATAATTACTAATGCATGAAATAATTAGTAATGAAACCAATGAATTTATTTATTAGAGAGGCTATTTATGGTTGTAAATAATTTTACTTATCAGTGGTAGAAATTTTGAATTTTGACGTTCCCTCCTCCCGTTCTCCCTAATTTATTTTTATTGAAATCATGAAATAAATGACATTGTAAAAATACCATAGTATCGTCTGTGATAAGAAAATATATATTGTCCAATGTTTTAATAATTTTCTGTTCGTTATGATGGTTGAAATTTTGTATGCTGCTTCAAAATAAATTATCAAGCACGCTACATAGGGTACATACAACATATTCATTACCTCACAATTAAATCAATACAGTGCAAACAAATTTGATCCAGTAATTTCATCTTAATTATTATATATTTGATTAGAATCCTCCATTTTACTGAAATATTTTTAAAACAATTACGATTTAACATTCATGCGTTAAAAATTGTAAATACAATTTTATCGTTTTGAAAATATATTTTAAAAATTGTATAATTTAGTTGTGAGGCGAACAAAGAATACAATTAAGACATACGACTCTAATAGTGAATTTGAAAAACAAAAAAAAATGTTATTTAATCCATGCATGGCACTTCCGCCATCATCGAAATGATTATGAACTACAGTTTTTTTTGTTCACCATTAGACTTCGAAAATCTTTAATGATTTAAATACATTGTAATTTACCACCGTTTTACCGGCGCATGATATCATCAATACTAAATCCAAATGGTTTACTTGGCTTGCTAAGGTCAAGAGTAGGTTGTGGTGGTTCCTCAGGGTAAATCAGGGGTTGAGGACAACCTTCAGCATGCGTTAGAGCGTGTCTGCGAAGGTCGCAGTTTCGTCTGAAGACCTTGCGACACGCTCGACATTCGTAAGGTTTGTGATCAGTGTGTGTGAGCAGATGGGTCTTGAGGTTTGACCGCTGGTTGAATGCGCGCGCACACACGGGGCAGCGGTGTGGTGCGCTCTCCTGGTGCAGGATGCGGTGCACTGCCAGGGTGCGGGCTTGACAGAAACCTTTACCGCACTGCGCACACCGGAACGGCTTCTCTTTAGAGTGGATGTACCTGGAAACAAATGTAGAGTATTAATTAACTGCCAAAGATAAGTTTATGCAGTTAATTGCTTTATATGACTTTATAGGGTGAAAAAAAATAAAATAAGAAGTCTAATAGCTTATCAAGATTTCAGTAACTAGTGTAACAATGCTCATATCTGAAAAAGTATGGGTTATTTGATTAATTTTTATTTTATTTATTGGAAAAAAATTTGATTCATGTATTGACAATAATTAAAAAAAAATCTTTTTACTTTTTCATTTTAAAATCAATTTAAAATCTTATAATCTAATTGTAGATCTTGATGTGATGATATTTTCTTTTTGTAAGGAAGTATTACGTTAAATTTTTAGTTTTAACAAAAAGTAATAAGCAATTTTTATTTTTAAATTTAATTACATTTTTTTTTGCATGTATATAAAAATTATAAATAATTAGTATATAAATTCTTTATTTAAATGTAACTCACTTGCATAAAATATTTTAAATAGAATTATATATTTATATGTAAAATATTTCACAATTTATTATATCATGCTTCAAATAAGCAAATTGAATATCAACATTGCCTTGTTGTCTGTAAAGTGACAATTCAAATTTACATGCCAGAATTGCTACAAATATTTATTATTTATAGCTACCGTAGCTACAAGCTTAGGTTTACTAGTATTTGAAATTAAAACTCACATAAAATAAAAAGAAAGTCATACCCGAGATTCGAACCCATGACTCACCTATGGTCTCTAAGATGATCTTGTCTTCTAAAAGCCTTGCCACAAATGTCACAATTGTAAGGCCGCTCGTCCGTGTGAGTCCTCTCATGAATCAACAGGTTGTAGCTCTTGGTGAATTGACGGTTGCAGAACTTACAGATAAACTGCTTCTTGGGTCGGGTTGAACCTCCTCGGCCTGGTCTACCCCTGGCTGCAGCAGTAGGCGGTGCTCCTCTGTAGTACCTCAGCCACTGTCCCACCAGCATGTTGTAATGTAGTCGAAGGTTAGCGGCCTCAGGGTCTGACACCAGGAAGGTCTGGTGAAGGTGATTGTTCACCACTAAGGAACGTTGATCAATACTCAGGACGCGGGGTTCTAGGGTACGAGGTTCCATAGCGCGGGTAGGCTGGAATGCGGAACGAGCACTAAGGTCGAATGGAAATCTTGAAGCGATGTGTTTATCAGGGGCGGGTGGTGTGCTTGGGGGTGTCAGTAGTGGTGAAGAACGGGGGGCCTCGAGGGGCATACCTGGAACATAAGGAACGTTGTAGTGAGAGTTGGACACGTCGTGTAGATTGGGAACTAGATACATTCAAATTAATATTACATTCCCTCCGGAAGTAGCCGGAAGTTTGCAGCTACTCTGTAATTTTGTTTTGAAACTTTGCAGGGGTGTTGAAAGTATAATTACTGACCTATCTGTGAAATTGCGATGCTGAAGTACGAATAAAAAGGTGAGAAACCTTGCACTTCAAAAGCTACTTCCGGAGGGAATATCATGTAAATTTGACTATACCATTGCTAGCACAATCTGTGGAGTAATACACTGAAAAAAATAGCTCGAATAAATTAAATGTTTACACTGAAAAGACAGCGATTTGATTTATTTTAGCCAAGAATTGAATGTACATTTAATTACATTTTTTTTATAGCATTTTCTTGATTTTATATTATTTACTTGTTGGTATATATACCAAATTCAACAAAGTTTTGCGCAATATGCATGCCTAAAGTGCATATACTTTTAATAATATTTGTATTCTTGTATTACCAGCACGTATACATTTCGGAGCGTTTTTATATTATACAACTGGCGTGCTATATAGCTACATATCAACTAATTCGTAATTTTGGGAGGTAAGAGAGAGTATACATATTGGAGTAACAAAATTTCACATTTTTAGAGAAAGGCATGCACTTGACAGCTGCTTGTAAATGAAGACAAACGAACTTGTGCAAATAAATTTTAAAAATAAAATGATTTTTTACATTTAATCTATTACATAAATTTGCAAAGATTTAAATATATAAATTAGCATAAATTTCGAGACGTAATCTCGTTAGCGACTCATTTATTTTCATATGATCCAGATAGCTTTTTTTATTAATAATTTACAATATTTACAATATTATTTACAATAATTTTTCCCTCAGGAAAATTAAAATTTAATTTTATGAAATACATTTTTATATTTAAATTAAATTAAATCAATCAAATCCAGCATATTTATAGTAATTTCTTTACATGATATGGCGGAGTTTTAATTTTATATAGTGAATGAAATCATGCAAACATTATTACTCTGTTGATTATCGTTGACATACAGAGGGTGTAATTTGTCTCAGTAATTGAATGACTATAAGCCGACACCGGAGATAAGGTTAGCTTAGGGACGCTATCTGCTTATCATAGCCAGCCGCACCCGCCACCGTGATTGCATCGGATCACAAAGAGCATTAACTGTTTAGTATTGTATCCTGTGACGTCACTGTGACGTCATAAATTAACGAGAAAATTGAGGTATTGACGACTAAAGATCATTGACTTTTTTAACACAAAGATTCCTCGTAAACCAAAAATACGTAATTTTTTAGTATTTTTCCCCCTCCTGCGTTTCGTAAAAAAAAAAAAAAAAAAAAAAAAAAAAAAGAACGATGTAAAAAAAAAGAACGATGTAAAAAAAAAGTTGAAAAAATTAATTAATTTGAAAATAGTTATAATATAAAAATGTCATTGCATAATTTTAATGTATGTTGAATTTTCATAATGGTTAATTAATTTTAATATTAATTAAATCATTACTATAAAGGATTTCTATGATATATGCATCAGCACACTATTTATTAATATATAGCTGCATGCATGTCTTTTATAAAAAAAATGAAAAAAAGAATTATACATATAATTATATTAATTAATTTAATTAATTGCAATTCTTTTTGGGAGAAGGGTGAGAATGCTATGTAGCAGGAGGGAAATTTTCTATTAAAATTAAGTTAAAATTGTTTTCAAATCCATTATAATATATTTTGCAATCCATACTCGAATCGAATATGTGAATGATATTGAATCGACAAAAACTAATCTGCAGACTGTATGGCATGAAGTTCATATATTTTTAACCTTATCGTTAATAATCTTGGAGTTGTGTACTCAACTCTTTCAGATTTCATTATGTCTCTAACTTCCTTAAAATCTAAGTGAAACAAGATATGACGATACAGTCATATTTAGATTTAACACGCTTTTTTTATGACTGTTTTTAATTTTTCTACTAAAATGTACGTACAATAAGTGAATAAGTGGTGCTGAAAAAGTTGCCTACATTTTAGGGGCTCAAGCGCGCAGTAAGAGGCGTTGTCTTGAAAGACGCTCAGTAAATATACAGTCAAATTAGTTTAATATATTAATATTCCCACCGGAAGTAGCCGGAAGTGAAATGAGAGCTATTTTTAAATTTAAATTGAAATGTCAGCACTGTACCTCGTATCTTTCATTGCAGCAAAAATAAACAGAAAGGACAGCTTTCGCAGAGAATCTAAAATTGTAAGTTTTGACAAACTGTTTCTACGATGCGTATAATTTAGGATCATAGCACAAGATTATTTTCAAGTCACTCAATTTGGACAAAAAAATAATAATGGGGGGGGGGTGACTAGCTTCCATAAGGACAACTTTTAGTAAACAATGGGGTGGGCCTCCCCCTGTATTCACACCTGTGCTGCAGGAACAAAAGATTTGTACTAGAGGGTGGGGGGGGGGGAGGAGGGCGGCTAACTTTCATGCATGTACAATAGCTCCTAAAAATATGAAAAATTCAAGCATAAATTACATTATGCACATCCATCCTTCCTTGCATACATGCAGTATACAATATAATATAGTAAGTTGATCTTCCCAAACCAGTATTTCTGTCCCCATGATAATTTTACCTCAAGCCGAATGTTCACGAAAAGACACGAATGTATATTTAGTAAAAATGGCTCAATCTAATACCTATTTTGGCTTTTGATATTTAAAATATAGATAAGATGTGACATGACTGCAGTGTATTTTGTAATGCGAAAAATAATATTTTGAGAGCATATAATATAGCTATATAATAAAAACTGCTCTAAAAAGATATGAAACTGTTTTTTTTTTTTTTTTCGTATCTGCTATAAAAAAACAACATTCAATTGCTAAATTAATTGAGCTTCGAAATTTCAAATTTAATATTGAGCTTAGATTATAGATATTAATTACTTCATTTTAATGTTCTTCCTTAATTCATATAAATATTGCGTATTTTTTTTATTTAACGACATCATTATCATTTTTATACTTGATAAAAATCACAAATTATTTTTTAATAATATCATAGGCCATTACAAATCATGCAAGGCACATATATCAAGAGAACTAATCAAAATCCAAAAGCACAGAAATTTGTTGTAATATAAATCAATTACAAAAAAAAAAAATCATACCCAGCATTGATCGAGGTTGATACACGCAACAAAATGATAAAAAAAAAAACAAAACACGAAGTGATGTCAACAATGAAAACTGGCTTACCTTGCACCTCCATCCTCTGTATCTCTGTCAGCGAATCTGTGTCCTCAAGTTTGTGTGGGACCCCCGACCGCGGCTGTTGCTACCGATCTGTGGCAGCTGCTGGCTCGCGCCCGCACACTCAAAAACGGCTACCGGCTTGTCCGCGCATGCGCCTTACACACCTTTGTGATTGGCCGCACCGCCACGCCTACCCTCTTATTAATGAGCTGTAGACTAAGCTAACTCGCTACCGGATTGCGCAACTTCGCAGCACCTACCAATGACGGTCACTGAATGCGTAATTGCATACCGATACTTGACTTGATAGAAACAATAGCAAGTATTTGCTGCTGCTTGGGAGGTGCTTTTTTTTTTCTTTTTGCAAGCCATTTATGCTAATTTAATTTTTTTTGCAGGTATTCAAAATAGTTATTAATTTGCAAGCAATTATATCTCCAACATATAATTATATAAGTTTTCAATTTAAAATAGTTTTAAATAATGTAATAGAAATCTGTTAGTAAAATTAATTAAATTTGAAAATACTATACTTTTCTTAATTAAATAAATTTGATAAGATAGTGACAAAAGGTGCATGCGGCGTGCGGAGATGGCGAAAATACATGGGTTTTCATATAGATTGGAGTATTAATTTTTATTGTTTCTTTCGAATCTTTGGTAAAAAAAGAGACTACATTAACGCTGCAGTGAAAGTTGAAATTTTAATAATTTAAATTTTTAATATTAAATCAATTTGGTTCTAAGATAAGATATAATATTTAATATATAGTATATAGTGACGAAATAAAGGTGGTGTCGGAAAAAGTTGCGGGACGCGGGACTTGATTGCAAAAATAGTAGTGTTTCATATTTATTGACTGTAGAGTATCTGTTTTTCAAAATTTTTGACTAATTCTTTAGTAAAAAAAAAAAAAAAAAAAAAAAAATGGCATTTTGGAACATCAACAAAAGTGAATCAAAAATCTGTTGATATTATATTATTGATGGACTACTCAGTCCTTCTCTCAGCTCTTTATCATCAATTTTACCTCACCCAAAATTGCAAATCTGCAACTCAATATATCTCTTAAGGGTAAGGTAACACCGATCAGCTTTTTTTTTTTTTTTTTTAGTTCCATTTGATTAACATGTAAACCTTAGCAGACACACAAAAATTCAGAATTTTTTTTCAGACAGATTTTAGTACTTAAAAGCCACAGAAAAAAAAATCAAAACAATTATTCGAACTGATTTTTTTTATTAAGTTTTTTAGTTTGGCCCGATGCTGCATGAAAAAAAAAAAAACGTCTTCTTGAATAATTGTTTTGAAATTTGTTCTGTGACTTGTAAGTACTATCTTTCAAAAAAAATTCAGAATTTTTGTGTGTCTGCTAATGTTAATCAAATGGAACTAAAAAAAACAGCTGATCGGTATTACCTTACCCTTAATAAATAAGAGCAGCAGTGCCAACAAATAAGGCAGAAGTAAAGTTGATGCATGATGGTGTCGTGAAGGTGTATACAATCGTTGATATTGTGTTTGCAATAAAAATGAATTACAATGGTATATAATATAACAAGTGCTGATCTCATTGCTGCAAGCAGTATTATAGCAATCAGATCACGGCGGATTCTCAAGTCATGATATCTTCTTTTTGAAGTCACCGCCCGCCCATATATACTACTTTATGTGAGGCTGATAACATGGCGGGGTGCGCCGCCGCCCTCTCTAAAAGTTATAACTGATGTTGCTGCCGAGTCAGAATTGGTCAGAGAAAATTATCATGTGACTATAAGGTTATACGCCGTGGCTTATGACCAGTTTCGATTGACAAGAAACTGTAGTTTGGAATCGCAGTTTTATTTTCACATAAAATTTGCTACATGAACATTACTGGCCTATATTATACCGTATGACCTTTCACTATTATGATGGAGAAAAAACAGGGAGGGATCGGCTCTTAATTAGATTTGACTCCTCGTCACTTTTATTATTATACCAATACTTTAATTTTTAAAAAAAAAAAAAAAATGCACTAGCTGATGCATAATTAAAATTTAAAAAAATATAATATTTATATAATATAAATCATAACCATATGTCCGCAAGAACTTGAAAAAAAATTCTGATAAAATCTTATATGTATTAACAATATAATTATAATAATATTAATAATATATTTTTATGATGTAATTTAATATTACATAATATCATATTAATATTTATGTAATTGACAAACTCCACACCCCACACCATATATAATATTTATATTTTCCAGATTCTTTGTATATAAAATATCATATGAATATTAAATTTAATTATCTTTTCTCTTCTGTTTTAAAAGGCTTGCTGGCGAAAGACACAGGACAGCAATAATAAAATATATGCTCGACAATGAGATGAATAATATAACACCTCGGGACACCTAGAACGTTATAATATACTCCATGCAGTTTAAATCTATATATATATATATATATATATATATATATATATATATATATATATATATATATATATATATATATATATATATATATATATATATATATATATATATATATAGTTCCTCCAGAAAAAATTATATATATATAAAAATAAAAAATCTGCATGCATATATGCATGCATATATGCATATAGATTTTTTATTTTGGAAAAAAGTAAGAAGAGCCCCATATATTTCATTTTAAGGGTAAGGTAACGCCACCAATGTTAAAAAAAATCCCTCACAAAAATTCTGAAAAAAATTTAAAATGTTCTCCTCTATACCCCCTATCAGTACCTAAAATATCAGGTATACAAATACGATCTAGTTTTTGAGTTATAAAATTTTAAAGTTGACTATATACTTTAACATGGAGAAATGAAACTCCCATGTTAAATTGGTCAACTTTAAAAATTCATAACTCAAAAACTAGATCGTATTTGTATACCTGATATTTTAGGTACTGATAGGGGGTGTAGAGGAGAACATTTTAAATTTTTTTCAGAATTTTTGTGAGAGGGATTTTTTTTAACATTGGTGGCGTTACCTTACCCTTAAACAATTAAAATCTCAAGTGGGACAATATTATATATACAAATAGAGCAGGGATGATATGCTGTCTTGTGAGGTATATATACGCAGCCAAGGTTACATGAATATAATTATAAAAGAGTTGTTTTTTCAGTGGTGTTGCAGTAAATAGTGCGATGCTTGTTTCCACGAAAGGACAGTAAAAAGCGAGGCAATGACGTCACGTTTCAAGTATGGCTACCGCCCGCACCAACACCCCCAGACTGTTGGTTATATGGAGACGATATAAAGTGTCGGTGGGATGACACTGGAAAAACGACGCTACCAACTCTCTTATTATAGTCCATCTTTATCAATTGCATGTGATAGTGCGTTTGATAATATAAATCTTAATATATTAAAAAATCTTTGATGTTTCTTGCATGGAAGAAATTATGCATAAACAATATTTATATTATTTATAATATTTTTTTTCCTAATTTATATAAAATATTTTTAAATAATATCCTTTCATTTTTTTTACCCTCTTAAAACCCAAAAATTGGAGAATTGTGCTGCAAAATACTATGACGTCTTGCAAAAAAGCAAACAATCTTATATATATATATATATATGGAAAGGAGTTGGCGTCACGGCGTTTTGCAGTATGATTTTATGGGCATTATGGGTACTTTTGGTAAAATTAAAATATATATGCAATACAAAAAATCATGCAATTAATGCAAGTGCAGTTGTCAACATTAATGCAGAAATATTATAATATAGGTTATTATAATTATATAAAAGGGAAAAAATCTGAGGAACCGCGTTTAGAAAGAGTAAAAAAAAAAAAAAAAAAAAAAAAAGATGTCACCTTTGTAAATTCTAAGGGGGGGGTATGGAGCCCCCAAGATCCCACCTTCTATAAAAGCCCCTTGAATGACATTGCGGCATAATGTGTTCCCTTTCTAAAACAAACTAACTGATCCACCCTCTCATTCAATATATTGGCTTATTGGCATTGCTATAACAAGTTGCTCTCATTGTTTCACCCCCACAGCTGGGGAAGTTGTTCCGTGTAATCCTCGTCAAATAGATGATCCGCCACCGACGGCCGGCTTTACGATGTTGATCCGACAGATTGGAGACACCAACTTGATTGGCAGCTACACGTCTGTCGCCGTGACATGACACCTCGAAATATTGGACTTCACATTTTCATGATTCAAACTAAAAGTTAACTCCATGATTACATTGTAGTAATCTATATTTGCATGCGATATTAGAACTGAGGGAACTATAGGAAACCTCAGTCAAGATGGTCGATAATTTATGTAAATTACTTCAGATGCATTATTAGTATTCAATAAATAATAAATATTCTTGAACTACTGCCAATTAAATATTTTGTTTTGTGACTTTTGCGGCTTTTATACATTTGGAATCAAATTCATGCAGCACTTATATCTATCGAATTGTGAGTCAATCGACATAATATATTATAATATGTATAGGAACCATTCGTTTTAATAATGAATATAAATATTATTCATTACAATATATGACGTCATATTAACATTTCAGTTATAAGAGGCTGTTTTTTTTTTAAAAAAAAATGTAAAATTTTGTTGGTTGAAACTGCAAGGATATTATATATATAAAAAAAATGACACGCGATTAAAGTGAATGACGTCACGAATCTGTGGATTAGTGATGAACTGATTAAACGACGAAAACCTAATTAAATGTGACAGTCCGTAGGTTGATCTCACTTCAAACTAAACTACACCAAATTGTCTGAAATAAATATTACAGGATCTATTTGTTGATTGATTTATTGCCATCACTCGTCGATTGCGACGTGTCCCGCACCTCCGCCGGACGACTAGCCGATCAGATTGGACCGACGGGCGACACTCGACTTTTATTGCGACGACACGTGTTGATGGGCAGCGACTTAATTAACGTCTGTTTGCCTCGTAATGAAGGCTCACCCGTGGCAATTAACACGGCCTGATAACACGGGGGTCTGCAGGGGGATGAGACGTAGTCGTTGTTCCAACTGAAACAGAGAAACGCGCACTCCAGCATGGTCAACTGCAAGATCACTCAAGAGATTTAACGAAGTATACATTACATATTATATATTTTACAAGGATACACCAGTTTATAACTCGCGGTGCATGGGATAATGGGTTAGGGATAAAGTAGAGAAAGGATAGTGGCCATGGCCTGTTTTTAGGCGTCCCAGCATTCACTGAGGTGAGACTGAGGGAACCGTGGAAAACCTCAGTCAGGACGGACACCTCTACTTTTTATTAATAGACCAAAGTGATGTCCAAAGCCTGGCGAATCACACACAAGTGCATTCTTTAGTAATTATTCATTTATATATTTTAATTTTTATATTATTAAAAATTTAACAGAGATAATTAAACTCAATTATAGGGCATTCACAATTGGCGGTTTAATCTAAAAAAAATGTTAGTACAGATCTGGTACTCCCTTATTTAGTATGCAGGTTCCAAGAAAGTTTAATCTGCATTATAAACACATGAAGAGGGAGTATTTTTTTTTTTTTTTTTTTTGCTTGCAAGGGAAAAAATGTACAATATTCTTTTGCATATCATGTAATAATATCGGCTTTCAAAAAGTTAATACAGATTAATTTTCATAATTTAGTAAAATGTATGAACTTAATATGGATATATCATTGTGAATTAAATTTGTATATATGCTATATATGCATGAATATTAATTATAAATTATTTTAAACAAATTACTTTAATATTTGAAATGTTTTTAGTTTTTATTCATTTTAACGTTAAATTTTTTATTATTTATAATTTAATATTTTTATATTTTAATTGCTTACATATTATGATTAATTATATTTACACATAATAAAAATTGGCAAAAAATTTTCCTGTGTTTTTTAATATAATTATTAAATTTATCAATTATAAATATATGAAGATGCGATGTACATGCAGAAGTATATTTAATATATTTTATATATTATCACAGTTTATTTGGGTCATTTATGGGTCATGCATGTGCATAAGTCGCTCTATAAAATAATCATACATATAATATGTATAAGAGCTGATCATAATAATAAAATAAATCCATCAGATTACAATCTAATACTATAACTTAAATTCTAAAAATTAACTAATTTTCTTAGGAAATTAAGTTTTATGAATTCAAAATTATTAAAATATATAAGATATTAATAAAGCCAAATGTATGTGTTGATTTGAGAAGTATAAGGCCTTATATATATAACCTCCTCCCATGCTGGCTGATGTAAGCTAATAATACGATCCGTCGTATTGTCTGTCGCTTTATTACCGACTGTTTACTTTGGTCTCACGATCAATATAATCCGAGCCAACAATTAGCTAACGTTGTCAGAAGGGCGGGGCGGCTCCCGGGGACCAACAATGCTAGCAACAATGCTACAATAAAATTAAAGACGGGCTTTTATTAAAGCGCGGGTGATTCTTATAATCAAAAGCGCAGCGATTGTTTAACATGTAAGCCTGTTTATATATAAATGCTGCTTATTATTAAGAGAGTGCAGGTAGCTTATCTGAGGGGTGTGTCGCATAATATTTAAGTTCGGTGCAGAGCTCATGTCTGCTGCTGTTTAGTATAGACGTCAAATAATAGAATGTAAAGTTAGCTTAATTATCTGTAGATAGTAATTAATAAAGAGGAGGTCGAGCGTGACGCAGTGCATTGACCGATTCTCGTTAGATCACCGAAGTCAAGCTACGTCGAGCGTGGTTGGTACTTGGATGGGTGATCGTTTGAAGTAAAAATTACGTTGCTCCCTAGCTCCCCTGGGGTAAATTCATCTCGTTTTTCACCCAGTGCAGTGATACACTTGTGTGTGGTTCCCCAGGCTTTGGACATCACTTTGGTCCATTGAGAAAAAGTAGAGGTATCCGTCCTTACTGAGGTTTCCCACGGTTCCCTTAGTCTCACCTCAGTGAATGCTGCAAGGATGTGTAACAGGCCGTGGCCATAACCATCCGTTACCTAACTTCTTTATTATATGCTTATCCCTATCCATTACTCCACCGCGAGCTCCATATATTATAGCCAGGGAATACCTTACACTGAACAAAGGTAACGTTTATGCAATCCCGAGGTGTATTATATATATTATGAAGCTATATGTATACAGTGACAAGTACACGCTTCCCATACTCATTTTAACCGAAACTATAAAATAATTTAATTACTTGAACACTTGAGTAATTTTCACTCGTCAGCAGAAAAGCAACGTATTAAGTTATTACAAGTCTTGACAAAGAAATCCTTTAAAAAAATTGTGACTGGAAAAAGTAATAAAAAATAATAAAAAATAATAATTATGTATATCGAATGAAATGGTAATTAAATTTTATTTTAGTTTACTGTTTTTTAACAGCTTAACTGAGGAGGGAGATAAAAAAAAACTCCTTTAACTCGACCCTTTTCTAACTCCACTTTTGCTATGGGAGTTGCCGTCATATTTTTTGTATATTTTTAGTGGTTGACATGATTGACATGTTGGCTGGTCACGTTGTTAAATTAATATTGCATAAATTTCCTGTTCTATTGTTAGACCAAGAAAATAAAATCAGAAGGCGTTATATTCTTTTTTCATTTAGGGAAGAGGCACAAGATGTGCCCAGCATCCAAATATAATAATTTATTCCTGATGCATGAAAATTTATATTGCATATTTGAATAGAAAACATCGAGTTTATATGATACTGTCAATATTTTTCAAATTATTTGAACCTTCTAACATCCTTAAAATCATGCTGCAAAAATGCTGTGACGTCATAGTCAAGCAAATATTTTAATATGCAGGCATAGGGAAAGATGTTACATGATTATGACGTCACAGTGCCTTTCTCCTTTTTGATTTTGAGGGCAAAAGAATAAAAAAAAAAATTGACAATACGTAACTCGAAGTTCTCTATATAAAAATTTCATGAAGGTTGAAATGAAATAAAATGAAATTTATTAGATAGCTTCCGCTAATAATATTACATCAGTATAAATATATTTGTAGTACATTCAATTCATACAAAATTACATTTTAACTAATATAAAGCCGGTATTACACGATACCATTTTGCCTACAATTTTCATCTCCATAGAAACAAATGGAGTTGGAAGTTTTCTTGTAAGGAAAATTGTATGCAATAATTATATAGAAAAATTGTATCGTGTAATACCGGCTTTAGATGAATTAATAATAAATTAATGTAAAATTAAAGATTAAATTATTTCTTACATTACTAAAATACAGTAATGGATCAGGAACCCTGGGAATTAATACAATATGAAATATGCAATTTTCAAGGAACCAGTACTTATTAATTAATTAGCTATGCACATACTGAGATAAATACATTATATATGTATCGGTCACCATGCAGTGCTGTTTATTATATTTATGTTTGTTATCAGTCCTCACTTCTGAAAAGTTCCTTTCTCTAGACTTGTTAATCACCATGCATGCCTCATAAGAATAACACAGGGCACGGTGATTAATATAAAGAAGGGAACTTTTCAGAGGCGAGGAGCGTACAATACATTAACGAGTGCTGATTCCCAAATCCCCCTCCTCTTTGGCTCCTCAAAAATGGTGCAAAAAAAAGGAGGAAAGAATAGGGTAACAACAAAAGTTAATAAAATATAACATTTATTTCAACTCGGGCAGTAATATATTAGTCAGCGAGTATTTTTTTTTTAGCGAATTTTCCGCGTCCTGTCTATTACCCCATGTAGGAGTATAGAACCTATTATTACGATTATTATTTAAGAGCTATAAATTATCAAATAACTCCTTCATGTTTCAAGTTTTACATACACGACCTTAAATTTTACCTTTCTCATTATCTCTACGTCGCGGCAGTCGTGTGAAAGTCAGCGGCAATGTTGATGCTTCTCATTAGAGGTAATGAATGATTAATTAGAGAACAGGTGGACGCTCCCAAATTACGCAATGTTTACCTGCCGAGTTTGCCGAGGTCACTGCTAATTTGCGTGTTGATTCCGTGGGCAAAACAAATAGTCTGATTTATGTAAAGAAGTCGGTAGCTAGTTTGCTGTAACAAAAATAGAAACACATCCATAGTTGAAAAATTACGTCTTCAATTAATCTTTTACATGTCTAAACCTAATCTTTTTACTTCTAAAAATCTTATTTCCTCTTCGCTCAAAGTGGGGATGAAATGAAGACAATATTTCTAACATTTTAAAATAAGTAATCACGTCTTACATATTTAGTATATTTTAATCGATTGCAAATAAATCCCCAAAATAAATCATCTTTAATTTTTTAGGTATATAATTATTTATATTATTAATATATTTATAAGTTTTTATAACACCTGTAATCTAGACTACAATTTGAATAATTATTACAATATTATATTATTTGATATATACATTTATAATGCCTATATTACACGATAAAATTTTTCTGATTATTGTATACAATTTTTCCTTACAAGAAAATTTAATCTCCATTTGTTTGTATGGAGAGGAAATTTTCTTGCAAGGAAAAATTGTATTCAATTCAACTATCAGAAAAATTGTATCGTGTAATACCGGCCTTATTATACCAGATTTACCAGAGCAATTATATAATATGATGCAATATACTGTTATAAAAATTGGTATATATAATATACTGTAATTATAATGAAGTTTAATATTTATAGATATTTTTTGTAGATCATTGGAAAAATTTCGCTGTATATCAGCAAACGAGTGCCTTAATTATTTCACCATTGTACATTAGGTGAATTTGGTGTCGTACTGTAATATACATTGATATATATCCAGATCCTTGCTATTCAAATAATATAGTTTTTCTCAATATTGGGAGTTTTATAATCATGCAACGTTCCAGCTTTGCAAATTTTCCGTTATATGTATTTTATAATAAATTTCTAAACACTATATTGTTATATAATATTAGCGTAAATTAGCATTTTCCATAAATGTGAAATATCATTGTAACTATATTGATTCTCCATTAGTGTTGTCGGCGTCATTTTCCTGCAATTTACCCGCTAGAGAGTGTATCATCGCTTGAAGGTAATCGTCAAAGCTTTTTTTTTTTTCTTGTGTCGGCAGGGCGGTTTCGTTTGAAGTAGAGAGCATTGACGAAATCATGAAAAGAGCCGCTGAAGTGACACTAGGCGTATATGTGATAGTAGCAGTACGTGCAACCTCATCCTATACCATCTGATGTGTGTTATAACTGCCCCACACACCCGCGTATGTGATAGTAGCCCTATATATAAATGTTTGTTATATGTTTATAACTGCTCCAGAAGCAAAGTTTGCATTGCAGGTATAACTTCAGCCCGTGCAGATTTTGATCTAAGCTATAAGATGCATTTTGAAAAGTAAAAACATATATCGTATTTTAAATTATCAGGGCGTAGGTAAGAGGGGGGAAAGGAAAGTTCTAGGGGGTAACTAATCACGAGTTGATCCCCCGTATATTTGAAAAATAATAATTCAAATAATATTTATTCATCTCACTTACAAGACAAGTCAACATATGTATAGTACACATTGCATAAAATAAAATTGCATAAATAAAATATAATATATAGAGATTCATCTACTTCATATAGCACCTCCATTGCATGCACCTCGAATATTCATTAAGTATTTATATTAAGAGCAACCTCCGAAATACCGCGTGTTTCGCATTTTTCCTTGTGTCTATATAACGCCAAAATACGTATCATCGTGATTTACATTATACTTGCCCTAGTTGAAAAATTACGTCTTCAATTAATCCTTTACACGTCTAAACCTATAATCTTTTTAACTCTAAAACACATATTATTTCCTCTTCGCTCAAAGTGAGGATGTAATGGAGGCAATATTTCTATAAACATTTTATGCCCAAGAAGAGGAGAAAAGACGTAATCTCGTATTTTCCCTCTTTTTTTCCCCTCTAAAATGGTGCAAAATAAAAGCGAATTAGACAAGGAGAAGGCTTAATAGCGAATGAAAGATGACATTCATTTCAACTCGGGTATGATATATTGATTAAATTGATCAAAACCTCGTCGCGTAAAAGTATACAAAAAAAAAATAATTAAAATGCAAGAGATCTTATTATTTCTATAAAGTTGTCACATTCTGTATCTTTTTGCAGTTCAGAAAATCAAGGTAACGTTTGTGGTGTCTCGAAGTGTAAATTCCCGGTACGTGACGTTCGGCTGCAACAATCTGGAGCCACCAGCACGACGGGTGCTCCAATTGCGCACCGCCGTGTGTGTGCAGAGCGGGCGTCGCCGCCTCACTTTTCTGTAGAAGCGCACACTGCTGGGGAAACGACGATAATAAAGACTACAACGTAAATATAGCGGGAAACGTGTGATATAGACGTCTGACAAGGGGCAATTAGCGACCTGCTTAATTAAGGTAAAGTCATTGCGACATCAGTCGTAGGAAACGCCCCTCTTGTGTGTTATATATATATACGTAAAAAAATGTTAAAATTAACTACGAATAAATTAACATGCAGGTTAACCCGAGTTGAAATAAATTTCATCTTTTATTCGCATTTTGCACCATTTTAGAGGGAAAAAGACGAGAGTACGTGTTCTTTATAATTTATAATACAATTGAGCATAAAATATTAGAAATTTTGTTTCCATTTCATTCTCACTTCGAGCGAGGAGGAAAAAATATTTATTTATTTATTTATTTATTTATTTATTTATTTATTTATTTATTTATTTATTTATTTATTTATTTATTTATTTATTTATTTATTTATTTATTTCAACCAAAGTACAAATACAAAATATATATTACAAAAATTAGGGTGCGGATTGCAACAAAGCACCGATGGCACTATTTCACTAAAAAGTGGTTACAATCCTTTATATAACTACTGAAAAAAACAATCATTAGCTGTAAGCTTGTGTCAAAATAAATATATTTTTGGGGTAAAAAGATTATAGGTTTATAGATGTGTATAAAGGATGAGTTGAAGACGTCATTTTTCAACTATTAGGGAATATATACAACTCCAAGCGGGGATATAATATAATATTATATATATACATGACCTATTAAGCTTAAATATATATTATAGTTTTTTCCATGCACTTTGTATACCCCCCTTCTCCCTCCATGTATGAATTAATTAGCACCTTAGATTTTTTTTCCCTCGATGCATGCCTTACCATGTATGATTATAAATTTTTTGTACTAACTTTTACATAATTATAAACAAAAACATTAAAAGACAAGTTAAGAACATTAAACAAACACATGCAATGATGAAATTATTGAGTTTCCTTAATTTCAAATTTATTATGTTTTACAGTAGATCAAAGTTGATACCAGTTTCAATGCGACACAGTTACATAACACAACAATTATAGTTATATTAATTTAACTTTTCATCCGGAAGTAACCGGAAGTAACCGGAAGTAACCGGAAGTGTGAAGTTTATCGGGTATTTTTATTGTTATTAAGTTTTGAAACTTCGCAGATTATATTTTTGTGAAATAAAATATAGGAAGTCTAGGAACCCTATATATTTCCGGCTACTTCCGGATTATATATTATATAAATTTAACTGTATTTTAAGCACCAGAGACTGTGAGAGTAGCATATTGGCGTATATAGAGGCAGGGGCAGATTGCCTGCCGCTCGCAGCCGCGGGTGCTTCCGGATCAAAGCTCCTGCTAATTCAGTTTACCTACTCCGGAATTGGCAATCTGAACATACAAACCATCGCGCGAGCCGCCGGCAAAAGTAATTTGAATATACCCTTTATGTCATGCAAAATATACAACCTCATTTTAGTAGCTAGATACAAAGGAAATTCTATCAGCTTTGTAATGCATAGCGATTCTTTGATATATTACAACTTTTTTTTATAAAAGGAAATTTGTTATTCCATATCTCTTTATAAATTTTAAACTGAGAAGAAAATATATTTAGACTAATGTAATTTTATATACGCGATATAGCTTGTAATTATGTCACAAAAAGTTATAATAATATAGCCTTCCAAGTCATGTGTATAAACAAAAAGTTACTGCATGAATCTAATTTTAGTAATTTCAATGTTTTAACATATCCCTTGCATGCATTTATTTACGGCAAGTCTGTGATGTTTGATACAATTTATCTTTGATTTTCAAAAGTCAGCAGAAAACGTTTTTTTAAACAAAAATCAAATTCAAGGGGTAGAGGGGGGGGGGGAGGGCTATACATACAAAGTAATTGCAAATTGAATATACGTAATAATGTATTGACTTTTGGGGTTTATAAATACGTAAATCCAAATTATCACTACACTCTCGCAACGAAGTGTTTCTGAAACACTTGTCTGAAACGGTTAAAGTGTTTCGTTTGCGGCTTGAAACACATTTTCGTGTTTCAAGCCGAAATCGTAAGTGTTTCGCTGGCCTTTTCCCGTTTCAGAAACACTTGTGAAACACTTTAAATGTTTGAAACACTTAAAGTGTCTCGCTTTGGTGAAACACCAAATGTGTTTCCAAATTTTCGACCAATAAGGGAGAACCTCCCACCAAGCCAGTTTGTTAGCAAGATGGATGCTGGTAGCGTCATGCACGGTGTTGGTGTCAAAAAATCATTGAAATGTAGCTTAATTAATTCCAATAACTTTTAAGTAATGATTGCAGAGTTACCGTGAAATATCAGTAAATCATTTTAACAATAGTCACAAGTGGTAGCGTTTGTATCATTTTGATACAGTGTAGTAATTACATGTGCCCTCTCTGCCAAATTTTCTAACGATCACCTAAGGTAATTAAATTTTATTTCTTATATTTCATTATCTATATTTGTATTATAATGTTTCATTACTACGTTCATGTTACCTGGAGCTAATAAAGTGCAATATTTTGTGTAATTTTGAGTGATTAACGAATTTGTTAATATTCATTGACGGCACTAACCAAATCCTCCTCCGCGCGCACAGCGGGAGTCCTCCGCGAAAGGGATCCCTCCGAATCCGAAACACTAAATGTGTCTCAAGAATCGAAACACGTAGAAGTGTTTCGAAAATCGAAACACTTTCATGTGTTTCAAATAAGGGGGCATCCGGTGAGACACAAAAAGTGTCTCGTTTCGAAACACTTCGTTGCGAGAGTGATATTATAATATTATATAATAGAGGGGAAATCGGGAAATATACATATCATGCCATGGGCCATATGGTGGGCAGTGGGTGCAACGGGGATAGCTAGAGCTTTCTCCGATTAATAAATTGATTCTTATGCACCCCCTTTGCCAAATGACTGAAAGATTATTCCCCCCCCCCTCTCTCTCTCCCTTCTTTTCTGCATGTCTCTCTCTTTTTTACCTCGGCTATGACGGCTATTATATAGCAATCAGCTACTATGATACTATATAAGTTATACTGAATCTCAAGGTGTATCTTGTAATGATAATTTATAATAAGATTTCTTCATCCTTCTATTCTCCAATACATAATTTATTAGATTCATGCTATGATATTTACCACCCCGGTAAAAGCACGGACTCTTTTCTTTACTGCATGAAAGTCCAGAGCCACAAAACCATTGTTGGCCACCAGCTTTCTAGCTGATTGTTGACGCTAACAATAACGTGACCTCGGCAATATATACGCACCATATCTTCGCCGCGGTCATATGCCTGGCAATGCAATTGCTTGCCTGTCTACAATGAAGTGTGTACAAACTAAAATGTTTTATATAGAAATGAATTGTCTGGTGTTTTCAAGAGACAGCATCACCGTTACCTCTGCAATGTTTGTTCACGCTGACCTGTAAAACTATTAAGGGTAAGCTAACGCCACCAATGTTAAAAAAAAAAAAAAAATCCCTCGCACAAAAATTATGAAAAAAAATTAATATGTTCTCCTCTACGTCCCCTATCAGTATATAGCTAAAATATCAGGTATACAAATACGAGCTAGTTTTTGAGTTATTAATTTTTAAAGTCAACTTTAAAAATTAATGATTCGAAAACTAGTTCGTTTTTGTATATACCTCCTGATATTTTTACCTACTGATAAGGTATATAAAGGAGAACATTTCAATTTTTTTTTTCATAATTTTCATGAATGGGATTTTTATTAACATTGGGCGTGTTATCTTACCCTTAAGGTTAAACTGGGTGTCATACTCCCAAAATATTGAAAATTTGCATCTCTTTGTTTCTATATCATACATGAGACAGGGGTAACGTTCGAACTTTTCCGAAGTGTACAGACAGCATAATAAAGACGCAAAAAGCACTTAAATTCACGCTGATTGTAAAATTGGAATTGATTTTATAAAAATAAAGATTCTACTTTATAATTTAAAAACAATTTTTCGATGTACCATTTTTGTAACAATGTCATATTTAGTGAACACATCTGTGAATGGACTGCTCAGCAATATTTTTCATTTGCCCCATGGGCTCTTGTTTAATTTAGAATTTTGACTATAATTATATTAATTATATTAATATATGTAATGTGATATATATTATTGTACACTGTACAGAATTTATGACCACGAAAGCGATGATAAAACAAAACAGAACAAAATAAAATAATTTTAAAACGCCCTAATAAAGTAAAATCAGTAAAAAAAATACTTAGAAAAGTAATAAAGTTGTGGAGAAAATGAGAACGACGTCATGAGCAGGAGCTCTCGATGTTCTTGTACACAAAAAATTGTAACAAAATGCTGGGAGTTGTTTTTTGTGGACGAGAATAACAATTTTTTTCTAATACACCTCTCTCTTTTTTAAAGCAGTTAAAAAAAGTTACAAAAAAATATCGTATTCATACATTTCCACTATGAGTTTAGTGTTTCACTCTTTTTAAACCTATAAAACCGAGTTATATATTTTTAAAGGAATATTCATAATTTTTAAAGCTTTCTTTTTTTTTTCTGAAGAAGCAATAAAATTTTGTTGCTGCCGATTGTGTTGCATTAGTCGCGGCCGGGGACGTATTGAATTTCAAGTGTCGTAAAAACGGTAGTGACCGCGAGCTCATTGTCATTGTGGCTTTCTCGCTCTTCTTGGATAGTCAAAACATCCAAGTGTGGCAAATCGGGCCAACAATGTAAGCCTAACCCCCTCGAGCACTGGCAAAGTATTTAGTTTTGTGTTTACCTTTGAGAAGTCTCGTGGCATCGACGTCTGATTTTTACAGCACTGTACATTCGTTATCTTGGAAAATTTCCCACTTGCAGCCTTGTTAATCACCATTCCCCGTAAGAATAACATATAGGGCATGTCATGTATATAACAATAAGGCTGCAAGTAGTAAATTTTTCAAAGCAACGAGTGTACCTTAATTCGTATCTTGTGTGATTTTTTTACATTCTCTATATAGAATTTTGTAAAATTTTAACTTTTATTCTATAATAATATCAATATCAATAAATATAGTGGTATTAATTAATACTGACGTATATCTTCACCATGCCAATCTTTAAATATCATTTTTTTTAGTATATAATTTTTAACCTATTGGAGCATTTTTCCTACTGCAACAATGCGAAAAAGGTGCAAAACAGTATTTTTTAAACATTTTTCTAATTTTTTTTTCTTTCTTGCATTTAAATGTATATGTGTTTAAATCAGGGCTTATCAAACCATACATCAAAAAATCAATCTTATAAAATCAACTCGGTTATTTATCAACGATGCAACATAAATGAAACTTCTCCATTAATTGCTTGCTGACAAATTGGAAACATACACCAAAAAAGTACATCGTGGGAAGGGGCTACTATCATAATACTAGCTCCTAGCTAGGGAGGCTATCACTCGACCAGTGAGGACATAATAACGAGGGGCTGGCGAGCAAACACTCTGCCATAACTGGAGCAAAGTAAACATCGCCGATGTCGTAAAAATTAATGTGAGGCAGTAATTAACTGATGGTGTTGAAAATTAAATTAATTTGACAACATGATGTTAATTTTTAAAATTTATTATTTGGAAATTTAAAAAATATATATATATTAGTCACATTCGTTCAAGCAGATGTGGATCCAGAACAAAATTATTTATTTATTATTTCTCCCTTTACTCCTTCAAAATTTTCGAGCATACAATGTACTTGAGAAAATAATAATAAAATACGTGCATGATTATTAATGATTATTACGTAAATAATAATTTATGAACCAATAATAGCACACATGACACAGATTATGCATAAATAATGTCTTAAAATGAACAACCTGCATGAAATTTTATTGTGTTAATATTTGGAGAGGAAACCTCGAGCTAGAGTTATCAATTGACAATTTTTTTTTATTCTTTTTTAAAATTTTAAATTTATTCTACAAAACGATTTGACATCACAAATAACGCGTCTTCCTCCTATATGTTTGCAAATTTAATTTTTGCATGGCTCTGACTAAGTTTTGCAGTTTTTAATCAGTTAAAAAAATATGAAAAAAATAAGGCTGCTCGCAGACAGCATCGCATCGTATGACTTCGTATGATAAAAATTTAAAACGGTTCTAAATGAGAAACTTACGATGTCATATATACCATACGATACCATGCGAAGCTGTGTGTGCGCGCATTACCTGATCGCATAGTTTCTTAACTTTTTTATCATACGCTGCGAAATCATGCGATTATGTCGGCGACTAGCCTAACTCTATATCTTCAAAAATGCAGCAGGTCATAATTAAGTACACATTGTGTTATCACTAACGTTAGGGATGCTCCTTATTGTCTGGTTCTCAGGAGTTCACACTGTGGTCTGGCTAGTGTCCCTCGCTGCTACCGTGGCCAGATGACAGCCAGATAATCTTCATCCGGGCCAGACAGTAGCATCCCTTTTTACTTTTTACATGTCTTTATGTTCATGGGCATTATAATGTATTTTTTTTTAAATATTTTAATTTTTTATATATTTATATTTTTTTTATATAATATTGCAGTAATTTCTCATAGAAGCAATATTTAATATTTACATATATATATATATATATAATGGACGGTGACAATTATTTTAAAAACACGATAAAAATTATCTTATAATAAAATTTCATCGCCATAATACAAATGGATTTGTTTCCTTGAATAAAAAAAAAAAAAAGTTTGTAATAATTGAAAAAATTGTATAGTTTAATAACGGCTTATAAAAGAGTACAATTAATTTTTTATAATTACTGTAAAAGCTGTAATATATTTTATTGAAAATTTTGCCTTGTTTTTTGAATTTCACAGTGATCTCTATATATATTCTCCATAATACCAATTTATAATGTAACATTTTAAATTTTATAAAAATAATATAAAAAAATAATAAATATTACTAATTAATTGTAATAGTTTATCATTCATTTCAAACATGCAATAAAGTTTCAATAATTATTATATCTGATATTGACCAATGCAGAGTGAAATTGCTTATTCTTTGAAATAAACAAGGAATTACTCTGAATAAAATTTCCTCAGATTTACTCATATTATCAGTAGCTAAATCTGAAAGGTTGTTGTATAATTTGACGCGATCGACTCTCTCTTATATATCCCGGTGAACGGCAGGCAGGTAACGGCGGCTAAACGGCCGTGTAAACGCCCGGACTAAATCACAGGCGAGATTAGCTCGCGTTCCCACGCTGCGATAGATGCCCCAAATGATAGAAGCTTCAAATAACAACCATCAAATATGTGGGCCAGTATAATAACAATGTTTATGTGTAATCGACTTACAACAATCAGTGCAAACAAACGGAATAACTTCTTTCTGAATGTGCATGTTTATATTTGTGAAAATTTTATACCATGGAGATTCAAAAATGAATGAAGAAATTAGAGGAGAAAATTAATTAAAATTTGTCACAATATTTTCATGGATCTGTATGAATCTGTATGCATGATTTATCAAATAAACCATTCATTTATCATAGCAAAAATCTGATTCTTGATTTTAATTAATTTGATTGTGTATTTATAATAAGAATTATTTATATTTATTTCATTATAAATTTATTATAAAAACATTGAAAATATTTTAAAAACACTTTTGATTTTTGGTATATACACAGTATATATATAATTAAGTATATTACTACTATAATTTATTTTATAATATATACATAATTATTGTATATTTTTTGTCAATTTAATATACAGATGGACCAAGGTTATAACAATGTAACTTTATTGGTTCATACAAATTATATAAAAATCCTTTCTTCTTCAAGGACCATATACAATTAATGCTATCAAAATTATAACCCTTTTTCATACGCATCAGATTCACTTTTTATAACTTAAAAAACGCTTTTTCTCGTACAGTACGCCAGTTCAAATCTTTCTGTATACATGTCAAAGAAAACCAATGTTTCAACTTCAAAATTTATTTCTACAAACTTTTTGACCCCCACAAATTAATAATAAATTCGTTTTTTCCGTGAATAGGTATCATCAAAGATAAAATTTGCAGCATTTTTCTAATTATCAACAGAAGCGAATGTTTCCACGAACCGAGTTGATTGGCTCGGCAGGTAGTTGCCGCCTGCAGGTAGTCGCCGCGGTACCTGCAGGCGCCGCTAGGGGCGGGACACGTCAATCATGGCACGTTGGAGGCGCCACCCCGGCGTCTGAGAGGGTCGAATACCGCGGGGAGGAGGGGGAGGGGAATTAGGGCTGTAAGTTTAAAATAATTATGGATCATTACCAATTATTATAATTAAAATTATCGTCATTAAATTTCTGTTTGATGAAATTGAACAATTATAATATATAATCGACATAAAAAAGTAAATTTTAAATTGTTTTACTATTATATATTAAAATTGTATAATATAATATTGCATTTTTTAAACAAATAATATGATATTATTTTCTATAATTATGTACATTTTAGTCAGAAATAGTGAAACATGCAGAGCAGTGCGGCCCTGCTGCGTGCATATTTTACGATAGTATATTATGTTCCACATGCACAGTTATTTTTTAAAACTTTTGGAAGTATCTTATATCGTAAAAAAATTAAATACACACTATAACTACGTCAATGCTCATTCTTTTGTTATTGAAGACTTTTTTCTTTACATTTTTAAAAATTAATATTTTCTCAAGAAAAATAGGTAACAAAAATTATATAGTGTATATATAGCTCATAAATTTAAAGTTTTATTGTTCTTAGAAAATGAGAAAAAAAAAATCATAACTCGTAAGTCATAACTTTTTATGCACCCGCGTGGCAATCAAATCCTGCTGCATGGCATGACATTTTATATTATATAATGTTCACTTCTCCTCGCCTTTGAATAATTCCCTTCTGCAGCCTTGTAAATCATCATGCCTCATAAGAATAACACACGGCATGGTGATTAAAAAGGATCTAGAAGGGAACTTTTCGGAGGCGAAGGAGTGTACAATTAATTAAGGAGTGAATTCTAATAGCTGGATTATAAAGAAATACATTTGCAAAATATATAAATTAAATATTAAAAGGAAAAAATAAAAGCAATCGATCAAAATTTGACAATTATTAACAATATAAACTCATTCTTGCTCGCTCGAAAAGTTCGTGATCGAGAAAGAGAGCTAGAGGTTAGTAAATAATGCAGCTCTGAAATCGATGAGATTAATGATTAAAAATTTAGTTTAATTAAGAATGTAAAGAAATCTAATATCGTGCATGCATAAAAGTTCATGATAGCTTCAGGCTATCTTTAATTGCTTTATAAATTTTAATTCTAAAAATAAAATAAAACATTAATTTTACATTATTTCTGAACATTTCTACGTTGAAAGTTTGTGGAACCAAAATACTTGATGTTCAATGATTATTTATTTATTTATATAGCTCGGCTGAATTGCAGTAATATATATAAACTGCATATATTTATACAGTATGATAATAATATAATAATGCATACAATAATTCAAATGTAAGTAAAAAACACATGCACATTTCATTATATTTTTTATGAAAATTTTCTTCTTGTTTTATAATATTTTTATAGTTAATAAAATGCAGTCATAAGAAGTTGCATAAATTTAAGGGGCATAGAAAAAAAATCGGTTCTCTGCGAAATTTATTTCTCATCACCATGCAGCAGTATATATATATATATAGAGATTTTATATTGTATGGTATGCAGTAATATGTAATACATTTAACTGCTAATGTTGCAATGTAGATGCCTGATGATGAAATAAAGCCTCAATTATTGAAACAAAAATCTCTCGCATGTTTTGCAGTTTAATGTCGTTTTTGCCCCCGTGTTAAACAAACCTCTCGGAAGGCCATGAAATTAAATCGTTCATTTAGCATGGGAACTTGAAAACAAAACGTCTGATCATTATTTTGTCGTTAGGAATTATTTAGCAATAAAACATTTATGTGTTTCTTTTGTAGCTCCGAAATGTCTTTACAAATTAAAAGCCATGTAATTTGTATAGCACATATTTAACTGCTTTGTTACTCACTGGTTTTTTGTCTTTATTATTTTTTATGGCGTAATTTGACCCGAAACGAATTATTATTTGTGACCTAGAGGCCTTTTTTTTTTCATTAACCAACTTGTACATCCATAGCAGTTAATATTTTTTATTAAGCTCGCTCTTTACAGCAGTAATGTATATTTATATAAATAGTCAACATTATTATAAAACAGATATTTTATAGTTAATTATATAAATAATTAATTAATTGATATTTTCCATTTTTTTTTTGTTTTATAATTTGTAATTACATATTGTATTATACGCACATAAAATTATTATTATTTTTTTAAATTTCTCAACCCTAAAAGTACATGGAAATCTGAGACTTTAGATATTATATTATAAAGACAATATTATGAATATATATAATTAATTAATTAATTAAAACATATTAACAATCATGAGGTTTTTACATGTTATATTATTTGTATTGTATATAAATACTATATATTATAGTGAAGCTTCTTCATCGTAATTCAATTAATAAAATTATATATAATTTCCTGGTAATTAAGTTGAGTTTTTGGTCTTAGTTGAAAATGCATATTGCCGGTTTTGAAACTAATTAAAAGCAACTCATATATTATGAACTATACGGATTTCGGAAAAAATAAATCTTTTACGAACCAATTATAATTTTTTCTACGAGCTTTTATATTTGATCACTTATTGTTCGACGGCAATTAATATTAACATCAGTGTATAGGGTCTCTGTATTAACATTTTTCTCGCAACTATAATATATGTGTGTTCACTCATAGCGTATAATACGCTCTGGTTCATTGGTTCAGCACTTTATTTCATAATTTTTTGATTAAATTAAATACTGATAGTCACTGTTAATTTTTTATTTGTCTTGAGCATGTTATTATAGAATAATTTCTTTATTTAGGCGATGTTTGGCCATAAGGCCATTCTACCACATAACCTCTGTACAGTATACAAATTACATAATACATATTATTAATAATAATATGAAATGATGTATAATATATTGAACAATCATTCATGAAGAACAAAAGAAAATAACATGCATGATAAACACAGGGGGTAAAAAATACGGAAAAGGTATTTTAAAAATTATCCCTCCTTTTTTTTTTTTTTTCAAGAAAAAAAAGTTGAGTTACGGATTGCGCACGTGACGTCATGATCAGCTGACATAAATGTCACTTGACAACCCATAGAGTTAATATTATATAGAGAGGTTATCCGGTAGGTGGCGCTCGTCGCCTCGGAAGCGCGCGAGAGGCTAGCTGACGTTTGAAACGGGCGTCTATGACGTCACTATAGGAACTAACAATGTTAAATTTAATTCAGTCAATACTGCTCTGCATACAATGAATGTTACAAAATAAGCATAAAAACAGGTTAATAAGTATTGCAGTTGTAAGCAGTATTTTTTTAGTAGGCGATATGCTAGAAATAAACGTAATTGGAAATGTCAAAAAATAATCATTTTAGGTTGGTACTCCTACAGCTGCTAACAAACAATAACAACGCAACATGGATCAAAGAACGTTCTTTTGACATGGATTGAGGTGTTGGAGAATTATTAGTTGGTGCTGCTCCGAAGAAACAAAAATGCAATGTACTTATGTGAAATAGTGTAATTATTAGGTTTTCTGTACAGTTTATTATGAATTTAAGACGTCATGTGAATGAAATTAAGCTAGTGAAACATCAGGTCAAAAGGGATTCGGGCCATACAACAGGAAAAATAATGGCATTTCCTTTCATAGGTACGTATATGCAAACACAAAGTTTTTTTACGTAGAATAAATATAGTAAAAAAATAATAAATAATAAAAAAAAAAGTATGCATTCTATTCTACCTATTCTATTTATTTACATATGCATACCTTTGGTTATTGACTATATACAAAGTGCAACTATATACTAGCTAGAGTAGGTACAGTACATATGCATAAATTTTGATATTAACAGAAACTTACAAAACATTCACAAAGAGATCATGCACGCAGGAGAGTGCCTTATCTCTCCTCATGGGCCATATATGCAAGATAGGGAACTTCAGGGGACGTAAAGCTCCACATCCCCTCGTCTATTCAATCCCCTTGTTTAAAATATAAGTGCTTGCCTAAATGCCTAAACCTTCTGCCTATAACCTGCTTAATTGAATTATTAAATCATGATTTTATTTTATTTTTCAGGTTTCCAACAGAGAAAGACGTACGGAAGAGATGGGAAGCAGCCATCAACACAGCAAGAATATCAGCAAATCTTAGCCAACCTGATGCGCCACTGTGGGTTTCTGCGAGATATGACGTTCTTTGTTCTCAACATTTTTTGCACGCATACTATGAGAACAGTGGATGGACTGCAGTACGCAAATTGCGTAGGGGAGCAACACCAACAGTATTCAAATATGCCTTCCCACAGAATAGCATGGTAATTAAGGAGCAAAATCAATCTGAAATATATTACTGTATGCAGTACACAAATATCTTTTGAATTAGAGTCAACAAGGGGCATTCACAAAGCCTTAAGCCTTAAGTCCACAATTAAGGCTCAATAATTTAAGACCAGAAATTTTGGGTCTCAAAAACACGTCTAAAATCAAGCTTTAAATTATAGAGCCTTAAATGTGGCCTTAAGACTTTGTGAATGCCCCTTAACATGTAACAAAGTTAGTTAGACTTTCTAAAGCTACCGTACAGTAGTTCATATTAAACCGAAATCCACAAATTTGTATCATGCATGGGTTCTACATAAAAAAGAAGAAACATGAAATACCGTACAGTTTCATACATACGTAATTTCATCGGAAAACTTGACAAAGGTAATGGGCTTACGGGGTGTCATTATTTTACTGGCTCAATCAAAAGAGGATGTCGAAAAATATCGCTTAGATTTTTATGCGATTTTTTTAAGCACTGCATCATACCTAGAATGGAGATTAAAAATGTCTCTTGATCTGGAGGCTCCATCCGCAACGCCTATGACGTCATTACATTCTTTGGGTCAACTATATAATGTTTCTAAACAAACACGTTGCTATGGAAACAAATGATAATTTTTAATAAACAAGCAACAATGCAATAATTTTTTACAAGTGTCATATAGTTGACCCAAAGAATGTAATGACGTCATAGGCGTTGCGGATGGAGCCTCCAGGTCAAGAGACATTTTTAATCTCCATTTTAGGTATGATGCAGTGCTAAAAAAAACGCAAAAAAATCTAAAGGATATTTTTCGACCTCCTCTTTTGATTGAGCCAGTAAAATAATGACACCCCGTAAGCCCATTTAATCAACAATAACATTGTTGACCTGTGCGTTTAACCGGGTCTTGAGCAACGTCGAGTTAGTAGTTTGATTCGACCATTTCAAGGTAAAACCACGTTTCCCAGCGTTTTCCACCCAGGGGTAAATTGTTGCGCTTTTTCGCTATGTGGTTTCCCTAGCCTTGGACCATAGCACTTCAAGTCCATTTTGTCGCTTACTGGTGAATTTTTTTACTAAATCGAGTGTCTTTCCCAGGTATAAAAGGCCTTGTGTCTTCAGTTAAACGACGAGTTCACTCTGATTTCGGTCTGGCTTTCTTACTCTTTCAGTCTGATTTATTTTTTTTTTCTGGAAAGCTAACGTAAAAAAGAGAAAATTTAAGTGATATCTGCTAAATATGCAATTGGGTGCATGTATTAACTGATATTTAATGTGAATATAAATAAAAATAAATAAAAAATTTTTTACGTGTTTTCATTTTTCATTGAAATATGTAGATATCCTATAGATATAGAACAGTTATAATTTATTCATACCACATTTAAACATGGATTCAGAAAGATAAAATATAGAATAAAATAGTCAGTTAACTACTCAAATCTATTAATTATAGGTTCATAAAAAGTGATCATAATTCATAAGAATTTTATTGTTGGTGTGGTTGAGCTTAAAAAATTCTCGATCAATTCAAGCTTGCCTTGGATATAAGATGTTATTAGATCCTAAAATGATTATATATAGATATTTTGTATAATACCGTATATGTTAATTACACTATGCTAGCCAAGCTTATATAATATCAACATGAATGTCATTATTCAAAAATTTAATTGCATGGAACTTGAATATATTATGATATAAAATTATGTTATTTCAATCCCTCTCGATCATTATTAGCAATATACATTACGTAATTTCGTAGAAATATTGCTGTAGCTGTCTAAATAATATATAATAATTATGAAATGGAAGCAAAAGAAAAACACAAAATAAATATTGCAAAATTAGAATGTTATGTCTATCATTAATTCTATATTTATTATATATCATTATATTACAAATAAATGTCATTCATATGTTCAAAACATTTTTTTTTTGCTATATATATTTTTAACTGCATTTTGCATAACGTAAAATGTCGTACGTGCAATATATATGTGTATATATATTATATTGTAATGTATAAATATTATATATTATTATATAATATAGTCATACTGTACGGCGTACGTACAACTGATGGGATTACGCAACTATTCTGCATGGTACACATGCTCCCCACATTTTTGTGTGTAACATTATAATGTATATTATTATATTAATTATATATAAAAATAATAAGTTTCATGGATTACAAGGAGGTTTGCGTTTAAATTACACGAACACCTTTTATAGCTCTCATATATGCAATGGACATATATAATATGGCCATGCATGTACCAAAATAATAAAGCTGACGAAATATATATCGTCGTTGTAGCGCGTTTTTGGCCGATCTTCCAGTTGTAAGTTATGACTCCATGGCCGATCTATATATTGTAAGTTATAACTCTCTGGCTGATCTGCATATTGTAAGTTATGGCCTTCTGGCTGATCTGCAATTTTTCTAATTGTTCAGGAGAAGCAAAAAACTGATTATCTCCGGAAATATTAATTGGAAATTAAAATCCTGTATGCAGCACTTTTATAATGTAAATACGATAAAAAATACGTATAAAAGTCCGTCGGTCATCTTTAAAAAATAATAATAATAAATAAATGAAATTTGCCATAATCCGACAGGGCTTGAAAATGCATGTAATAATCCTCTCTCACGTTGTTAACTCGGCTAGAAATTAAAAACACGATGTAATAGAATTACAGAATTAATTAAAATTAATGAAACGCGCTCGTCTTCAATATTTATTTATATATACGTCGCGTATATATGCATATATGATACCCGTATTTTTTTCAGCTACTTAAACATTTTCATGGTTCGTTTTCTAGCTGACAAATGAAAATGCATGGGTAAGACATAAAATTACTGTGTATTACTATAATATTATTTCATGTTTATCATTATTTTAATTTTAGGGAAAAAAAAGCGGCTGTGCAGGGAATATAAAAAAAGTTTATATATTAAAAATAGAATCGAACACAGCCGAGTTTGGGTGATTTTAGCATCGTCGATCGCTGATAATGTCGATTTTTTTTTTTGTAATAAATAACAGCAATGCAATAGGCAATTATAAGTTCATTATTAATTCATTCATTAATTGATGCAAAAAAATAGCTTACTTAGCATGCTACTTGTTTTACAGGTCTGCACATAAACGCGGAAATTAAACGTAACCAAGACGATTAAATATCACAGCGAGTTCTATGCTCGATCGAAGAATACTTTGTTAACTGCATGCATTTATGTATATATTATAGACGCGTAGCAGAATTCCATTGCTGAATTAATCATAAAAATATATATAGTAAATATATTTACGCTATTTTATAATTTATTTATGCTAGATTTTATTTATAACAACAAATATTAATATGGTACGTCGATCACTATAATTCTATCATGGGTACGTATATATAATGGGCGCGATTCACGAAGCCGGAAGTGAGCGTTGTGCTTCGCGGTATCTCGCGATTTTTTTTTTCGTCTTTTCAGGTTCATACGATAATAATATAATATATCAATAGTATAATTAATATTGATAGCACACGTTGGACCGTCAATGAATTAACAAAAGTTATGTACGTGTCTGCTAGAAGAGACCAATTAGCTGTCGCACTTCGACTCTTTCAAGCCAGCATAAAAACATGTTTTTACAAACTTTTAACATCTCACAATATATTATTATACGCAGCGATATATGGTAGAAAAATATAAAATAACTTGCAAAAAAATAATAACAATAATATAATTTTATTTGCTAATTTTTCCTAGTTATATAAGAACGTCCTAGAGTATATTATAATTGCTAAAAAAAATTTAATACCAAGGATTTCCTCCATGTGTAATACTATGCTAGCTATATATCGTAAAATAATAATTTTATTTAAATACCGGTATTTTTTATCTATTATAGTTATTACGACACTCTACAATATATGCATGCAAGTTACAGATCTTTGTGACGCCTTTATTGTGGTTAGTTGCAATATTTTCCCCCACAGGCAGATGTGTATCAAAATTAACATACTAAAAGCTTAATTATTTCTTTCCGATATACTGTAGGGCGCGCGCCGCAATAACAAAATAATATTTATAAACAAAATCACAACAATTTTGAAAAAAATCACATTTAATTATTAAGTTAATTATTATTAATTATTATACACGTAGCTGAACCATATAATTACGAGTTATTCAATCGTTGCATGCATGATTCCAGATTTTAGAGATCACCCGATGCAATCTGGAGAATATTTTGTTACTTGCTTGATTAAATGTTAATTGGCCGTTAGGAAAATTATTCTTTGCAGCCAGAAGAAGTAAATAACTGGATTGGATAAATATATGATTTAAGTTTTTGCTCTTTGTTGATATTTTGTTACGTGTTATTTGCAAACAGCTGATTTCGCGGGCCTCGCCCCTTTTTTTATTATTTTTCTAGCATTTAAATGAAAATTATTAGGAAAATACCACTGATGCCATCTTGTGTCAAATTTTGCACTCTTTCGAATGGCGCAATAAAACAAAAGTTGTAACTTTTGACATTTCGGCCACTCGTCCCTGGCAAAAATAAAGCTGATCAGCCAGAGAGTCATAACTTACAATATATAGATCGGCCATGGAGTCATAACTTACAATTGGAAGATCGGCCAAAAACGCGCTACAACGACGATATATTTCGTCTGTATGTAATCTGTAGTTAAAAAAATACTAATTCACATTAGAATCCTTCGTTCGTCCATTCACTTATTATTACTTATCTAATTGGTAATAATAGCATTATATATGTTATAATATGTTTATTATACGGCGCAGGTCAGAGTTCTATAGCTGAAGTCGCAATAAAACGAAATTTGAAGCTTCAGCGCTAAAAATAACGAGCCAATGAGAGCAGGGCGTCTGTGTCGTCACACAACGCATGCAACCTATGAAATTGAACGATGCGCTCTCCATAAGGAAGAGAGCGCGTCGCCCCCCCTTGTGACAACCACGTAAACAGAAAATGGTTAAAGTTGTGTTTCTTCACCCAGATTTGGGTATAGGAGGTGCCGAACGTTTGGTAGTTGATGCGGCATTAGCTCTAAGACAAAAAGGTCATGAGGTACATTTTGTGACCTCGCACCATGACCCGTCGCACTGCTTTCCTGAGACTCGCGGTGAACTGCCGGTGACAGTAGCCGGCGAATGGATCCCTCGCTCAATGTTCGGCCGCTTTCAGGCTTTCTGTGCATACCTGCGTATGGTCTACGCTGCCCTCTACGTGATTCTGTTCAGTAACTTGGCACCAGATGTCGTGTTTTGTGACCAGGTGTCGGTTTGCGTGCCTGTGCTTAAACTTTGGGGCAAAGCAAAAGTAATTTTCTACTGCCATTTTCCTGGTGAGTTTTTTTTTTTTTTTTTTCACTATGTATCATACGTACAGTGCTGAAGGCCAAAAGGTAGTCGCGAGATGTTCTTGTGAATTATTATTTGTATCACAATTTAAGTGCTTTCAACGTGTCTCTTCTTGGCCTTCTTGCTACCCAACTCACAAGATGACTGACTTTTATATTAAAGCATATGTAAATTCTCTAGATAATTATGCATGTATGTACGCAGACTGCATGCAACTACAGTATTATAGGAATTGGGATTGCATGTTTCTAAGGCATTTGACTTTTATTAGAGAGTATCATACATACTACATAATGTCTGTAACAATTATATTTGTGTTACATTTAATTATGTAAAATATATTCAAATGAATTAGCCTTGTAAGTCAGTCATTATTATACAAGGTGACTGGGAATGTTGTAGGATTCAAAGATCAAAGGTTTCGTGAGTCATTTCTAGAAGTTTGGTAAAGTTGGTCTGATAAGCTTGGTGGCAATTAGAATGATCTTTGCACCCAACGTTATCACAGGCTTGTAATGTTTGCTCCTTCTAAGTGCACAAGCCTGTATTAATGTCTGCCTCGGCTATTGGCTAACTAAGTGTTTGTGTATTGTGTCCAGACCAGCTGCTGAGCCCCCCTGGTGGCCGTCTGAAGAAGCTGTACCGTGCACCCCTCAACTGGTTGGAGCAAGTTACGACCGGCCAGGCTGATCTCGTGCTGGTCAACAGCAAGTTCACCGCTAGAGTCTTCAGAGAAACTTTTCCCAGACTGCAGGTGCGTGATCCCACTTACAGTCTTTCAAACCCTACGTTACGCCTGTCAATCATCTGCGCCATAATAATATAACGTAGTTTGCTACGATCCGTGTTCTTCCGTCACATGGTCCCATTAAAATTTGAAAAAATGTGTTCTGCTTGTTGCATTACAATTGCTCAATTATTGAAATTTCTTTAAAATATTTTATCTGTCCAAACTTATGTGGAAATCTTCATAACATGGACCATATTTTTGTCCACTAACCTCTATAAATCATTTTTCTTGTTGGCTGCCTTTTTTATCAGTTGATGTGGATGATTGACAGGTCATCCATGAACTATTTTTGAAGCGTAAACAAAGGTTTGAAGGACTGTAACTATTCTTCTTTCTTTTCTTATGCTCACGTATTGATTGGTTACTAAACCATTTTACTTCTAGCAAGCCAATAGAGAAAACACCCTTTCTCTTCTCTCTTCATGTTGCCGAGAGAAAGAGTCTTTCCTCTATTGTAACCATTGAAAGGTGGAAAGCATTCTTGTGATAAAAAATAAAAGAAGCACCTCAAAGATGTTAATTTCTGTTTTTAATATTTTTATGGTTTTGATAACACCATGCACAGAGTACATAGAGTACGTATGTCGACTCCTATACCAAAAACGTTGATCACGAACTTCTGGAAGCCATGTTGCTTTTTTGAGGTTCAGGAGACCTCAGGTTCGCGGCGCTGCGGTCGACTGCAAGGCGCAAACTTGACAGAAATAATAAGTTTATGTTATAAAATTGTTTTGTGTCAACTTCTTTGTGAAAATTGACTCCACATAATTTATTAATATTTTAAATTTATATAAAAGTAACATTTATTTTTTTTAACACCAATTCATGAAGTTGTGTTGGTACCAGTTTGGTGAAGTGGAGGGGAGGAGAGGGAAATCGCGGAGGAGAGGGGACCAGCTGATAGGCGATCACTGCGCCTCTAACAGGGTGGAATTGAACCTCTGTTCAACGTTTGTGGTATAGGAGTCGGCTTACTATTTGTTCTCTGCACCATGCACTTCTGCACACTTATCTTCCATGAAATAGCTACAACAGTACTTGTTGTGTCAATAGCCATATACGGTACATGACACAATATTTCTCCTATTGTCTTTGAGATTTAATCAAATAAATGTGTTTGACAGAGTAGAATGCCAGTTTAATTATTGGGTTAATTATTCCCACTCTGAATTTTGGTGCGAGTTAAAAAAAAATATTATTTATCTTATCCGGACTGCACAATAATTAAAAAAAAACTGATGCTTGAATTCAAGTGCAGTTTAAGACTGCATTTGATCAAGCTTGCGTCAAGTACAAATGAAAATTGAGAGCAGAAAACTTAAATTACACAGATTGGGGATTAAGGACACAGATTTTTATTTACAATTTAGAGAGACTAACGTGTTTTCTGTCTGGTCATTTACATTACAAATAAGTTTTATAAGTTTTTGTTAATAGGACGGATAGAAAGTGGAATTCGTTGAGTGCTGAGGTTGTTGACAGGCGCGGATCCAGAATTAAATTTCGGGAGGGGCTGTCTCCATAAGGCCAATGTTAAGTAAAAAATTGAGAGTGGAGAAAATGCCTATATTGTTCATGTTAAATTCAAAATTTCGGGAGGGGCTGCAGCTCCCTCAGCCACCCCCCTGGATCCGCGCTTGGTTGTTGAGGCAGATAGTTATGATTTGGTTAAGAGAAGACTTTTGAAAATGGATAATCCTTCACGAGCTACATTTGTCATGTTAATATTAATTGTTATTATTCATGCTCTTGTCTCTGCAGATCGATCCCCGTGTTCTCTACCCGTCTCTCAACACGTCCTTCTTCGACATGGCTGTGCGGGGGGATGTCCGTGAAGTGGTGGGCCGCGACTTGCCACCCTACACCTTCCTCTCGGTGAACCGCTTCGAGCGCAAGAAGAACCTCGCCCTCGCTCTGAAGGCCATGGCGGAGCTCAGGAAGTTGCTCACAGAGGAGGAGTGGGCTCAGGTGGGAACCTTTTTAGACCTGTCATTGCCTGTGGTAGCTTTGTACACTGTCCTAACTTGTCAATTAAAAAAGTGATTAACTGAAGCCTCATGATGAATTTAAGAAGCAGGGGTGGGGGGGGGGGGGGGGTCTTCAAATACCACCACTTCACCTAAATTTACGTTAGCCTAAGACTGTCTTAGCACAACAATAAAGAATACACCAAGGCTGAATGAATTAATTTTAGGATTGTTGTAATTTGAAGACCCCCCAGAAGTAAATACAGCAGTGGCATTTCTGTTGAACTTTACCTGTTGAACTTTACCAAGGATGTTCCCTCAGTTCATTTAGGCAAACATGGATGGAGAAATCTATAGATTGACCCTTTGAGTCTCATTTCCTCCACAATTTAATAAAAAAATTGAATTTCCTTTTTTATTTAAATTGAATTAACCTTTTTTTTACCCTACTATGTGACAGAAAGTAATAAAGCCATTATTACAAAATGTGATTTTTGTTATTATTGTGTGCAATTTTTCCATACAAGAAAACTTCAAATTTTCTTGTATGGAAATTGTATATATTATTTATTTTGTAAATTAAAAAATTATATTATAATTTTTTTTAATACAACGGAGTTTTCATGTTCTATTCTGTGCATGATTGCAGGTGTTTCTGGTAATGGCCGGGGGTTACGATGGCAGAGTCACTGAGAACGTTGAGCACCACAAGGAACTACGTCAACTGGTGACCACCCTGCGACTCGAGGACAAAGTGGTGCTCCTGCGCTCCCCCTCTGACGACGCCAAGCTACTGTTGCTCCGTGCCAGCCGCTGCCTGCTCTACACTCCCGCCAACGAGCATTTTGGCATCGTACCGCTGGAGGCAATGTACGTGGGCCGTCCCGTGTTGGCTGCAGACAGCGGGGGTCCAACGGAAACGGTCCTGCACGGCACGACTGGCATGCTCTGTTCTCCGGAGCCGTCATCATTTGCAAAGGCCATGGCGGAATGCCTGAGAGAAGGAGGAGAGGCGATGGGCAGGCAGGGGAAGGAACGAGTCAGGAAACATTTCTCCTTTGATGCCTTCGCTCAACAGTTGGACTCATGCGTGAACAATGTGATGAGGAAAAAGAAAAGTTCGTAACATGGGATGGGAGTGATGTTTTGTTTTCCAATAGGAGCCCAGTCCGTCCTGTAGAAAATGAAATTTCAATCGGCAATTTGACTCCTGACTACGAGTTGGTCTGATTTTGGAACGTGTTGGTATAAGTCCTTCTTTGGGCAACACTCCGTTCTGCATCAATTGTAACTGGTTTTGTAATTGTTAGTTGTAATTATGTAATGTGTATAATATATAAATAATAAAAAAAAGTTTCCTTGTACTATCCTTGGAATTTTTTAAAAATGAAAAAATAAATAAATTAAAGAGACGAAATATATAAAAGAAAAACAAAGCAAGGGCTGTTTTATTTACCTACCAAATAAAAAGTAAAAAAAAACAAAAGAAAAAAAAAAAGTAAAAAGAGAAACAGAAAACAGGTCACTTGTTATGAAGGATGAAGTCAAAGAAAAGTAAAAGTAGAGGGGGGGAAAAAAAAAATTGAAAATGGTCAGCAAACCACCATAGAAATAGAAAATAAATCTACCATAGAAATAACAATTTTCGGAAGAAAATAAAATCTTGCTTTGCTTTTATTGTTTTTCTTTGGTGGGAATTTCAAAATTCGTGGAAACCAATATAAACCCCGATTGTGGAATCATCATCAACCCCACCAATATAAACCCCGATTTTACTTAGGAGACCCCAATTTTACCAATTTTACTAAAGGAAATAAATAAAAAAACATAAAACGTCATATTCATTGCTTCATACATTTATTTACTGTTGCATATATTTTTTTTAATAACAAAAGGAGAACATATCATACTGAATGCATGTATTATTTTAAAATCATTTTATGCTAAAATGTGTGTACAGCAACATGATAATTATTTATTTTATTATGGCAATAAATTACACTGGATGATTCATCAAAACTAATTATCTAATATATTATTCTTTTTTCCATTTCTCCACGTAAATTTTCCTTATATTTCATTCAAACACATTATTTATAATAATTATATATTGCAGCAGCAGCTTTGCCTACATTATTGTTATACATTAGTCGAGTGCATTTTTGTATGTACATCTCATATTTATTTATTTATACTCTACCACAGTGGAATGTGTCCATATAGCCAAGACAAGAATCAAATATTGAATAGAGATAAACAAATTATTTCACATCTAGCTACGTTGAAAGTTTTTTTCGTATCAAAATAAGAATAACAAAAACAAGATTCACTGAGGAAAAAAAATAAAATAATTGTTTTCATGAAAAATAATATATATAAATGCATCTACTTCTATATATGGCCCTTACTAAATTTGTAATCATGAATAGCCATAAAAACAAAGCAAAGAAAGTAACATAAGTGTATGTATAAGAAACATTTCAGTTTTTGAGTAGCACTATTATATAAAATCGTAATGATTAGTTTAGTTTTTTTATTACAGACAAATGGCATGATTTATTTAAATTGACAATTTGTTTATTTGTTGTTATATTTTTCTATCACAGGTCAACTAAAACTTTCAACAGAGCTAAAGAAATGAGAATATCTCCCTGCACATATTTCTTTTTCTTACATTGGCATGCATCTTATATCTAACACAATAACGACATATATTGCAAGGGTCGAGACCTTCTTATATTTTTTATTTACCTTAACTATAGATTAATATTACCTACATAATATCTTATGCACAGTGCGGCATATACCACTGTATTGTATAATCATGTCTATGACAACACAGTAGTTTCAGTGCCTACTTCAAATTGTTTCATACATAACTTCTTCGTGTGTTCTATAATTAATAATTATAATAATATATCATTTTTTTCCATTACAGTCTATACTAATATTCACAATAGTGGGCCTTTTTTGTATTTCACGTAGAGTTATCTAATTGTATTGTATCATGATAGAGAATATATATTTTATTTTTTTTTACATGCAAGTTGAAGAATATTGTCATCATAGATAAGTTTTTGTATTTTCTTTTTTTTTTAGTTATAACAACATAACACCAAAATAATAAAGGAAGATTTTCCTTTTCTTAAAAAAAAAAAAAAAAAAAGTAAAGATATATTAAAAGAATAGATAACAAAAATCTTTGGGGATTTAACCAAGAGATGAGACAGAGAGAGATAACAAATAACCTAAACTTCTGAGATCACAAAATTAACAAGGCCCGAGATAAGTAGAAGTACTTGGCAAGTCGGTAGAGATTCTTTCATTACGACATGATGATGCAAGTTGTCACAGGTATCTGTTACGTAATGAAATTCACTCAAACTAACCATGCTGATAGAGAGAGAGAGAGATAGAGAGAGGGAACTTCTCTTATTTACAACAGTAGTCAACATAACAAATAGTAACATAAATTATATCTCTTTACATACGCTGTGTATATTCACTGGGTAATATTCTACGAAACTAGTCACGAGGAGGAGGAGGTGGCTTCTGCTTTCTTTGCTATTGCACCGATGCCGCACCGTCACCTGAAATATAAAAAAAACCATAATTTAAAAAGCTCTTTTTAATAAATAAAATAGACGCAAGGAAGGACATATTTTTTAAATTTATATATTTAAATATAATATTTATATATTTATATATTTAAAGAAATAAAGTAATAACTGTATTTTTTTCACTTCAAAGATGATTTCGGTAAAGGGGGTAGTAATTTACAACTTTCTGGTAATTCATACATCATACTTTTCACTTAAATAACTACAACAGTTATTTTTAAACATAAATATAATTTACAGGTCTCATTATCAAATGTTAACCTATGCAGTTAATATATGCAGTATATATTATGCAGTTAGGATGATTTTGACTGCAGAAAAAGCAAAACAAAACCCAAAATATTAAAAAAAAAAATAAATAAATAAATAACTTCATTCAAAGAGGTGGTTTATCGAGACTGCTCACCTCACAGGGCACCGAAGGGGTCGAGGGGTGGTTGGGTGGCCTGCATGGGCTGGCCTCCACCTGCCATCATGCCGGCACCTCCCATCATCGGTTGTTGACCTCCTGCCGCCCACATGCCCTGCACCAAATCAAAACGTCAGCACAAAAATTCAACTGTTACCGAGTTCAGCTAAAATAATATCCTATCACACTGCACTGGGTTGTGTGTTTTTACAGACTATAGGAGCGATAAGGATAAACAATTCCTAGGGAACCCTGGGAGTGAACTATTTTTTGCCACGACATGGTTGTTTTTTCCTCTAAATTAAGTTCTAATTCACTCTGCAAGCCAGAAAATAATATTTGGATGGAACTCTAAAACAAGCTAAGATTTTAGTATTTTGTAATTGTAAAGCCAGTCTGTAACTAGAGCTTGACTATGTGCTCACAATGTAACCCACACAATACAACAAACAGCCTAAGTATTGTTCCACACAATACAACAAACAGCCTAAGTATTGTTAACTTTACAATCAGTATTTTTGGGCATTATTAACGTATAAAAATCTCAAATCCATCACCAGTCTAAAACAAAACAAAAAAGTGTTACAAAAAAAACGTAAAATAATGAGCCCAGTTTGTTTTAACTTGTTTTAACCCAATTTGTTTTTGAATGAACAAGTGATAATTAAAGTTTGAATGTGAGGATATTTTTACAAGAAATCAGCTAAACGGAGGAACAGCCTAGCAGTGTTGTGTACGTTGAAGTGAAGAGAGTAAAGGGAAGATAAGAAAGATGGCAACTAACAGGGAGTCAAGAAACACTGAAAGAGGGGGGCAGTTTACATAAGTCAGAGTGAAGATACATTGAGAAAGAGGGCAACCTGGCAGTTAACAACAATCAGGGGTCAATGGACAAGGCCAGCCATTGTTCACTGTAGCAATAAGTTAATGTAATTACAAATGTGTTGAGCTTCTCGATAATGAAAATTACTTGCAATGGACAACATTCAAGATTTGTATTGTCAAAATAGATAGAGGGCTCCAAGTTATGCTACTCTATTTTTTTTCAATACTTTTTACAGCCTGTGAACTATTTTTAAAAAATTATTGAAAGTACAGAGAGAGGCGTCAATAAAAATAAAAGATTTTAATAAAAGGTTGTGATTAAAAAGGACGTTGGTTCAAACCTGAACTTTACCTAACTTTTTTAGCAATACTTCCTGGACTCAGAAAAATGTGATAAAAATCAAAGTTACATAATTTGGTGCCCTTTGGTGCCCTTTATTCATTTCTAGGTTCCAGAGATACTTCAGTGAACAAGGCTGTCTTTGTGCAGCAAAATCTTACCGCAGATCCACTCTCGGCCTGCTGCAATAAAGAACACAAACCTCAGTACACTGCGGCTCGACATATTCTCGGGCCACAAGTGTACATCACAATTGTCAGCGACTCAAATCAACGGTCTCTCCCTAAGTGTTTCTAAGTGTTTCAAAATATCAATAATTTAGTTCTACTATGTAATCCAAAATACAATGTAAAAGTACTCTACAATTATAATATTAAAGAGTTATGTTACCAGGATGATTAAAAATATTTTATGTTCCAGTAATGGCCGTAAGTTGCAGCCACCTATCCGAGAATAATCTGAGGATTATCCGTGGATTATTTACTAATTAACATTAAAATTCTCGGATAATTGTCGGATTTTTCCAAGATAGGTTGGCTGCAACTTACGGCCATAAGACTTCATGCTTGACCATAGTCTATTGCTCTACTAATCCAGCTGGCATTTACAAGGAACAGCAAGCAATTTTAACATGGGTAAAGAATGCAAGAAACTAATCATCTCTTTGGATTTTATTTGCCTTCATTTTCATGTATCATTCAAACCAAAAGAAATATTTGGTCACGATAGAAAGAAGACCGCGGTTTGAGCCACTGACAGAGGGTAGGATTCCGCTGCCAAGTCTATAAACCATTTGGTGCATGTCTTAACTTGCAAGTGTGCTAGGTCAGTGCAAGTGCATAGGTAGGGACAATGGACTTTTGATTTTTTTTTTTTATTTTAATTTTGTTTATTATTATTTTTATTTACTTTTAAATACCCTAGACTGCGAGCAACAGAAACTTAAACTTAACATAAACTTAAATAACAAAAATGTGAGATCACTCCCGGAGATGCTGGAAAAGAGATTACTCTGTGAGAACGGAATTTGAATTCCGACCTTTGCTTTAAATTTTTTGTCTCTAAATCCAAATAAAAAACTGAAAATCAATTTTTAGAATCTTGAGCTAAAATAAAGACTATAATAATATAATATAATAAATTTTTAAATCAAGTTCCGGTGCTATTTTTTTTTATTTATTTTTTATTTTTTTTTTTTTTAATTTATGTCAAGTCTTTGGTGAAAATCCCCTTAAATGTCCATAGCATAGGCTGTATCATAGGCTGTATTTTTCACTTCTATTTACAAAGTAGCTGATGAATCTTAAGTAAACCAAGTAGCTGATGAATCTTAAGTAAACCATCAGATATTAACTTCAGAAAAGAGAAAGAGACCATCCAGGTTTTCATTGCTCGCAATTCAGGGTTCCGACAGGGTCTTACCATTGAGGCAGGGACGGAGGGGTACATTGCAGAGAAGGCTGTGGAGGCTGCGGGCTGCACGGCTTGCATGCCAGGCCCCTACACAGTCAGCCAGTCAGCGGGAGCATGCCAGCCAGCATGCCAGTTACACCACACAACTCAAGTCCAAACTTGTCTTTAAATTGATAATTTTTAAAAAATATGAGGTCTGTAAATGCAAATGGCATTTTAATTTTATAATTAGATTAAATTTATGTTCTCTGTAATAATATTCTTAATTAATGAATTAATTTTGCGCATATTTACCAACAGAGCTATAGATCTGTTAGCATAAGCGCACAAATGAGTTATACAATATTAAAATGTAATTAATTTCGTTCAGCACTTCTTTTTAAACTTAAATATAAACTTTACATCATATTGTGACATCATAATAATCATGTAATGATATAAATACCTTGAGGTTCTGTTTTGATATTTGCAATAAAAAACAACTTTAAACAAGCTGCAAGCTGTCCAAGGATTCCAAAAAGACTCGTAGTTTTAACTTTTAATTAAATTTACTTCTCTCCGAGTGGACTTGAGTTGCTTTAGGTGCGACATCAAATTACACAACTTGTAAACATGCGTCAACATTCATCAACCAAAAAGTATTGGTTGTTACAAAATACACAAAAATACAGAAACTAACACTTTTCTAAATTACTTTCTTTAATTAAATTTTCCTTTTAATTAAATTATTTACAACAACCATGCTACAAAGAAAGTTATTCTAAATAACACAGTCATGCAAAATGTTTGTTTTTAGAATACAAAAGTACAAAGAATAGAAAGTTTATACAACATAATTCTGTGTCAGACCTACAAGATATAATATCTATTACTCTACTTGACTTGTATACAATGGCTAAAATAAGAACTGTGCTTGTGAAATTTGGTTGGTCCAATAAAATTATATTGCCATTATTTAAAGAAGATTGAAACTTTCATAGATTGAAAGTTTCATTTGCAAGGTACTCTCTTTCACCTAATGCTATCAAATTTTGCCTGTGCTAATTATTTACTCCCGTTACTCCCGTTTTCATCAAGATGTATATTGAAATTTGACTCTTTGATGTCACGGTGACGTTATATTTCTAACAGTAAAAGAAAAAGATTGACTCACAGTCAGTGATGATAAAAACGGGGATAATTAATTAGTACAAATGAAAATTGATAGTATCACTCGAAAGAGAATAATTAGAATAATTTTCTCTACATTTTATGTTGAAAGTTTTCATACTTCTTTAAAAATACTGGTTTGGTAAATATTTTATCTTACAATTTGTGTGCACAAGAGAGAAGTGTATTTTAAAATTTCTACATGTTGCTTTGAGAGGTAGAGAAACCCTGCGCGTCAAATCTTGTTTAATTCCACCTTGACGTAGCATTGAGAGGCCTTACCATTGGACGATAGTTCGCTCCGGTGGTGGCTGCCATTGGCTGAGGAGTCCAGTTGGCACCTGGCTTGGCTGCGTTCTTGGGTGAGCTCCACTGCATGCCCCTGTACAAAAGATTGATTAAAGTGAATATTGGCTAGGTAATAGGGTGAGGATTTTAGCTGGTAAATACAGAAAATCACATCCTATCTTTTACAAACTTTAAAACAAATTTCTCCCCTCTACTGACAACAAATTGCTGTGATTTATGCAACAACATGGCTACAAAGTGAGCTCAATGTGGTGACCCCCACCCCTCCTTTCCCAACAAATTTATTAACGAATGTATAACACAATAATTTAAAAACATTTAATGAAGCAAACTTATTAAACTTGGCATTGGCTGCCAACATATTTGAGTAAAATTAATAATCCATTATTAAGTTTCGATGAACTATTTTTTTTTTTTCATTTTTCCTTGTGTATTTTTTCTTAAATGGAAGAAAAAGCAATTTTATTCTAGGAACCAGTATATTAATTTGTTCATAAAATTAAAAACAAAATACAAGACAAACAATGCAAGGGACTTACTTGTTGGTGGGCTGAGCACTCTTGTTGATGGACAGGTTCTCCGCCAGCGACGCTAGGCTCGAGTCAAGGTCTCCCGTCAGCACCTTCCCGCCTGCCGCTCCCCCAGCCTGCTGGGCCGGCACCACTGTAAAGAGGGGGAGGTCAGTCTCGGCACACAGACCGTCGTCAAAACACTCGGTACAACAGTGGTACAAAGCTAAGCTATCACCGCTCAGTGTGCTGGCATGCACAACGTTTCAAGCCACGTCACTGACAAAAAATGTTTTTATGAAGAACTTGGAATGAAATTTTAATTTTATTTCACCTAACATGAAATTTTAATTTTATTTCAAGTCCAGTTCCACAAATATGTAGAGAGATTTTTAAATAGATCTAGTCTTGAGATATAATTGAAATCAATAATATAATTTGCATTTTTTATGAATGAACTCTTCTTACATAAAACGAAACTAATATCAAAACAAAACAACAAATATTTAACGTAAAGACCCATGGAAATAGCTTTTAACGGATGGCAATTGCCTTCTTCTGCAATTAACTGCAACAATTTAATTTTAACCCTACCATTTTAATATAAACATAAGCTATTCGAAGGTTTTAACTTCATAACCTTAATTTCATGGGTACAAAACTTAAGGAAGATTTCCCAATTTAAATGTTTGAGATAATTTCCAAAGATACCAACATACCATGTTGATAGGTATGTCTGGTTGAAAAAGAAGCAAAAACACATCCAGCCATACACTATCATATAATGAAACACGAGAAGTGTAATTTTTATTAACTGCTAAGCAATGATCAGTACAAAACGCAAAGCAATTTCAACCATTAAATTATATTTTATTAAAATAAGAGATATGGATATTTTATGAGCCAAGCTTTCAAGCTTTAAATTTATTTTGAAAACAAGCTTTCAAGCTTTAAATTTATTTTGAAAACATTCAAAAGATAAGCTACAGCACTTATTCCTTCTTCTAAAGAAGTATAGCTTAATTTAAGTTTATGAAATAAATAATTTTCCTATGAGATGGGTCAGCTGACTTGATGAGATGAGTTGTGACAACACTGAGTTTGCATGGCTACTACGATGAAATGAGTGATGATGACACAACACTACATTCAACTCCAGCCTAAAGCACGTGTGCCACAGAAAGCACACCCTATGCACTCATGCACCGACAGCGATGGGTGATACCACAGAGAGCAAAATTCCAGGGACATTTTCACTTGACAGTCTCGACTTTTCGTGTAAGCTTGGTCCTTAATTGTTAACTCATATAAAAACCACTAACTTTAAAACAAACTATTATTCCAAATCCTTCTCTTCGGATACATATACTTTGATTTTAAGTCGAACGAAGTTAAAATATTACTATACTGATTGTCAATGACAGGATTGGAAATGGAAAAAAAAGCCTCATGTCCATTTGTAAAAGAACATACTTTATGCCAGTCAAGCTCAGTTATTTTTTTAACAGATAAGACTAAAATGTCAATATCTTCTAACTGTTGTAATTACAGCTACAGTATGATTGTGGACCAGGCTTCACTGTAAGCTTCAAAATTTTGTAACAAAGATACTTGAGGGCCTAAACCAATATTATTACAAAATTTTGTAACACAAATCAAGTGAAAATTACGACCTCGTCTTGTTCTGTGTGCTAGAGGAGGGCTTTTTAGGAACAACACTACAAGCGAAGAGACAAACATTTCTTCACCTGGAGTCATCGAGGGTTGTTGTCTGGCAGGGGAGCTGTAGTTCACGGGAGGGGTTGACGTGGAGGAGGGGAAGGAGACTGGTGCGGGGGCAGGGGAAGGGGAGGAACTGTGAGCTGGAGAACCCCCCAGAGCCGCACGAATGCTAGCATTGAGGTCATCAAAGGCGGTCTTATTCTGAGGGGGTGGAGGTCGGGCGGGAGAGTTAGACATGACGGGAAAACCTCCGAACATTTCGTCCTCACCCTCCAAGGAGGGTTTTGAGGGAAGTTTTGGGTGAGCTCCGAAATCTGCAGTGAAGGGGTTGGGAACCGCTGAAATCCCATCGTAGCAGCGTGCAAAGACAAAGACTTTGGTTGAGACTTTCGTTCTTGTTTATTTTTTTCCAGGTTAATAATATATTCTAGACCCATATAGGAGTTAGACAAGAGTAAACTGAGAGATTACCAGCACAAGTACTTTTTTTATTTTTTTTTTATTTTGTCTAGGTAAAGCTAAAATCAGTAATTACTTGCAGTAAATTACTTGTAGTAATGCCCTCAGTTTGCTCCTGAAGGGCACTTGGCTCTACTCACAGTTTTCGCTCTCTCCAAACACCGAGCTGAACGCCTTGTCTGTTACGAAGGGTGCGGCTGCTCCGGGTGCCGCTGATTGGGAGAACCCTGAAACATCCCCACAAGTTAGTCACTGCATGTGACTTTCCAGAGACGAGTCTCCACAACTTCAACTGGATATGGAAAATAACTTCTTTCATAAATATGTTGACCTCTATCCTTTCGTTCAAAAAATAAACAAACATAAGTAAATGTTTCAATAAAAAAGTAAATAAATAAATAAATAAATAAATAAATAAAACGGTCATCACAAAGTTAGGCAAATTTAATTTTTGTCTCTCACTGGAATTTTTGACCAAATTTATTTTACTTTTTTTCCCATTATTTTTTTACATAATATTAAAATTTTTATAATGGTTGTATAGAACAGATAGAACTTTAAATCTAGCTGTATCTATAGCTTAAGTACAATACAGTACTTGGGATTCATACCTTATTAGTGATAAATACATTAAAAGATTTGAGGTCCACATGACTCACCGTTTGAGGCCCACATTGCGTTGGGGGCCTGTTGTTGTTGTGGCTGTGCTGGTGCTGGTGCCCCACCGAACATGTCTGCGAAGGGGTTGCCACTCAATTGCAGCAGATCATCGGAGGCTCGCGTGGCCTGTGACAGAGAGGCATTTCAGTTCACTGTGTAGTCACTAGGGGCAGCACTTTACAGAGTCATGTGATTGTTGCATCTCTGTTGAACATATTTCTGTGTCTACTTGATTCTCTCTCACCTCAAGGTACAAGAAAGGATTCCAACTGCTGAGAGGATCATACAGGGAGGTATTATCAGGAATTTGGTACCCTCCGTCAGGGTACAGGAAAGGGTTTCCTCGTTTGCGAGAGGCAGGATGTAAGGCCAGCTGCAGGGTAAGCTGGTTCACATTGAGGTAAGCCAGGAGAGGACAGATTGGGTCCAGACAAAACATCTGGAGGACAAGTCACGTGTTTAAGGGTCATCAAAATAAATTAAAATCAAACAGCGACTATGGAGAAATTTAAATATTCACAAAATAAACGAGTTTAATGTCTGGACTATTCTGGACTATAAGTCGGGTGAAGTCATCAAGAGATGGCATAGAGTAACTCAAACTTTTTTTTATAAATGCTGAGAAACGTTATTACCTTATTTACTTGTTATGCTACTTCTCGAATGACGTCAACGAGGCTGATGGATAATGATTCAAATTTAAAATGTTGTATTGGAAAATTCAAATTTAAAATGTTGTATTGGAAAATTCTCAATGGTTTCTTTGTGACGCTTTAAATAATTATTATAAATAACATCGGAGTACAGTAGAAGGTGACGTTATTGGTTCTCACCTGTCCGGCAGCACCCGAAGTGTCTGCCCCGAAGAGGTCCACAATCGGAACTCCTCCGGACGCAGTGGGAGAAGACAAGAATGGGTTGGTGGAGCTGCCCTGCGTGGGCGACTGCTTGTGCTTTTCCTGAAACAGTGGGGATATGATATACTGCATGGCTGACGTCTGCAAAATCTTATGTTAAAAATAATAACGCTAAATTTCTAAGTTCATTTAGGTGCATGATTCCTGTTTGGAACAATGCTACACTAAATTACACTAAATAATATCTAGCAAAAATTTTTGAAAAAAAAAAAAAAAAAAAAAAAAAAAGTAAACATGGCGCATAATTTTTTTTTTATCAACTATCCCCACCTCCCCTTGAATATTTTCAAGCTCCGTTTTTTTTTTTCATGTATATTTTTTTTTAATCGATTGACGTATACTAATTTTTGCATGCCGTTATAATGTCTTTTGATAACAAATAGAGCTTGTGACGACAGGGTTATTTTCTGTTACAATAATTGTTTTAAAGCGATATCTTAATAATTGGATTACCTAACCTGTAGTCTGTTTTCTGAATAAATAAATAAATAAAAAAAATAAATAAATAAAAAAATAAATAAATTGGTTACAAGTTTTCCCTGTCAATTAATTCAATGGAAAATGCCTTGCTCAATCCATTTTCGTGTGGATTTAATTGGTCGTCTAAAATTCAAGTAATGGCGAAAGATAGTAAAAGATTTACTTTACAACTCGAATAATGATCTTGAAGAATATTTTATTAGACACATTCAACGTTTAAATATATATATGCAGAACTGTACTGCACTTAGAATAAAATCGCCACTCAAAGGCTTAAAATTTACGAGAATTTTGCGACGAAATTTACAAGAATACGAACATTGCGGCAGAATCGAAAACACTAAATAAAATAATTTACCTGTTTTTTTGGGGGGTACTGAAATAATAATTAATATGCTTAATATTTATAATAAATATAAATACAACTAAAGCTAACAACTTCGTAGCTTGAGTTGTCAACGCGGGCCGGCTCACTTGACTGAAGAGGTCAGAGAATTTGAGGGACATTCAGTGGCCGTCTTATCGCCGTGATTCATCTTTTCCTGACAAAATTTATAGCAGAACTTTCCTGCTTACTAGAGATAAGCCACCGTAGCCTAGTGCAAGTATACCTGGCTAGCAATCGAGACACCCAGGTTCAATACCAAGCTGGCCTGACTTTTCAACAACTAGACGGTGAGCGAGAAAAAAGGGGAAACGAGAGAAGGGTTTTTGAAAAAAATTAAAAATTTTTGCCCCCCTGAATAAAAATCACGGCAAAAAGAGCCGTGTACTTTTTATTCAAGGGGGCTTTCGCACTCACCACCGTGAAATGCATGACAAGCATACAAATCTGGTGGGTGAGTGCGAAAACCCCTAACGAGATAATTGGTTGAAATGGTAAAAATGATGAGATGATAATACAGCGAAATTGTCACAGCATAAATATATAAAATAGAAAAATAATAATAAAAATAATAAAATAAAATATCGACACACAAAACAAGAAATTATTAAATTATGAAGTATCGCTTACTTTTTTTTTTTTTACTTTGAACTGAAAGTAAATATTATGAAAAACTTAATTTTTACTTAGAAAAATAACCCCAAATAAACTTCATTTTTTAAAAAATGCAAGAAATAGAGACGTTTAAAAGAGACGTTTAAAAAAAGGTTGATACACAACGTCCGATGTCGCCCTGAAAACACCGTACAAAATTACAACCATGTTGCACCCGCTCAATTATCTTCAAAAATAATTTAAACTGTAAATAGTGCAGTCCTATACATTGACAAGGTTTATTGCTGATGTGAAGAAATAGAATATATAATATACAGTATATACTGCAATCGCGGCAGCAATCGCGGCAAACATTACGAATCCATCGTTAGCGTTATAGATCGCGATCTATTTTACGCGCGTTTCTTATCCTTTTAGGTAATATTAAACATTGCGCTAACAAAAAATTTAAGATGATTATTGATTAACCTTCAAGTCACAACGAACATTTTTAATTATACGCCTACATAAAAAAATGGAAAAACAAAATCTACAGTATTGCAGATTATTAAGTAAACAAAAATATATCTTATGAACATCCATTTAAAGTAAAGTGCGCGCTAGAAAAAAAAGTTGAGTTAGTATTTTCTAAAAATAGTTCAAGTCGTCCTCCATATCAAACCAAAATTCAAAAAATTCTATCTCAAATAGGTTTGCCAGAAAAAAATTCCAAAGTCAGAGTGAACGCGTCGCTTAACATGGGGCCTTACCTGACAAAGACCCTCGAATATCTCGAAAAAATACACCGTTAGGTGGTATGAAAAAAATATAGTGATGTTCTATGACCCAAGCTTTAACCAAATACCGATTAAAAAAAAATTCGCTCGAATCCATTTTTCCGTAAAAAAATAATAAAAAATCTTATGGGAATTAACATGGTAGATTTTCTTGATTTTTTTACGGAAAAATGGATTCGAGAGATTTTTTTTTTAATCGGTTTTTGGTTAAAGCTTGGGTCATAGAACATCACTATATTTTTTTCATACCACCTAACGGTGTATTTTTTCGAGATATTCGAGGGTTTTTGTCAGGTAAGGCCCCATGTTAAGCGACGCGTTCACTCTGACTTTGGAATTTTTTTCTGGCAAACCTATTTGAGATAGAATTTTTTTAATTTTGGTTTGATATGGAGGACGACTTGAACTATTTTTAGAAAATACTAACTCAACTTTTTTTTCTAGCGCGCACTTTACTTTAAGAAAGTAATATGATTTTATCATTTAAAACTTGAAACTACAACGAAATTGTTTTAAAAAAAAAATGAGAAAAACGTGGTCGACAGAACTATATTTTAACAGATACTTTGAGAAATTAATTATCATTTTATAGGCTAAAACTTGTAGCTATAATTAACTATAACAAAAAGGTAAAAAACTATTAATATTATATATCTACACGCCACTACACGGTCTACATCATTACATTCAAACAGATACTCTGAGATATCATCATTTCATTTAACTATTAAAACTTGAGGCTACAAATCTACAGGTCTAAATCACTACGTCGAGTTTTCGGGTCTACTATTTTGCCTAAATTTCTTTCTCTATATGGTCTACATTGCTAAAACTAGATAGTTCTACACTATCCTGCTACATTTTTAAATGCGTACAATCTACTTAATTTTCCAAAATCACCTTCTCACCGGACTCACTTTGTACTGGTTCATGGCAGCCTCCTCTTCTGCTAGAGCCTGTCTCTTTAAACTCTCATCGATACTCGCGGCCAGGGCTCCGTTGGCTTGTTGTACCTGCTGGAGGGCGGCGGCAGCTTCGAGTCTGGCGTTGTTGTGTGCCGCGGCAGAACCGAAGGCGGAGCTGGTGGAGGAGAGTGCGGACACCGCCGTCGTTACATTGGTGCGCGAGCTACCGCGGGGGGGAGGGGAGAAGGTAGGGGAGAAAACCAACGTCAGAATCAAACAAAAAAGGAACTCGAAAACCTCAGGGTAAACTGTATCATGGTATTTCTAACAGACGACCTGCATGTCATTTATATTTAATAAACATTATTTAAGTTTAATTTGAATTTGCGGTAACAATATTTCATATTTTTTATAAATTCGATTTTTCGTTCATTGCCATTTTCTTATGATTAATTAATTAATAATTTTTAATTATGATTACTTTTGCAAAAATTTTATTTGTTTACATTTTATCATACAATATTTTAAATTAATTTTAAGGGTGGATGGTCTAACATGCTTCTCGACAGCGAATTCTTGAGATAACAAAAAAAAAAAAAAAAATAGTTAACGTGCCCACTAGAACATTTAAACGGCTGAGAAATTAACATTGTCCAAAGACAAGCAAATGAAAGAAATATTTTAAGCTAACTTATTGAATGAATGTTGCTGTAAGCTGTAAGTCTCATTAGTAAGGTTAATTTTATTTGGAAAGGAACTATATCAACAAAATTTTATCATGAATATAGTTTTAAAATTAAAGCACACAAACATTTTTAGGGCTAAACATTAACTTAATACTACCAATTCTTTCGCATCATGAATCAACCAGAATGAATTCCATTAAAAGAGTTTATCTGACTTAAAAAATTTAATTTAATAGGCTTCAAACAATTCTTTCAATTAAAGTATTAAAAAGACAGTAACACAACCTCCATTTTTTTTTTCATCTTTTCACTCAAAATAGAAACGACATGCCTATCGTCCGCTAGAGATACCAGCCAGTTCTTCCTGTAGTCTTGACGTAATAAAACTTAATTTAACTCAAAGCCCCTGGTGTGCGGCAAACTACTGGCACCAAATCCTCCACATAGAAGCGTAGATGAAGAAATATGTCTGCCAGAGGTTTGGTATGAGCACACCAGGTCTAAATATTAGGTTAGTCAACGAAAATAAAAAATATAAGACCTGTCAAGACAGACACACAAATTAAGATTCCTCCATCAGAGTAGCACTTGCAGCTATTAAAAATGGACATAAGCCAAAGACTATTAGAGACTTCTGTGTCACAGTTTCCATGCAAGTCTCTGGTTTAAGTATCTATTTCTAAATGTCAAGTCCTCATTTGGCTTCCTCTAAGCACATCATTGATATCAAGAGCTATTAACATGCCTGGAGGAAGTTCAAAATATTCTGAGAAAATCTTATTGTTGTGTTTATATCGACACGGTTTGCAAACTGAAAGCTGAGGGTGTTAGAGAGGAAAGGAGTAGCCACTACAAACAAAGTTAAGCACAAAACATTCCCCAACACCAAAATGTACCCCTCCTTTCATCTGAGAGATCAAAGACTGCAACCAACCTAGTAATGATAGGGGACTTAAAAGTGTCTTGTTATTTACGTCATATCGACAACAATGTGTATTAAATCTGCGGATTGAAGGTCAGTCGATGCCTTTCTTCTTATCATTTTATTTTAATACCTTGATGCCAAACGTTGTTTATGACGTCATCTGTAAGACCTGTGTATAGACACTTTTAAGTCCTCCGCTGGTACCCCTCTCCCTTCAAAGAAAAGACTGCAACCAACAGAATTAAGATCCAGAGTGATAGTCAAACAGGATCCTTATAAACTTTGAATGAAGTCCTTTCTCAACCTGTAACCTATTTTTTAAGATTTTACATACCCAGATTAGCAAATCAATATTTTTACAATCTAAATTTTTATCAGGAAAAACATTTTTAAAATTGACTACAAGTGTAAATTAACGATAATTTACTATTTGACAGTACCATTTTAATAAGGATTCCTAATTATTGAAAGATATTGTAAAATTTCTTTACTTTCCCTACTTTTCATTACATATAGCCTGCAACTGTAGCCAACCAATCCGGAAGAGATAATCTATAGACTGTCCCGAGATGTACAATCGTCGTCTTGGAAAATTTCCCTCTTGCAGCCTTATTAATTAACATGCCATTATTCTTATGAGGCGTGGTGATTAACGCTGCAAAGGGAAATTTTCTAACGCGCCAACTGTACCTTTTTTTATTAATTTTTTTTAAAGAACTCCTTTTACCATGCTCCCCACGTGCCAATCCACCCTTGCTACCGATACCCTACACACAAGTGCCCTTTCACCCTTGCCATGCAGCTCACCTTGCAGACTGGGTGGGGGTGTTTGCTGCCGAGCCCTTCTTGCCCTCGAGAGCCGCCAAGTGTTGCTCTAGGGCGTCTAGCAGGCTGCTGGGAGCCTGTAAACAAACCGCACAACTGGTCAATTCCTATTCCTGCAGCATCGTCATGAACTAGTGCAGGGAGAATTAGCTTTAAAACTGAATTAAAAATAATAATAATTTATCATTTACTGTAGGTGGCATTTATTGTAAATACAGTAAAAACTCGTTATTACGCAACTTGTTGTAAAACTTGATTTTCAGTAAAGGAGATTATGGTCCCGTCAAAAACAATTAACATTGCAGGTATAGGAAAAACTTAATATAAGGTAATACTTGATATATAAGGTAAACCTAACTTCCTAGGTCCCTCGGGTTTACATAATAACAAGTTTTTTACTGTACTTATTAGTTAGTTGTGCTTGTTGAATTTGGGAGGAAAATTTGACATTTCTTTTCTGTATCTGTTTAAACACCTGTGAAATTCCCTACAGCTAAGTTATGATGTTAGGACCTACTAGAGTGGCCATCATTCTGTTGGTGGCAGCAGCTTACCTTGGTGAGGTCTGGAATATCTCCCTTGTCTATCCCCACGTTCTGAAACAAGCAAGTAAGACATATTAGGACCGTCATAGTTCAACACAGAAATCTCTCTTCCTTATGTATCAAGAATATTGGGCGTTGCAAAAATAAATAAACAAACAAATAATAAATTAAATAAATAAATAAATAAATAAATAAATAAATAAATAAATAAAATATTTTTGTAGAGCATTTTTATAATACTATAGTTATGATGATTATACTAAACAAAAATGGATTAACATACAGTACTTTTATTATAAAAATATAAAATAAATATAAAAATCATTTAATATTGTATCAAAATCAATTACAGTATTTTAATTTTCAGACATTGTTACTGTCTTAGAATATTGTTGATTTTAACAATGTTGTTGATAGCTTAATGCCTGCATATCCAAAAATTCAAATTCAAAATTCTTTATTCAATCCATTTCTCCTACAATCACTTCACTTATAAATGAGAAACTACATGAAAATCCTGTATTGCAATAATAATCAGAAATAGTGGAGGCATACATGACCAAAATGTGTCAATTGCCCCAAAATACCAACTAATCAATCAACAAGTAATTACTTGGAAGAATTATTTTAGATATTTTAATTTACATACAGCGTACAGTATTGAAGTATGGTAGAATAATGTGAATATTTATTTGCATATACATATTTCTGTAATACAAACTTCTCAATTCAACATAAACCCGTTGAACTGTACCTCTGCAACTTTGAGGAACTCTGCAACCCTGTCCATTCTGATAAGGAATTTCTTGTAAAGGTCCAAGGCTTCCCTGCACTGCTTCTTGTTCATGTCAAAGTACTTCTCTGCAACATAGCAACAAGCACATGTCACAATTTTGTGACAGTACATAACCAGATCTTTGGGAGTTCAAATCCCGGTACAGCAACCTTGACTTCTAAAAATTTGTAATTTAATTTTGAGTTATTGCTGACATTGCTGACCATCCTAATACAGATGTTTACATCCCCTAAGTTAATTTAGGCAAATGCTGAGTTGGTTATGTTGTGATAATGTCAAAGAACAATACTGAATGGAAAACATTTATGAGGATAGATTTATGGGATATAAAATTGACGGTAAAGGTTAAGTAGTTGGGATAGAGGTCTGCACGGGACCAGGCCATGCTATTTCTCGAATTTATTTTCAATATTGTTGTTGTTGTTGTTGTTGTTGTTTTTTCTCAGAAGAGGAAAAGGAAGAGGAAAAATCTGGCTTATGCAAACTTTTAGTAATGAATAATACACTGATCCCTCTCAGCAAGGCATTACATAGCCCAAACTGTCATATAAAGTATAAAGATTCTCGATCAACCTCCACAGAAATTAAAGCAGTCACTCACCGAGCAAGTTGATAATTCCGTCGTTGTAGCAGGCAAAGAGCCTGATGAGGTCCCTGAAGAGGAGCATGAAGCACATGTTGATGACCCCGTTGGTGAGGTCGTTGCTCGAGCAGTCAAACTCCAGCAGAGCGTCCAGCTGGGCCTGCAGCACCGGCAGCGTCTTGAGCAGCTTGTCTGCGTTCATCGAGCGCAGGGTGCCCTCCCCCTTCCTGTGGACAAAGACGTGATCTTAGAGGTATCTAAATGGCAGCAAAATATTAGAAGAAGATGGAAATTAGGACTAAAATAATTATATGAACACCTTCAAAAATAAGAAACTTTACTCATAGCCGCCTATGGTGTGGTGACTAACTTTTAGGTGACAGTTAGACAAGGTGCTCTTCTTGTCTTCCATTAAATTGCAAATCTGCCTTTTGGCTTATGCTTTTAGCAAGCAGTTTTATATTTTTATTATAATACATTTCATTTTACACTGAAAATAGTATGAAAATTGAACATGGCAGGGGAAAACAACTGCAGTAGCTAAAAACATTTATTTAAAATTACAATGGATTTAACCTAGGCTGTGTGCTATCAATAAGAGGAGACGCTACAAAATGTCCACCAATGACTGAATATGTAACTCACCCTCGTTTGACCTTGCAGAAATCGAAGGCCACGGTACGATATGAGAGCGCCTTCTCGTTGAGGTACTTGGCATATCGCCGGATGAACGGAGACATGTCGTAACCTGCACATAACAACAGTCAGAAAATGGAATACCACACCGAGACAGGCTAGCATTCATTTCACCAGTGCATATATATACATGTTACTGACAATGCACAAATTGCATGAAAATGTTATTGAAAATTGTTTTGTTACATATTTTTCACATTTTTCTCAAATTTTTTATCAATATTCATAAACAATTTAAAAAACAAAAGTCTAGCAGCATTATATTTTTTTTTAATACTTAAGTCATTATATGCAATAACTTTAATTAATGTTGACTGCTAAAAGGAAGTCAACAGAGCTGCAGTCAGACATGCTGTTATTCATAACATAAAATGTGGGTCACACTCATCAAGCAAATGATAATATTTTGATATATGCACACATGTACTTATTTAGTTAAATTATGAACAGATTTTTCAACTAAATTTACTTGAAAACATAATCTTCATTTTGTGTATTTCTTTCTTTAACTTCAAAAATTATAAAAATAAACAAATTACTTATTGATTAAGTAATTAGTTACTTAAAAATTGAAATCAAATAAAGAAAATTTAATGGTATTTTGAATCCTCAATTATAATTAGTAAAGACTTCCTTCTAAAAATTGTAAAAACAAAAATTGACCAAAAATAGAGTGAAAAGCAACACTCAAGACAGGTTAGCAAAGTCTGTAAGGACTTTTGAGGACAGGGATACATATATACAAGAGATAGCAAGGCCAACAACAATACACTCACCAACTCGAGCTCCGGCTGCCATTGTTGCAAGAAAGCAGAAGAAAGAGAAAAATTAGAGATAAGCACTCACACCACAAGCTATAATAACGTAACAGAGCCTTCAAGTGTTCTCCGGTGTCAAAATTTTCTCCATAAGCCACCATGTTATTATTATTTTCCCCCAATAACTATTGAAAACTATTAATTCGAAAAAAAATCTCCTACTTCCCCCCTCCCAATTCAAGGATATAGAGCTTATTTTCCCTGATTTTTTTTTTATTTATAATGCCAAATTGCAATCTAGTGCCATAATATTTTTTATCACTAACAGTTAGTAGTTTTTATTAATTATGTTAATTTTTTAAGGTGAAGAGGAGATTTTACCACAACCATGTATCAAGACTTGAGAAGACAAAAACTCATAAACCGCCACCATGTGGTGATAGTGGAACAAAGCCTTCTAATTTCTAGATTGGGTTAACTTGAATATCCTTTTTCAATAGTATAGATGTTTTTTTTTTTTTTTTTTTAAATCCATCAACAATGTCATCAGCAAAGGAATTTTTTAGATGCCACTGTTAAAAGATTTACAAATATTGAGTTGAATTTTAGAACTTGGAACAACAAAAATAAGGCCAGGCTTTGTCCAGGAAAATTGTTGGAGATAGTCCTGTTTCGTTCCTCTAACAAGAGGACTGATTGAGAGCTCACCTTGCACGCCACTCTTGTCAAGGAAGTTGCTGAGCTGGAAGGTGCTGTTGCTGGACGCCAGGTACTGAGTGAACCTCTGAAACAAGTCACCACATGTCAGTAACCTACACAGGGGAAATAGTGAGGCAATCAAATTGTTCTTTTGTTTTGTTATGAAACGAATTGCCATAGCAGGTTCAGTAGCTAGTTGAATGGAATCAGCTCATCATCAATTTGCATGCCATAAAATTATCCTTACTTTATACAGTAAAACAAATCTAAGTTTACGCCTGACATGGCTAGACTATACGTCTAGACCGACTGGCGCCCCCTATCTTAGCCATGTTATGACTTCCAAGATGGCCGCCGCGCGTAATCGAATCCACACGTAAACTAAGATCTGTTATACTGTACTCACTGGTAGCAACAGATTTTAATGCAGTGGATAGATGTCACAGTTGGGACTGAGTGTTTTTTTTTTATTTTTATATATTTTTTTTAACTTTTTTTAATTATTTTTATAATTATGCAAAGGAAAAAAAACAACAAAAAAGTGCAATACTAATTATGTTAGTCGTTATCCTCTATAAAATATACAAAGATTATGACACTTTGTAGTAAAAATGGAAATAAATATATATTGAATACACTACAGAACAGAGCAGGGGTAAAATTGTTTTGTCTCTCTACTCACCTCATTGCCATAACACAGTAGGTGGTGCACCGTCAGCAGGGCTTTGTACACCACCACCCAGTTGGTGTTCTGAGAGCGTTCTATCAGCAGGTTCGCCAGCTGTGGGATGCTCACGTTGGGCTCGTTGGTGCAGTGGATCAGGTCTGCAACAAGCAAGAGAAAACGTCACTAAATATATTTGGTCAACCATTATTAAGTGCAAGTTAGGTTTTATTCAGCATGTCTGATCAGTATAATCAGACTCAAAGTGCCTTTTTCAAACTGGTAAAAAATCTTTACACAGTATTGTATTGATATCAGTGCAGATTTTTTTTTCAATTTTAGCCCATGTTAGCTTAACTCAAGATTACAGATTTGCTTTATTTTGAGAAAACGAGAAAACTTGTTTTTTTTTTTCTTATATTTTGAGTATTTCGAGCGTTATTCAATAGTGGATAATACTCGAAAATAGTGGGAGGACATAACTTATACATGGGTAACGATTGTCAATAATGATTGCAATAATGAATAACAATCAGTGCATTTTTTTTTTTTCAATTTTAGTCGATGTTAACTTAACTCTAGATTACAGATTTGCTTTGTTTTGAGAAAACCTTTTTTTTCTCTTATATTTTGAGTATTTCGAACGTTATTCAATAGTGGATAATACTCGAAAATAGTGGGAGGGCATAACTTATACATGGTAGACGATTGTCAACAGTGATTGAAATAATGAATAACAATCAGTGCATTTTTTTTTATCAATTTTAGTCTATGTTAGCTCAACTCTAGAATAATAATAAAAAATAAAAAAAAAAAAAAAAATGAATTAAGACTCTGCATCATACCTTTTCGTATTTCCTATGCTTCCCCATGTTATTTTTGATGTCGCTTTTTTTTTATTTTTTCAGAAACTAATAATCGTATATACAACTTTGCTTGATACCTTAAAATAAACGCTAGTTCATTAGCTGTATGCACCAATGCTTTTATTTTTTTAAATTCTAATGAAATTGAATTTTAATTGTAATTTTATTTTAATTTTTAATTCTCAAAATTAAAACTGTAATTAAAATTCAATTTGATTAGAAATTTAAAAAAAAAAAAAATAAAAGCATTGGTGCATATAGCTAATGAACTAGCGTTTATTTTAAGGTATCAAAAGCAAAGTTGTACGATTATTAGTTTCTGAAAAAAAGTGACATCAAAAATAACATGGGGAAGCATAGGAAATACGAAAAGGTGATGCAGAGTCTTAACAATTTTAATAGTAAATGTATAACAGGTTACAAGGTTATTAAGTATATTTCGCGGAATGCAGTCTCATATAATTTATACTGCACAGACATTGCCATCATTCCAGCAGAGTTTTTCACGAAAATATCAGTAATCATGACATGTGACAGCGAGATAAAACGAGGAGGCACGCGACTAGATGTAGTAAGATATCGTCTGGGCGTGAGTTTAGCCGTGCTGCTGGAGCGGTGGGCGGATTGTCGACCGGCAGCGGTTATCATCACTACGGCGCTATCTCACAAAGGGGAGGATCCCGCGTTGCCACGAGGCTACAATGACGAGCTGATCTGTGACGTCAATGTGGTTAACATGATGTCCGTAATTTGTCACTGACTGAATATTGCCAGTTAGAGACGCATGCAAAAGGTCACTCAACTAACATTTTTCTGAGTGTTTTAGAGTTTTCTTTCTTAAAAAAATAAAAATATAGGGGAGGCATTCACAAAGCAGTTTAGCCCCACTTTAGCTTCGTTTTTTAAACCAGGGTTAAATCGAGTAAACCAGGGGCTAAACATAGTACTAAAAATGTGAGTTAAATCAGTGCTAACTGCTAACGAATCTCGAATCTGTTTATGTTTTTTAGTACTGTACCATGATAGTCACTGTTTAGTACTGTATATACCATGTTTCTTACTCAATTTAACTCGGGATAAAAATCGAGGCTAAAGTGGGGCTTGTGAATGCCCCCCTCAATATTTTAAAACGCCAATCCTCTAAATCGCACCGTGGCACCCATATTATACTGATGTGTTTTATTGAGACATGCCAGACGTCAAACTGATGACGAATTTCTGATAAGAAAAACTGCGGATCACTTCCTCCGATTTTTTTTTTTCTAGAAAATTTGTCAGGTCATGGGTTTAAGGTAATATTTTCTATATAGGGAGCTAGTGCATGCCTATCATAAATAATATGTCATGATGAAGTAAAAAAATCGATATAGATCTTGAAACAGTAATTAATTCAAAATTAATAAAACTACTTTTTACTCTACCCTAAAATAACAAGGCATTATTAATATGACAATATTTCATCTGTTCTTATGTCTACATCATCATCCATAATATAGATGACAAGCAGCTAGTTATATATTTATTGGTCAATACTCCAGCTGTTCTCAATTAGGAAGTGGCACCAACTATGACGTCACTGGTGGGCAGCTCCGAAGTATCGATTTTAGCAGCGACTTGTCCCACATCTCGCGATCTGACGCACTTGCAATTTCACGACGCTACTTGAGTTCTTATTATAGTTTATTGAGATGGTAATATTTATTTTATATTTCCTTTGTGAGGTTTCTAATCTTCCTGCTTTCATATCAATGATAAAACTTTTCAGAAAAATTCCCAGTGTTTCCTTCTTTGGGAAAAGTCAATATTGAAATAAAATGATAATTTTCCGACAGACTCTAGAAGGAAAATAAAATTAATCTCAGTGAATCACATTATAGTTTTGATGAAGGAAGGGATCGAGTGAATAAAAAAGCAGTTAGGGCCTCTCGCTTGCAGTTATCTCACAATATGGCATTTATATAATATTCACTAAGACCAAGGCATTTAGGTGGCAATTTTAAGACCAGAAAAAAATTACATTAAAAACTCAAGTCTAAAATGGAGCCTAAAATTGTGCTCCAAAGTAGAATATAACAATGTATCTAGTCTTCATTCTTTGTGAATTCCCCCACAAGTGTGCCGATAAAAATTAATACGCAAGAAAAAACAGGTATTGATTAAAAACTGCATAATGTAAATTTCTTTACAAAATAAATATTGTATATTATAGGAAACCTTTTAAAAAACAAAAATTGCATAAGTATCAAATACGTGTGAGTCAGCAGCAAGACATACTAGGGCGTGTATCGATCGACCTGAGTCACAGTAAAAGTCCGAGTACCAACTACACTACAATTAATTTTACGTTCCCTTCGGAAATTACAGCTTTCTGGACTTCCTTTACGTAATAATTACACATATATAGATCAATATTGACATTGACAATCAATGTGTCAAGTTCTAAAACAACGAGACCAGAAACTTTACAATTATAACTACTTCCTGATGGAATTTAATATTAAATTTACAGTAGCTACGGCAGAAAGGTCCAACGCAAACTGTGTGAGAGCATGCAAATATCACTGTATATTGAGGTTGAAAGCACGCGTGATGCCGAGTACGAAGTGAATATTTTACCACGAGTTAAACCAAACTATGAATATAAAATAGTACTCAACATGATCACGTTGGTACCGTACTGTTGTCAAGAGCTTATATCCTATACTAATATGGTCAATGTCAACATGAGGAACTATATAATATTTCAATAAATTAGAATATTTGGTTTTCTTAATATACATGCAGGATATTAGCCCCAATTTCTTGGTAACAAAAGTTCCCGATATGCCTGACGCATGGATATATGATAAAACAGAAAATTACTTCACTTCAATCAAAAAATTAAATTATTTTAATTCTTTGACTTGAATAGTGTAGTAAAGAACAAAGATACCATACAAAAATACTTTACTACTAGTTCATGATTTTTGAGTATCTAAATAACATTTTAATTTTTTTCTCTCTAAAAAGAGTGAAGAAAATGATTTGTATTAAAATAACTTAACTTCCCTTTCAAGAGGGTTGTAATTAGTGGTTAAACACACCACTTTTATATTAAAAAAAAAAAGGTTACATTAAATTTAAGCATGGATTTCCTTATTCAAATTTTAAATTTTCAGTTCCACATAACATCTTTAACAAGAGTTTATAATATATTATAGTTCTACAAATTTCTTTAGCAATCCTTTAATATTGTTCTTTAGCTACCCTGAAATAAATCTTGGGATTGGTCCCTTTAATATTGCCTTTTCTAAGGCGTATTGAAAGTGTAAAGGAAGTTATGGGATAGTTACGGCATAGAAATCTTCAATAGTAAGGTCTCTAGCAATTGAAAGTCGACACTAATTGACACAAAGCACGCTACTGTGGATAGTTTATTGAATGGGTTGCTACAATATAGGCAGAATTCAATCGACCAGTGTACTAATATAGTACTATTATGACTCATGCACACTTATTAACATGCAATGTGAAACAGATTGCAGTTTTCACCAGCTATATAAGAAATTCTTTGTCACATGGCAGTACTTTCTGACACACAATCCGTAAGATTGCTTTCTTATAAAAATAAATCGAAAATATTCCAATATTTTATATGCCATTGTGAATATAATATATACTGTCAGAAACCTTTGAGAACGAAAAATACATTCAATATTAGATTGAAAATATTGTCAACGTTCATGTTTCACAATAAAAATAATTATTGATAAAAAGAAATATATATTTTATAAAATACTCGTAGGTACGTATACGTTCGTAAAAGCGATTCACGAATCAATATACGAGGTTCTTCAGTTTCATTTAATTCTTGATTTATTTGCTTCAACAAACGTGCAGTCCTCGTGTTATAATTACTTATTAATGACGTCACTTTAAAGTCGATGACTTGATATGATTTGCTCATTCATTTGAAAACGTCAATAAAATATGAAACAAAAATTGTCACTTCAACAACTAAAACAAAGAAAAAAAAGATCAACGAAGTAAATTTAATATTTTGATTCTTTATACATTGAAGCAATAAAAAATGTGTATTGTCTTTAAAGCCATAAGCTAATTAATATAGAGTATCGACCTCACTATTTTTTATTACAAAAATAGAGGATGCAAAATTATGCCACTCTGATTTTTTCCAGAATTTTTAGAAATCCAGAAAGTATATATTGCTAAAAAGTTTTACCAAGGTCGGGTTTGAACCCACGCCCCTTTTAAATCATCATTTTATCAAGAGAGGCATCAAGAGGCTTCACTCTCACGACACTCAATAATTTTTTAGAAATAGTTCTTAAAAAAGAAATCTGAAAAAAAAAACAAAAAAAACAAGTATAATAATTCATTTCTGCAACAAAAAAAATCATGCAAAGTTGTCCATTGAAATAAAATTATCACGTGATGAGGTCAGTAATAAGAAGAGATAGGGGAGGCGCATGTGCAGCAGCAGCAGGCAATGCACCGCTCGGAGCAGTATAGATCGATAAACACCCCAGCAAACAAGCTGGTGCCCTTATATAACAAAGTTGCAGGCTATCGCGCTTTAACCACGTCAAGACGTTGGCCGTGTGACGTCACTATCCACCAAGAGATGAGGGCTGCACTCTGGTTACCAGTGCGCACCAGTTCGGAGCTTTAGCCTGATTTTGCTGGGACTGCAGTTCCAACAAACAAACAAAAAAAAAAAAATTGCAAAATTGCGAAGATGTTAAAAAGAGACAGCACAAAAAGGTTGAAGTTCACCACACCTCGACACACTGCGTGACAACGCCCACGAACCTAGCAGGGGTGATGTTCGTGCTGTCATGTCGGGACTTGAGCTTTACTCTCCATTAATTTGCTAGAGATGCATGTAGCTCCAAGACACAAAGAAATACAAATTTGCAATTTTGGGGTAGGACACTCATTATAGAAACCATTCCAAAAATTCCAATTAAAGGTCTTATTAAATTCGTATCAAATTTTAAAGGTCCAAGCATTGTTGAATTCGTATCAAGTTTCAATAGGGCGACAAAACAAAGAAGATACGTTGCACTGAATATAATTAAATAGTATATTTCCAGATACTGAGGAATGAGGAAGAAAATTTAACAGCTGATACGGAGATCAATAGATTAATTATACACTTTATATTGCATGTGTGCTTCTGGAGGCAATTTGTAACATTAAACAAGGAACTCGTATGTAACCATAATTACAATTATGCACTGGATCAAGGAATATTCGACTGATGATATGGAAGTCATAATAGGACAACAGATTCAAACACTATTGTGAAGGCAATTTATATAAATTAATTACATATAGTAAGAAAGGAACTCTATCTTGAACTGTAGAAATTTCAAGTAAGCTGATTTTGATATGCTATTTTCCTATCTAAAATTGCGTAAAAAAAATCGAAATGTTTTTTTTTTTTTAGCATCAAATATTTTTTAAGAGGAAATTGAGTTATTGATTTTTTATCAGAAGGTACAGTATAAGGAAATGTTTTCAAATTAAAAGCTTTTACAATTACTGAGAGGAAAAAAAAAAAACGAAACAATTAAGGCGGCTTATAGAGAAAATATTCCCACCGGGAACACTTAAAGCCTCTATAATCAAAAAATGATCAATACATGGACATAACATGCAATTACTAATTCATGAAGCAAGGTACTCCCAAAGTACTTAGTCTTTTAAAAGCCGCACGCAGCTCTCATTGATCCCGCACATGAGTCATAGTTTGTGACGCACCCTGCGACATATACAATTAACGCACCCCTGTCATGTGTGGCGGTGTGGCTTTGAAAAGAGTCAACACGGCTCAACACGGCTGGCAAGAGTAAACTTTTCAACGCAGACTCGAAATAATCATGCGTGTTCTAAAATTGTAAAGAAATAAAACTTGACGAGGACAAGACATGGGTTCGGGAAACGTGTAAACGTCATAAAGAAATGCTCAAAACTTTAACATCCAGTGTTTTTAATGAAATAGGAAAATTACTAAAATAGAAACGTATTTCACGTCAAAGTATACAAAATTAAAATATATAAAGCTCGTACGTAGTAATAATGACCGGAGTTTCATAGTTTTCATACTATATTGTAACATAATTATTATATATTGTATAATAATTATGCAGTTTGTGTCATGTACACTCTTTGCCGCCATATAAATGAAGAAGTGTCCGTTTCAAATATTAGTTATTTACCAGTGGAGACCAGCTCCCTTGTATTGCATGGTTCAAAACTTCAAAGCATGTACGGGATATATCGAGAAATATTTATTATATGCGGATGTACTAAAGTTGGAAAAAAAAAAAGTGATTCATGACATGTATGTAGAACAAGCTACATACAAGGCGCTGAAATGAACATAAAATACGAAACTATATGTGGAGAAGAACTAATTACATAATTTGTATTCAGAGAAGGTCGATTTTCACCCCAATACATCTTCATTATGTCAAGCTACATACAATTATATCCCGATTATGTGCGCAGTTTCGCGATGTGCCAAATAACCACTAGAAGTTTCTTAGTCACAGTAGCCAAAATCTCACACAGTAATTCCCACAAGAAAAAGAAATTTGCAACTACGTCATTGGGAGAAATATATGGAACAGTTTCTGTAGCTAATATTAACTTATCAAGATGAGAATAGATATACTGGCAGTATTTCAACGATATACCAAAATTGTACAAGTTCAAGAGTAAAAAGTGTATTTTTGAAGTGAAATAATTCAGAATGGAGTATCGATCTCAAAAAATTTTATGGCAAAAATGGATAGAGGGTGCAAAGCTATGCCAATCTGATTTCTTTCAGATCTTTTATAAAGAGTCCGCGAACTATATTGCTAAAAAGCTTTGCCGAAGTCTGTTTTAAACCCACGCCCCTTTTAGGTCCTACCCTTTTATTAAGAGAGGCATCACTTTCTCTATACTTTTTTAAAAATAGTTCCCAGAATCTAAAAAATCAGAAAAAAATTATAGCATAATTTTGATGTCATCTCTATACATTTCTGCAGTAAAAAATTTTGAGGTCGATACTACATTATATATATTATTATTATTATTATTACATTATTAGGAAAATTGAAAGTTTTTTGTAATGTCAGTTTGCAATTAAAAATTAAACAAATTTGCGACTAGCTAGACAATACCAGCAGCTATAATTGGTATTTTATCTTACGAACACAGCTGTGACGGTTTAGTAAGGATTATCGCATGGATTTAATTTTAAATTAATGAGATTATTGATTCCATAGAAAATGAGATTATTCGAAGTGATACTATAGAAAAAATATATTAACTCATTTCCATGAATTTGAGATAACTGGCAGTGAAAATTTATTTTCTTCAAGGCCACGCCCCTCAGGTACACAATTTAATTATGTGGGCGGGGTCACGTTACTACCTGATGTCACGATATTTCTTATTTATTAAAAAAATAAAAGTAAACAAAAAATAAATAAACAGTGAAATTCTTAATTCAACATGCACCAAACATTAATTTTTCATATAAAAATATAGTATATAATATACCCTTTTGCTGGACAGCCTGGACATAACAAAAATATGTTCCCTTTTAATGACAATAAGTCTCATAATTTCTCATAAACCATGAAATACATGAAAACTTTCCATACTTAATCATACTATCGAGTACACTTTACTTGAATAAAAATATCCCATCCGGGGCCATGTTAAAGTATAGCCGGATTTGACATTTTCATTCGAGCGAAGTGTACAATGGTCAGGTAGGGATCAAGCAGTCCACAAGGAGGACAAAAATTGGGATGGCTTCAACTGCAGGGTACATTTTTTAATATTTTCTAATTTTACCTGTATTAACCTATATTATCCTATATTAACCTCTGTGATATTTTGATTGTATATAGGAGAAATTAATTCAATATATAAAAAATTGTTTTTTAATTTGCATGCAGTTCTTTGTCCAGAAAATGCAGTTGCAGTTGAAAATCGAGCTCACGCCAACACGCAAATGCATTTTAAAAGTCCTAATGCACGAGAAAGTCCTGCAGTCTTTATTAATTAGAGGATCATTTTTACGTGTCTTTAGTATAGGTAACGTATTCACTCAGGTGCGGCGGAAGAGAACCATTACACTGACGTCATTTCCGGTTCGTCTGGTCTCGCATCTCGACTAAAAATTTAATGGCCCACTGACGAGGGTGTAAAGGAACTTCTAAATTGTATACTGCTTCAAACTTTTGGTTACATTAACGTTTATATCTGTCACCTCGCAGATCTGACCGGTTCTTATCTCTCTTGGACACAACAGGTCACGATGCTGCTGATGTGATTTTCTTCAAAATATAACATACAGTATTGTACCATAATATGTTTTAGAATTTAAAATTTTATTATATAAACACCCCCGTCAATCGGTACAAACCATGTTAATTAATAAAATTGTTATTATGCTAAAATGCAAGTCTTATCTACTAATAACAAATTACCTGCGCATGATTCTTTTTATCGAGTTTTATAGCTATTCTATTTATTTAAAAATAAATAAATAAATAAATAAATAAATAAATAAATAAATAAATAAATAAATAAATAAGACTCTTAAGTTGTCTTCACTTTTCTTTGGTTTGGTTACACTCCCATTAAAATTGTATTGAAGGCCGTGACGTCAAACCAAAGATAAGTTTAGAAGACTTTTAAAGCACTTTAAAAAAATACTATAAGTTCAAACCAACTGTGACGTCATCGACGTCATCGTATAAAAAACCCTAACACGATTATGACGTCACAGACAATAGGTTGTTAGAGAATTCAAATACATAAAAAAAGTCGTGTTTTTTTTTTATGAATATAATCAAGAATAAAAATCATTCAGGTTGTCCACTGAGCTTATTTATTTTACAGGGCTGATGGTTTTGGTTGCTATAACGACCCGAATCTGCATATTGGGCACTTGGAGAAAGTCCATCAGCTGCGGCGCCCAGTAGGGATCAAGGAGTACTTTCACTGAAGGCCGCGGGCTGGGTGAAAGTACTCACGAATATCCTCTCGCACATCAAGATGCTTTTATACCAAACTTCATAAATTTATCAGTATAAATTAATTAATTAATTATAAATTGAGATTTTCTTGATTGTAGATTCGATGTACGGATTGAGTTTATTGGGTTTTTCATTTTTGTTGCATACTCCCATTGTGAATATCTTCAAAATCGAGGTAAAAAGTTCTATATTTAACATGATACGTACACAATTTTGTTGCATTATTCATCAAAAACACATGTGAAAATTTAATTATTATTTATATTTTTTTTAATGTATAATTGTCATAATAATAAATAGTGGTGCAATTACTATCAATTTTTGCAATAAAAAATTTGCAATATTTTATTTATTTTATGCACTAGCATTTAATAAATAGCATAATTGTTCATTATAATATAAAGCAGTGTCATCAGCTATCACTATACTACCGGTATACATATAATATATAATTGAAGTGTACACTCCTCGCCTCTTAAAAGTTCCCTTTTGCAGCCTTGTTAATCACCATATACTCACAGAGATATTGACGTGATCCATGCTGTACAGCCTATGATCGAAATAAAAATTTGAATTTGATTAACAAGGTTGCAAAGGGAACTTTTCAGAGGCGACGAATGTATACATAAAGATTACGACTATATAAAATATATTAGTACGGGAGGGAACAAGAAATAAATTCCAGAAGTCTTATTAAGGTCCTTGGTTAATTTATTTTACCAGCAGCGACTCTTCAACACTTCCCCATGCAAAACTCATCTTTACTACATAATAAACAGGAGATATACCATGTATTCTGTATGTTAATAAGCTCGCCACGAGCGATACAGCCACCACCGTTCTGTAGACGACGCCCACAAAAAGGGGGGCGTGACCGTGCAGTCATATGTTCTCACGGCAAAGTGTCATGTGAGGGAGGACAACTTTCTGCAACTGAAAAATCTTATTTTTGATTGCTCTGAGAAGCAAAAGTCATTGTTATACCTTATCATACTACTGCATCAACGTAATTAAGTTTACTCTCTCCTCGAGAATTAATTAGCGAAAACACGCTAAGCGGCTTGATAATAAACAACCGTTGCAACAAAACGGAGAGTTTCGGTTCACGGCTTGCACCCACCAACTGAGAAGGTACATCACAAATAACCTACAGGAGCTTCAAGAAGAGAGCTGCCGAAAAGAAACGATCATTACATCACCTCTGGACAGCGCTCTATATATATTAAATACTTATCAATAGTGCATACATAATACATAAATAGGACAATTCGGAATAACAAAACGTTACCCCAGCTCTGTTAAGCATGCATTATAAAGTCGTAATTCAAGGTTTTGCTTTCGGCTCAGGACTTGTAATACAGAGCTCTGATTGGCCAGGCAGTTGTGCCGATTCAGCCTCCAAAGTTAAAAAAAAAAAAAAAAAATCGGGCTTGTAAATTGAGCCGAATTCAAAGCTTATATATATTTTAGCCTTTTTTTTTTAGGTATATTCAGTCTGGGTGCTCTTCTCACCTAAAAACAAAATTACAACTGTAGACTTTTCACTTGAAGCTAAAGCAGTCACTAAATCATAAGAGTCATTTATGCATAACGTTCGAGCTGTCCGAAAATGTATATTTAATTGAGTTTTTAATCATTGCAAACAATTAGAAATTTTTATAGCCAACAAGTGTGCCGTGGTATTTCCAAGTGAACTAAACGGAGGAAGCCTTAAATTAGCAAACAACGGTAACAGGTTTTCACCTGCACAAATGACGTGGTTTCAACTTACTTCCATATTTTAAATATTTTTTCATGGAAACAGTTACTATTCTCAGACGATCATCTAATTGTAAGAGCCTTCAAGTCAGCTGATTTTGCGGTGTTAAAAAACTCGATTTTGGGTGTTAAATTGCTTTTTTAGCATAAAAGAAGTTGTTTAGAAGAAACTATGGTCTTGATTCATTATCGGAATAGGATATATTTTCAAATCAATAGCTAATAGGAACCGAGAAAAGTGTCAAGTGTTATCCGAGAAGCCGGATAACACTTGAAGTCTCCATTGCAATATCAGCTGGTCTCCACGTCAACGGTGTACACGCAACAATTAAGTGGTACCAGTACCGTAACAGACCCCCGCGAGGGCTACGAGTGACATTATAGCCATGTACACAGTCAAGTCCTTGGGCGGTGAATGTCAAGGACAAGTTGACAACAAACGTAATACTAATTGGATTTATAAATTTTGTTGGTTAAAACAATGAATACTCTTTGTAAAAAGTGGGCGGATTATATTATGTACTGTACACCTCTGGACAGAACGAACTTTACATTTGCCTACTTGCTGGAGCTGCAGCCCCAATATTAGACAGATGCAAATTTACAATTTCTGTTGAGGTATTAAAAGCACCCAATCAATATCAAAATATTTTAGCTTAATCCTACGCCTCCATATATAGACTACGTGGTAACGCCCACAAAAACAGCAGGAGCAAAATTAGTGTTGCTCAGAGATGTACACTCCATTCAAATAAAAATGTCAATCAGGGGGGTGGTAGTGGTAAACACACCGGTAACGGTAAACTGAGTTTTCTTTGGATCACAAACAAAATATTTCTGTATTACCATGCAAGTTAATGTGCTAAAAGTACTCTAAACATATCAGTCCATGTTTCTGAGTGCGTATATTTGTGCTAAAAAATAATTGCTACCTGTTTAAACCTCAGTTAACCATTATTGGAGCCAGTTCTAAGGGTTGCCATTACCCCCCCCCTTTGACTGTATACGTTAAAAAGAATGGATGGGACATTTATTTTTGAATGGAGTGTACCTCTCAGAACAGCTTCATTCTGAAGCAGCAGATTAAAAAAGACGCTGATTTTGGGAGAAGAAAGACGAGCTACCACATAACTATGCCAAATATACCTAAAATGTTTAGGTACCTTCACATAGGCTGCGTGACAACATCCATTAACAGAAGTGTACATCAATGTACGATAAGATGTATAATTATGTTGATAAGACTATCTGCTCCAATCATGCAGGCACGACCTTCCTCAACATTGCACGGTATTAGCAACAACCTTGTCGTGCCTGCAGCTGTTGTCACAAAACTTCAGTTAAATTAATAATTTGTTATTTGGAAATGAACGCTTTTGGTTTTTCTTTTCGTATTTGAGTTCTATAATTTTGAAGATAAAACGCGGATCACGGATATGGGAATAACGTCCTGTATATATATTTTACAGGACGTTATGATAAGGGGGATGGAAGGAGGGGGTACTGAAATTTAAATTTAACTTCATGTGGGAAACATAGACGCCGCCGCGCTTCTTCTAACCTTGACCAGGTTTACATTTACTCATTCGATCATATATAACATAAAAAAATAATAAGGAAATTAAATACAGAAAACGTATATTATACTATATTACAGCCCTTTTATTTTTTTTTATTTATTTATTTTATTTTTTATTATTATTATTTCCCCCTACGTCTGCGGTTTGAATTTACGGTATTGCAGTATCCACCAATCAATACGTGCAAAATTTCAATGACATCAGACAGAGGAATCTGTGCAAAAGGAGGAATATCACATCATGCAAATTAATTTGCATGAACTTCAAGACTGGTCCACGACGTACTATGACGACACAGGACTTCGTGTTATAGTAAAAATCACATATAAGATAATCATTTTTTCACCCCTCTCGCAACGCTACAGGATAGGAATATGAGCCTTGTGGTCGATTTTCGTAGCTGACGCGTGGTGTAACACGCACGCACGTAGGCAGACTGGAGCACACGGTAGCAAGGTAGCGGCGGCCTCGGAGAGTATTTTAAGAGCATGTCCAATGAAGTCGAACGTGATGACACATGTGGGGTGGCTAACTTGGAGGAACGTCCGAGCTTTGTTACGTTGTCGTCAGTGTATAAATGGACAACTTCAGGGAAAGAACCGGAGGAAAAAATAAGTCATCAAGAGGATGACGTCGTCAGGAGAAGGAGGTGTATCCACAAACCACCTGTATTTTTTTTTAAGGAGGGGGGAAAATCAGCTTCAAAACCGACTGCACTTTCCGATTAAGTCGACCTTTCAGGTGTTGTGATAACGAATTATATATATAGTTCTTTTATTATTAATTTTGAATTTAGAAAGTGCAATGAGCTGGGTTTGAAGCTGACAGTCTCGTTTAGTGTACGTCATTCGATAACCTGCATTTTGCTCTTTAAATGGATGATTTTTACAAAACATTTTTAAGCCTATTATAACAGGCTATAACACCCTGAAAATCTGCATGATGGTGAAACCTGCATGCTGTTATGTAATAGCCATGGTAAAGTTTGCGTCTTTGCATCACGTAGACATCACAGCATTTAGCAGTATAATTGTACAGAAAAGTTAAAATTAAATTACGAGATTAAGTTTACTTTTCTTTTTTTAAGGATTAATGTCAGTGGTACGAAAAATAGGCTTAGTGATGGTGAACCACTCTGAAAGTTTCTGCAAACCTTCCTGGTATCATGCAATACATGAAAAAAAAACATTAAAAACCAAATTCGGTGATTTTTTTTAGACTTAAGATAAGCATTATTTTAAATGAGAACTGCTATGATTTTTGGTCGAATCAGTAAGAGGCATTCACATTTAGGGCTCGATATTTTAAGACCAGAAATTTTGGGTCTAAAAAGCATGCCTAAAATCAGGCTTTAAATTATCGAGCCCTAAATGTGGTCTTAGGGCTTTGTGAATGCCCCCTAGTATCTTTAATAAAGGAAAAAATTAATTATTCACAATCTACACCGATCAGCAAACTAACAATTATTTTGTCCTTTAGTTTATGGACTAAAAATATTGAGCCACCGCGGCATTAATTCTTAATTAACTCAGGTTAATTTGAAAACATGTGCGACTTGCTTGTTCACTCAGGGTACCAAGTGACACTGCCAATGTTACGTAAAATCAATTTTAAGCAAATTAACCGTCGCAAACACCTGATGTGCTCGTGACGTCACGGTTACCATGACAACTGTGACGTCATCAAGTCAATAATGCACCGACACCCCGCACAACAATTGCTGACACATATAGACCTCGCAACAATAATTAAATTTGCACACAGCTGGGATGATTTTAGAACACTATAGAATGTCAATGTTAATACTTTCACTGGGGTTGTGTTGTAAGCATTTTATAGCTCAGTGGTTGTAAATTGTATACATGGCATAATATATAACGTTGCAGTACTTTACACACATGCACGAATTGTAATATAAATTTCTGATAGCTATATAATAATAAACTTCGGAATTTTTATTATGGTTAATTCCTTACTTATTTACTGATAGAAAATAATGAACAACTCAATACCAAGTACAACTATTATAAATACCCTATATACTATATATGGATAAATGGATACTATATAGCTAGTATAGGGATCTTGAGTACACTCATTCGAATGCATGATGTCGATTTTTCTGACTTTTTTTGCATAATACAGATTTGCAATGACGGGAGACGTAAAAGTCGATTAAGAATGGAGTATAGACATCAATTTTTAATTATTACAGAAATGGATAGAGGGTGCAAAGTTATGCTACCCTGATTTTTTTCAGATTTTTTAGAGCCCGGGAACTATTTTTAAAAAAATTATTGAAAGTCCTTTTTGTGACGTCACGCGGCAGCAAGTCCTATCTTTTTCTTCAGGAGCGGCGTCTCGTGACGTCACAAAAATAACTTTCAATAATTTTTTAAAAATGGTTCCCGGGCTCTTAAAAATCTATCATAACTTTGCACCCTTTATCCATTTCTGCAATAAAAAAATTTGAGGTCGGTACTCCATTAAGGTATCGCAACAACAACGCCTCTATTATACATAGACCATAACTCTGCAGACAGAACGAGGAGGAAAGGGGGGTGGGGGGGGTAATGTCATGTGTCCATAGGTGTACATTTAATTACATGAAGTACAAACATACATGTCCGACTGATAATTTTAACCAACATTTAAACTACATGACTTCATTAGCAAAAATTATTATTCTATATTATTTAAAACGAAGAATATAACATAAATCAAAGTTATAAATAAATAAAACTACCGTGTGTTAAAACGTAAACATGCCCGCATTATTGAAATATAAAACATTATATTATCAACAACGATACCTTGCTGTGTTTTATCTTATGGTAAACAATTATGTTGTTTCTTAAACCACGAAAGTAAAAGACAACAACATCATATAACCGTAATTACACACTTAACGTTATCTAATAATAATACTGTACGTAAAGCACGTCCCATTTCCCCCTTAACTGCGAGAGTATTATATTTATTTAGGGTACTGCATGGTTGAACTCGAAAGCGAATGGAATGACATTTCAAATTAATTTGACACCTTTATTCATTGATTCAACCAAAGTATCTTAATGATTTTTTCGAGTCCCTTCCAAAACCAGAGAGTCCGTTCCAGCATGTTTGAAACTAAGGGAACTATGGAAATCTCAGTCAGGATGGTCGGTTATTTAATAGAGGATTGCCCCGAATGCACCAGTGGATGCAACACTGACTGTTTAATTAATTCTTTAAGCTACCATCATATAAATAAAATCCGGCATTGTCTGGCGAACTCATGATCATCCAATTACATTATAATATACCAAACCTCTGCGCCAAGTATAACGATTTTAATAAAAGCATTACATCATGAAAGCGTTACACACACAAAAAAAATACGTCTGTTTATCATGTTTGTTACAAATAATGTTGGCCAGTTATGAGAAAACGCTTGCCAAGTTATTGTCCTTACACATACCATGCTACTAATGGTGTCTGGGTCTATCTGTACATATCTCGGTATGCTAATGATGTCTGGCTGGTGTATGACCCACTGTCACGTGCACCAAGTTCAGAATAAGTCTTCATCTTCTCGTGTTAATTCTTCCGCTGCATGTTGGCACACTTTGTGCGACACATTACCACATTATCCTTCCGTTCAAGATAAGCAAATATGTGTCGTGACGTCACGAGTGTGCGGATTTTGTTTCTTCAATATGATTTTCTAGATTATATAAGTTTTTTTTTTCTATAGAAACTTTGGGTACTGCATGGTTGCAGGCAAGGACGATTTCATCGTCCTTGGATTGAAAACGATCGAGTATTGTCGGAATTGTTATTTTAACTTCCCGGTGTTTTGTTGGTTACGTTACGATTGTGTAAGCCCCTTTCACAAATAATCATGGCTATTATGGTCTGATAATCAATCGAATATTATTTGCCAAGCTGTGACTGGGGAAACTAACGAAACTTTCGTATGGTGGCAATTATATTTTGAATATAATAATTTTTAATAAATATAGGTAATTTTGTTTAAGCTTACTACTAAACGTGTTGAATAATTGTATGTAACTCAGTTCCAACCGCTAGGGCTTCATTTAGAGCCTTGGTTGGACTGTATTTGTACACAATTTAATAATAAAAAACTTAAAAAAAAAAATGATAGTGATCACCCCAAGGGTAGTCGAGGCAATTTGCATCTGTTCTAAAAAAATTTACGCCAGTGAAAATGACACCAGAGTAAAAGTGTAGACACATCCATAATTTCACATAAAAATCCTTTTTGGTACAAACCTCACCTTTCGAAAATTTACTCTCGACTTATAAAGAGGGTCAATGTACAAATTAATTATGAATAATAAATTGACGCTATCAGGAAATTTCAATTTGGCAAATAAAATGAATAATTAATTTTTTGTGCAATGCAGAGTCTCAGAATTAATATTATCCTAATTAACTTGACATTCTCCATACCAATATTGATATAAATTAAAGAATTCGACTAATATATCACCGACCTAGTTTGTATAACTGCTAACTGTGTATTAACACCCCAATATATTACACGTTGTTTTATTCTGAGCCTGAAAAAAATAAAACACGTTTTTTTTTTTTTAATCTACCGTAAAGCAAGCCAAATTAGCTGCGGAAGTATACACCCACCTTCATGCTATTTCAGTTCACTGTAAAAATAGCCGGCCGTATGATGTCAATGTTTGTGTAATAACTCACGGCTGGCTAATTAACTACCACGCGATGTGTAAACATTATAGTGTGAGTCGCTTGTGTTGTATATCATAATAATTATTGAGATATATGCCGACAAAGGGAATTCCCTCATTGATATGCCAGTGTCAATGCATGGGGCTTAATTAATTCATCAGACAATTAAAACTCAGCGCTGTTGAATTTAACAAAATTATTTGACTCTTTAGACTGAGAAAACCGAATGACTAAACATTTCATATTTTATCGTGGTAGCTCCAAAGTTTAAACTGGACGATATACCATGTACGGCAATTATTAAAGCAGGTGAAGCAAAGTTTCGAAAAGAGGAAAAGTAATATCATTTTTTTTTTAAATTTATGTAATTTTTATTAAAAAAATATATTAAAATTGAAGTTCACAAGCGCTTTTTAACCATGATCTCCATACCAATGTAGCTGCTTCAATCTCATGCTATATACACACCACGATTATATAGTTTTGCGTCACATGTCTAAAAATATTTAAAACTTGTTACAAATCATGCATGTATTTTTTTTTATTATATATACATGAACCATCAGTCATGCATGCGACATTTGATCGCTGCCGTTCTGTCACGTTGTTGCTACCGTCATTTGATACCACACGCTGGCCAGATGCTATACACATTAGTGTACACTCCATTCGAATAAAAATGTATAATCCAACTTTAACACAGCCGTAACGGACATTTTTTCACACTCGGGCGCACAGAAATTTTATCTGTAAACAATACTGTCTATCCATATATTATAGGGAAAAAATTATATTACTCGTTCAGTCAAAATTCAAGTAAATATAGACATAAGGTCAGTTTGCCTCTTCAAATGCATGATTTTAACCTCTGATGACATTATTTAAAGTTGTTATGAACCCTTCTGGGTATACGATATTATATCTCTATAGATTTTGTAGAATAACATTTTATATTTTTTTCTCAGAAATTTTCTTGGGTATAAATCTGTGTAAATAAAAGCTAACTGTCTCAACGTTGCTTGCTGCAGGAACATTATATTGACATGAGATAAGACACCATCGTCATGCTATATAAAATATATACAAAAATTACGTCTGTTCTTAAACCCTGTCCAGAATACACCTTGCCCCCATTTTATTAAGAAGAACAGTAGAACAGTACAGATGACGTCACGATTTTTGTTCGTAAATTTGCTCAGAGTACTCCGATGAGGGTTTACGAACAAACCTATTGTTGACCCCCCCAAAAAAAAGTTTTGAGAAAGGGACAGATTTTCCTAAATTTAAAAAATAAATCATTATTGTATTGTATATTATAGTTATAAAAACAACTCGATTACACTATGATATGCATGTTCTTCGTTTACATTTACGTAGAATACAAAATTCCCGGTCACCCCACTATCCTATACCTCCAGAATTACCACTTGTATCAAAATACTATTTTTGTACACCATCGTTTTTCTCGTCGTTATGTTTGCAAGGGTTACGCCGCCGCGAATATTTTTCCTCGTACAGGTGTGTGAAAATCAATATTCGCGTCTAATTATATTGCAGAGGGAGAAGTGCCGCCGCCGCAGACTACAACGTTATGTTGTTGGCTCCCCAGTCCGCAATATGGCCATTACAGAGAGGTCGAGCTCACACGAAAAATTAATTATAATTTACTACAAATTTTACCAATTTACCTAATTTTAACTCTATTTACACTATTTTTTAGAACACGTTGCTTTTTTATTCTTGCATAAGAGATTTAAAAAAATCACTTGAAATTTCTGTAAAGAAAATACATTATAGAAATAAATTACAGTATGATATATACCGGTAACAATCCAAGAAAAAGAGAAATACCTCATCTATATAGATGAGAAAAATATGATTATTTTTTTTGTGAGACACGCTGTTGTACTGTATACAAAAGGTATAGAACTTAACAAACGTTTCAACACGACGAGGATTATAGATAGTGAAATTATTTTACACGGTTTCAATGTTCCATGCTATTCTTATGATAATTGTCTACCAGAAATTTAAAAACTTTATTATATTAAATTAATAGCAGCAGGTCAACAAACTTTGATTGCAGCAAGTTCACATGTTTACAGGATGGTTGATTTTCTTATTGATCAGCACGGTAAAATTATCCTTCCGAGACACGAGAATTTTTAGGAATGACTGACCATTTTGTCTGAAGTTTCCTCGTTCCCTCAATTATATTTAGACAAAAAAATTGGTCGTGGCTAAACAAATAATTTTTCCTAATTTCAAAGTAAGAGTCTAAATTTCACCCTCATAAATCAGACATTATTTTACCACACTATGACGTCACGACTGATATTAGTCATTGAAAAGTATACTATATCCCCCGCACGCACGCACGTCTCCCGGAAGGATGCTCTTTATCAGACCAATGCATTCTTGTCGCCTGCCCGTGATAAGAAGACGCCAGCAGCAGACGCTTTGTGTCGTGAGATAGTCCTCCTTTTGTTCCTTTTTTATCACACGTGTGCAATAGTCGAGGGGTGATACAAGCACCTACCATCATCAGACCCATTTACTTTACATAAAAATCAGTTGCAAGTGCGTGTAGTTAGGGATACGCCCCCTTTGGTATTACATAATTAAAGCTCGAGGCCGCGCTGAAATTACACAGTTCGGGTCTAGACGGAATGTTGTAGCGTCGATCGACTACTAATATACCCGCCGGGCTCTCTCGACTGTTTCAAGGGGAAAGTAACATGATATAAAAATATCAGACTTTACGCTATACCTTATTTTCATACTCTTGTTTTCTATATAAGGGGGAATTCATATTTTTTAAAATGCTATATTTTTTCAGTTTGTTGAATAGCGTACTGACAAATTGTGAAACACCATATTATTATGAGCTAGACACTTATAAATTATGATTGATTGAAGCAAACAAATGTATGGTTGTAATCAATCATACTAAATACCCGTCAGTCTACAGGATTTGCAGTCTCGTATAATGCTGTTTTGCATCGCTATATAATAATCCAGCTAAGTGAACTCCTGAAAAATATCCATCTTATTGCGAATATTTTGTTTTTCGGAACGATCCCTGTATGATCTTATTGAGTATATCATTTTTTACTGGTTTAAGCTGGTATAACATTACACGACATAATTTTTAATATTCTTTGTTTACCATTTTTCCTTACAAGAAAGTTTAGAAGCAAGAAGTGAAGTTGAAGTTTCCTTATATGGAACAAATTGTATATGCAATAAATAGAACAATTGCATCGTGTAATACCAGCTTTAACAGAGTATATTGGTATTGTACTAATAGCTTAATTTGCTCTCGAGATAAATGTTATTAGTACTAAAACGTGTGGGGAGGGGGGGGGGACTTCCAAATGACGTATGCTTATACCTACTGTAATCACATCATTGAGTGATAACGCGTCGGTACTAGCAAATTCAGGCGATAACGTGAAATGCAGCATCAGAATGCACTAGACGGGATAATGATAACATTATTAACACTTAATTGAATTATAGGACTTACACGTTGGAAACTCACGAATGTTACCCTATATACTTGAAAATGTATACAGTACAGTCTGTGATTTTTTTTTGTTTTTTTACGAGTTCTCTTTTATATTTCCCTAAAGTTGTGATGATTTTTAAATATTTACACTATTTAATTTTTCTGTGGCTTTAGGAAGTTTCCACGTAATATCAGCTATAATATTCCCCTCTTTGAGTGAATACAATTTTCCTGCATGTTGATTCAAGCACAAGAATTACAATTAAAGGATTTATTATATTGACATATTATGACATATCTGGCTTCAACCAAAAAATATTGACTGATGAAAGAATTGAAAACAACTGAAACTAAATTGTTTCATTCTGTTGATTTTTGTTTCATTCTGTTGATTTAGACATTTTTGGTCACAACCAAAAAATATTGACTACATATAATAAGAAAGACAAGGACAAACTTTCAATCAAGAGTAGGGCGTCTCGAACGATTGTGTATAGTGTGTACAATCTTTTAAGCACTACAAGGGTGATTTTTGTAGTGTGCCAATAGTATTGTATCAATATTGATGATAAAATACGATGTGTAGTATTATTAAAAAAAATCAATTGAAAAATAAAATCAATGCATCCATTCATATAAATTGAGCAGCTTAAAATCAATAAGATATTGCATAAAAGCAATAAAAAACATAAAGATAGGCATAAAAAGGTCATTAATAATTTCAGTATGTAATCTTAAAGCTGGGAGGAGCCAGTACAGTTACTGTGTATCATGAGCCAGTACGATGGTATAAAAAAAAATGTTATCAGTCCAGTTTAAGCTAGTTGCCAAATCAAATAGGCCGGCATATTTTCTACATAAGGTCACTGCTCTATCACGCATGCCGAGTTCAGAGAAACAAAAATTTCCTTATATTCGCAGGAATTTCCCACTAGTCATACAATAAAATTTATCGCCGTAAAAGTCTGTATTAATTACCGGTACAATGAGATTAGAGGAAAATATGACAAGCTAAAAAAAAATGTAATCAAATCCTCTGCATCCTGTGGTCAACACTAAATATCATAATTGGGCATTATTAAAAGCATTTTTTGTGCATCAAGCAAAACTTTATTATCAGAATACATAACCGGTAGAAAGCCGTATGCTAATTGTTTATTTAGAGTTTTTTGTTCTTATTACAAGTACATAAGCATGTACATATATAAAATAATTCCTCAATGACAAATCACGTGCCAAATTTTATTTTTAACTTTCATTGCGACATAGAATTTGAATGAGGAACATACACATCACGCCGATGCGATCACGCGAGCGCTGCTGGGCTGGACCCAAACCAAAAAATTATAAAAATAAATCATCACTTTGAGTACTTTTTTCACGTATGCGTATGGGAGGCAAATGATTTTATGTCAAAAAATTATCAACAGCATTTCTGTAGATAAGCAAGAATTTTGGGTGTAAAATTCTGACGGCGAAGTTACACATCGCTGCGGACGAAAGTCATCGATCTATGCTCCAGCTGAGACAAGTGCATTTGAACTCTTGACATGTTACGACCCATTAAGAGCGTTCACACCATTCCCTCAACCCTGAAAATAAACATAATAAACTTTACTTACAATCTAAATGTTTCTTTTTAGGTCCTATCATCTCTTCTGTTGTAGCTTTGCAAACAGATTTGGCAAGTCCCTGGCCGGCTATGCTGTGCTTGGCCGCCAGTAATCTATCACTTATCGTCTGTCCTGCCATTTTAACACTCATTTTGATATCTGTTCTAAAACTAGTATGGACTATTTGGGGTTATTAAAACCCCAAATTTATAATAATTTAACACTTTTAAACCACTAATTCTTGACAGATCCACGGAGCTCCGTTCCGTACGAGCACCACTGACGAAAATGGCGACTGTAACCGAATGACGTCACATACACAGTGTTGCCAGTTTGACAAAACCACCGACTAGATTTTAATTATATATATTAATTTTCTATATTAAATATTAGATAAATTACTCTGTTGATATAAGTTACTAACAGTTTTATGAAAATAATTAAAAAAACACAGAGTTCAGAGAAAAGTGAGAAAATAGCACCCAGTTTGAGCTATGACGTCATCAACTTTCACGTGAAATATAAATCACGTATAAATTATGAAAACCAAAATAATTACTAGATAAAATAACGAATTTCAAAGTGGGACATTAAAAAATCAATAAAATTAATTTTGATTTATTTAATTTGCATGTTTGTATTGATTTTTATTATAAAAATGCATTATGAAACTTTGTCGTCTGCTAAGAAAAGAAGCATCGCAATGCGCAATAAAAATGTAAACAAAATTTGATTTTTGTTAAAATTGAAACTTAGGATTCAAGTAATTAATCTTTTGAGTAGCTTTACCCTCTTTTTGACTAAGATATGGCTAGCAAAATTAGAAAAGCAATAATTTCTCAGGTGAGATTGTTTTTAATTCATTGTCATTCGTTCGCATCCCTGTCAATCCTAAAAAAATGAAGTTGGTCACTCATTGCATGTTCTGCATGCAAATAATTTCTATAAGTCACTTCTTCATTGTCATAATAATTTAGCATTTGGGGGCAGGAACCCTACAGTACAGAAAAATAAGTACAGTTTAAAATTGTAATAGTATGCACCGATTTCAGCATTGTCAGGCAATGGACTAGACTGTTAGTAAATTTATGGGGCTGTACCGCTGTACATCATATTCCTTTTATTTTTTAATATTGAATTATGCTTATTGATGATACCAGTCTATCCTGATTTCTTTTTTCTAAAACCACAGGTGACAAAAAATTAGTAAATATTGAATTTGTAAACATTAGGTGCTGGAGAAGAGTACAGATTCCCTGAACTCTGCCAGCCTCAGTCTACGTTACAATCGGGTCAAGCAACACGTTGAGCTGCTGCTACCTGTGCGAGGTTCTCTCTCCGCCTCCTCGCTGGGCGTTGAAGGAGTCGATGAAGTTTCGGAGACAAAGGACAAGAAGGGTCGCAACCTGGTGTTCAACGTCAATAAACCTCGCTTCACCGCAGCAGTGTTGGACAACATAGCAAGCAGACCAGACAACTTCTGGAGCTGCAGTGACCTCTTGCCCACAGAGGATAGCAGGAAAAAAATTCTAGTAGAGTTCAGGTGAGAAAAGTCATGGCAATATTGCAGGCAATTTAAAACAATGAGTCAATTATTTATTGAATCTTGAAAATAATTTGTTTAAAATTCTTAAATAATTTAGAAATGTCTCTTCCATGCTAAAAACTTTCTTTTAAATGAAAAATATGACAAATTTATGTTTGAAGTACCGGTAATGAGTGTCATTATTATAGCCTGTTCGTAATAATACATAATTTTCCACGAACAATTAAGAACCAGTTATTATTTTTTATTCATGAATCAACATTGCTTACCTACTATCATCAGACTATTATAATCAAAGTTCCAACCATATTTGGATGAAAATACAATCTGTAGCTAATGTTAAACCACCTCAATGTTGCAGTTCTCCGAACATAGCCAAGCCGTTCCACATGGGCCACCTTCGTTCCACCATCATTGGCAACTTCCTCTCCAACCTCCACTCAAGTCTCGGTCACAAGGTTGTTCGTATCAACTACCTGGGGGACTGGGGAACTCAGTTCGGACTGCTCAACGTAGGGCTCGAGCTGGGGGCAGTGACGGACCAACAGATTGCTGCCAGTCCCGTGCAGACTCTCTACGAGGTATACAAACCATCAACACACAACACGAGTGGCTTTGTAAGATCAATCATGCTAAAAAAAATTGAAAGGAGAAGAGGTGAGAGAAACCCTAATAGAACCAATTGAATCCAAAAATTTAGTCCTCGCAGATTACCTCCCATTTCATAAATTTAAATTAATGTGCACATCATAGAATCCTCACTTCTAGCTAGTCTTTCAATTTTATAATTGTGTCTACATGTAACTAGGAATTGGGTGTTCTGTTTATATAGAAATCTGGTGACCATCTCTTGTCCCATGTTATTTATACTGTATTTAATTCAAGAAAATAATAGGAAGGGGAGGGGGAGACAATGAATTTGTATTATTTTGGACATGTAGTTGAGTTAATCAATCCTCTTGATTCTTTGATAAGGTCTTTTCATGGTCATGAAATGTTTATTTTGACACGAGCAAATTAAATGCATAATTTCTTGCAGGCATACGTGCTGGCCAACAAGCAAGCGGAGGTTGACCCCTCAATATCTGCGAGAGCGCGGGAGATTTTCCGTCAGCTGGAAGAAGGCAGCTTCCCCGAGGTTGCTCGCTGGCAGAAGTTCCGAGACTACACAGTGAAGGAGCTACAGGAAACCTACCGCAGACTTGGAGTGACCTTTGACCTCTACCAGTGGGAGTCCATGTTCGGGGCACGAGAGATTGCAGACCTACTGGACTCAATGAGAAGTCAGGGCGTGCTCACCACTACACATGATGGTGACTTAACAATTAATACTGACTGAATATGTTAACAATGTTAAATTTATAAATACATTTATTTATCTATTGCTATGATGTATTGAGGTTAGTATATATATATATATATATATATAGTTATTCAGTTTAATTGAAATCAAGTTTTGAATTAATTTTGGTAGCAATAAAGTAGATTTTTATCATTTTTTAGTAAAAAAAAAAAAATTACGTTACTACAGCTTACAATGCTCTTTTATATATATTATATCTTTAGATAATATTTGAAATAAAAATAAGGAAGTATAATATAATATTGAATATAAAGAAATTTAAAAAAAAAAATCATTAATATTGACCCAGAACACAGGAAAAAAAAAATCATAAATTTATATTTTGACAAACATAGGGACTGAGTTTATCCATTATTCAGTAAGATTGCACCAGACCGTAATTAAAAGTCGCTATTCAATCTAACTAACGGCAATTTACAGGCAAGCAGGCGGCCCAAGTGAAAGATTCCCAAGTGACGCTTGTTAAAAGTGACGGCTCCACGCTCTACCTCACTCGCGACATTGCAGCTGCTAGAAAGCGACATGAAGACTTCAATTTTGACAGACTGTTGTACGTTGTGGATAACTCACAGGTAAATAATTTACCTGCAATATTTGTCAAGTAGATAAAATGCAGCTGTCTTCATAAGAAAATCATTGAAAGTGTTGCATTTTTTTATATTTTAAAGTCCAATGAAAGAAAATCTTTTTTAATTCAGAACCAAAACAAAATAGGTTACATGTGCAAAAGGAACATGGGCAACAGCTTGAATAGCTATTATATCAATTTAAATGCACATCAGACAATTAATTCATGGTGTGATCAAGCTGCTTAACCTCACGTAAGTGTTCTTTGATGGTTGTTTTGTTTCAGAGTGACCATTTTGTGTCGCTACGAGACATCCTCTCCCAGCTTGGTCACCCTTGGTCGCCCGGCATCCAACACGTCAAGTTCGGGAGGGTGCGTGGGATGAGTACGAGGAGAGGCGAGGTTGTGTTTCTGTCTGACATTCTGGACGAGGCAGCCGGCAGAGTGAGGGCCAGGCAGGAACAGTCACAGAGTGAGTACAGGCATAAAACAGAGATTCTCAACTTGGTATAAAAGTACCTCCAAGCCCACAACAAATTTTAAATGTCTTAAAAATAAATTTTAGGTCTCAGAAAAATGTCAAAAATTTGAAAGAAAAAGAAATTTTTTTTTTTTTTTTTCATATCCATTCTTGATTTACTTGGTAGTCCTTGAATAATCCTTAAAAAAACATTTCAGTGTCAGGACATTGAACATTACTTCTCTATTTGTAGGCTTATTTGCAGTGTTTGGAGGTGAGGTAAGCTTTAAAAACGTCAACTTTTGTTTGTGTACTCATCTGTGCCTCTCTAAAAATTGCAAATTTGTATCTCTTGGAACTGCAACTCCAGCAAAAAAAAAAAAAAAACAAACACACAGACATCATGATAAAAAATTATTGTTGCAGCCACCCGAGCAGATTTGGATTCAGACACTGCTGACGTGCTGGGGGTTTCTGCCGTAATCGTCAACGACTTGAAGCAGAGACGTCAACGAGACTATGAGTTTGACTGGGACAAAGCATTGCAGGTACTACCAGTTTCTTCAGATAAATTAGCCAAATGCTGAAATAGATAACTTCGCCGTGGCACACATAAATTTTTCCTACTTGCTTTTCCTTTACTTTCTCCTAGGTAATTTGGTGGATGAGTGGGCCTTGCCACCAAAAATAAGGCCAATTTTTCTCCCCCTTTTTATTCCTAATTAATCTTTTTATTAAATAAACCTGTGTCTGACGAACTACGTCTCTTCTCAGATGCAGGGGGACGGAGGCATAAGACTGCAGTACGTTCACTGTCGACTGTGCAGCCTTGAGGAGAAAAGTCTGGGTGTCGACGTCGGAGAGTGTCGTCCGGAGATGCTGGGGGAGACGGAGGCCTGTGCTCTTATAACTGAGATGGCGAGGTAAGGGGATCAATGGAGTCAAAGTTTGGAAACTATTTAAATAAAAAATTTGAAAAATGTGAGTTGCAACACACATTTTGAGGTTGATTCATCACCACTATCATATATAAATTAAACATTGACAATATTTTAATAGTTTCTGACATTATAAATAAAGTTTTGTTTTAAATGCTAAAAATCCTCCAATGGATAGTAAAATTGTTCACTTATTTTCTGCCATGTATGTAATCTACAATAGACAACTTGAACAAAAAAAATATATATCACAGAAATAAAAGGAGGATATAAAAAGCTACTTTAATTTTTTTAGAGATCGTGATATATATTTTAAACAATTATAGAAAGAGGTGTCAATCGGTGTCACTTTTTAATAAAAAGATAGGACTTAAAAGGGGCATGGGTTCAAATCTGAACTTTGAATAACTTTTTAACAATACTTCCCGAGCTCTAAAAAAATCTGCAAAAATTTAGAATAACAATTTGGTACCCTCTATTTATTTCTGCAATAAAATAATATCTTGCAGGATGTCAATCATGACTGAAAAGGTTAATTAAAGGTAATGTTGAGAGTTGTGTGATACAATTATGATCCTTATGCAGGTTTGACTGGGTGCTGGAGCGGTCATACAGGGAGCTGGAGTCATGTGTGCTGGTCAACTACCTATTCTCCCTCAGGTGAGTTCTGCAGGTGTTCATCAACATCCTCCACAAACCTTTTCTCAGCACACACTAAATTTTTTTATATGTGATCGACTTGTTAAATTTTTGATATTACTAATAATTATTTCATTCTGCCATTCAGTGTGTTTATTATAATCAATATACAGTATAATATATTTATTTTGTATGCAATAAAAAACAAAATTAAATAAAAAATTAAATTACTCATCATAAACTATGGCTAAAGGAGCATTATTATATCCTGCAAACCTTGGTAAAACATTGTATAGAACACTATATAAACACAATGTTATTTTAACAGATAATAAATCATTTAAACCAGAGATTTTATCTTATAGAAAATTTTTTTCCCATTAATAAATCTGTGTGAATAATTAAGCAAGTAGTAATTTCCTCCTCCATAACTAGCATCAAACAATAACACATTTAACTAACAATATTCTACAGCTATTCTGTACCTTACTGACAAGTCTGTTGTTTGTCAGCTCCTTGGTGAACCAGGCCTTCTCTCACCTCCCCGTAAAGGGCTCGTCTCCTGAGCTAGCCTCGCAGCGGCTACTGCTGTTCAGATGTGCCCGCCACGTGCTTGCTAGGGGCATGCATATACTGGGCTTGAGGCCATTGAACAAAATGTAGTACAGTAAACATGAATAGTTAGACCAAATTGTGATATTTACATAATAAAATTTTATTAGTAACAACTACAGTGTTTCGTTTACATTACTTCAACAATTTTTTGATAAGGAGAAATGGAATGAATGAAAAATTTTGAATTGAGGATTAAATGCATGAAATTAAGAAAAAATTTAAAAATTAATGCAAAACCAATAAAATTTAATTTGGAACAAATGATATGACATAGGTATGATTTAATTATGAGTTGGGGACTGTTGGGGTTTGCTTTGAATTTAAAAAGAGGGTACTTGGTAGGACTCACTTGCACCCTAACAGTACACAGCTCTTATCTCTTCTTCCAAGTAAATTTCTTCCTGGCTCCGGCCTGACCTGGCTTCTTGCGCTCCCTGCGTCTGTAGTCTCGAGTTAGCAGGCCCGCTGGAACATGAGAGCTTTCTGTCAACCCCACTTCACAAATGGTAAGGTTATTTTTAAGGGAAGTTGATCATTATTTTCCATGGAAGGAGTATCATCGTTAAGGTTTACAACTATTTACATTCCACAGTAAAGAATTATGGTAAATATATACAGTAGAAACTTGTTATTAGGCATAATATAATTAGGTATAATACTGGTAAAGTCAAGGGAATCAGGAAATTAGGTTTACCCTATAAGTTTTTCCTATACCATGCAATGCTATTTTTTTTATTTTTTTTTACGGGATTGTGATCTCCTTTACTCGAAATTGAGTTTTACCTAACAACAAGTTGTGTATTGGTAATAATAAATTTTTACTGTACACAGTGTATGAATAACATAAACTGGCATTTTACATATTTAATTGCAGTTAAATTATTTAGATTGAAAATAATTATGTTGATTTTTCTTTTTTTTTTCTTTTTTTTTTTTTCTTTTTTTTTTTTTTTTAATTTTGCAGTTTCTTGATTGTATAAGGTCTTAATTAGGGTTATAAGTCAATGACCAATGAGCTAGTTTTAGGGTCTTTATCCAAACACCCCATTAAAAGGTTCTTGAATACTTGCCCAGTGCAACTGACTTCTCACAAATTCCATTGAACTGGCTATAGACACTTTAATGATCTGACTCTTTCCAAAGCTTAAGGAAAAAATAGAGTCTTTGAATCCACATCACCTACTGCAACTGACAATCATTGTTATTCAGTGACTCACCAAGCCTCATCCTCTCCACCATGGCACTGTCCACGAAGCTGCGGAGGGCCCAGGACAGACCCCAGCGCACGGCACCCGCCTGGCCACTCGTGCCACCTCCTGCCACCGTGGCCTCGACATCCACACGACCAATGAGGGCTGTGAAGAGCAGCGGGAACAGCAGCTGTAACATAAACACATGAAGATAGTGAGGACCTTTTGAGTTGATAAAAATGCAGAGAATTTGCAACCATCTATAATTGGTGACGGCGCAATCAAATCCTCACAGCTCAGAATAGAAAAATATGTAACATTGTTTCTCGTCCGGAATAATGAGCTATCTGCCTACCATAATTTTGTTGCAATAAAATGAGCTATCTGCTATTGGATGTGAGCACAATTATGAGCTTTATTTTATACTGATTTACAGCTCATAATTGTGCTCACCTGATAGAGCAGATAGCTCGTTTTTGCAATGAGATCATGGTAAGCAGATGGCTCATTATTCCAGACGAGGGACGATAATATGTGCTGTGAATACTGAGGTTCCTCTTTTCCCTGATCATATAATCCTTCTCTTCTCCCCTCATCCCTCCTCCATACCTAATTTTTATATTGACAAAAGCTCTACTTGTCTTTGCAATTTATTTATTTATTTATTTTTTATATAAAAAAAAAAGAGTTATGATATGCACTTTGGTATTACTATTATTTTGGTATTTTGGTTTTTGGTATTCCAGACAGATTAAACTATATTCTCTGGTAATGCGCTCTTGTCAGGAATCATAAATTTTAAATTGTACTAGATTTAAAATAAAAGTATAAATTGGATCTTTGTTTTTCAGCAACATTTAAATTATACAAAAGCTATTTGTGAGGGCTTAACTGATGAATTATAATTAATAAAGTTTCTATTTTTATCATATTAATTTCTAAATTTAATTTATTGATTTATTATTATTATTATTATTATTATTATTATTTTTTTTTTTTGGCTGGGTCAATGATGGCTAAAAGCTCAAACTATCTCCCTTCCCAACAAATCTTTTTCTATCATATGTATTTCTATCTTTCTTTATATAAATATAATTTCTAAATGTTTACTTTTATTCTGAATTATGGCTAGCAAGTCTCAAGTCTCTTGCTTTGATTAATCTCTACATGATGCTGTGATATGGTGTACTGTACAAGAATTTTATAATACAAGATGATAGATTAAATATTGTTATATTTTTAATTCTGATTAAATAAATTAAGTCTCTGCTTTCTTTCCTCAATGCTAATACTCAATCACTTTAAGTTACGAAACATAAAATTTTCTGTTTGTCTCCTATATATATAACAGTTGCAAATTTCATTTTTAGAATCTTTCTTTCCAGCAAAAAATTCAGAACTCAGTTTCTTTATTATCATAAAAGGTTTATATATATTATACATATGAATATTGAATGTTATAATAATGCCACCTCAGCGTGTGCTTATTTTTTCTACCTTTTCTGTTGTCCTATGACATATTATATAACTGCTGCTTTTTAATTATTTCTCTTTTTTTTTTTAAGGACACCCCACCACAAAAAAACAAGTATATTTTAAACAAGTTACTTAACATGCTGAGTAAAAATACAATTAGTAACTAATTTCTGACTGAATATTTGCTTTTAGGATGGAGGAATGTCCCTTCACCCTTCTACAACTCTGAATGCACAGTTTAATATTGCATTTAATTAATTTCACCTGTTATTTTGTATTGTTTGTCAGTTTCTATTCTATAACTGCTATCTATATATTAATTGTCAATTTTATAATTATGTATGTGTGTTTGTTGTGTTTCATTATTATGTAATGTTTATTTCTTAATATTATTCTATATGTACACTTTTGTGTTTCATAAAAGACTTATATATTAATTAATTTTACTATTGAATGAAAAAAAAGTAACTAATATTTCATTACGTTTATATATTATAATTATTTACATACACTACATTGCTTTGGACATGTTGAGAGAATGGGTGATGAACGAATTGCAAAACAGGTGTTTAAAGGTAGTGTACAAGGCATGAAAGGATTAGGTAGACCAAAAAAGATTTAGCTGGATGTGATTGCAGAATGTTTGAAGAACAGAAGTGTTAAAAGTACGCAGTGTAATAAAGAGTGCAGAAGGCAAAAGAGTGTTATGAGTATTTCTGAAGCAAGTGGAGTATGCAAGAATTGAGTGCTTTGGAGGGCAATTTGTAGACGGCCGAGGTAATAATGCTGCTGGCTTACCCCGTAAAGGGATATGGCGTCATGTTATGTATGCATGATGTATGCTAGTGCTTATCTTTTTTTACCTGCATTTGCTCTTCAATGAAAATTAAAACTATAGGAAAACATTAATTGTGACAGATTATAATTATCAATAAGAAATCAAAACACATACAAATATATTCTTTTTATAAAATTTTATTCTTTTTTTACTGTGAAGCAGTACACTCTATACATAATTATTATAATGAGTATATAATAGAACACATTGAGCATATCATCAAAAATACTCAATATGGAGGTACAATTTGCACAATAATAATAATCTCAAAAGCAAAAATGTCTTTTTTCTGCCAACATTATATTGTAGAATTAAATCTCAAAAATCCTTTGATTTAAGAATGTCATAAAAATATTATTAACTTTGCAAATTCAGTTTGTGGCAAAGGCACATTAGGTTAGAAATTATTTACAGGAGTTAGTCAATTGAATCATCAGTCAGACTGGTTCAATATACATTATAAATTACCTTTTATTGTCTTGCTATAACATAATATTCACTGAAAACTATCACCATTTTTGAAAATAAAAAGACATTTTTCTCAGATATTTTTGTACCGAGTCGAGTCTATAATATGTTATATGAAAACATATACTAGCTCTGTCATTTGTTTTAACTTTTTGAATTTTTTATGTGAAGCTTTTGGTTAATTTTATGTACAATATTACGAGATAGTGAGAATTTTTATCTTATCAGTTCTATGATTACAATATAATAAACATAGCTTTAATTATTTTTTAAAATAATAGAACTTTAAAAGATTTTAAGTTTTGTTGTTTCAATTATTAACCAAGGATAAAGGATATTGTGAAACATGTTATAAGTCCTCAACATCAGGTAACATGTTTGGGGGGGAAAAAAAAGAAGTTTAGGTATTATTAAAAGCTTTTTTTTTTTCTTCCCAACATTTTAGCATATAAAATCTATTTATTTAATTTGTTATAGTACAAAGTTGTTTTTTTAATGACTTTTTTTTCATATTTTTGAGCAGATTAATATGATTTTCCATATTTACATAGCGACGGCTGCAATACAATGCTAAATGTAAAATCCATATTTTCAGACCAATCCACAGATTTGCCTCAACAAATTCAGTGACAATTCAGCCATGAGCTGAGCAAGAATACATTATGCAATATTTGCATTGCACTGATGCCAATAAAATCTCTTAAGGGTAAGATAACACGAAACATCGATTGTTGTAGTCCCTTAACATGTAAACCTTAGCAACCTCATAATAATTCTGATTTTTTTTTTTTTTTTTTTTTTGAGACAGTCCTTAGCACCAAAAAAATAAAGGAAATATTTCGAAACAATCGGACGATTCAATTTTTTAAAATTAATTTCTTAGTTTAGGTCTCCATGGGAAAGCCTTATACTGCAAATTTAAAAAATTAATTTAAAAAATTGGATTGTCTCATTGTTTTGAATTTTTTGTTCTATACTTTTTTGGTGCTAAAAATTGTCTCTAAAAAAATCAGAATTATTATGAGGTTGCTAAGGTTTACATGTTAATCAAATGGGACTACTACAATCAATGTTTCGTGTTATCTTACCCTTTAAATCAACTTATTCATCACTCAGAGGTAGGTTTGCATTTAGCAACTGCCTCAGCATGGACTGACTGGACTCCATCAATTCCCGCAACTCCTGTACTTCGTCAGACAGCTGTTTCATGAGAGCTTGAGTGTCGGCCTCTTGCGACTTCTTCTCTTCCTCCTCCAACTTATCATTCTTGATGTACACCGTGCGACGACGTGACACCGTCGACTGAAACACCAGGGAATACATTAGCACCATTCATTCATACTATTAATATCATCAGATATAACAAAAAATAAGCATCGAAGATTGAAAAAAAATTTGGGGGAAAGGGGAAATAGAACTTCAAGCTACAGGTCTTTCTTTGGAAAAAAATAATCTAAATGAGATTTGTATTTCATAACTTCAAAAGTTTCCTATCAAAATATATGACAATCAACTCATTGAACAAAAAATTTTTTTTTAGAATTTCTTTTAGAAATGGTAAATATTTTTTATTATATTTCTTTCATGGAAACTGGTGTAAATATTATTATTTTATGTGAATGATTAATATAATATACTGTATGTACTCTATTTATACTAAAAGAAAGTAAAAAATATTTCATAAGAGGAGCAAAAATCATTTAATATATATGATGAAGAAGAGAGATTTTTATTAATTTTTTTTTTTTACTCACCGGAAAACCTTTGGCGGTCTTGACTGTATTGTACATATTGTTGCTCTGCTGCCGCATATACGTGCCCCTGATACTAGGGGTTGGTTTGCGACATTTGGCCACCTCGTAAGCAGCACGCACCACTTCTCGTGGCAACCTTGTATCATGAGGATTGTGCGGCTTGATGTGAAGTATGTTGCTATTACTTTTTTGTCGCCGCGTGTTATGCACGCACCGTAGTTTGGTCGAGAAGAGCTGGGTGTAAGGAAGAGTGAAGCTTGCACAACTGCAGCAACCTGAAAGTGCAGTTTCCACGTAGCCCACCAAGTTAGCTTGGTGCTGCAACTTTGCCAATCCAGCTGAGGTACGAAGGCCGTGGATGTCATGAACGGCTATACCGACCAGAAGATTCATTAGAGCCACTGTCACCAAAAGCAAGCAGAGTACGAAGATTATGTGTGATGTTACTTCAAGAATTGGTCCCTGACCACCCATACCATTCTTATTATCGGACGGATCCGTTTCATTCTTTTCTATAAGCAGGTCTTTGAACTCGAGTTCTCCAGTCATCATGACAAGCACCTTGACTAGTGCGATTAGTGGGTTGGAGAACTCTTCGGCTTTGCGGAACATGACACAGAAGCTGATGGCAAAGCCGATCAGTAGGCAGATGTAGGCGCTGAGCAGCTTCATAAACTCCTTGAGCACGCAAGTGTACATGGCTACGTAAGCTCCAAATAAGGGTAGCTGGCCAATCATGATCATCAGATTAGCCCAGCCTGCAAGCACTGCAAATGCTCCCAGGTGTTGTTGCCATGGAAAAGCATTTTGCTCCCTGAGCGTATTGGTTAGAATGATAGGCACGCAGATCAGAGAGAACCATTCGAAAAAGTTATCCATCTGACATACGTAAATTTTCATGGCTGATGTTATCGAAACAGTCGTTGGGGCAGAGAGAGCTGCAACTAAGCCATATATCTTTCTCAGTATCTCAATGGCAGCCAATATCAACAATATGTACTGGAGAATCTGTATTGTTGTAACATAGATCTTATTTGTCCTTGATACGAATAAATAAGTATCTTTAACACAAACCTCTTGTATCGAAACATTGTGATTCACGTGTTCGAGCACACTTTTATAGCAGCTGTTGGTGAGAAAGATGAGAGCAAAGAGAGATAGACAGCACACAAACACAAAGCTGAGTAGCAAGCGTGCAAAGTAGAACTTGCGAATTGTTTGCCACTTTAGGTGAAGAAAGGCTTGGCACAATGGGTGTTGCAAAAGTTCTGGGTGTCCTTCAGCAATAAAGGTACTCAGAAGGGACACTTCCACGCGTTTGGAGCTCTGTAGAAGAGGACGAAAGTCAAGTTTCAGCTCACAATCCCGGTCCTTATTTGTCTCATAGCTGAGACCAATTGATGAGTCCAACAGCTCTTCTACAGCATAGAGCGCGGCAGGAGCTTTTCTGATGACCAGATTTAGTGCTGTGTGACCTTTCTTGGTTCTTGCAGTAAGGTCTGCCCCATGACGTATCAGTACCGAAGCAGCAGTTGGAAGTTCATTAAGTGCAGCTACATGTAGAGGAGTGTGACCGTAGCGGTCTGCCAAATTGACATTCACTCCTGGTGCCGAGGCCAAGATTTCTGCAATTTCTGCTGCCGCCCTAGCAGGACCCACAGCTGCATGAAGGGGAGTTCTACGGTCTGCATCACCCGCGTTAATATCGCTTCTGCTAAGTAGAATGTTTACACACTCTACAGACTGCACCTTAGCTGCCATGTGCAGGGCAGTTCGTCCTTGAAGGTTCCGTTGGCTCGTGTCAGCCTTATGGTCCAGCAGAATCTGTACAGACTGAACACAATCTTCTTCAGCTGCTAGGTGGAGCGCAGTATGTCCTCGTCTGTCCTGCGTTTTGGCGTTCACGTCTATGGGTTTGCCAGACTTTAGCAACGTTGTCAGACAATCTGTGTAGCCTAGATCAGCTGCAACATGTAGTGGAGATAGCCCACCCTGGCCGATGCAAGTTGCGTCCGCCCCGGCATGCAGAAGCTGATTTACGCAGTCTGGAGCATTAGCTCGGACTGCGCAGTGTAATGGAGAATCTTGTGGATCATTTATATCCTTGGGATTTGGATTGACGGACATCCCAGAATTGAGAAGTAGCTTGATGCACTCTGTAGAGTGACCTAGGGCTGCACAGTGCAGAGGTGTGACGGACTGCACCTTTGATGGTTTTGCTCCAGCGTTAAGTAGCAGTTTTAAACATTCTGACGAACCTGAGAAAGCTGCGAGATGCAATGCTGTAAGTCCATCATTTGTGGAGTACTCAAGGTCTGCTTCAGGTACAAGGTAGGCTAGCAGGTCTTTACGCCTGAGAAAAGCGGACCACAAAAGAGCCACAGCTCTTTCGTCACGACCGGCTGAGTTGAGTAAGTCTGGGACAGAGTTTCGTCCGTCTTCTATAGCCTCTAGCAGCTTTTGATCCCCCCCACACTGACGCATCATCTCCAAGAGACTCGCACGAATACCCTCCTTGCAGATCTTCACGCAAAGCTCATCCGAGTCGCTCACTTCATCAGACGCGATATCATCAGGCAGGTCATCAAAACTGAAACACAAAAATTTTGTCCGTTAAAATCTCCACTGGCGATGATTCTGGCAAAAACTTAACAATTCAATGGAATAAAATATCATCATGTTTTATTATCATTTTAGAAAAATTATATCCTATTTTTCGTTTTTGAAATATTTTGAATCATTGTTTACATAGTTAATTCAATTAAAAGTTAGTTTTGTAGCTTATTGTCTAAATGGATTCATCATCTGTTTTGCAACAAACTGATTAATTTTTTTTTTATCTCGTATCCCCGATTGCCAAGGCCAAGGAATCGGACTATCAGAATTTGTACTGTTAATATATAATATGTTTTAAGGACTTTGATTTCTGTTTCATTAAATGTTTTCTGAAGTTTTTTTCAACCTTGATAACAACATTGAAAATTAAGTTATTTGAGTTTCTACGAAAAAAAGTCAAAAAACACGTTCTTTATAAAAATGTAATATAATAATAGGATTAATAGGTGATTAAATTGTCACAAAAATTATATTTTAAAATTGTCAAAGGCTTAATTTGTTCTCTTTTTTTTTTAAGTTGAATTAATTAATTGGGGAATTCTCCTACATTTATTTTATTTTTTTTTTCAGATGCTCTATGCCTTGAAATTAAATGTCCCAAAAGAAAAAAGTTTCAATTTTCAAAATTGAAGACAAGGGAATTTTTTAAAACTCTTCCTTCCTTTGAATTTAGCGCCAAAACGTGACGTAGAAACTGCCTAGCAGGCGAAATTTTCCTACAATAAATTTATATTTTCGATTATCACTCTTAAAGTAAACTGATATTAGAGACAATGATATTGATACTAGGGTAGAAAAACCCGCTGATTTCGATCGTGTTACTAAAATTTATAGCCAATCACTCCTTGACGCTCAAACTATGATATCAGGCAGTTGTTGTGTGTTAACTAGGGAGTTTCTACGTCACAATTTTCAGGTTTGCGCACGGGTTGCATACTTTGCCCCTATTCTAATAATCCCTTCAGAGTCCCCAAATTTGAGTTAAAAAAGTTGAAACTTAAGTCAAACTTATTGTTAATATGTACCCTATCATAATATAGTAGTTAAATTAAAATTTGAGTTGTAAGAGAATTCCCCAATGGGAGTTTAATTATATCTTTATTTTAAAAAAATCAAAATTATTTAGTATGTAAAAATCAACCTCTCCTGCACCTGACTGGCTGTCTATGTATTCATAATGGAAATTTTAAATAGAAATGAATCAATCAATCAATTAATTTAATAAGGTTCATGTAAATAGACAAATAAATATAAAAATAAAATAATAATAAATAAATAAATAAATAAATAAATAAATAAATAAATAAATAAATAAATAAATAAATAAATAAATAAATGGTGCTCACCTCATGAGATGGTCGAGGCTGATAGTGGCCTCCTCGAGGTCATGTTTCTCGCCACGCCCCCCCGTCACGGAGGACGCGGGACTGCCCGCCATCTTTCTCTTGAAGCTTTTCTTCCACCTGCCGATCACGGAGGAGGTGGCTGTGGAGAACTGACTCTGGATTATGGGAGGCTCGACATCACCCTCCTCCTCCGAGCTCACCGAGCGACCCAGAGTGCGCAGGTCAAGGGTTCTTCTCTTGGTGGACATGACTGCAAAGAAATACAACATGTTAGTCTCTCCTCCAGTTCACTTTAATTTTTGGGAAAGCTTAACAGCCAATAATTATTGAAACAGTTGAAACAGATTTCAGGCTTTTAATTAAAAAATAATAAATAAATAAAATAAAATCACTTATTTTTTATTTCGCTTTTACAGTCTCGTTCCTGAAAATTTTCCTTTTGCGGGCATAATAATCACCACGTCCCATAAGAATAACATAGGACATGGTGATTAACAAGGCTGCATGTAAGAAAATTTCCAAAACGACGAAAAACATGCATAAACTTTGTATATTTTTTTATTTGTATTTTTGTATGCGTGATGTTTCCAGTATAATTTTCTGATTTAAATTTGTTTTTGTTTATCTTTTTTTTTTAAAATATAAATTATTATCTTGAAGAATATTATGTGATCTGTAGCGGCCGACAGTGTTAAACATGTAACCTTGGCTGGTACAAAATTCTGTATTAAAATATAACAATAAAAAAAATTGACATTTATATTTTATTATACCATAAATATATATTATTATAATCTATAAATAGATTACACATTATTATAACTATTATATTTCATGTACATTTTTATGTTGCTTCTTACTCTCATATTTATTTTAGATCTCTCTATACAATTTGATGCAATTAAGAAGGAACATTAATAATAAAATAATTAAATCTTATTATACCTATAAAAATATTCCTAACGTACCTTATAAAAATCTTATACCTTAATTTCCATAAGAAATTAAAATAAAATAAAAATAAAGAAATTGTCATACAACTAATATAATATTAATATTATAAATTAAAACAATTTGAAATTAATATTGAATAACTATAAAATGCGTAACAACTATATAAAAATGATGTATTCCTAATCAGCCAATAGGATTTATCCTATAGCTGGAAGGTACTGTAATATAAATAAAAGAATATTGACAAAAATAATAATAATAATTTGGCACAATACCTTGCAATATGTTTCACATTATACATTTTCAGTTTAAGTCTTTTTGATCAGAAAATAAACAAATCAAAACTTGAGTTTTGATGATCTTATAAACGTAAACATTCGAACCGTAACGCTGCGTGTTAACAGAAATTAAACTAACATGAAAATACACATTTGATCGCGGTCTGATAAACAATCAGGCACAAAGCTAGCGTGCCAGTATATTATAGTTTATTTCAACAGCTCTGTGTTTATAATCCTAAACTATCTTTTACCCCAAAAATAGAAGTTGATCTGTATGAGGTCAATGGAATCTCATGCAGAGGTGAAAATGAGACTGATTTATAATAATTATAATCTTGAGACTGAATTGTTAAGTTGTAACCACAAAGTCTTGGAATAATCTGAAAATTATCGTTGATTGGTGTATCATTGATATTAGTTACTTTAATTCACGCGCGGCAAAAAATAATTTCCGTACTTTACGAAGGGAGATTTATCTGGTTATAACCAGAAATTCTCTAACTATATAATTGCGGTTAGCGTGTAAGTCAAACTTTTAAATTATAAAAAATACGGATTATAAGACACTTTTTCTGAATTGCCCCTTTGTGAATCGCGCCAAATGCAAGTTAAAATTTAAAATAGTCTCTTCCAGAATAATGAACAGTCTGTTTATATTATGCAGGACCACTTTTTACTATATATATATATATATATATATATATATATATATATATATATATATATATATATATATATATATATATATATATATATATATATATATATAATATACTGTATAAGGTGGTCCTGCTATATACTATTACATGTGCAGCAATGACTATATTAGTAAGGTAGCTAACTTATTATTTTTAATTTAATTAGTTTTAACTTATAATTGAACCAACCTTAAGTATAGTCTGCTATAACTGCATGCACTTAATAGCACTTTGCTAATTCACATCAGATAGATCGTTATTCCGGAAGACGAACGATTTCCTTAATATTATACTTCAATAAAAAAACAAAGGCTCTTAAATATTATTTTAATTTTATTATATATATTATAACTATCGGTAACTGGTAATGTGATACTGATGCATGTAATACAAGCTCGGACTTGGAAAAAATAGAACAGTCAAGGACATATAGGCATTACAGGCAACAAGGATCACCTATAATATAAGAAGGGGGCTTGAGGGCACTTTTAATATGGTCTATGCGTAAAAAATTGGACGAGCCAGTCCCTGATCTAGCCAGTTCTAGAGTGCTATTATAGTATGTACTATTATACAGTATATGCGGTTGTAATTGTAATCCATAATGAAGTTTGATAACAACACAGTAAAAAGAAAATATAAAGTAATAAATAAACTGTTCAACTTACAATCATCGCGCGCGTTGACATTATTTTGCGTTGGTAATGTCAACACTTTTCGAGACAAATAAGTCTGCTGCACATATGAGACAGCCATGACTTACAACACTAAGAAAGACGTGAATAATATCACCGAATATCCTATTCGAATGACATTATAAATTATTCTAACTTGTTGCGATATAAAACGAAAATTTAACATGTGAAACTTGTGATGTGTAATGTGTATGTAACGACTATGGACTTACAAGTGACTATATATACGTGCTGGTCTCGTACTTAAAGATTTGAACAACAAGAGAGGAGAGGAACAAACTATTCTATAGTAATATTAATTTATATTATCTCCGGATTTTTAAAGTTAAAATTCATAATTTTCATATTTCAAATTTTTAAAATATTGGTACAGATTTGTAATTGTAAAAGTGAAGACGAAAGTGCAGAATTTGAAAGGAAAGTCACGAAGAACTTACTTCCGGTTTGTAAAAAAAATTAGTTGACTGTACATTTTTGCTTCACCTGATGGTGAACCTGTCTTAGGGCACCAAACAAGTGGCGTATCTCGATTGGCTTCTTCTTCAGAAACCAGTTTCAGAGAGAGGGAGAGAGAGACACTCGCTAAATTTTAACAAGATTCTCAAACCATATTTTTTTTCTTCCTTGGAACAGACATAAAAATAAATGGAAGAAAATGCCTATATTTAGTATAAGTCCAAAAATGGGATGGGGGAGTCCATCCCTTATGTATAATACTGTACTTCATTCTGATAATGTTAATGTTCTCTACTCATGAGGGAAATATAATTAAGTAGACGCAGTATATTATATTATTATGGTTTGGTCACCTTATTCAAGCGGAGCCGGTTACTGGGTATTCCCGGATCAATATTTTTCAAGATATGCCTGACATTTTCACATTTAATAGGTCTGATTGTGTATTTACGAACAGAGCTAATACAGCAATAATCTGTTAAACTTGATAATTTGTACGTCAAAACTTCAAAGATGCTGGTTTTAATATTTATCATTAATGTTATATCTTCTCAGTTGTTTTTAAATTTTATATGTATTAAGAAGGCTAGAGGTCAAGAGAAGGTCAGGAGCCAAAGTGCGAACTTCTACAGCTGCTTGGACATGTTTGATGTACCTGTCTTCCTCTTTGAGTCTTGTACGGCGGCTTTAATTAATTTTTCCCTCAAATTATACCTAAACGATTACTATACCTGACCTATAACCTATACCAGCATGAAAAAAAACGAAAACTATTATATAAAAGAATTTTAGAATTTAAATTGCTAAAAAAAAGTTAATTGTCAATAAATTATATTATTAAATCTGATAAATAAAAGATTTTCCGCACAATTGAATGAAAAAAAAATAAAACAATAATTTTTTTTAAAAAATGCGGTAGAGAGTGACGTAAAATAAAACTAAATTTTATTTTATATTTTTTTTTTTTTACAAGGATACACCCCTAAGAGCTTACAGCTCGCGGCGGGGTAATGGGTAGGGATAAGGTAGGGAACGGATGCCATGGCCTGTTACGCGTCCCAGCATTCGCTGAGGTGAGACTGAGGGAACCGTGGAAAACCTCAGTCAGGACGGACACCTCTACTTTCTCTCAATGGACCAAAGCGATGTCCAAAGCCTGGGGAACAACAATTCCACGAAAATCGTACATTAATTTCTACAACAAAATTGTACGGTTTATATAATATAAAAGTGCTTTAATTTTCAATAAATTTAATACTCCTACATATGTATAAAATATAAATAATATAATTATTATATCTGATTACAATACTTCTAATAAAATTGCCAGATCCCTTCGTCAATGAGACATTTTTTTTTTTTTTAATGCGCATGTTTAAATCTAGGATGGGAATTTACAAGGAACTTTGCATAGATTTTAGATTAAAAAAAAACAGTACCAAAATATGCCATGGTATCAAATTCCAGTATTATATCTGGTTATTATACAAAAAACTTGTAGGTCAAATTTCTATGTGAATATACATATAATAATTATCCTGTAACGTTACTGTCAGTCAACGTTGCTTCGTAATCCTTGAAATAAAAAAATGGTTCCGCGATTTAAATTAAAGGCTGAAGGTGAATTTAATACATGAGCGTCGACAACAATGCGACTTGATTTTAGTACATGACTTGCCGCGTGATATCTACGATTTCTATATAGAGGCTTCAAGTGTTCACCGGAGGGAAAATTTTCTCCATAAGCCACCATGTTAAAAATTTGATTTTTTTTTTTTTTCTCAGTAAGTATTAAAGCAATTCATTTGACCCCTCCCCCCCCCCATTTAGGGATTTCTAATAATGAATGGAGAGCTTAAATTACACAAAAAATCTTTAATGCCAAAAATTTAATTTCATTTTTTTTTTTTTTTTACATTGGTTTAGATAGAGCGGTGGGAACACCTCAAATTCCTCAAAATCAGCTAACTTGAAGCCTCTATTGAATCTACTCATCCTGTTTATCCATGCATGGAACCGCATATTAAAACAATATTGGGGTGCTAACAAAGATGGCTTCCATAGCATTTTAGAGCAAGTACGCAATAATCGCATGACACCGCTCTAAAAAAAATACTCATGTAAATCCACCTTGACGCAGTAAACGGTATCAGGTGATGTTTGCGTTATTATTAGCGTATCACATCATGTAGACACCACACAACTAAAGAGACATGCATATGAAAGACACTGAGTCTGCATGAGCACGCGAAACTAGACCTTATGTGAATGTAGAACAAGTCATTAGCATAGCTCGGCAAATTGAATAACTATACATGTTATTTCTGAAGAAGCGAAGGACTTATATTATAACCTTTACTATAATACAGTAACGTCGATGAGATTTTTTTTTTTTCAATTGCATTGCTGTAATGTTTGCTAAACGATATTTAATTGTTTTTAGATTTTCATTAGAAAATGTACGTTGTACTCGGTGTCAAATTAGGGATAATTATATGTAGTTAATATTTTTATTTTAAATAAGACACATTTAACATAATTTATCAATTAATAACATCATTATCGGTCATTGCTAATTATTTCCCGATGGAAAAATATTTTAACACATAAGATAGGACAAATTGACAATTAACCTGATCAAATAAAAATTATTAGTATCAAGTTATTTATTTTTTTTATTGTTATTTTTTAGATGCTGATTTGACTAAATTTTGACTAAAGTTGCCACAATCCCAACGATATTCTTCTAATTAAACCTATAATAATATATATTTCAGAAACTTGATTCTAATTTTCCTTTTCTCAAAAATTATCTTATATTTTTTTTATAAATAGCTTGGTCCACTGAAACGATGGGAACGGTTGTATATTATATACCATATCTATACTAAAGATGCTGTCATTAATCTTTATTGATAATTTGTTTTGGATTTGTTGGTTTCGCTTGAAAAATAACAATAATAAGAATCAATCAACAATTATTTTTATAATATTACTCGCGATTTCGTCTCTCCGAAGTTCATTTAGAAGAAGTTGTTACTGCGTGATCCAAGGCCACTTGAATGCAGACCACCTTGTAAATAAAAAATAACGTGACGGGAAATTGGTTATTATCATCAAGCTTCGTTGTAATCACCCGGTAAAAGCAGGTGAGACTGATGGGCACAGAACTTGATTTTTGCTATTTGCTGTCTTAATTAGTATAATAGCAGTTTGTGAGATGGTTGTATGGCATTAATCCTTTTTATTTGCCATGGTCAGTAGTAAGTTCAATAGACTCCTGCTGAGATCAAAATTCGATCGGAATTTTCGAATTCCTAAAATCAGTTTTTTTAAATTTCATGGATTTTCGGAAATCGGAAATGTTGAAAATTTGAATTCAACAACACTAAATGAAATTTCTATTCTTTATTATTAGTCCACGTTTTGGAACTTTTAACTTCACAAGAATTTAGCAGAAGTCATACTAACATATCATACCCATATAGACATATACTATATATAAGTACAGTATATACATGCAGATACCATTATTATGTACTGTCAATATATATGAAAAGAATCAAGTGAATGACTTATATTTTTCAGCGATACTTCTATCGGAATAAAAAAAAAATCAAAATTCTTATATTTTTCCTCCCTTTTCATATATCCTAATCGGTTTAACTGGTGCCAAATTTTAGTTCAATATAGCATACTCCCCTTTAGATAACGCAATAGGATTACATACACTGAAATCATCTATAATAATTAAGGTGTTAATTATATATGCATTAGCGTAAGCTCATCGAGGTATTATAATTATATTATTATGTATATTACAAAATATATATTATAGCTTGGCGACAACTTCTTATAAGATTCTATTAAACAATTTTATTATTTTCCCTCTTGCTGATGACTTTACACATATATTAAAGATCATCTCTACATACATAATACATAAAGTTCAAGGTTGGACCGTACAGGCCTAATATAACAGGATAATAAATAATAAGGAAGGCGAGTTACAATACCTGCTCTGCCACAGGGCTGCCAGTGTACATGCAGATATTTCCTCAGTAAAAACTAAAGGTGTGCATGTTATATGTACGTAACATCGACATTATAATAAATAGTGAATAGTAGTTACACAATGTTACTAATATTTGTTTGTTTTTCAAATTAAAAGCTTTTTTTCATTTTAACATCAGGTAGCGTTATATAGGAGGTATAATAGGAAGTGGTGTGACCCCTTAAAAAAAATTCAGCAATTTTTTAAATATCTAGTTTCCTGACTATGACTAATTGTGGAAAAAAGTAACAAATTATTCTTTACATTCTATTAATTTATCATGCAAATCTTCATGTAACTTGTCTATTGTTCAATTGTTATAACGTTATGTTTTTCTTGTTCATTAATTGCGAGCGATTTGTCAGTTCCTGTGTTAGGTTGAGCGACATTAATTTAATGTCACCTTTTTACAACAAACCTCGTGGAAGTGTCATATAATAGAGGTGAAAATGCTGCAGTAAAAAATTGATATGAACCCGGTTAAAGATAGCAACTAGTTCACCTTTCATCATGCTATCCTAAGCTATAGGATGACAAATTTAAGACCATAAATCTTGGTGGAGAACCTAGTGGTAAAAAGTCGAACTAGATTAAATTTTGTTATATGATTAATATTGAAAACATATAATTTAATGCTGACAGCATTCACAATTTAATTTTATAGAAATGACAACACCTGCAAAATTAGTTGTCACGTATCTTCAAGTAAGTATTAAAAATAAATAAACTTGAATAGGTTTTATGATATAAATTTTCTTGCTTTTGTGATTCTCCCAATGTATAGGTATTGCCATATCTTCGGAAGAAACAACCAAAATTTCTGTGCACAGAGCCATCTATCGGTCCTTTATGTATTCATTTACGTGTAACCCGTACGGGGCCCGTGTGTACGATTTTTGTATGCGGAGGAACGTCCTGATCCGTCACATGAACTGAGACCAAGGAGGCGAGGTTTTTCACCGCACTCCTGCATGCATACAAGCGGTCACCGTCATGTAACCGTGCTTCAGATTAGCACCTTGCTCGATGACGTGCAATAATCGTCCGTCCAACATCATAAGGTGTATATTTGTAAACTCTGAAGAGCAGGTCTCAGTTTAGCCATAATATCAACTAGAACCAGACCCGGTCCCCCCCCCCTTAACTCCGTAAAAAAAAACAGGAAACTTTTCTCGGCACCAGCATAACAACAATCCTAACTCTTATAGCATTACCAGGGGGGGGGGGTAGGAGTGTAAAATAAGCCTCTAAAAATCCAAAAATTATAGAAATTTTTTTAATCCTTAGTTAGCCACCCAGCAATACATTTTTTTTATTATTATAATTTAAATAGCAGGTCGTTTCAAGTTTCAACTTATCCTACCCCCCCCCCTCCTTGGTATAGTGTGTAACAAAAACTCCTTGGAAATGGTAAAATTTAAGACATTCTTCATTGTTCAGCTTAGACAATTTTAGGCTAACAACGTAAGTTTAGGTTAAGTGGTGTGTTAATTTGTTGACCCCTTCTCCCTCCCCTATAGTATTTTTTCCCAGACACTGACCCTGCTATACATAATGTTTATATAATGATGAACAATATTTACATTCCATTCTCGTATTCTTTCATTATTGTTATACTCCTCGCCATGTAAAAATCCTTTTAACAATGAAACTTCAATTTCAAGAACAAAAACTATCTCTTATAAAGTTAGTTCGCACGGTAGCTGCCATGACAATGAAATTTAAGATAAAACTCATTGTTTATGTAATAATTTGACGACAATAACAATTTAAAATTGTTATTTTTTGAATGACATTCATATGACATTACATTATAAGTGTGGAAAGGAACGTAATAAAAATATAAGTAATAAGTAGTTACACAAGTACATAACAAATATAATTTACAGTATATTATATATATATATATATATATATATATATATATATATATATATATATATAGGCATAACATACAGATGATATAATATCACTGGATATGCAAAGTGAGACAAGCAATTATTGATGCTGCACTTTATACCAAGATGAGAGAAAGTAAACGTGTGTATTTAAGCTTTGAATGGAGTATTGTCCTCAATTTTTTTTTATTGCAGAAATGGATAGAGGGTGCAAAGTTATGCTACCCTGATTTTTTTCAGATTTTTTTGAGACCTGGAACTATTTTTAAAAAATTATTGAAAGTCCTTTTTGTGACGTCACGCGGCGGCAAGTCCTATCTTTTTCACAAGGAGCGGCGTCTCGTGACGTCACGAAAAGGACTTTCAATAATTTTTTAAAAATAGTTCCCGGGCTCTAAAAAATCTGAAAAAAATCAGGGTAGCATAAATTTGCACCCTCTATCCACTTCTGCAATAAAAAAAATTGAGGACAATACTCTATTACGTAAAGCATCTATATATTGAGGTCCGTTTATGAAGTTTATACTGATATATGCTTGCATGATGTTTGGTTGAAATAAAATACAAATAGCTGCACAGAGTACCGAGAGGAGAAAATGCTACTTCTATATAATGTAAAATTTAATTAGCATTGCTTGCAAAATGTTTTATCAATTTTTTTTCTTCCTTTTTTTGTGTGTAGTGAGGCACGTCTTTTTGTCCATCCAGTTATTGTGATGTTGCATCGTCGAATAATTAGCTGAACTTATGGTATTATTGTAAAGGTAAATGGAGGCTGCTTATGAAAATTATATTGCAAATTTCACCGGAGGACCTCAAATTATAAACTTCGTCATATTTTTGAAGCACCATTAAAATCGAACTAACATGACACATTTACACTGCAAAAACAACTAAATATCAAAAGCATTGAGAATCTCTACAATCACTTTTGTATCATCAAAAGTGTTTAGTTTAGTTTAGATAAATGCTATCAATTGTAAAAATTAAAGTGATTCTTTTTATATATGCGTGTGATGCTTTTGTGCTGACATTATATCATAATTTTAAGATTGAGTTAAAGCTCCCCCCCCCCAAAAAAAAATCCATATAATAAATTAACGAAATCATAAAATCATAAAAAATATGTAATCTTTCTTTTTTTTTTTTAATCTGATGGTCTCTGTATATTATTGTGATTTGTTTGTATTTATTGTTTTGTTGCTTTGTTGTGTTGTTTTGTTGTTTTGCAGTTTCTTCTATGACGTGAACCATGTTATCTTGTATAACCAGTTGTTTGAAATAAATAAATAAATAAATAAATAAATAAATAAATAAATAAATAAATAAATAAATAAATAAATAAATAAATCTTTTATATATTCATATTATTTAATTCTTTCATATATAATTTATATTAATTTTCAGTAAAAAAAATCATACATTGTACAACACTAGAGAAGCATGTAAAAAGCTTAACACTTAGGAAGTGACAGTACAACTTACGGAAGTGAAGCGAAGAAACTTCCTAAATTAACTTGCCAGTCTGAATTAATTGCATGTTGCGCTATCTAACATACCTATCCTAAACACAACATGCTGATGTACATTATATGTTTTGTACGACTTTCTCGCATACCAGCAGCAATCACAGTTTACCAAATTCCCCCTCAGGGTATTTTTGCATGAGAGTGGAGGAGAAAGTCACGAACGGTCCTCAAGTTTGATAGATCGTCTCCCAAATCAGGTGATATAAAAACTTAAAACTTTGTGCTAACAATACACAATCTCCGTGTATTATTATAATAAATTTCTAGTATCGAATCTTCTTTTTAAATGTCTTTAAAGCAATATTATAAACATGGACCTATTTCTCTTGTGTATACACTTGTGGAGTCTTGAAAAAAATATCTAGCTCCGTTTTTGAGAATAATAATTTAAATATTATATTATGTCTAGAGAACATTATTAAGTGCTTGAGTGCATTACTAATTACAGATTATTCTCAAAAATGGAGCTAGATATTATTTTTAAGTGTTCACAAGTGTATAAACATGGACCTATCTCTCTTGTTCACACTTGTGAACACTCGAAAAAAAAAATATCTAGCTCCATTTTTGAGAATAATCTGTAATTAGTAATGCACTCAAGCACTTAATTATGTTCTCAAGACATAAAATAATATTTAAAATTTAAATATTCTTCTGCACGAATCCTGTACTACAAAATTAAATTGAATTAAGTTGAAAGAGAATTTGATTTAAAAATATGCCTACAATGTCTAATAATTCTTAAAAAATCAATGGCATGAAAACAGTTATTGCAAATAGCCATTGATAATTTATAATCGTAATGATTGATAATTGAAAATTAATTCAAATGTGAATATAAGCAAATTACCTCTTTTCATTTAAGCAAAAAAAACTCAAACTGTACTCAAAGATAGGACATCTTATATATATAAAAATCTGCATGCAACTTATACCTGATATGCTGGAGTTGAATGAAGATTTGTATTTTTGCACGAGCACTCGATCACGTTCTTCTAACCATTGATAATCTTAAAAATTTAAAGTTCCTCACAATGACTTAACGTGACAACATTCATAAACAACTCAGATTTATAACATACGATATACACGAGCAGAGACACAAACTGTAGGTGCGTCCAACACACAAGAATATATTCACAATATATCATCAGGTGCTACTATATAATAATAGAGAAAGCATCATAGGGCGTATTTTCCATCAACCGGTTTATTAGAGCGCTCGGCCTATATTTGTTTATAAGGTTCATTTTCATATATAATGGTGGAGATTTTAACGCTCGGTGGTGCGTCAGTGGGAATCCCTATAATGTATAAATAGCTGAACTGTTATAGCACATCTTGATACGAAGTTAGAATATTTACGTTGTCTAAGCAGGTTGTTGATACTTAATACGTGTAAAGAATTAATGGAATGTGCCAGGCACGTGAATCACGTAATAAAAAATAATGAAATTTAATGAAAAATTTACATCTCGGGATACCACGAACGTTACCTTTTTGCTTTGCGTAGGCATTGCCATATTATGTAATTATGTGAATATGTATTAGTGAACTAAAATTTTCTTGGAATATAATTACATTGCATACATGAGGTCTAACTTTAATCCAGGCTTAACTTTGTTTACTTTGACTGTTGCAATAATTGAAATCAACTAAGTAAGTTAAGCTTCGTTTAAAGTTAGACCGCGCGCAGCTATGCAATTGGGTGATAGACTCTTCTTATCTCCATATTGCAAATCAACGTTTTTGTTTTGAAACGACAGTTCTATAAAATAGAAAATTCGCGGACCCCCAGCCCCATTCCGGGTGAGGAAGGGGGCGCCGGACACCAATTCATCGATCAGACTTTTTTTTTTTCACGAAACGAGAGTAAAAAGGAGCCAACGACGCGCGTCACCCCGATCGAAAGAGGGCTCCACTCGCGGGTAGATGGCACTCACCCCTCCCGTCACACCTTGCCTGAGTCGGGGACCCCAGGGCCCCACCCCGGGGGGGGGGGGGAAGGGGGCGCCGGACCCCGAAAAGGAATCAGACTTTTTTTATTTTTTTTCACGAAACAGAAGTAACAGGGGCTATAGACGTACCCCACCCCAAAAAGGCGGGCCCCCCTCGCCGCCCGAGGGAGGCCCTCACCCTTAAGTCCCATTACCCCCTGACCGGGGTCTCCGGGGCCCCACCCTAGTATATTATGTATAAATAGATAAGTGGCTCTTGTGGTATTCTTTCTTATTTTATCTCTACATATTAATATATTGAAGTTGTTTGTATTTTTTAAATAATTTATGTGATTTGTTCTATGATGTATGACCTAAATGTAATAATTTAAATGATAATAAATCTAATTAATCTATGTCCAAGTTCCAGATCTATGCAGTCGTATAAAAAAAATGTCATTATAAGTAGAAAATATATTTATTTTTAAAAATTACAGTGACCCTTGGTGGCCAAGAACAATTAATCATACAAATATAATATATGTATATCATATCTCTTGGATGACTGGCAAATTTTTAACGCTGTCAATGATGAAGTTACAAAACAAATCCAGTATTTTACAGAATTGACAGCTAACATGATTTTCTTAATAAAATAAATCATGTCAGCATGAAATGTCGTGTTGTTCAACATGAGTTAGGACCGTTTTCTTTACAAGTGACGCCAATGACGTCATAAATAAATTTCAATAATTTTATTTAAAATAATATATAATAAACTGTGGATAATATTTTATTCTGGATTACACCATCTTTATAACATCGATTTCAAAAAAGTTTGGAATTTAATTTTGAGAGTTCATATATTATAAAGATGGTGTAAGCCAAAGTAAAATATTACTGATATTCTATTGCCATGGTTTCTCCTCTTTACCCTTTTCCTAATATATTATAGGTTAATATAATAAACTGTAAAACAAAATCAGAGAACTACGTACTACCATATATGTTTGTACTCTATTTACTTCTTCAATTAATTAAAAACGATAATTGTTCATTAGATTAACATGACAGTATATACATCCCTATCTAGGATAGTAAAATTTATGTTAATATTTTACAATAGACTCCCACTTTACATGTGTGAATCATTGACAATAAAATGCTATAGCAATGACTTGCGATGCATTTGTTTATCTTTCATTAGTAGTAGCTTGTTTTAATATTGACGAATGTCTCTAACCGTTAGGGATCAGTAAACAACATTTTCTGTTCCTATTATAGAGCTGTAGAGGAAACATTTTTAATTTATAAGCTGAAAAAAACTTTAATAGACCTTTGATGAACTCTGTTTTCTATTCGGAAGAATATAAATAATAATTTGCATATATGTAGTAAACACATCAGAAGGAAAGTTTATGAACGTTTGTTACAGGTAATCAAATAACCTTAAAATGTTTATATTGGGAGACTTGTTAGTACAAGTTAATAGGTTTTCATTATAACAGCCGCCTCCGTACCTATCCTAGCATTCTCGTAATCCTGTCACCTGACTCCTCTCATTCTATATATTATAAGGGTTAAGGGACACTCTATACGGGGTGTTAGGCCTTTTTTGTCCGCCCTCGATCCTTTCCTGTCTATAGGTTCTATCATAGACATAGTTCCTATTATGTCTATGGGTTCTATTCATTGAGTAGATAAGTTAAAAATGAAAAAAAAAAAAAGACAATGGGATATGGGAGTGCATGTAACGCAGTGCATTGGCAAAAGTTGTATAGCTTCCATCCTAAATGAGGTTTCCACGGTTCCCTCAGTCACAGATAAATCTAGGATGGATTGCAAAGTCGCGAAACGCGTAAGTTGCATGGCATTTCGGTATAGGTTCAGCTTAATAAATGTTAGTAGACTTGGCGAGTAATTTGTTGTGCCTAATTATGTTTTGATGTAAAAAAAAAAAAAAAGAAACATGCATAATCGTTGTTATACATGTTTAATTGCGCTTGTGAAGTTTACGCTTTCATCATCAAGTTTACTACAATTAATTATAAAATATAATATTATAATACAAGCACGTAAAACTGGTTTCTATAACCAACCATTGAGTCTAAACATCACCATTTTCTTTATAATATTATTTATTTTGATAAATAAAAACACTTTAAAATCTGCATCAATTTTCAGATGAAGGAGAGATAAACCCTTCATCTGAAAATAAATAAATAAATAAATAAATAAATAAATAAATAAATAAATAAATAAATAAAAAATCCCAGTATAAACTTCGCTTGACAACAGCCACAGAGACCCCTAGGTGTAGATCAAGATTGTGGCACTTAATTATTATTACATGATAAGATGAGTTTCGTTCTCAACACGTAGCCACGAACTTCGCATGCATTTCAGTAATAGATCGTAATTGTTCACGGATAATGTAAGCCCTCTCAGTACAATAGTGAGAACAGACCTTAATTGGACACCGTCTGTATGGTACCTCCACAAATATACTTCTGGTTCTCATACTAAAATAATGTGTGGATAAATACACTGAGAAAATTTGATCTAACAAAGCGTCATTTTCAGAAAATTAATATTGTCTATTAAACTATATGAATATGTTTGTATGATTTATTGTATTTCTGGCAATGAGACTATATACCTAATCAGTATTCTGAATTCATTTCAGTAATTCTGAACATAAAAATAGAAAACACAATATATAAATTAAATAAATAAATAAATAAATAAATAAATAAATAAATAAATAAATAAATAAATAAATAAATAAATAAATAAATAAATAAATAAATAAATAAATAAATGAATAAATAATACATCGACACTATTGCTATCTCTTATAAGCGAAGGAGCTGTTCTAAATTAACAAGACAGAAAATAAACGCTGCACCAATGTATGTTCCACTTTTTATGACTAACTCAGTACATTGCAACCTCGCTATAACACCCGTCAACTCAGCATTGTCTGGCAGAGGTCTACCATATTGCAAGAGTAAAAACTTAGCTATATGAATCATCGCGAGCTCTGCAATAACAAATTCTGTGTGGTGGAACAAAAATTCCTCAATCACCGTGATTCAAAATCTGATGCAAGTTTTATTTTGCTCTCTCCATTGCAATCATTTTATTCAAAACATAGAATTGATTATTCATGATAATCCGGTCTACCTTGACTATGTTGAAAGGGCGTGGTAAATTTCATGCACTTTTGGTGCTAAAAAACTGCATGCATGCCTTATTTGGACTGATCAATTACGTCCAGTTTCTCACGTTAAATGACTGTAAAATGAAGCTTTAAGCCTATATTACACGATACAATTTTTCTGATTATTGTATACAATTTTTCCTTGCAAGAAAATTTCCTCTCCATACAAACAAATGGAGATTAAGTTTTCTTGTAAGGAAAAATTGTATATAATATTTAGAAAAATTGTATCGTGTAATACCGGCTTTAAACACGCAAACGCTGCTCCCATGCATGAAGAGAATTTTATTGTCGGTTTTATTTTCAGAGGACGGTAACTTTTTAGTGTTCTGGACAAAAATGTACTCCAAATTTTGTGTGAAGACCCTCTAATGTATTGGTCTGATCGAATAGAAACATATAATTAAGTCTACATATTAATTTATTGTAAAATGGACCATGATCACGCCATAAAAAGGGTTAGAAAATAATGTTTTTTATCCGATAAAAAAACAACAAAGTTTAATTTCTCTTATTAAATCATCATAAAATGACCCTTATGCACGTGAACTCTTCCAAAGCTTCTATAAACTACGAACAGGGATAGAAAATAATGTGTTCTATCCGATCTAACAAAGCAATAAAGCCTAAATTCTCTTATTAAATTATTATAAAATGACCTTTACGCACGTGTGAACTCTCCCAAGGCTTTACACAGGTCTGTGACCTGCGTGTGTAACGGCGCGTGGTGCTACACTGACATTGGTATATTATATATTTGTATATAAATCTTAGAGCCATAGCGTGCATGCACTGATCTGCGTGCCATCGTAATGCTTATAGGAGGGGAGCCTGCACTGATTTGAACATAGGAAAAAAACGTGCATGCAATGCATTATATTCTACTTGACCGACAAACGATAATAATGCATCTAGAGGAAAATTTAATATTGAAGTTTTTATCACGATAACTTTTAGAAAAAAATGGGTGCATTTTGTCTATAGGTTTATTTTTAAAAGCATTATTAAATAATTATAAAGAAATTAACTTATAGTTGTATAATATAATGTATTGCGAGGAAAAAAACAGGTTTGTCATGTACACAACTATGGGCAGTTTTAATGTTATTGTACAGCTCTGGACAACACTTTACACCTGCCTCAATTGTTACAGTTGCAGCTGTAATAGGTAATAGACAGAGAGATGCAGCTGATTTATAATTTTGGGAGAATTAAGAAGAGCACCCAGTCTATCAATATCAAATGAGTATTGGTTCATCACGCGTCTCCATAGATTGCGTGGTAACACCTACATCTGCTCCACGCCCAGACCCTTTAGCGTTCACCATCACGACCCTCCCACTCACCGGAGCTTTGCAGCGAGCAGCCGCCTTATGCCACCGGCGGCCCAGTGTAGGTACAACGCTTCAGCGCCATCTATTTTCAGGGCCAGTTGCTTCGAAGTAAAGTTCATGGTGTCCAGAAAAACATTATACGATAAACCTGTTTTCTCCTCCCAACACATTATCATTACAAAAACGTCACTATTAGGTTTTCCTCTAGATATCAGATCATAAGAAGACTACAACGAAAGAGTTTTAAGTTCACTACGCACTATTATAATACTTAATTGTTTATGGATTACGCGACAACCATAAATATGAAGAGAATTCGTGCATTCCCGAGATGTGTATGATCTCTGGGCATCACAAACTTTACCTCCCTTCCTTGTTTGTGGCGTTACCACACAGTCTATGGAGGTGTGGTGAACCAGAAAACTTTTTATGTAGGTAGACTGATTGATCCTGTTACATCTCCCACAATGGACAACATACATGAAAATTTTTTATTGCAGAAATGAATAGAGAGTACCAAATTATGCTACTCTGAATTTTTTTAGATTTTTTCGAAACCTAGAACTATTTTTAAATCATTATTGAAAGTGCGGCCACGCCCCCTGGAGGCGTCAATAGGCGTCTCGGTCCTACTCTTTTTATTAAGGATTCAGGGGTGCCAACTTAACTTACAGAACTTTCAATAACTATTTAAAAATAGTTCCGGGTCTCAAAAAAAATCTGAAAAAATTCAGAGTAGCATAATTTGGTGCCCTCTATTCATTTCTGCAATAAAAAATTTTCATGTATGTTGTCCATTTCAAATCTACATCTTTCTGTCTATTGGAGCTACAGCAAGTGAGGCAGGAGTGAACTTCGTACTGTCCATAGGTGTACATAGGAATAAATGCAGGGTTGTTTATTTTATATAAAAACTATTACCATGTTCAAGGCTATAGTAAAACAGCAGGGTAACAAATCAAATTACCTTTCACTACATTCTTGACTAAGTGACAGCGATAATTCTCTTTACAAAATCCACACCCAATGTCATAATATGAAACCAACTTCTATCATATTTTTCGTAAGATATTATTATTTTACCCCAAATAATAAAAGTCGGCCACAGTAAAAATAGCAGATGGCAAACATAATACATTTTAGCGAGCTGTTAGAGAGAGTTTCACCAAGGTACCATCAATCAGCTGAGAAAAGAACAAGCTGGGAGAAATCTTTTAGTATGGTTAATTTTGTGTATTGTTGTAATATTTATTGCAAAGTTTTTTGCCTTGAATTTCACAGTATTTATAGCCAATCACGACTACACATAATGTAATAGCTGATGGTGACTACCAGAGTAAACTAAATCATGTCACAATATTTTAATTTATAAAAAAATAAGGCTATGATTTATTATATTTTATTTATCGTTTAATATCACTTACGTAAAGATTTAACTGTGTGTTCAATTTATCTGGCGCAAGCCACGATTAACATGAGGGAAAAATTCCGTAAGCCATGCGAGTGACTTGAAAGATAACCGTTCCTTAATGTTCCATAAACCACGAGCGACCTGTGAGATTATCGTTCCATAAGCTAGGAGCGACCTGAGTTAACTGTTTTTTAAGTACCAATTATTACCGGATGAGATAAACGTTCCATAAGCATTGATAATGGCCTGAGAGATTATTATACCGCTTTGCATGCAAGCCACGTGAGTCCACTGACACGTTCCATAATTATAGCCACGAGCAGGCGCGGATCCAAGGGGGGGGGGGGGGCGATGGGGGCGATCGCCCCTCCCAAAAGGTCCCAAAATACATTGAAGGTGTTACCACCCCCACCCGTCGCCCCACCCTCCCACGCCAAATTTAACATTGCGGGATAGGGCACCGCCCCCTCCAAAGCCGCGCGCTGAATCCGCCCCTGGCCACGAGTGACCTGACGTATCGAGAATGACCTGAGATAACCGTCCCATAAGCTATGAGTCACCTGAGTTAAACGTTCCATAAGCCACGGGCGACCAGAGCTAAACGTCCCATAAGCCACGAGTGACCTGACTTATCAAAAATGACCTGAGATAACCGTTCCATGCCATGGCTACTAGGGACTTGAGATAACCGATCCATAAGCTATGAGCCACCTGAGTTAAACGTTCCATAAGTCACGAGTGACCTGACTTATCAAGAATGACCTGACGAGTGAGATAAACGTTCCATAAGCTACGAGCGATCGGAGTTAAACTTTCCATAAGCCACGAACCACCTCAGTTAAACTTTCCAACAACTCAATAGATCAAATTCGCCACCATATTAATCCACGGGTGCCCGATGCGGCCCGATGCATGACTGCGCAATCAGATCCTCTTCGCGGTTTCTCAATGTGGCGGCCTAGAGAGAAATCCACGGCGTCATCTTTTACGAGGGTCGGCAAGTGAGCCAATGTCACTTAATGACTCGAATCAGCCATGTGCGACAAAAAGATGCATGGTATAATATATTATATGGAATCTAAACACTATAATAAAGTCAACAAAAACTCAAAGACTTATTTATTTATCATATTAGAAAAGCATACAAAAATGATGCATTTTTAATATCCGTGACTTATTAACAATGACTTAACAAGGCGAGATAAAATTCTATTTTCAGAGCCATTCCTACACATAATACTATAGTCTAGCTTGTCTATAAATATCGGTAGCCGCGAGCAAGATTGCGCGCTTCTGATAAAAAATATAGAGGTCTTTAATCTTTATAGAATTTATACAACTGTTAAGAAAAAACTCAGTCTATTTTAATTTTTTATTCAAAAAATTAAGTTATATTTCTTAAATAATATTTAAGTGAAATCTTTAAAGCCCACCTACAAGCAAGAAGCAAGCAGACATGACAGAGAGTGGGTGGGTATGTCGTAATTTGAGAAAAACCAATGCACATCATGAGTAATATTATAATGTCAAAATGACGATCAGAATTTAACTTTGAACTACAATATTATAGATTAAATTAAAAAATGCCATAAGCAGTAATGATAACTTTGGTTTGTATATATAATATGTTTGTTGTACATATAATATATTTTTTTTGTGTGTGTTTTTCTCTTATTTTCAGATTTATTTTATTTGGGGTGCATAACTGTTCACTTTGTACTTAAGTTCTGCCTTTTTCACGCCACAAATTTACCTTAACAACATTTTGTTGTCATTGATGCAATATTGCATTTATATTATATGATATGTAATTATTGTTCGCTCAATAAACTTTATTAATAAAATATAAAATGTATAACGACTCCATCATAAAATTCACTTTTATCTAAAACGTGTGAGGTGTCTACAAAGATTGCGTGCATTGGAGAACCACAAAAACAATAGCAGGATGTGCGGGCGATGTTTTTACAATCCAATCGCACGCTGCTAATTATCACGCTACTTAATTACAAGCTAGAGAAATGACGCATCGGAACCACGCTCGATGGAAAGGTATACCCCAGGCGGCCTGCGGGCTTATAGGACGAACCGGAGGTGCGTGACTCAGGATTAAATTATTATTATAGGGTAAAGCTGCGTGGTTTTGCCTGTTATTATATATATATATATATGTATGTATATATATATATATATATATATAATAACAGGCAAAATTATATATTATATAGTTACTTAAAGTTAATTTTCCATAATAATATATTTGAAAACACGTATAATCAGGCTGAAATTAACGTAGATGGTATAATAATTAAAGGGTAAATCTGCACTGCTGTTTCGTCTAGTCTGTAGTAGTTATTTCGACTTAATTTTTCTATTTAAACAGTCATTTGAAAATACAACAATTTTGAACAAGGTTAGGAGCAATCACATTTTTTATTTTCATATTGCAGTTCATATACTGTATATATATTTCTAAAATGTTATAACGCGGCAATTTGGTTTATTTTTTTATATAATAATATATAAGTTATTATACTGATAAAATATATATAACTATACATATTTTGTATCATTATTTTGATCGTGGATTCATTTTCATCCGAGTATCTATATAAAATGGGCCTATTATTATTAGTGATCAAACGGATAATTAAAAAATAATAACATTTTTTTTTAAATAATGCTAATGATGCGTATCAATAAAAATAATAAGTTAAAAATATAGCATATCGTATAAATACAAAGAAGATTTTGAAGGTGCACTTCATTCAAATAAAATATAAATAATTGAAAATAATTTAACTATTAAAAATAAACATTTCTCATGCACCTTGAAGTTTTATTGCCATTTTATGTTCTCATCGATGTATTTATTCTAGGAAGTTTGACATAAAAAGAGATAGCCTGCAGGTAGGAATTAATTTGGAACTAACTCAGCGCCGGTTCTCATATAATATTATCTGAGCTGCAGCAACAAAATTACGTAAAAACCTTGAAAATTTTCACGTAAACAACGCCACTCTGTCGCATTAATTTTCCATGACAATGAAATAAGATTCGAACTAATTTATGAAATATTTTTATCAACGACTTAAAATAAGTTTAAATAATCCCAAACTTGTGATCATGACATTTAATTAAAGATAAATCTCACGCAGCATCATTGTCTCGAAATCTCATAAATGGACCTTTGATTATTTAAAACTAATATAGGATTTTAAATTCATCATCACAGGTCACAGAAACATTTATTTAATAACCTTGAATATATATGGGCACTATAACAAACTAGTTTGTAAACTAGTTATATTATTATTATTAAATCTTCACAAACTCGTATAGTGAAATTTTTATCTCGTACATTTTTTAATAATGTTTAAATCTTCAAATTTATAAAAATACTTTTAAATACGGTTTCTGGTTACATAAAAATCACATCAAAAAATCAGAAAAAAAAATCGTGCCTACATCACGCATACATTAAACTTACAAGCATATTTCCATCAGCTGTACATTAGATGTACATTAGCACTTACCTATTGTTGATTACGTTGCATTGTTGTGGACAGCTCAGAGCCCACTGGTTCGTTGCAACTATTGCAAGGTGCTTCTTTTTTACTGCAGGTGGGTCTTCAAAGTGGACCGCGGCGACACTAGTGACATCTACCGACGCCCTACACCACTCGCGAGCGCTCAATTATTTAGGAAATTATGCACTTTTGACTTCTTGTCAGTTTTTTTTTTTTTTACAGTAAAGAAAAAAATGTAATAATTTTTTAATAATTATAGTAATCTGTTATAGCTAAATTATTAAAATGAAACCAAACGCTGATTTTATATAAAATAAATAATAATATAAAAAATTTAGTGTAAAATATATTGTTGCAACTGAAACAACAATTCGTGCGTACCTCTTTCATAATGATATGATTGCTTTATTATGATGATTCGTAAATTTATTTCCCTCGTATTAATTATAAAAAAAATATATGTTTTAATTTCATATTCCTACAAGTTGCAAATTGTAGCTTAAGTTGTTACAAAATAATTCAAATATATTCAAATATATACTAATTATAGCATTTTTTATAATAATGTAATTAGAATACATGATTCCTCTCCCTCGAAATACACGGTTTTAATTAATGGACAACCTATTTGAAAATTTTGTATTGCAGAAATGAAAAGAGGGTACCAATTAAATTATGACATTCTGATTTTTTTTTTTTTTTAGATTTTTGCGAATGTGTGAACTATTTTTTAAAAATAATCACACAAACTCTAAAGGTGTTCTGTCCTTAATAAAAGGATAGGAACTAAACGCCTCCAGGGAGCGTGACCGCACTTTCAATATTTGTATGAAAATACCTCACGAAAAAATCTAAAAAGAAAAAAAAAAAAAAAAAAAAAAAAAAAAAAATGGAATAGCATATAATTTAGTACAGACTATTTATTTCTGCAATAAAAAATTATCATACATGTATGTAGGTTTCCATTAATATAATGCAGGCAGGAAGATACGTTTTGAGTTCAATTAAATACTTGATTAATATTGTCCAGAATAATTACAAACTTAAAATAAAGACTGCATTTTCCTTTTTATAAAAGATCGCCAATAATATTTCCCGATTGCCTAAACAATCTTATCACACGCAGAAAATAAGTTTAAAGTTAAGTCCAAAAATATTATCAATTTTCTGTGACAAGGTTACAAAAATGAGATAAATTTAATAAATAGCAATAAAATATTAAATAAATAACACACAAATTTTATAAGATAACCGAAAAAAACATGTATACAATTTATTATTATTATCACTATTATTGAGCTGCCAATTAATGCAGTTCACTGCATAATTAGCCAGGTTGATTTTTTCTTCTGTACTTATCTTATTTAAAACTTTAACAGATCATAAATTCAAGTGAATTTAAATCAATATTTTTTATATAATGTCACCCAATGCTCACCTAAATTACAAATTACGCTAAATATTGTTTTAAAAACAATTTTTTCCCCTCAGAATTTGTTAATTAAAGTAAATTCTACACCCCTTAAATATTTTCTAACTAAAAAACAAAAACATTCACGATCAAAGTCTTGCTTTTATGCTGAAACATCCCTTTTTTTTTCATGGGTTTAAACTAAAATAAAACTGTTGAAGCACCCCTGAAAAATCAGCTGACTTGAAGGCTCTTTGATACAATTGGAGGTACTTATAGTTAGAACAGTTTAGGGTGTGGTGGTACCTCCCATGCAGTAACTAGCATTAAATAGGAAACCTGCAATGTTTCTCTTTATCATACAGGGAAAACAGCTGTGACGTCTGTACAATTTTTCGTCAAGTTTCTTATTTTCATTCATAACATGATGCCATTATCTCTTGCAAGGTAAGCCAGCAGCATTATTACCTTGATCGTCGATGCCCAAGACAATTTTTACTGCTTTTTAGTAAGATGTTATTTTAAGCAGTAAGATAACTAGAGACCTCACGTACTGAGGACATGTTGCTAACGACTGCTAACCTGCCGAAAAAAACTTTGGCATTAATTTAGCTGCTGACCGATGATAAAGCCACTCTGTACAATGTACTCTTTTCCTTAAGCCAGGTTTCTTATTTACCTGTAGAAACATTGCCTACCTATCTCATTTTGAGACTTTATTTTCACCCCCTCCCCCGTGAACCTGTCCATCTACTGGACAACAGCTGATCTCTCCCTACCTGCTCTCGGTCCTGCGTCCTCTCAAAGTAGCTGACGTCCTGGCCGTTGACGGTGAACTTGCCGCAGCCAGGCATGCGCACGGTCACCTCCCCCCGCGCTTGTTTACGTAGGCACTCTGCAACATCATATAGCAACGTCATACTAATTGTCAATATTGAAACAAATCTACGTTTTTTTATTCTTAAAGGGGTACCAGAGCAAATACTTTTTTTACATATTCGGGCAGCTAAAAATTATTCTGATACCCCTGTGTCTCAATATTTTCGTACACTGCCTAGTTATTTTACAATTAATTATTTAGTTTGAAAAGTGAGTTCAAAAGCTGTTGGTTGTTTCAAGTCGGTGCGCGCCCGCAGCAGCCACTGATATGACGAGAATTTCCCGCAAATCATGGGAACCTCCTCTCGCCCCTTTCTTGTCGTATCGGCTTGAATTAATCAACGGCCATAGAACTCACTTTTCAAACTAAATAATTAATAATAAAAAAAACTAGGCATTGTACGAAAATATTGAGCTACAGGGATATTAGAATAATTCTTAGCTGCCCGAATATGTAAAAAAAGTATTCACTTTGGTACCCCTTTAAGCCAAATATCTAGATATTTGCTTCCCTCACCACTCCAGACATTTGAAAATGTTAGAAAATATTATCTGATTTCTTCAAATATAAGAGGGCCATGCGAAGAGACGCTAATAGAACGACCGTGGAGGGGAAGTAACATCTAAATAGTAAGCTTTGAAAAAAAAAAAATGCAGTCAAAATGTAGCAAATTAAGATATATCTCACCTTTGACGGTGACATAGGCCAGGCCATCACTATCGTAGGACGGCTGGAAGCAGAGACAGGTCACAACATGAATTCACACCTCCAAAACATTTTTTATCTGTAATGAACAAACCTCTGAATGACTTTTTTTACTGCATATTCAGACACAGTACCTCCATATGTTTTGTCAATTTATTTTCAGATTTTATTTTTCAATCCTTTAATAGTTAAAATAAAAGCATAATTAATCCGTCTACAGTAAGTCTTGTACTTTATAATTTTAAAATTGTCTACTTATTATTATTTTTTTTTTCACACAAAATTAGAACACTGCCCCCCCCCCCCTCTTTTTTTTTAATTAGTCAGCCGCTGCAATCCTACCAAAACACACCTCACAAGTCGCCATTGCTGAGTGTTAAAAGATACAAACTCCAATGAGCATAGGGAGGTCTCACCTTGGGAATCTCGTGGGCCTTGTTCTGGCTGAGCAGCGGCTTGCGGTACTGTTTCACAAAATCACGGGCGCGGCTAGACAACGGGTGCTCCAGCAAGCGACTTAGCACGGCCTGGAACTGCGCGTACTGCACAGAGACCAGGAATCACATTAGTGGAACATCAACACATTTTGTCAGTGTTTAAATGGGTAGAGCATAATAATAGGTATACATATTACTGGCTTACCCTGTAAAGGGATATGGCGTCAAGTTATGTATTATGTATGTACATATTACTGTTTTTCTAGAACTAAAAAATACAACAGTTTTCTTGTTTTTGTGTAATTTTTTTTAAGAAAAGCAAGGACTGAGACTTTGTACTGTAATAACTTTTTAAAATGTTCTGAAAACTCATAAATAAAATTATCTTCTTGTATGTATTTGTAAAAATATTAATAAAATGACTTATACACGTGTCACCCTGTGACATCACAAACTGCCCTTGAATCTTTTTTTCATTTTTTATTGCTTTAAAAAAAAGAGAGTGGTGACTACGGTAATATTAAATTTATTTATTTATTTTTTTATGAAATTATACTTAATCACACATACATATGTGGAAGGGCTTTGATGTCTGTGATTTCAATTGTAAACTATTATCGATTTATTCAAAAAAAAATCAATTTATTCCCAAAATTAAAAAAATCTGAAAATTAAATGAGAGTTACAAATGTTATTAAAACAATAAATCAAAATACATGATGAAAAGATAATTGCAATCTTGGTCCAGTAAGAGTAGGCACAGGAATTGATGAACTATTTGATACAGTGACCCACATTATTATTTTTCTTTATATATACATACTGTATAATGGACAATTTGCATGACATTTTTTTACTGCAGAAATGGATAGAGGGTACCAAATTATGCTACTCTGAATTTTTTCAGATTTTTTTGAGAGCGGGAACTATTTTTAAAAAATTATTGAAAGTCAGTTTTATGACGTCACGGGCGTTTAGCGTCTATCCTTTTCTTAAGGACAGACTCCTCGTGGCGTCATAAAATCGACTTTCAATAATTTTTTAAAAATAGTTCCCGGTCTCTAAAAAATCTGAAAAAATTCAGTGGCATAACTTTGCACCCTCTATCCATTTCTAAAAAAATGTCATGCAAATTGTCCATTTTGAGTAACAAATTTCTCTATTAATTTATACAATGAAAACGCTCTGTGACAAGTGGAAGGGTCGCTCACCTGTGGTTCACTGACTCTTTCCACCAGCATCTTCTCCAACACCTCTTTAGGCACCCACTCCGAACCACTCACGTCTCTGTCAACACAAAACTTGACACATGACATCTCTGGCAACTCATGTGTGTGTGTTAGTCTAGCTATTCTAGGCACAATAAAATAAGTCAACCATCAAAAATAGGCTTTTGACAGTCATAACTTAACTACTAGTGTGTATTTTTCCATTGCAAAATTATAATTGAATGATGTTAACATAAAAAAAAAAAATAATAATAAAAATAAGTTTGCAAGAGTACTCAATGTTAATTGCTCTTTGAAATTGTTCCAAGGCTTAAAATGTTTTCCATGTCTGTATTAAATGCATCCAAGTCTTTGTTCAATTTGAAATACTAGGCCTGTTCGTAAACCCTGCTTGGTGTACACTTTCTGCACCCAATCGACCTTATGTACATGGGATATAAGGTCGATTGGGTGTAGAAAGTGTACACCGAGCAGGGTTTACGAACAGGCCTAATGTATTATAAATTATATGAACATAAAATACAGTGTTTAAATAGTATTTCTGTACAGTAATAATAGAAAACAAAAAAAATGAAAATTTATTGTCAACAAGAAACAAATTTTGTGTGGTGTTATCAAGTTTTTTTTTTGTAATTCTGAGCATAAGCTCACAGTCAAACTCTTGCTTGATTTGATTTTCAAAATACACTGTATAGTATTTTAGTTCTGTTTTCTTTAATGAAAAATCGTCTATGCAATATTTATTTAATGAAAGAAAAGGATAGAAACACAAATTATCGAAAGATAATAAATGCTATATTCAGAGGGGCCAGAGAATTTTGGCAGTTTTTTTCTCTGGCCCCTCTGAATATAGCATTTATCCCCTTTCAATAATTTGTGTTTTTATGGGTCTTGTCTATCCTTTTCTTTCATTAAGTATTTTAGTGCTAGTAGTTAAGATTTTGTGGACTGGCTCCTTTTAACTTGGCTCCTGACGGTGCCCCCACGGTACTCACAGTCTGAGGTCAGGGTCGGTCTGTCCTCTCTTCCTCAGTATCACATCTTCCTCTCTGTCCAGGGCCTCAATCTGGGTCACCGTGTCCTGAAAAAACAGAATCAGGACGTTAGGGGGCTTTTTTTTTATTAGGCAATATTTAGATCAAGACCATTTTTCAGATAACCTCAAAGCAAGGAAATATTTTTAAAAATAGACTATGGAAAACCGGCATGATTGTAAATTTGGATAAAAAGGTATTGTTAATTTTTTTAACATTCTTTTTTTTTTTTTTTTTTTTTTTTTTTTTTTCTCTTTTCCCTCAACCTCTCTAACACACCTAAAATTCTGCTGCTTTGCTGTGACGGTATAGTCATGCAAGCAAGGGTAAAAACTTTGTAAGATGTCACAGCAACTTTTCCCTCTATTTTGGGGGTAGTTCATAAAAACATGAATAATTACAACTCAAGGCCCTCTGTCAAATTATGCAAAAAAAAAAAAAAAAAAAAAAAAAAAAAAAAAAAAAAAAAAAAAAACTTGAGGTTGTCTATTATGTTATGTGGTAATATTTTTATTGTATTTTATTAAAATTCATAAATTAAAAGTATGTATATTGTACTGTAGCCTGTACTTAAAATTATGGTAGATGGATCTTATGCAGAAATTAATTTAAAAATAAATACGACTATGACATCAACAGCCAATCACAATGCAGTATTCTACACTTGCATAACTCCAATGGTTAAAATCAAATTGTCTTAGCTCACTCACATGCATCAGCTGGTAGAAATTGGCACTCATTGTGTAGAACAGGAAGTGGTGAGGCCTCCCAGATTCGTCAAACTCTGCAGCCTTACGTTGAGGAAACACCATCTCTGGGGGGCGCATCTGGGGGCGTGCACGTGACTCAAACAGACCAGAGGGGAAGAGGAACTCTATGGCGCGCTGTGGAAATAAAAACAGGGGTTTAGAATAAAATATGGAATCAGGACAATTATGCTCCAATGTTCAGTTAATTGGAGCACTACAATACTGCAGCTTATGGTAAATTGTAGCGTCAGAATGTAAGTCACATAACTACAAAAAAATATTATGCAACTCTAAACCTTAACTCACTAGAACTTAAGGGTCAAAGTTCCATATAATTTTTTGTAGTTAGGTGATTTGCATTCTGAGGCCACGAAATATGTACTGGAACTAGTCACCAACCAGCCATAAATACCAGCCACCCTTTGTTTTCTACGGGGGTACTTTAAAGAAAACTGGACACTCACGTCAATGTCTGGCTGCGTCATGGTGTCTGGGTCAACGCCCATCATGTTGGCAAGGTGACGCTTGCCGATCTGGAACTCTGTCTGCTGCTGCCGCATGAACTCATCTGAAATTGTAATTCAATGTTAAAACTTAGGAGATACTGTATGGTATGCATGCCAATACTAATATCTATATTTTGTATATATATTTAACGTTTTAGCACTCTTACTTAAACAGGTTTTAACAAATTTAATGCATTATATAAATTTATTCAATACAGTATAGTGTACGGTCTACGTACTACAGTATATTATGTTATTAAATTAAAAATTCTGTACTGTAGCCATTAATCGAGCATAAAAAAATTTTCTACTACAGTACCACCAAGATCTGCACCGACGCAACTCCAGGCAGGCTCACGCCCAAACCCTTCAGTGCTCACTGTCGCGACCCTCCTACTCACCGGGGCTTTGAAAATGTTAAAGGAAAGGTCAACGAACTTTTGCTTTGTAAATTAAGAGATGCCATAGTACATAGAGAAACGAAGGAAAATACAAACATATGTACAAATCTTTCAAATTTTGTATGATGCCTCTACGAAACACCTTTTCCAGGCTCTAAATAAAGAGCTCTTTTCAGAAATCATTTCACTAAGCAGTTCCTGCTCTTTTAAGAGAAGTTCCAAGGAATCTTGAACTCTTTTAAATTCGAGTGGAGGCAGCACGATCACCAGCTTGATTCATCCCTTATTTACGCAACATTCTGAGTCTAGCCCTGCTAATTATATAAATATACTTAGAGACCAATTAAAAAACTCACCGTGCGCTTTTGCACGCTCGAGGTACGCCTTCATGGCTTTGCTGACTTTTTCCTTGGGTCTGGGTTCGCCAGCCTCGGTGCCGGCCGAACGCAATAACAAACCCTGCAAGTTTAGACGAGAGTATGAGCCTGAAAATTAGTAGAAAATGAAGAGAGAATCTTGAACTTACATTTGAACATACTGGAGAGGTGGATTTCAGTAATAAATGCCGTGAAAATGTTAAATTAACGAGCACTTTTGCATTTTGTAGCATGTTTCCTTTTTACAGCTGTTTAAAGTTGAATAACGCTATTCTTATTTTTTGCGCGGTAAAATTTATAACAAGTTTCAAAAAACAGAAAACTGGTACCGAAACTACCGAAACCCGAAACCTAACCAGAATGTTCGCACTTTGACCAGAAAAAAAAAAAAAAAAATTAAAAAAAAAATTTGAAAAATAATTATACTCCGTCTTGAAAACCTTATCAGTTATACTTACAATTTTTATTATTAATCTGCCTAAAATTTCTTGCTGAGCTAGGATTTTCTTTTTCTGAGAAAAAATTAAAGTATAAAAGAAAAGAAAATGAAATTTTAAAAAATATAATATATTTTTATTCCTTCAATCTTCTCAATCGATGTATAATACGATATATATACTTTTATTATATATAATGTAGCCAGAAAATGACATAAAATGAAATGAAATGGAGGGTGAGTTGTAGTATAATAATAGAGGTACAATTAACTCTCTCTCTACCATATATATAAATGGGGATGCGATTTGCAACCTATAAAAAATTACTTAAAGTCATCAAATTTTAATCTGGCTGATGGCCAGTGGCCACTCAACTTTGCATAATTATATATAATCCCTTTTTGACGAGCTGCAATTATCCCTCAACATATATGATAATTAATATATGCCAAGCTGGTGACGCTGCATTGGATATATGGAACACATATTAACCACGACTACCACGAGACTTAATCCCTATATATTATTATATGGTAATAAAAAAAAAAAAATGAAGTGGGTCAAACGTACGTCTTTCTATGTTGTCTATGTTAAATCCAAAAGTTCGGGGGTGGGGGAGTAAACTGCAGCTGTCTATATAGCCTATAACCTGGATCCGCACCTGCTGTCACATATGCATATATACGAAAAGCAACACACAATCAGGGTGTAGTAGAGGTTTATTAATTATGCTGGCTAATCCCCTTGAAGAGCTGCACGCCGAGCGGGTGACACAGGGACGGAGGCACGGGACGTCCCACGGGCACGGACACGTCACCCTGAGGACACACGCTCAGGGCGACGAGCAGGTCCATGTCGGCGATAAACTCGACGTAGTCACCCTGTCTGGCCGGGCTAGGTTTGGTGAAGTAGCGGCCATCGTCCCGCGAGAAACCCGTGCACATGAAGATGTTCCAAACATCGTGCACGTCACTCTCGCTCAGACCGAACTGACGCACTGCCGCCGTCAAGTTGCCGTGGCACGAGGGGGCGTCCTCGTCTGCTGAAATAAGATGACATAATTTTATATTAATTAATTAATGCAGCACTGGATCGAAGCTATTTTTATGGTATATATTGTGTATTATTTATATAGTATTATACGTATTATGTGATGACAAATATGAATTATATGGCCATGCCAGAAGAGGCTTAATTATTATAATTCTTTCTGAATACCAACATTTCTGTAATAAATAAATAAATAAATAAATAAATAAATAAATAAATAAATAAATAAATAAATAAATAAATAAATAAATAAATAAATAAATAAATCCCCGCCTGTTACATAATACGTTATACGTACCGGTGTGAGGCCCCTTTATTAGCCGGGCCGTGTACTGGTCGCAGCGTGTACCAATGACGTCATGGACGCCCGCGCCGTCCGGGTCGACGCCGTACTGGATGGAGTCTGCAACAACGGTGGCCATGGGGCGCAAGAAGGGCAGGCAGCTCCACAGCCGGTCGTACGTGCTGAGGTGAGCCGCGTGCAGCTGCCGTGTCTTGCCTGAGAAGAAGTGTTCACTGGGGTCGTGCAGGTTCCAGAAGTTCAGGTCTCCCACCTGCATGGGGAAGAGGACGAGATATAGAAAGCGCCCGGTCCTCCCCAGAAAATCTTCAATAATTGCAGGGTCCAATGACAAACTGAAATTCACCTTCTTATAGGGACAGGAGCTAGGGAGGAGGAAAATTTAAAATACAGCCCAAAATGCAATATGCCATTAATTTTGTATCATATATATAACATGTTATTATATTAATTATATTATAATTAATCAATCCATATGAATTATATATGAATATATAAACTTATAGTGTCGGGTTTAGGTATATATATATATAATATATACAGATATACACGATCGCAGCATATATCATCTAAAAGTTTCATCAAGCAGCTGCAGCAGTTCCGCCTGCAGTATTACCGTCTCGCCCAAGATCCCTGGTCTCACCTGAGATCCCGAAATCACGCTCACTCGACATAAGTCCCCCTTCAGTAGTTTCCAGGCTCGTCCACTGCACGACGCCACTGTGAAATCTTCGTAAGCCGGTGAGGCAAGTGCTGTGGTGCGCAAGACATCGTAACGAGCTCGATCAACCTGAAGATGACACGAGATGGAGTAGCTGTTGAATGTAATAATTTGGACGGGGGGTGTGATGGAGGAGGAGAAGAAACACGTGCATGCCTGCTTCGATCGTTACCTGAAGCTTTTCAGCCTCTTAATTCCCACTTATGGCACTTTATTTTTATACCCTCCCCCCCCCCCCTCTTTCCACTAGATCCCTCTTCGTCATGAAGATTCTTCCATGCTCTTCGTGTACATCCGGCCGAATGCCATGTTGAAAACCCCCCTCCGAATTTTCTAAAGCTACTGAAGACTATAAAGCATAAAGATATGAACATTATATATAAATTTAATTAAGCTCAATTGATCGCGTATTAACTGAATTCAATTTAAGTATAATATAACTCAAAAACATTATTATAATTAAAACTGAAAAATTGTTTCTTGTTCAGGGGGCGCGACTACACACTATAAGGGTTTGAGGCAAATAAAGATTGCTTCTACCTGCCTGCCAGCTGATTTTTTTCCCTCTATCTCTATATAGGAAAGTCAGAACCTTTTTTGACTCAACGCGGATGGTGTATAAGAAGATCAGGCGTTAGCTTTCCATATATAGCTAGTATATAGTTCAGTGTTCAGTGTTCTTGTTACATCTCGAAGAATCAATTTAAATAACAAATTTGCGTACCTGACAGGCAGGCGGAGTGTCGTAGCACGGCAGGCCAGGACCCGCCACCCAACGCGATGCTCTTGTCTGCTCCATTGCTGATCTGTGAGCTGGCTGGTTGTTTGATGGAGCAATTACCTCATTAGAATACTGGTTGTGGAGCATGGTTGCCAACATCACTACGCTTTGTCAAGTCAAGTCACTTTAAAAGAAATAAAAGATTATTTGCTTTAAAACAAAATTAAGTTGGTCAAGAAAAATAAATATATATATATATTATATATACAATTAACTGAACCCAGTTGCAGGGTTCTGGATGGATACTTTTAACATCCCGGCTCTAGCTACCTAGCTACGGGCTCTATATATATATATATATATATATATATATATATATATATATATATATATATATATACATATATGATAAAAATCATTGCGCAAATTTAAGCATGCCAATAGCATAAAATATTAAGCTATAATAATATTTTGTACATGCAGGTACAACAAAAATGAACAAAATTTCTTTGATTTCCTCTCTGCTTCAACTGAAAGCTATACGGGAATTTCATGTTTACATTTTGGGTAGCACGGGGATGCTCGAAGCCGCACGAAGAGCTTCGGGATGTATAGGCAGAAAACCCTAAAATCCTATGCTGTGTGTGTTAACATAACTCATAACACCTCTTTTCTCATAACAGCTTTGGTCGCCAACTATTTTTTTTTACTAGCATTGGCTCTTCTTGCTACCATTTATGGAAAAAAAAATCTACGAAAAATAATACGAATCGTCAGGAGAAATTAATTTCGAGACCAACTTTAACACGTATCTGCTATGCCGCTGACAATGTTTTGCCTACACAATTGTGACGTCATATTGTTTTGTGACGTATGGCGAAAGACCCGTATTATATAGATGTCTAATTTTTTTTAATTTGATTAATTAATTAAACAAAAAAAAAAAATGAAAATCCTTATATGGTTAAAATCTTTATTGTTGAAACTAGCATGCTGGCACACATAGTTTTTTGAAACATGAAATTTACTAAATGTGGTGGTGGTTGTTGAATTTCTAACTATCCACTTTCAAACTCAAACTCTGTTGGTATATATAAATGTGTTCTATCAGTGAATCACGATGTGCAAATAATTCAACTGATAAAACCTTTGTGACCAGTAAAAGTAACTTTGGACTTTAAATATATTCCTCAATAACAATTACCATACTGAATTATAACTAAATAAATCATATTAAGTTCTTAAAACAAATATACAAGAAAATAAACACAAATATTATTACGGATCTGATAAAAATAAAATAAATGGCAACAGTTCTTGATACGAAAAATTCTTATTTTTTTTTACAAATATATTACTAATTATTACTGCATTATAAGGAACTCGTTTTAAATTAAAATAAAATCACCTTTGCGCTAAATTGCCAGCAGCCAATCGGAGACGCTCATTTGAAAGTGGGCGTGGCGTCACCTGGTGGAAGAGCCGTGAAACATGCACCCCCACCCTCGATTGCGATCCCTCAGTATACATTGTAAATCAGCCAACGGGCCTGGGTCGGGCCGGGCCAGACCCGCGGGCCGGACGGGCCTATATATTCTTCAAAACTTTAATATTATGTGTTACAATGCTTTTTTTTTACTTATAGAAGCTACAGAGATGCGAAATTAAAAAAAATATAAAATACTTATTTTTTTAGTTTTATATATGACGATCGTACATCGTATAGAACTAAAGTGAAAAGGCACACATAAAGACATCACAGACACAGACTAAAAAAAACAAACAATGAAACAATATAATACCGAACAAAACTGTCGAGATGGCCTAGACTAAATGAGCGGGCCACGAGCGGGCCGAGGGTTAATTTCAGACGGGCCACGGGCCGGGCCGCGCTGCGGAAAAACTTACACGAGCCCGGGCCGGGTGCAGCAGCCAATGGACCGGGCCGGGTCGGGCCTCAAAAATCCGGCCCGTGCAGACCTCTAATGGGAATTAACCCACAAAAAATTTAAGATTTTAGACGGAAAAAATGTATATTATATTATATTTGAATCAATTAAAAATTAAAAATATTTACTACTTACAATTATATAAATATTTTTTTTTTAATTTTTATATACCATTGTTTACACGAAGTTTGAGTAAAAATCCGTTTTCGGATGTCATGTGATAAAGATGCATGTTAAAACACCACCGAAACACTAATTTTGGGAATTTTTTGTGTTGAAGATATTTTTGAGATGATTTTTTTTTTTTTGGTTTTCATTTCTCAATAGAGAGTAGGTAAAACTATTTTTAGAAAATAAAATCTTTAAAAAAAAAATGCAATCGCTTGCTCTACTTAAGTATTTTTATAATTTGAGAAATATGATACGTCGTCTCAAATTGATATGAATGTTTGATATAATATAAAACATCAATTAAAGAAGACATATATATTATTATTATAGAATATAGATACGAAGTAATATTGTCAGTATTGGTTTTTGTGTTGGTTTCTTTATGGTATATATGTTTTTTTAGTATTTTATACATATATCACAAAAAACAAGCAAGTATGAAATGGGAAAAGAAATTCAATTCTTCAAAGTTCTAAGAAGTATATTTTTAATATAATATAGATTTTGAAATTTTGCAAACTAAATTTATATAAAAGAACTTATATTAGAATATGTACCCAGCATGAATAAAAAAATATATATATAAAAATTTGATATCCTGTCTATATATAAAACTAATTTTTTTTAATATTGACTATACGAGTGTACCATTTATTTTATTTATAAATATTAACCACAGCAAGCTTACTAAGATTTTCCACTTAATATTATATTATGCCGAAGACACGTGCGAGTTTCTAACCTCAAAAGTTGTCACGTGCCATAAATGATTCAATTCTTTGTTTTAAATTTCTTATTTTGATGAGTGGATGAAATGCTATATTTATATCAATACGGAACAATCTGTAGGAGATTCGAATCATTGATTTGATTTATTTTTTTTTACACGTAAGTCAACAAAATGTATATAGACGTAATTACAAAAACAAAAAAACAAAAACAAAAAAGCAATTGAAAATAAAAATAAGAACATTTGAAATGATAATATGTTAACGAAAAGGTATAAACTATAAAGAGGTAAAGGGGATGTTATTTTAACCTCAAGAATATAGGGCCTGTCTGGTCATAAAAGGTTGAACGTGGCGCAGTGCATTGACCGGTTCTCACTAGAGACTAGATCACCGAAGTCAAGCGTGGTTAGTACTTAGATGGGTGACCATTTCAAGTAAAAATTACGTTGCTTCCTTTATTGGGTAAATTCATCTCGCTTTCCACCCAGTGTGCAGTGATAGACGCCACTTCCATGATAAGAATAACATGAAATTCTGTATAGTAATTGTAATTTATACGATATAGCTAGACTTAAATTAAAATTTATAATTCATTTATAAGCAGATTAAAAAAAACATTATTTGCTTTAAAAGATTTAAAAGCAACGATCCAGTAAGTCTACCAAACTATTTATGTAAAGACTTATAACTAATTACACCCCTATATAGCTCTTTTTTGTATAAAAAAACACCTCTTATTTTTTAATTAATTCATTTGTTTCCATTTTAATTGAAAACAAACTAAAAAAAAAAACATCAACAAAACAAAAAAGATAGAAGAAACAGCCAGACAAGTAAAATAAAAGAGACCATCACAGTAATAATTAAGGTAATTAATAAGCCCCTCTAGCTCTCTCTCTCCCTCTCTCTCTCTCCCTCCCTCACTCCCTCCCTCTCGCACTATCTCTCTCTCTCTCTCTCTCTCTCTCTCTCTCTCTCTCTCTCTCTCTCTCTCTCTCTCTCTCTCTCTCTCTCTCTCTCTCCCTCTCTCTCTCTCTCTCTCTCTCTCTCTCTCTCTCTCTCTCTCTCTCTCTCTCTCTCTCTCTCTTAACTTAACGCCGTAGCCATCCACCATAAAGTTGATTTACAAAGTGAATTTCAATTCTATACTGAGAAAATGTTCACTTTCTCTTTGACAACAAGGAATAAGTTTGAATTTTATTTATTAATATTTCCGATAGATGTAATTAAAATAACAATTAAAAAAAAAATTAGTTTGTAATTCTTGTTATATCAGATTGTGAATTTTTTCAGGATGTATAAAATTTGACACAGTTGAAATTACCCTCAAACGAAGCATATATAAATACAACAACTATAATATAATACAAAGCTTTTAATTAAAATAAAACATATTTATGTTATAATTTATTATAATAAAAATATATAGTATTCAATTTTCTTACCGTTAAATGTTAAATTAAAATTAAGGGTGTACATTGTTCTCTAATCCCTACAACTTGTCTCTTCTACCTTCCTCCTCTCCCCTCCACCCCCCCCCCCCCGCCCTCTCCCATCAATCCCTTTCACTTGAATTTCGTTTCAAGGGAGAAGTAATAATTTAAACTAATAACAATATTAAATTTAGTGATAGTAAAATAATAATAAAAATATTTATAAACTGATGTTAGTTATAAATATACAAGAAAAAAAAATCTCTTTTTTAAAATGGTGCACGAGAGGGACCTTATTGATCGTATTTTTTTTTTATCAATCAATGCGTTTATTTTTTATCTTTGATAGAATTTGGATTTTTATCTTTATTTTAGATGCAAACTTCATACTTTTTTGTTAATTAATTTTTTAATAATGAACTTTCATTAGCTTTGCTCTATTAATTAATTTTCAAACGGTAACAATGTATATATTTTAATATGATTTGATTTGACTCAATATACAGAGGAGTCCAATTTTTGTGGTTATAATTTAATTATATAGATTATTTCTATCAGAAGGAAAAAAATGAAATAAATTTTAAATTTTGAGGACATTTTAAAACTTAAGGGTAAGATAACGCCACCAATGTTAAAAAAAAAATCCCTCACACAAAAATTGTGAAAAAAAAATTAAAATGTTCTCCTCTACACCCCCTATCAGTAGCTAAAATATCAGGAACACAAATACGATCTAGTTTTTGAGTTAATAATTTTTAAAGTTGACTGATTTAACATGGAAGAACATTTTAAAAAAAATCAGAATTTTTGTGAGGGATTTTTTTTATCATTGGTGGCTTTATCTTACCCTTAATCATTTATGATTTAAGTAAATTCAAAGGAGTGATTTTCTCACAACAGCTCCATTTCTGGTTTTCATCAATATTTAAGGCTCTAAGTAAAACTTCTACCTCAATTTTCACAATAGTCAGACAGATCCACTTCAAAAAAATTAAACCACTTAGCGAGCTTATCAACTTAAAGTTCAATACAAGCGTCATTAAATATTAATTAAGGGGACTATAGCAGTAATCCCAACCAACTGAGGTTCATCCTTGAATTATAAAGTTAGTGAAGATGATGATTAGAAGTTTAGTTTACTTAAACTTCCAAACATTTTTGTGTATTTTTAAATATTATTTACTTATAGAATATAACTAACATACCATGCATGCACTGAAGATTTTGAAGAATATTTTTGTAAAATTAATTATAAGCTGCGATTTTTTAAGCTTCATTTATATATATAATATGTTGGCACCCAAAGCCAAATTCGGTCCAAGGCCGAAAAAAAAATGCGCAGAACTAGTTTTGCGCATAGAGTGAGTCAAAGTCGAAATTAGTAGCTGGACTAGCTGGACCTCAAAACCAAGCCTCCAAGTAACTGCGCTGGATTTACAGGAACCTGCCAAAACCTCTACACTCGTAAGGCAACTCCCAAACCGTATATCCTTTCTGAGCGCGGGGGGACGTACCGCAAGCCAGGACATGAAAGCCTACGCTCATGCCGTAGCTGGTTGCCCTTATATTATAACAATAATTTACTATGATGATATACACGCCATGAAAAACTTTACTTTATAGATTGCAATATCGTTTGATGTATACTCGTCTACTCTATATATGGCTATTCATTTAGATTATGGTCAGATCGAGATGCTCGGAAGTATTGTAGGTTCGTGTTGGACCAATTAGATTCTTCGTTGCAAACTATCAACCAATGACCGAAGACATTACAATATTAAATAAAGTAAACAAAATTAATTAAAATATATTGTGACCGCTGACATTTTTTTTTTTTACAAGGATACATCCCTAAGAGCTTACAGCTCGCGGCGGGGTAATGGGTAGGGATAAGGTAGGGAACGGATGCCACGGCCTGTTACGCGTCCCAGCATTCGCTGAGGTGAGACTGAGGGAACCGTGGAAAACCTCAGTCAGGACGGACACCTCTGCTTTTTCTCAATGGACCAAAGCGATGTCCAACGCCTGGGGAATCACATTACAAAAAAAAACTAATTAAATGTGAATGTATTATATATTGGTGAGACAATTTTTCATAGGCATTGACTATACATTCTATTAAAATAAAATTATTCAATCCGGCTGTACAAATTTATTTGACTGTACAAGGAAATACTTCACATTGTTGACGATGACACGTGTGGCGTTCTACCTGAAAATCACAACCTCCTCCCGCGCACGCGCTCGTTCAAAACGTTTTCTTTGACAAAATAAATTTAATCAAAAGTTTTGCCAATTCTGACTCAACCTCTGAACGACTAGTGCATCACTGTTAGATCGGTAAGTAAAAATGTCATAATTAAATATTGGAACGTATATAATATTGTCATAACTACATAATCGTATTTATAATAAAAAAAAACATATGGGATCGTTTTTTGGAATCTAATATATTACATTGATGAAGCTCAATACTTTATTTTTTTAAAAAAAAAAAGAATAATAAATTATACTTTTATAAAAAGAAACTGTTATTATTAATATAAAATGAGTAATAAGTAAAGAATAATTTAGTATTTTTTAAATGTTATATTATAGCTAAAAAGTATACCATGTAGCAGTAGCAGGTCAATCCTAGCTAGGAGATTATACCTTTTTACAGTTCACAGTTCAGGGTCTGGCGACTGAGGTTGAACGTGGTGCAGTGCATTGATCGGTTCTCATTTAGATCACCGAAGTCAAGCTACGTCGAGCGTGGTTAGTAATTGGATGTGTAACCGTTTCAAAAGTAAATATTACATTACTCCCTCCCTGGGGGAAAATTCTTCTCGGTTTTCATTCAGTGCAGTGATGTACTTGTGTGTGGCTGCCTTATAGGCTTTGGACATCACTTTGGTCCATTGATAAGAAGTTGAGGTGTCCGTCCTGTCTGAGGTTTCCACGGTTTCCTCAGTCTCACCTCAGAGAATGCTGGGACGTATAACAGATCGTGGTCAACATCCTTTCCCTCTCTTAACCTTATACCTGTTACCCTCGTTGCGAGCTCCAAGCTCATAGAGGTTTATCCTTGTAAACTTGTAAACTTGTAAAAAAGAAAAAAAAAAAAAAAAGCATATTTTCAAATTTCTATTTCTCTCAATTTTAATCTTTAAAGTATTAGTTATAGAATTAAATGCATGCTGTCTACATCATATTGAGTACATAAAGGACCAAGAGATGGCGCTGAGCGCTGAAATTTTGGCGAGGATACAGCTATACCTATAGCATTGGGAGAATCACAAAAACAACAAATTTTATATGAAATACATCTTTTACGAAGTTGAAATATTTTTTTATATTTGTCCGAGCGTATTTGACAACTAATTATAGGTGTTGTCACTTCTGTAAAATTATGCTGTGGCTGCTGAGAGAGCATTTACATGATTTTACAATGTTAAAAATATACAATAGGCCTCGCTAGACGCACGTAGTTCAGCTGTTTCCCGTCAGTTTCTGCGAGGGGCGCTAGTAACTTTATGAAATGCAATGTACGTCTCGGGACAGCATGAAAGTTAATCCAGCCCCCCCCCCCCCAAAAAAAAAAACACAGGCATTATCACATCTTTTAAGATGATATCCTCTTAAATTTGTTCTCTTCTATACACTCTTGGTAATGCATCAATTAAGCAGTAATAACTTTCATAATATCCCGAGGTGTATTACATTTATAATAATTATAATATCGATGTATATTATAGCAGTGAAATAACTTTTTAGGTAAACAAACAACTTAATAATTATAATATATATGATGTATAATATGCATAATTTAATCGCGTAGCATTATTATATATTATTATTATACATGTAACTCAATAAGAGCAAGGTTCATCCCGCGTTCATTATGTTTTTGTATAACACACTAAAAATAATTTTATTTTTTTCTTTATATCAATATAAATATTTCTTTTAACGATACAAATTTTCATTTGCAAATTCTATAGATTGTCATTAATTTTTAATTTTATAAATAACACAATTTCGTATTTATATTCACTAATCATTATAACAAAAGAAAAACGATATAACCAATTAAAATAATTATTGTTCTCTGTAAATAAAAGAAAACAAGAGAAAATAAAAAATATATGATCTTTATTATTTGTTATAAAATAGCTTACGTTATGTTTATAATACTATCAAAAGCTTCTTGAAAATCTTCTTTAATATTATCAAAAGCTTATTTAAAAACTGCAAAACTTATAAATTACAAAATGATAAAAAGGATTACACAGTATAAAACTTTTTGACGAATTTGACTTCAAATTGGTTCCCTTTTTTATCTTGCTTTTGGATTATATATACATTACAATATATGTACGCACGTCATAATCAGTGTTATAGCAACCTCATGGTGTTTGTCAACTATATTTAACTTAATTTTAACTATATTTTAATTTAAATATGGCATATATAATAAAAAGATTCTTCTTATATATATATATATATATATATATATATATATATATATATATATATATATATATATATATATATATATATATTATAGATGTAAGGTATATGATTTTTTTTACAGTGTATACTTTAATTTAGCGTAAAAATGAAAGTATAAAAAGAAAATCAATGTGTTTGATTGATGTAATTAAGAGATTACTTGTTAATTATTATAGACAGCTGTCTCGGTTGTCTGAAACAAAGATGAATTTGAGAGGAGAGAAAAATATAACAAAGACAGCACGGAAGAGAGAGAGAGAGAGAGAGAGAGAGAGAGAGAGAGGAGAGAGAGAGAGAGGAGAGATGAGAGAGAGAGAGAGAGAGAGAGAGAGAGAGAGAGAGAGAGAGAGATTTTACCTCAGCAAACAACGCATTTTCATCAAACAAGGAAATTAAATTTCAACAATATTTCTTGTTTTCATAATACCACATTAATTTATGTAATATAAATGTAATTTTATTCAAGGACGAATCTCAATTTGAGTTTAGAGTGGGTCTTCTTACATAATTATATATACAATGTTATAATATTATAAGGCAATAGTATAATATATTCCAAGGGGCGTTTATGGAACCATGGATGGGGATATATGATATAATAATAGGGGTTATATATATACTGATGAATTTACCACAGAGAGCAGTGTAATTTATTTGAAATGATCACCCATCCAAGTACTAAACCACGCTTGACGTTGCTTGACTTTGATCATCTAGCTATGTAATTTCATAAATAGTGCATGATATTTTGACAATGAAGAAATAATTAGTACTCAAACTATATATATAATATTGTTCAAAATTGTCGAAACGTATGAACAAGCACTTTATCAATATTATATCAAATTATTTTTCATTTTTGAAACATTAACCACAAGTCGTAGTTGTTCAGAGAATTTTGTATCTATTAATAATTTCTGATTTTCTGATCTGGAAGTAACTCAACGTGACAAGAAAGTTCTCTAATATTTAATCATCATTGGTTTTCTTGTGGAAACACTGATTCTACAATACAGCTAGTGTATAACGGTATAATAAAATATAAACATTACATATTGTATATCACATAAATTCACTGGAAAAATGAACTACAGCATGCTATTATAAATATATAATATATATGTTATATATATTATATCGCATGCCATCATTCATTTTTATATACATTTATATACATGTATATAAGTTTCCACTCGATATTACGTTACCCATTACGGTAATTATGAGTAACCTTGACAATAAGACATTGTGAGGCTTCAGGCAAACGCTGAAAATATCTTCCAATATAGAGGACATAAAGGACCAAGAGATGGCGCTGACGTCTGCAAATTTTGCTCTTTGCATCGAGGATACGGCAATACCTATAGCATGGGGAGAATCACAAAAATTATCAAATATATAGGAAAGAAATCACTTACGAATTTGAAATATTTTTTATATTTGTCCGAAAGTGTTTGACAACTAATTATGGTGTTGACATTTCTGTAAAATTATGCTGTGGCTACTGATAGAGCATTTACATGATTTTACAATGTTAATCATATATACAGCAATCCTCGCCAGACACACGTAGTTCCAGCAGTTACTACTACTAGTAGGGGGCGCACTAAAACTTTATGACGCCAATACACTTTATTTAATATTGAACCCTTTTTTAACATTTTCAGTGTCATATATTATAATATATAGATCGACGTAGAGTGAAAGCAACAGGTATTTAAAATGTCATGGCGCATAGAGTTTATTACATGCCTTGGGTAGGAATAAAGACAGAGTATAAATATATTATGTATTATATATACTTAATAATTAGAAAATATTCAACAAACTTTTCAAAGTAAAAACTGTAAATAACATGTGTTAAATAACCATGTCATACAGTATAATTAGAGACTCGTGAAAAATTATATAATTAATATAGAGAATGTTGTGTATAAAGTAATAAAGTGAAACAATTTTATAAAGATTAAAAAAAGGTCGTAGGAAGCAACAACTTTATTTATATTGATACAAAATTATCAATATAATTTATATTTTTCAGTTCAATGGATCGGAAATTCATTTCAACCTTTTATTAATATTCTTCGTTTATAACTAAAAATATAGAAAGAATTTTTCACCTTTTCCTCTTTCCCCCAATGAATTCATCCTCTCAAAAATCTAGAAGCAACTCATATAATTATAGTGAGATTGAAATAAGAGGAGGAAATAATATACATGCCACAGTAGCTTTCAGGCGCGGATCCAGGGGGGGGGGGCTGGGGGGCTGTAGACCCCCCCCCCGAAATTTTGGATTTAACATGAGCAATATAGGCATTTCCCCCACTCCAATTTTTTTTTTAACATTGGCCTTATGGAGGCAGCCCCCCCCCCCCCTTCCCCTCGAAATTTTTTCCTGGATCCGCGCCTGGTAGCTTTTGTTGAGGTGTAACTATAATGGAATCCGTAGAAATTGTATCGGAAGATACATCAAACCACTACTTTTTTTTATCAATTGATAAAAAAAAAAAAAAAAAAATCAAAGGCACCATAGCTCTTAACGATTGACCTCAGTTACTAGTTACTACGCGAGTCAAAGGAAATTTTAGTCACAAGGAATCGAATGAAATAAATTTTAAAAATTCAAGAATGCTCTAAAACTTAATCGCTTAATATGGTTTGAGCAGATTTTATTTTATTTTTTATTACAAACAACTGGTTTTACAAAACAACATGGTTCACGTCAACGTATACTTCAATAAACAAAAATAACACACAAAAAAACATAAAATACAAAAAAAAATATTTTCTTATGAAGATACCCTGAAAAGATTGAAAAGAAGCATGGAAGCGGAAGCAATGCACAAAGATCTTTTAAGGTTTAACAACAATCAGTAAATTATAGTCCTTTTTCCTGCATGTCAATTTGTTTTATTATGAAAAATAAAGCAGTACGAGCAATACAAAAACACGTGATGAGAACTTTTTTCCTCAGATAATTTTCTAAATTATGAAAATTGAATTAATATTCTATGTACGATATTGAGGAAATGTACTGTATAATAATTTTTACACGTGTTTTATAAATTCTCAATATAATTTTTATCCACGTGTGGGCAGTTTTTTGTTTTTTTATAATATTTTTTTTTTATTAACATCATAGAAATTGATTATATCTTTTGTATTATTTGAAATTAAAAAAAAAAGAAAATTCTGTTACATTCATTGAGCTTGAAGTATTATTCTGTAATTTATATTTTTTGCATTAGCCGACAAGCCGATAAGCCTTCAATTCTTTGAGGCTTATTGTCTGTACAAAAATTTGTATAAAAAAAATAATAATAAAATACAAATCACAAATATTGTACAGGGGAATAAATTTAATTATCTTATAATAATAATAATATTAATTGTTTATTGGGTTTAAAAATACAAAGTAAAGGGAAAATATTAATAAATAAACATATACAAAACCCAATTGGTGAATGCAAAAGACGAAAGTCCATACACAAAATGCGTACATTCACCCAAAAAATGCTAAATATTCACAATAAATTCACTTTACAGCTAATGATCAAATGGTAAATGAACGCGGTCAATAAACATTGAAGTCAAAAAAGAAAAATACAGTTTTAGGTAGAGATAACACCGAACAGCTGTTAACGCCGAACAGCTGTTCGACGTACTTCCCTTTGATTAACATGTAAACCTTAGCAAATTCACAAAAATTCTGAAATTTTTTTGAGAGACAAATATTAGAGATTAAAAACCGTAGAAAAAAATTCAAAACAATTTAACGAGCCGATTTTTTTTAAAGTTTGGCGTCATCTCTACCTTAACAAATACAAGATTCTCACCGGAAGTAGACAGAAGTGGAATAATTTTGACTGAACTGTGAACATGAAAAACCTGCGAATTTGCTGATGGTTTGAATTGTTTGAAATCTCTAATATAAATCTCTCTGCAGAGTCTTAGCTTCAAAATTGAACTACAAAGTCTAGAAACTTCGCACTTCCGGTGGTAATCTTACATTTGTTGAACTGTAGCTACATTGAAAAATATCTAAAGAATAATAATGGACTTTTAAAAAATCTTATATAATAATACAACTATATATTATTCTTTCTATATAATTATTTACGTTTTTTTTTTTTTTTAATTTTAATAAAACAAGGAAGTGTATATATACAAATTAAACTTTTTATTATTTTTATTAAACTTTTCAAATAAATTTTTTTAATTAAGTGATTAATAAAATAAATAGAATTAAAAATAAATTACAAATGTTGCAAAAAAAAAATCTCCATATCTCCATACAATTTTTTAATAAAACTTATAATAACTTTAATCATAAAAAGAAAAAAAATCTTACAAGCATGGAAATGTAAATATATATCCACAATCACAATTTTTGAACTTTTTTTTTTTTTTTTTTTTTTTTTTTTACAAGGATACACCCCTAAGAGCTTACAGCTCGCGGCGGGGTACTGGGTAGGGATAAGGTAGGGAACGGATAGTGGCCACGGCCTGCATGCTTACGCGTCCCAGCATTCGCTGAGGTGAGACTGAGGAAACCGTGGAAAACCTCAGTCAGGACGGACACCTCTACTTTTTCTCAATGGACCAAAGCGATGTCCAAAGCCCGGGGAACCACACACAAGTGCATCACTGCACTGGGTGGAGGCCGAGACGAATTTACCCCAGGGAGGGAGCAGCGTATTTTTTACTTAAAACGGTCACCCATCCAAGTACTAACCACGCTCGACGTAGCCTGACTTCGGTGATCTAACGAGAACCGGTCAATGCACTGCGCCACGCTCGACCTATTTATTTATTATTATAAATTAATATTTTATAAAAAAAGATTATATATATATCTACTTACATAGCTTATTTTGAAATTAAAATCATGACTTTATTTATATAATATTATTATATTAATATATAAATAGTTATTAATTGTAGGGGCTTTGTCAGGGGGCTTTATTGAACTCACACAAAAATATCTTTAAGAAAATAAAATCAATAAAAAAAAAAAAAAAAAATTCAGTGAAAAAAAGAAAAGTTTTTAAATTGAATTTGATCTAAAATATCAAATATTTGAAAGGTTATTCAGACTCAATAGCTCTACCCTCATTATAGCTACCATTTATTGTTAACTTTTTTACAACCCTATTTTAATATAATTTTAGAAATATCACTGACCTGATGAATTACGTGGCATATTGTGAAATGTAAAAATAACATTATTATATATAATATAACAAAAAAATGGTTTAATGGTTATAAAATCTTGTTATAAAGTTATATAATAATAATTAAATAAGAACTTGTCAAATTTGTAACAATTTATCTCTAAATCTTACAAAATCCTATAATGGTTCCTTTTTTTATTAAAAATTTATATATTTTTATTTATTTTGTTCCATTATTCTTTATTATGAATTGGAAGTATTTTACAAGTTTAGTATTATGTGTCTGGGACATCATAGTTTTCACTCTCAATTTTGGGGGTTTTAAAAGGCTAAAAAAAAAAAAAATGACAAAAAATGACAATACATGACTCGAGGTTCTCTAAAAATTGGCAACAAAAAATCTTCATAATGTTATATATATTTATATACGCCAACGTTTCTTTATATACAGGTTTAAGCTACCGATTTGACCAATGTTAAAAGGTTTTAGTCCACCACGTTCAAGTATTTCGGGCCCCATGCATTGTATCATGAATCTTTGATAAATAATATAATAAAAGGATAAAAAGTTCTTTGAAAAAAAACACATATTATGTGATAAAAAGTAGAGGTGTCCGTCCTGCCTGAGGTTTTCCACGGTTCCCTCAGTCTCACCTCAGTGAATGCTGGAACGCTTATCAGCTAGGCCGAGGCCACCATCTTTTCTCTATAGGCTATAATATACCTTATCCATACCCATTACCCCACCGAGAGCTGCGAGCTCTTAAGGGTGTATAATGAAATGCTCAGCAATATTTTTTATTTGCCCCATGGGCCTTTATTTGTAAATTAAAATTTGACTATAATATATATTTGTTATATTATTGTATTGTGCCCATGAAAGAGATAATAAAATAAAATAAAATAAAATAAATATATACCTGTAAAAAAAAATACACCCATCATGCAATCAGAGAAAATTTAATATAGTTATTAACTTTTCTCTGATGCAATGAGATTTTTGAAATTTCGAGGTGCAATGGGGTCTAAAAAATTAACGCATAAATTTCACACGTGTATGAAGAAACGGTAAATTTGATACTTAATTCCCATTGTGTATTATTTCCCAGCATAATATAATAAAATAAATGCTGTGTTTATTTGTTTCAGGGCAACAATATGTCTGCGGACCACTCTCTCTCATCTTTTGTAGGCTTCAGTTTGACAGTTATCAAATTATCAGGTTTCTGGCCATGGAGTGTTGTTCCAGGATGGAGACACGTGTTATCACATGTGTACATGCGTTCAGTAGTATTACTTGTAATATGTCATGTAATGAATGCAATATATATGATAGTTACTAAAATTATGAATAATAAAGTTTTTGTACAAGATCTTGAAATGTTAAGCTTTGGTATTCAAATGGCTATATTTTATCGTAAACAAAATGATCTTATTAATCTATTATGTTATAATCCACGTTTTGATATTGATTATTTTTCTACTTTTCACTCTCGTAAATATCAACGTAAAGCAACTAATTTATGTTATATTTATGTACTTCTTAATATAATAGCTTATCTTATTTTTTTATTTACTATAATTATGTCAATGACTAATGCTACTGATCATACGATGAACGTAGAAGAAAATTTAATGTTTTATCTTTTACCACATGATTTTGAATCAGTTAAATATATCACAATTGCACTTGGTACTATTGATATTATGAATATATTCGTTTGTCTAATGTTTAATAATGGAGTTACAATGTTATATACATATATTCAATTTCATATCCAAGGATACTTAAGCTACCTAAGAAGTTGTATAGAACGATTTGAGTATCCTGATAGTGCTACGGTTTACAATTTAACACACTCTACTTCAGTTCGCGTCAGAATTGTATCAGATATCCAATACTGCGTCAGTCTACATAAATACATTAATGAGTAAGTATACAATCTCCCTGTTTTGTGTTAATATTTCCATAGCCAAACATTTTTTTAGAAGGAAATATTACGTCATTAAAAGTGGTGAAAAATTGCGTATGTAATATGCTGCTTTGTATTTATTTCAATTTTGTTCATATATATGTTTAAAAAGGTTTTGATGTATAGTAGAGTTTAGTACGATTAACTCATTTTAGGAATCAATAATATCTCAAATAAACAATATTAATATATATATATATATATATATATATATATATATATATATATATATATATATATATATATATATAATATATATATATATATATAGTCGTCATTGTGATAAATATAATCACAGAGCATGGTGATTAATAAATAAAGCTGCACAAGGAAATTTTCAGAGTCGAGAATTAATCATTAATTCATCTAATATTAGGTAAAATGTAATTTTGTATGAATTGAATGTACAGTACTACATATACTGATGTAATGTAATATTATTAGTGAAAGCTATCAAATAAAAATAAATTTCATTTCATTTCAGAATGGGGAATTCTCCTACATTTATTTTAATTTTTTTTCAGATGCTCTATGCCTTGAAATTAAATGTCCCAAAACAAAAAAGTTTCAATCTTCAAAATTGGAGACAAGGGAATTTTTTAAAATTCTTCCTTCTTTTGAATTTAGCGCCAAAACGTGACGTAGAAACTGCCTAGCAGGCGAAATTTTCCTGCAATAAATTTATATTTTCGATTATCACTCTTAAAGTAAACTGATACTAGAGACAAAACTGTTGATACTAGGGTAGAAAAACCCTCTGATTTCAATCGTGTTACTAAAATTTATAGCCAATCACTCCTTGACGCTCAAATTATGATATCAGGCAGTTGTTGTGTGTTAACTAGGGAGTTTCTACGTCATAATTTTCAGGTTTGCGCGCGGGTTGCATACTTTGCCCCTATTCTAATAATCCCTTCAGAGTCCCCAAATTTGAGTTTAAAAAGTTGAAACTTAAGTCAAACTTATTGTTAATATGTACCCTATCATAATATAGTATAAGTTAAATTAAAATTTGAGTTGTAAGAGAATTCCCCATTTTACATGACTATTTTATCATTATACTGTATCCCTTGCAAGTATGCAACTGTTTATGACAGTAAGCAATGCAGGATAGCCTAGCCTACAGGGACCGTCATATTTTGGTAGAGTCCTCATGTTTCACGGTTCACCAATTAATAAAGAAATTCGTTATAAGGCGGGCGAAAATTTTACAATTAAATGCTATAATAAAATTAATATAACCTTTTTAAGTGAAATTTCGAGATAAATTATTTTCATAATATAATATGCGAGCTTCCAGTACCGTGGCAGCCCTTCCAGCCATTTGTTACAAATAAAACTGGACTGAAATTCCAAAGTTCCTACGTTGTTTTATGTTTTATGTTTTCTTTAATACGTAAATAAAAAGTTATTTCTTGTCTGTTATTTTGTTAATTTCAGAATCGCGGACGAAACAAACAAAATCTTTGCTCACCAAATTCTTCAACACATCTTTAAAATCTTCGTATTGGCGTGCACGGCTGCCTTCGATCTCAGCAAGGTAAGCAGCAAAAGGGTCATTTTTATGTAATATGTAGCTACAAAGTAGACCCTATTGTTATAGCTTTTGTTTTTCAGTAATATCATTCAGTTTTTATTCAAACATTTTAAATTGATTTAATTGATTTTTTAAATCCTGAATTAAAATATAGGAAATACAAATATTGGACAATATATACTATCAAAAAAGCGAGAGTTTACGCTTGAAAATTTCCGGAAGTGACGTAAATTACGTAGTTCCGCTTGGATTAAGCACGCAATCGGAAGTGGAATTCAGTAGAAAATGCATCACTTCCGGAAATTTTCATGCTTAAACTCTAGACAATATTATTAAACTTCATATAACACAATTAAATTGATAGATTGTATAAAAACAAGGTGCTGTACTCACAAGTCAGATTTTTTTCTTAGTACATAAACTCTTTTTTTTATTGTCATGCCCATTTCAGGCGTCAAAGCATATTATTACAGTGACGACAGTAAAAATTGTTTCAAAAAAAAAATTTTTTTCCCTTAATAATATAAAATACGCGTCAAAATTAATTGAAAACACTCTCTATAATTCTATAAAAAAAAAGCAGGTATATAGGCTGTCTATTATTAGTAAATCTTTTACAACACAGTTTCGAACTAAAAACTAATTGCTAAGTGCTTTCTTGTCACTACAGGTTCGGACGATCGGTCCTGCGGCTACACATATGTTGAGAATCATGATCATCTCGTGGTACCTTTTCAACATGTGCTGGAACGGACAGGTTATCCAAGTTCAGGTAATATATAAAAATTTCTCAGAATATATTTTTACTTTATTGTCATATATTTATAATTTATTTATATTTACCAGCTTTGCCAATTCCCTAATGTAGAAAGTTGCATTTATATAAAATATATTTACATTTTACTTATTTAATCAGTCATATTTACTAAAAAAAAAAAAAAAGGAGCTAGGAGAATGAGATATTAGAATGTGAAAAATTTAGTGGCTTAATCGAAAGAAGGGGTAAAAATATGGTACTGTGAATTTGTTCAGATTTTTCTGAGACCGGGAACTATTTTTAAAAAATTATTGAAAGTCTATTTTATGACGTCACGGGCGGCACTGTCGTATCCTTTTTTCTTAAGGAGTGCCGCCCGTGACGTCGTCAAAATAGACTTTCAATATTTTTTTAAAAATAGTTCCCGGTCTCAGAAAAATCTGAAAAAATTCACAGTACCATATTTTTACCTCTTCTTTCGATTAAACCACTAAAATTTTCACATTCTAATATCTCATCTCATTGATTTCAAACAACATGAAGTTCAACACAGACATAATACTAGAAATGTAAAGAATATTATTACTCCTATTTATTGTAGATTAGACATGTATAAAAAGGGCCCTTTCTTGAGTTGCCTGACTCTTTATAATAAGCTACCCTGTGATATAAAATGTATTGAAAATCTAAATGTGTTTAAAGTGAGTGTTAAAAGGTGGTTAGCAGATAAGTGCTTCTATAGTGTTAAAAACTACATTGACTATAAATGATTGACTTCAAGCTCTGAAAAATGACTCTTGATTGCTTTAGCTCTAGTACTGACTTGTCCTATAAACCTCAACATATAACATGTACATGGAAATATGATTGTAGGAAAAAATGGAAATAATAAAAGATTTTGAATTTGAATTTTGAATTTTTGAATTTGAATTTGTTACATTTATAAATTATATTTTGTTTCATCAGCCCTTCAGTAATTATTGATTATAATTTAAATCTTAATTTAACTTTGATCCGTAAATAAAAACTAAAGATTTCTGCGTACGTCTGTCTTAGTAGGATGGCCTATATAACTTTTAAAGCGTCCGCTTTTGCCGACCAACGCTACGCCATGTTAGATTCCTGCTGGTATATATCACGATATCACGATGGTAATTTTGATTAGCGCATTTGATTGGCTAGCCTAACGATTAACGGTGCCGCTTTAGCCACCAAATCTATGACGTCCTCACTTAGACCAGCCGCCAGCTGCTCTAGTTATCTTTGGCGGACTTTCCCGAAGGTTAGCGAAAATTGCCGAATATCGAGAATACATACTATATCCTCCCATTATACTGTCCTTGGGGGAGGGAAGATAGACAGGATCAGTCTACAAAGAGCTAAGATCGACAGATGTGTACTGACTGACTGCCGTTCTCCACAGAGCGCCCAGCTTGAGAAGATGTGTTTGGAGCACGTGATGCAGCAAGGTAACGTCACTCCTGAGGGCAAGCTCATGTTGGTGATGGCCGCCAACGTGAGGAAGCCTCTGAGACTCTACGTGGGACCTTTCGCCACGCTCTCCATGAAGACCTTCTGCACGGTGAGGCGCAAGGGGTCGTTTTCAAGGGGTTCCATTAAATTTAAGGTAGAGATAACGCCGATCAGCTATTCGACGTAGGTTCCTTTGATTAACATGTAGACCTTAGCAAATTCACAACAATTCTGAAAAAAAATTGAGAGGCAGATATAGTGCCTAAAAGTCATAAAAAAAAACTTTCAAAACAATTTAACCAGCAGATTTTTTTTTTTAGTTTGTCTCTCCATGGGAAAGCCCTATGCTGAAAATTATAAAAAATTAATTAAAAAAAAATCGGCTCGTTAAATCGTTTTGAAATTTTTTATATGGATTTGCTTTTAGACACTAATATCTGCCTCTCAAAGAAATTTCAGAATTGTTGTGAATTTGCTAAGGTCTACATGTTAATCAAAGGAATATACGTCGAACAGCTGATCGGCGTTATCTCTACCTTAAACATGAGGCAAAATACATTAATAATCTTCCCCACTAAAAATAATTTGAGCAATGAGACTTGTTCAAGGGCTTGGATTAATGATAAAATTCCTTACTTATTAGACCCTCTTTTTAATTATGACAATCTCACCCTTTTCTTTAAAAAAATCTGAAAAATATTGACAATGTAGAACCTGAAATCCTGTATAGAAATGTGCAATAAAAAATTTCACACGTAATTCATTCTATATCGGATTAATTTCTTTTGTTTTAGATTGTGGGGATCGCGTTTACGTACTTCGTTTTTCTGAAAAACAACTAGCAAACAAGTTTGGACACATTGAAAAAAAACAAAAGAGAATCAAATTCACCTGTAAAACAGTTACCTGATAAACACTTTATTAAGAAACAATTAATTAGTCTTTTCCATGTGACGTCATAGTACAAATTTACAACGACTAATGAAATATAATTATACATGTTGGTGTTTTGAACTACTGGTATGTTTTTGCATTTAAAATTATTACTTAAAAATATTGACCTCAGTTGATTGAGATTTAGGAATCGGTCCCTCTTGAATGCTACAAGACTTGTTGACTTGTGTACTATTAAATCAAGCCGAGGTATAACATTTGTTCTGTTTCGAGGTGTACATTTCTGATGTTAAATTCATGCATATTTGTCTAACAATAAGAGTGGTGATTGTTAAAAATTATTCAGAAAATTTTACCAAAAATAAGAAAAATCTAAAAAAATAATATATAATTTGTTATTTGTTATTCATTTGTGTATACATTAAATTATTATTTCATCATGTAAATTTTCCATTCAATATAATTATTTTCTTGTAGATATTCTTATTCAAGTGGCTGATTATAAGTGATTACAAATATTTTTTTTAAATGAAAGTATATTAATCAAAGTCTTCTACTCGCTGCAATGGTTGTAAGAAACCATTGTTTATAATGTCTGTCGCATGGTCGCATGAAGCCTTTTTCATTGTTAAACATGGGACGACGTAATGCCTAATTTTGCCACCAGAGCAGAGAACGTAATGGCATTGTTGGCGCTAGATAACCGTTTCAAATTCAAAGTTAACGGCCATTTTCCATAAGTTAACATGTAAATCAACAACTGTCCCATGTTTTTCCTTTCACGCGACAGACATTACACAACAATACTTTGTTTACTAACAACGAGCAGAAGACTTTGTAATGCATCCAATGAGCTTTCGGTGCGTCATTTTTTTCATTGGATCAGTCGACAGGGCTATAGCATTTCAGTTCCCTAGAGATAATATAGAAATATACCTGTATAGGATGGAGATAATTGTAGAATTATGTATTATGGCCAGTGAAGTAACCATATAATTAAAATTTTATAACATTTGTTACGTCATTTATGGTGGTTAGAATTAATATTATATTAAAATTATGAATTTAACTCTTTCTTTAATTCAGAGGACTGAAATTTTACGTTGATGAAATTGTTATTAAAAGGATGCCGAATTAAGGATAACCAACATAATATATATTAACATATTGTTTTTATAATTCTTTGTTGAAAGTTTTCATAGTATTTAGGGTATTATTTATTTTATTTTGGGTCATTAATTACTCATAATAATACTACCTGACGTGATTTTTCTATCATTAATAATGATGCCTCCAGGAATAAGCGTTGCCACATTTTGAATAATTTTTTTTAAAAAATAGTTCCTGGATTCAAAAAAAATATAAAAAAATAAACACCCTCTCTCCATTCATTTCTGCAAAAAAAAAATCATGCAGTCATACAATTTGTCGTAGATTAGTTTTTAATGTTAGTATTTTTTTTTTTTTTTTTTTTTTTTTTACATTTTTCATTTTTGTGTGTGATACGATCGAGCTACTTTAATTGGTCCGTGTGTATGGAAAATATGCTATTTTAATAAGATTTAAGATCGTAATTGTAAGTATATGTGGTACCGTCCAAGTTATATAAAAAAATATCACATGTTTGTATATTATTATTGTTATTATATAAGTAAAGGTTGTAAAATTAGTTTTTCGACTATATTTTTAATTTTAAGACTATATTGAAGTTTTTTTTGCAGATGTCCACAGATCCCATTTAACTGAACTAATTCAGCTGGTAAAAAAAAAGAGACTATTTGCAACTTTTTCACTATTTCATGACCATTTTAGAAAAAAAAAACGATTATTTTGCGACTTTTCATGTTTTTTTTTTTGTTTTTTTTTCTTTCTTGATTTTACGGTCATTTCCATGACTAAATTTTCCAAAACCTTATATATTTCTATCAAACCACATGAACCGCAGCCATAATATGGTGCCCTGCAAGACTAAATTCTTAAAAAATAATATCCATTTTTCCCCCTTATAAGACTAGTAAGATATTGGCTTCCATGACACTTTTTGCGTTTGGGGGGTTAATTTCTAGACCTATATGGACCGTTAATTTATCATTAAACACCAAAATTCATCATTTTTAGGCTGACCATTTGAAAGACTATTTTATGTTGAAAAATCAGCGACTTTCTAAACATTTCTTTTGATAACAACAGAGATTTTTGAGACATCTATACTGTATAGTTATATGGATTTGTTATATGGGTCTTTTTTTTTTCTCTGATTGACATATTAACACACCCTGCATAATTATTATTTTTATAATATATTTATTTTATTACATTTCCCTCATGAGTACATAAAATAACAAGTCGAGACAGTAAATTCACTTCCCGAAGGTTGTTTAGTGAATCCCTGTAAACACACAATAATAAGGAAATAAACAACTAATGAAATAACATAATAATAGTTAACAAGACAAAGATATTATATACATCATACATATGGCTCTTTTCCTTGTTTCGATAATTCTATCCTGAAACAAACAGGGAAATGTATATAAAATCTATCTTTTGTTATGTTTTAAAGTTCGTCATTCATTTTTTTTTTTATATATATATATATGATTTCCTTGTAATGCCAATTTGTCACATTTTCCGAAAGCACTTTCCGCTACTTTCAACTCTTTATTACATGAAAAGCTCTCCTTTAATACAAAGCATTATGTGCGAAATATTCTAAACATCCACAGCAACTTAATATATAATCGATAAATATAAGGAGGCGAAATATCAACAATATTTTATTAATCACAAGATATTTTAATTGACATATATTTTTTATTATAACATTGCAAGACGTATACGGGTCTTTCACCATCCGTCGTAAAATAATATGAAGTCACGATTTTGTATATAGGTAAAACATTGTCAGTGGCATATAGCAGATATACGTGCTAAAGTTGGTCTTGAAATTAATTTCTCCTGCATCATTTTTCTTATAAATTTCTTTCATAAATGGTGACAAGAAAAGATAATGACATTAAAGAGATTAACCCACAAAGCATAGGATTTTAGGGTTTTCTGCCTACATACTGAAGATCTTCGGGTGGCTCCGCGCGGGTATCTCCGTGCTACCCAAAACGTAAACAATGAAACTCCTGCACGTATTATTGTTATATTATATTATATATACATATATAACTTGTGCACATGTTTCAATATTTATTTTCCATTTTCTGTTTTTTTTTCCCACATAAAAGAGGCAGGGGAAGAGAGGACCTTTCATAATACGCACAAAGTAATATTTGTTATATATTTAATATTTATAAAACATTTATGTATTTTATTTTGGATGCTTGTAAATATGATGCAATGTATATTTATATTTAATCTATGTTATTATATAAAATATTTTATTGTGGTATATACATGGTGAAATTTTTATGTGAAATTGTTGAAATTAATATTATAATATTACAATGTTGTTTAAATAAATGTGATTACATGCAAAAAGATAAAAAAAAATGCATTATTATTTTTTGTTAACAAATACGAATGATACTTATTGTATTAAATATACAAAAAAATGTACAAAATATATATTAAATATGAAATATTATTTCATATTTTTAATCCTTTAAAAGTGGATTTTGAAGCAAAATTTTTGAATGTTTATATATAGTTGCTTTCAGAAAGAGAAAAAAATTATATAGCATTTATAAGTCGTATTGTAAAAACTATTTAAGCAATTATTTTTAAGCCAGCTTACAAAGTTAAGCTTATGTTTTAATTTTGTGTGTATAGCAAAGACAGGAAAATAATTTCAAAGAATATTTATAATAAATAATTAAATGTACAGTCAAGTTAATTTAATATAAGAAACGGAAGTACCAGGAACTGAGAGTAGAATTTTGCAATAATAACTATGAGATATGAACAGGAACACTATACTCTGATTCACACCTTGGTTTTCTTCGTGTTTGTAACGTCTTCAGTCATTGGTGTGTTGTTTGTAACGAAGAACTTCATTGGCCGAGTCAAGCCGAAGGAGACCCGAGCGTTTCCGAGATAAAAACCAAGTTATATCTGAATCTCAGTATAAAAACCTCAGCAATATTATAATTCCAACGGGAATATAAAATAAATTAGGGCTTATTTTTTTATATGTCTAGCATGTTTTAAAATAAAGAAGTTGAATCTTATTATTAAATTAATAATAATTGAAGTTTTATTATAAATATCATTATATAAGAAATTTTAATATATATTTTTAAAAAACACATCACAGGTTTATATGAACATAATTCCAATGAGCACTATTATAGCTAATTATAGCCATGGGAAAACGATACTTCTTTTTCTTCTATTTTTATTATGTTATACTTTTAGGGGAAAAATACAATAGAGTATCGACCTTAAAATTTTTTATTGCAAAAATGGATAGAGGGTGAAAAGTTATGCAACTCTGATTATTTTCAGATTTTTTTTTTTTTTTTTGAGTCCGCGGCCGGCGCGGGAATTAAAAAGTTTGAAAAATTCAGAGTAGCATAACTTTGCACCCTCTATCCATTTTTGCAATAAGAAAAAAATGAGTTCGATATTCCATCGTTAACTCATTGCTGTTGATTTTCAACCATCAAATTGATCAAATGGATTCCATGAAATAAATAAAAAATCGAGAAAAATTTACGTCTACGACAGAATGTTATATAAAAATATAAAACATTTGTAAATCAACATACAAAAATGGTAAACTGAACAAATTAATACAAATAACGCTAAATGGAAATTAAGTGATATTTTGGAGGCACAATTCAATATTTCGTGTTCTTTGTGAAGTTTTCAGGATCAAAGCTCAAACAAATATTAATAATTTTTACTCTAACTGGCTCCATTATATTTTTATTATTCTTTAATTGATTTTCTTAAGTTCTCCGTAGGGATCAGGGAGGAAAAAGATGATGGTAACCACGGTCTGTTACGCATCCTAACATTCGCTGAGGTGAGACTGAGGGAACCGTGGAAAACCTCAGTCAGGACGGACATATCTACTTTTTATCAATTGACCAAAGTGATTTCCAAAACCCATGCAGGGAACCACAAAGAAGTGCATCACTTCACTGGGTGGAAAGAGAGACGAATTTTTGCCCATAAAGGGAGCAACATAATTTTTACTTGACTAATTTTAAATTTGGGTGGGTGCCCATGGTCTCTTATGCACCCCAACATTCGCTGAAATAAGACTGAGGGAACTGTGGAAAATCTCGGTCAGGGCGGACACCTCCTACCATTTTTTTTTTATCAATGGTTCAAAGCCTGGGGAACCACACACAAGTGCATTACTGCACTGTGTGGAAAGCGAGATGAATTAAGAAAGGGAGCAACGTAAATATATATTTAAAAAAAAAACTATAAAGGACCTTGCATGCAAGTTCGTAACACGTATGCATATGCCATTTCAAAACGTTCCAATTCATTGCACTAGCACTAAAAAAATATTAGTATAATGACGGGAAATGAGTCATTTATAATTTTTATACAATATTGCAACTATATGTAGCTTGTATAATTTGATTCGATTACAATACAGAACTATGTTTGTAAAATAAAATATTCTTATATGATATTCTTCAACATTTCAACACATTGATTATAGTTTCAGTAAGTTTAAAAAACAATGGAATTATAGCAATTAAGTTCCAGCACATATAACAATGCTAATGTATATTTTTATATATTATTCACAGTAAATCAATATTGACAAAATCATATAAACATGAAACATAAATATGAAATATAAAACAGCTCTTAATTTTTTTAACATGATCGGTTAATTATAATAATTGAATTGAAGAGATTACTTGATTACTTAAATAAAAATTAGTAACGTCAATATTTTAACGTCATTATTTCTTATTTTTATTTTATTTTTTTTGCTCGATATTTGCTGAAAGCAGGACGCCATCACTTCCGTTTCCGATTGAAAAAATGTACACGTTATATGCAGCATGGACATGTATGTGATTTTAAGTGACTATCCGATAATTAATTGAAGATTTAAGCCAAAAAATATAAGTGAGTATATACTGTTAATATTGATGTTATAGCTAATTCTCATCTAATTAATTTGTGTTAAGACCCTGCATCACCTTTTTGTATTTCCTATGCTTCCCCATGTTATTTTTGATATCGCTTTTTTTTTTCAGAAACTAATAATCGTACAACTTTGCTTGATACCTTAAAATAAACGCTATTTCATGGCATTAGCTATATGCACCAATGCTTTTATTTTTTTAAATTCTAATGAAATTGAATTTTAATTGTAATTTTATTTTAATTTTTAATTCTCAAAATTAAAACTGTAATTAAAATTCAATTTGATTAGTAATTTAAAAAAAAATAAAAGCATTGGTGCATTATAGCTAATGAACTAGCGTTTATATTAAGGTATCAAGCAAAGTTGTACGATTATTAGTTTCTGAAAAAAAGCGACATCAAAAATAACATGGGGAAGCATAGGAAATACGAAAAGGTGATGCAGATTACTTACGAAATACAGTGTGATAATGATATCATATATGGTGTTTTTATGCTTTGTATCCTCACTCAACCTTGTTTTCATTTTTTTTTTTTTTTTTTTCGTGTTCTTCTCTCGGTTTAAATAAATCAATAATAACAAAATTAACTGATTGTAATTATGTGTTGGATATTAACATCAATATTAAACACAGAAGGCAGAATATTCTACAAAATTAATTTACAACTCAATCAGCGTAATTTTTTAAGCATTCACAAAATTCTTTAAGGTTGGAAAATTTGTTTAGAAAATCAAGCTCTACTTAAAAATGGAGTATTGACCTCAATTTTTTTTATTGCAGAAATGGATAGAGGGTGCAAAGTTATGCTATCCTGATTTTTTTCAGATTTTTTAGAGACCGGGAACTATTTTTAAAAAATTATTGAAAGTTATTTTTGTGACGTCACGAGACGCCGCTCCTTAAGAAAAAGATAGGACTTGCCGCCGCGTGACGTCACAAAAAGGAATTTCAATAATTTTTTAAAAATACTTCCTGGGCTCTAAAAAATCTGAAAAAAATCAGGGTAGCATAACTTTGCACGCTCTATCCATTTCTGCAATAAAAAAAAATGAGGACAATACTCCATTATGACCTACTGTCGTCGCCAAAAGTCGGGACACCTGGACTTTGCAATTTTACTGTGCACTACAGAAAAATCGCAAAAATTAGAAAAAAATATTGCATTAAACCGGCAAGCCTCCTCTATAACTTAAAAAATATAACGGGCCGATTAATTGCAAAGCTAATTTGTTATAATTAAGGAAGTGACGCAACCTACCCAAAAAAATGACTTTTTCACGAGATGCCCGTCTTTGCGCTCTTGTATAAAATAGAGTTATGCAGGTAGCGCTTTCATTTATTTTTTTCCTAATAGCCAAATACTTCAAGATGTGAAATCAATTTTTAATTTAAAAAAATTAATTATTCCCTAATTACAATTAAACCAAACGCAAAATTAAACTCTAGTTTTGCAATTTTGAAGCTACACGCTCGAAAAAAATATCATTATACACAGAAAAAAAATCTAAAATTTTTGGTGGTCGTCGATTTTTTGTAAATTTTTAATTTTTTTTTACATAAATTAATGATGAAATTACCATCTTTCAGGAATCTGCTGGGTTGCCATATCCTAACTTTTGCTTGGAGTGGCCTTATTCAGTAGAAAAATAGCAAAGTTGATTGACAGGCAATAAAAGATAATAACAATGAGGTTCGTTCTTTCTTCAAAGGCGGTGTTCTACTGTATTGTGTCTTGCAGCAAGCAGCAGGAAGGAAGGGTTGTTATTTTAACATTCCAGGTAGAATTGAAATTGCATCATGGTTCGATGATTTCGATTGTTTATTGAAACTCTCTTTAATGTGCATGATGATGAAGTGGTTGAATTTAAAATTAATTATGAATAATATATCTTTTTTAATCAAAATTCTAGCTGCATTTTTGAGCTTATTAAAAGATTTTTGTAAGTAATTAAAAGTTCATTATAATCACTAATAATTAAGCTAGAAATATGATTAAAACACTCAAATAGATGCTGAATTCATTTTAAACACAATCATGTCAACTTTAGTTGCGTGTTTCTCCATCTTAATGATATATAACTGGCTTAGCTGAAACAATAGTGATCAGCCTCGGGCAAAGAGACCCTCATATAAAAAGCTTTTTGTACACAGCAAAGCTACTGTCACGGCCGGGCATTATATTTCCGTATTCAGCAGCTGAAACCTGGCAACGCTGCTCTTAATTAAAATGTAAACATTGATTAATATACAAATTATAAAAAATCGGCAACCACCAAAAATTTTTGATTTTTTTTCTGTGTATAATGATATTTTTTTCGAGCGTGTAGCTTCAAAATTGCAAAACTAGAGTTTAATTTTGCGTTTGGTTTAATTGTAATTAGGGAATAATTAATTTTTTTAAATTAAAAATTGATTTCACATCTTGAAGTATTTGGCTATTAGGAAAAAAATAAATGAAAGCGCTACCTGCATAACTCTATTTTATACAAGAGCGCAAAGACGGGCATCTCGTGAAAAAGTCATTTTTTTGGGTAGGTTGCGTCACTTCCTTAATTATAACAAATTAGCTTTGCAATTAATCGGCCCGTTATATTTTTTAAGTTATAGAGGAGGCTTGCCGGTTTAATGCAATATTTTTTTCTAATTTTTGCGATTTTTCTGTAGTGCACAGTAAAATTGCAAAGTCCAGGTGTCCCGACTTTTGGCGACGACAAATATAATGTAGACTGCATTTTTTGATAGGACCCTATAAAGTGTCTACAAACCGAAGTCTTATATTAAAAAAAATATTCTTTTGTATATATATTATGATATGTAACCAGTTCTAAATACAATATTTCAATGGGGAATTCTCTTACAACTCAAATTTTAATTTAATTATACATATTATGATAGGGTACATATCAACAATAAGTTTGATTTAAGTTTAAACTTTTTTAACTCAAATTTGGGGACTCTGAAGGGATTATTAGAATAGGGGCTAAGTATGCAACCGGCGCGTAAAACTGAAAATTGTGACGTAGAAACTCCCTAGTTAACACACAACAACTACCTGATATCATAGTTTGAGCGTCAAGGAGTGATTGGCTATAAATTTAAGTAACACGATCGAAATCAGCGGGTTTTTCTACCCTAGTATCAGTAGTTTTTTCCCTAATATCAGTTTACTTTAAGAGTGATAATCGAAAATATAAATTTATTGCAGGAAAATTTTGCCTGCTAGGCAGTTTCTACGTCACGTTTTGGCGCTAAATTCAAAGGAAGGAAGATTTTTAAAAAATTCCCATGTCTCCAATTTTGAAAATTGAAACTTTTTTGTTTTGGAACATTTATAAGTTTCAAGGCATAGAGCATATGAAAAAAAATTAAAATAAATGTAGGAGAATTCCCCAATGCTGTACAAAGTCTTCTACTCACAAGCTTACTATACGTGTTGAATAATTGTATGTAACTCAGTTCCAACCGATAGGGCTTCATTTAGGGCCTTGGTTGGACTGTATTTGTACACAATTTAATAATAAAAATTAAAAAAAAAAAATGGTTTGTTACAACCATTTTGAGTAGAAGACTTTTTGATGCTTTATAATATTAATAATAATATGTATCTTGTATCTCTTAATATTCTCTTATGGGTTATAAATATAAACTTTTGTACTGTACAGTTCTCACCTAAAATATTTCCACACCAATAGATGGCGTTGTCATCGACCCTATAATATTTATGATTTGATTCAAATTGAAAGTTTTCCGATTAGAATATTTTTTTTACATAATTTTATATGTATAATATTGAATTTGAACGCTAAGAAATTAGAAGACCATTGTAATTTTCATGCCAAAATCATGTTATAACAATGCAGCGGTCGTGGAAATTTAATTAAATATTTAAACTCAAGAAAATCAAGTGAGGGGAACAAAAAAGTTGAAAATAATTAATATGAAATTCTAGGTGTCTGCTAATGAGAAAACGAGTGTTTCTGATATTTATTCTTCTGCTTTACTCTGCAGTAAGTATATAGAGGCTAATAAATTTAAAGGGAATTTAAAACATAAAAAGATTACGTTGTAAGTTTGTTATGAGATGTAAAAATAAAAATTTCCACCAATTAAAAGATTCAACTGAAGATATGAAAAAATATCTACAATTTATATATTACAGAAACTATAAAAAATAACATTCACTTTTATACCACAAAAATGAAAATAGTATTTAATTTTTCAACAGAAATAAAATTACTTGCAATTTTTTCAATGAAAATGAACTTTTGGTATATGTTGTGTAATATTTATTTTTAATATTTAAATTATTATTAAATTCGTCATATCTGAATGAAACCAAAAAGTACGTATAAATCAGTCAAAATATATAATATATACATGCCAAAAACAATGGATATATAATTATCATTAATTATACAGTAATTACATTGCAATCGAGTGAGGTAATTGTAATTAACATAATGCATTATGGTTATATTATTTCGCTGATATATTTTAAAATTGCAAATCTTTCCTAAAATAAATCACAAAAAAATATTTTAGTTCCAATTCTGAGAAGAATGATAGAAACGTACAAAATAAAAATTTTCATTTTTTTTTTTTTTTTTTTTTTTTTTGCAACTATCATATTAACATATTTTGGGTTACTTTATAAATTTTTGTTATAGCTCGCTTTTGTGCACCATGCTGAAAGGAAAACTGCGGAGGAGAGTCAATCTGGTGAGGTTTTCAGACAACTTGGGAGGAGGGGGGAGGGGAGGGGATCAGTGGCGATCGGTGACCTTACTACATAGTCATGCGCATTGAAAACGACGAAAATAAAATGCCAAAGGGGGGTCCGGGGGGCCGTGCCCCCCGTACAGCCCGCCGCAGGCGCGATTTTTTCTAAAAAAGGGGCGTGGCAAATAAATTTTGAAGTTCAAAATTAACACTCCAGAAACATGATTGAAAGTTTTATATGATTCCTAAAATTATCAATCCAGTATTATTTTATTAAAAATCAATGAAAACTTTGATTTTTTTTTTTATAACCGAAGCTACCATCGATGATGTTTTTGTTTCTTTAATATTTTTGCCGTATTCTAAAAAAAAAAAGTTAATTTACTAATTTCAATGTTTTTAAATGTATATATTTTTCATTATTTTTAATCAACGGTGCAAATTATAAAGTCTTACTTCTCATTTTCCGTTGCTCCTAAATTATAATAAGTATAATTTTTATTCTACCATATGTCAATGTAAAACAAACTTACTAAAAATAATTTCATATATAGACGACGCTCTTTTTGGTAAACTATCAATAAATTTGTCAACTTATTATATTAGGCATATTTCACACAGTTTAAAGAAACTCCCTAAATTATACACTAGACACGCATAACACAAGCAAAATACATCGCAGGCATCACTGAACAGAACCAGACGTGTGCGCTTCCGTACTAGCTTGCGAACTTTACTAACTACTAAGTAGTTCGTTTTTGCAACACAGCATATATATGGCGCTAGCTTGCAAAGAATATTTTTTCTATCAAAAAAATCAGACTAGCGACTATAAGACTACAGACTAGGTAATTTAAAAATTAGAATAAATGTGGTAATTTCATAATTGATATTTTTATTTTAAAAGAGTAACATACTTATTTATTTATTAAAATATTAAATATTTTCGAATATGAATATCAAAGTTTCTCGTCATCTGATTTTGATTGGTTGAGGAGGCTCTGAATACAGCGCTTCACCAGCTATTATTTTTACCATAGCCCACCCCACCCACCATCTCATTTTGCGCCTTTTCTATTGGCTAGATCCGGTTCTAGTGACGTAGTGATGACTGCGATCACTCGGGCCGCAGTCTTAAATCGCGAAAAAATACGAAGACAAGCGAGAATAAGATCAGCGAGATTTTATTCAAAATTATAAATTCAAACTAATGAAAATTATATGCTTGGAGCACCAGAAGACAATAAAAAAAAATCCCATCATTCCCATCTGTGTTGGTCATGCAGTGCATTCTTCGCATCTATGGACCGATCGCCCCTGGAGGGGATATATAATTAATATAATTATATATTATGATAGCCTGGTCACAAATATTTCACTCGATCGTTATAATATAATTGACATAGTTTTAGTAAATCAAAGCCGACTGAAGTTTTTGTTTTATCAATGGGGGTTCGCGCCACACAACAAATGTGCCATGTCCATAGCGAGATTTTGAATGGGATTATGGGATTTATATATTTGTATGATGGAATAAATGGAATTCATATGGTTGAAAAGGTTATAACTGTGTATTTCTCTTTTTCCTTACTATAGTAGAACCATCATATGGTCAGCGCTGTCACTTTGACGAGGCAAGCCGGCGGCTGCAGGCTGCATACCAGCTGCCGGCTTGCCTCATCAAAGTGACAGCGCTGACCATATGATGGTTCTACTTTATTTCGTAGAATTTGGTACAAACTTTTTATTTTTTCCAATGTATAGTTAATTTCATACGTCATTCAATTTTTTAACTGGATTTTGATATATTAGATTTGTATTTCCCTCATGAATATTGAATTTGTTTGTTGTTCAAATTGTAATGGACAACTTGCATGAAATTTTTTTATTGCAGAAATTAGTTCCAAATTACGTTACTCTAAAAAAATTATTAGAATTTTTAGACACGGCAAAGATCAAGTTTGAACTCACGCGAGTGTGTCACGCCCCTTTTAGTCACTATCCTTTTATTAAGAAAAGTGACGCATCTGTCTGTACTTGATCCAATAATTAGTTAAAAATTAGTTCCCAGAATATGGAAAATCTGTAAAAATCAGAGTAACATAATTTGGTAATAATATACCTTCTATTCATTTCTGCAATTAAATTTTATGCAGGTTGTCCATTGTTTCATTTATAATAATGATTTACTTAAATTCGAAGTAGAGTGCGGCATTACATCTGGAAATTATTCATGCACAAGTAACAAAAATTTTAAAGGGTGTTTTTAAACAAATTTGTAGCGATTACTTCTTAATTATATATAAAAAAAAATCTGTCAACACTTGTTAATTCTCATTATAATCAAGTGGAAAGTCTTCTTATAAGAAAACTACACGTTTGAAGACAATGAAGACAGTTATGTTTACTTTCTGCAAAATATTTCACAGAAAAACACCTTGATTTTATTTTACATTTTTAATTAGTGCAAAAGATAAATACGTAACAAATTTAAGGGATGCTTTTTAACACGGTATATAATAATAAACGCTCACTTTCATATATATAATATAATATGTATATATAATTACAGCGCTTGAGAATTGTTATAAAGTAGGTCACAGTCTTCTAAGAATTCAGTTATACGAAAATGTATATTATTGATTATTAATATACTCTCAATATACTATACTTTATTATATAATATACTGCACGTTGCACGAATACATATATATATAAGAAAATCAAAACAGTCTATTTTGAGCAAATAGATATCTTGTTCTCAGAATATCAATTTCGTACTGAAATCCCTGCAATATATACCCCCCTTTTTATTGACGTCATACGTCATGGACAGATGGAAATATAATGAATTTTACCTGACTGTGCACATGAGCGAGTCGAAAATTGGTACTGCATGCTTTATGAAGCTTTGCTAATAATGGCTAATAATGTAGTTTCCATTGTACAATGTAGCTCTTTTTGGTCATACTGACTCCATCGAGAAGGTTTATTTCAATGTCATCTCTTAGTTGGTGCTTTCTAAATGAGGTCAATTTAATTAATAAATAAACTATCCAACCAGGTCTGGCCAACGCGACCCGCGTGCGTCGCCAACTCATCGTGCGTTGCTGCGGCTCTCACAGTTGCTGGAGAGGGCTAGCAAAGCGCACCAAACTGACTGCCACCTCACCAATGTTCATCCGAACTCTAACCCCGCGCCCGAATGCCACAACACCTTTGCTGCTGCCTACCAAGAGCACCACCAGAGGCATTTTCATCTACTTCAAAAATGCGACCAAGGTGACATACACAATAAAAATAATTTTTTGATGTAATGATAGATAAACAGAAGAAAAGGGGGAACTTAATTAAAAGGGGGAACTTAATTAAAAGGGGGCTGCGAGATGGGAGGTTTAACAATCACACAGATGTACTTCCCGCTATTAAAATTTTTGGGTTACAGTCTTTTCTTCTCCCCCTCCCCAGAACTCTTGCACTTCTGTGCTCACCAATTATCAAACAAATTTAGTGTCAATTCCATACTGCACAGCAGTTGTATCGTAGAGGAATATAAGGTCCCAGGCAACATAAATTAATCAATGTAAAATGATTGTGGTGCCTTTTGGTTTTACAGACGACAACGACTAAAAGCACGACTCTAATGATATCCTTCACGCCACTCCCTGGGATCACCACAACCCTGGTAGTAGCCTTCACTTCGTCTACTGAAACTACGAGCACCATCGTAGTTGCCTTCACCACACTGCCCCCAGTTACAACCACGGTGCTTGTAGCGCCATCTGTTGATGAAACAACGACGTCTCTCGTCACCATCTCACCAGCTCAGGTTACCACCACGATACTTGTCATATTCACCTCACCATCTCCCGTCACAACTACGGTGCTTGTAGAGTTCACTATGCTACCTCCAGATACTACCACGATATCCTCGACAACTTTGCTAGCCTCGAGCACGATAGTATCTACCGTTAGTTTAATAACAACAATATCAAGCACAGACTTAACGTTCGTAACTACAACAACCACCCCAATGACAACAAGTCTGGTGACAACCATCGATACTACGTCAACAAGCACTTCATCATCAACAATTTCAACTACGGCATCGACAATTTCTTCAACTACAATTGCAATTATTGTTTTTACTACAACAGAATCAACAACAGCAATCGATACTACGTCAACAAGCACTATGTCATCAACAATTTCAACCACGGCAGCGACAATTTCTTCAACTACGACTGCAATTATTGTTTTTACTACAACAGAATCAACAACAATCACTCCGACGTCAACAAGCACTACATCATCAACAATTTCTTCAACTACAACTGCAATTATTGTTTTTACTACAACAGAACCAACAACAATCACTCCGACGTCAACAAGCACTACATCATCAACAATTTCAACCACGGCAGCAACAATTTCCTCAACTACGACTGCAATTATTGTTTTTACTACAACAGAATCAACAACAATCACTCCGACGTCAACAAGCACTTCATCATCAACAATTTCAACCACGGCAGCAACAATTTCTTCAACTACAACTGCAATTATTGTTTTTACTACAACAGAACCAACAACAATCACTCCGACGTCAACAAGCACTACATCATCAACAATTTCAACCACGGCAGCAACAATTTCCTCAACTACGACTGCAATTATTGTTTTTACTACAACAGAACCAACAACAATCACTCCGACGTCAACAAGCACTACATCATCAACAATTTCAACCACGGCAGCAACAATTTCCTCAACTACGACTGCAATTATTGTTTTTACTACAACAGAACCAACAACAATCACTCCGACGTCAACAAGCACTTCATCAGCAACAATTTCTTCAACTTCGACTGCAATTATTGGTTTTACTACAACAGAAATCACAACAACATTCACTCCGACGTCAACAAGCACTACATCATCAACAATATCTTCAACTACAACTGCAATTATTGTTTTTACTACAACAGAACCAACAACAATCACTCCGACGTCAACAAGCACTTCATCATCAACAATTTCAACCACGGCAGCAACAATTTCTTCAACTACATCTGCAATTATTGTTTTTACTACAACAGAACCAACAACAATCACTCCGACGTCAACAAGCACTACATCATCAACAATATCTTCAACTACAACTGCAATTATTGTTTTTACTACAACAGAACCAACAACAATCACTCCGACGTCAACAAGCACTACATCATCAACAATTTTAACCACGGCAGCAACAATTTCCTCAACTACGACTGCAATTATTGTTTTTACTACAACAGAATCAACAACAATCACTCCGACGTCAACAAGCACTACATCATCAACAATTTCAACCACGGCAGCAACAATTTCTTCAACTACAACTGCAATTATTGTTTTTACTACAACAGAACCAACAACAATCACTCCGACGTCAACAAGCACTTCATCAGCAACAATTTCTTCAACTTCGACTGCAATTATTGGTTTTACTACAACAGAAATCACAACAACAATATCAAGCACCATCTCAACAATGTATAGCTCTGAGACAACCATCTCCACGTTGTTATCAACAACAACTATTCCAACGACAATTTTAATGACAATGATCACTCCAACAACAGATACGACAACAATCGCTACGATATCAACAAGCACTTTATCTTCAACAACTTTAACCACGACAGCAACAATTTCTTCAACTACAATTGCAATTGTTATTTTTACTACGATAGAACCTACAACAATCAGTACAACAACATCCACGATTCCTCTAACCACAATAGAAACAACAACAACAACATTTTCTCCTACCACGACAACAGGATTAGCAACAACAGTGGCACCTACCACGGCAACAGAATTAACAACAACAGTTGCTCCTACCACGGTAACAGAATTATCAACAACAGTTGCTCCTACCACGACAACAGAATTAACAACAACAGTTGCTCCTACCACGGTAACAAAATTAACAACAACAGTTGCTCCTACCACGACAAAAGAATTAACAACAACAGTTGCTCCTACCACGACAACAGAATTAGTAATAACAACAACAATTGCTCCTACCACGACAACAGAAACCACAACAATTGCAGCAACAACAACGTTAGCATCAAGCTCCATTTCAACAATATCTAGCACTGAGACGACAGTCTTTACTTTTTTGACAACAACAACCATTTCAACAATAGCTGAGACGACGTTACCGAGCTCAACAATGATCGTCGCAATAACTTCTTCAACGGATAACACTGTAAGCGTTGCTAAAATCTCTTCAGCAGACACTACGGTTGCGACAACCCTTACAAGTGTCAGCCCAACATAATTTACTGCAGCTTGCACTTAAACATTAGAACGGTTTGGAATTCAGTTCAAAGTTATAATGTAAAATGATCTTCATACAATTATAATTATGACGTCATATCGTTCATGAAGGCACATAATTACTAGCAGTACTTCTTTAACATCAACAATCATTAAAGGGATACAGGCCTCAAATTATCAATTAGACAGACATTAAGTGTTGCTCAAGTTTATAATCAACATTCGTATTATTTTTACATGCGCGCGGTGCGACTGTGCGAAGTCGCGCTACAAAGAAAGTCCTTGCTGACGTCACAACTCACAGCTAGCACCGATTAGCATTGAGTTGTGACGTCATCAAGGACTTCATGACGTCATCAAGGACTAAATTTCTTACTTTGAACTGCGACTTCGCACGGATGCATCACGCGTGGAAAAAAATTATGCGAATGTTGATTATTTACTCTAAACTCACTTGGTGACTGTCTAATTTGTATTTTGAGGCCTGTATGCCTTTAAGTTAATTTAAAGTGGAAGATGTTACGCAGTGCGCTTGAACGGATCTCGTTAGATCACCGAAATCAATCAACGCCAAGCGTGGTTAGAAATCGGATGGACGATCATTTTCAACAAAATCACGTTTCCTATGGCACCCAGGGGTTAATCAATTACACTTTTCTTCTGGCACCATTGCACTTCCGGTCCATTGACAAAATCTGTAGCATCCATCTTAGTTGAGTTTTCCACGTTTCCCTCAGTCACATGCAAGTTTTGGGATGGATTGACAGTTTGTGGCTGCGCCGCCCCCCGTTTCCAATGATCCCGTGAAACGTTTAAGTTAAGGGTTTCTGAAGTTTCGGGTTTTCAGACTTGTACAGTGAGTTATTTGTAAGTAGATATATATAGATATAATATATGTGATGTTTTAATTAATTATTTGATTTAAATTAGGTTCTTTAAAATGAAAAAGTGAAGTATCCAGTTTTGAATAACAGTTTGTTTCGGATAGATACTTATTATGTAAATATTATAGAATAAAAAATTAAACTACCGTGGCTAATTATTATTGTTGTAAAGTTGCCGTCTTGGAAAATGTCTCTTTTCTGTAAGAGAAACACGGGACGTGGTGATAAATAACTGACATGGCTGCAAAAGGGAAATTTTCCAAGGCGACGAGTGTACAAAAATTAATCGGCAATCCTTCCAAATGTACATTATAGCCGCATTACTAAGTTTCTGGCTTCTCCTATTCGTATTTGTGAGTTCTACATGACACAATAACTGTTTCCACAGAATACAATTACATGGCATTCAGAGTAATTCTCATTTGAATGAGTAATTACAAACAGTAAGTTAAACTTCCAGGTAGCCAGTCCGAAATATCAAGTTTTTGCGGTCATGATATTTTGTTGCTGACATGAAATGTACAGAGGACTTAAAAATTTGTTAAAAAAAAAAAAAAAAAAATGAATACCCTCCAGGGCCGGTCACATTTTATGTAAATTTTGTCTTGTATTTCACCAGAGAATATAATATTATTAATTATGAAGATTACAAATTAAATTAAAAAATGTGCATTTTATTTTACAAAAACGCGATATAAAATGTGACAAACAGTATAAAATTATACTGAAATGGAGTTATGTGTTATAATGATTAATTACATTTTAATGCAATTACTTAATTGCCTCTTATAGATCCGATAAAAAAAATGTACACTAAAATGTTGTAGTATATTATAATATATTTAAGAATGTTATTAAAAAAAGATGAAAAATAAACAAATAAATTATATAAAACCTTGAGAATGTATTATTATTGTGTTGAATTTATTTTTTACAAGTCCTGCCATATAAAATATTAATATAATTGAAGATATAATGTTGAAATTGAGTATCGGCTTCAAGTTTTTTTATGCAGTTCAAAATGAATAAGTGTGCAAAGTTATGCTATTCTTATTTTTTAGAGCTCGGGAGTTATTTTTAAAATATATTGAAAGTACAGAGAGAAGTGTCACTTTTTTTTAATAAAATTTAAGGATGGGACCTAAAAGAAGCGTGGGTTCAAACACGACCTCAGCAAAAGTTTTTAACAATATTTCCACGGCTCTAAAAAAATCTGAAATAAATCCGAGTGGCATAACTTTTTACCCTTTATCCATATCTTCAATAAAAAAATTTGAGGTCAATAATCTATTGGTTCCCATAATTATGTATGTAATTATTGTATTATAATTTGTATTTTTATAGATATAGCGTTTAAAATTTTTGATGTCTCAGTTTTCTGACAATGGTTGTACATCTCTGGGGCACCACGAACGGTACTTTTTGTTATTATAGCTGTTGTGTGGAATCGCAGTGAACCAAAAATCTTTTGATATTGACTGACTGATGGCCGTAAGTTGCAGCCAACCTGTCCCAGAAAAATCGGAGAATTATCCGATAATTTTAATGTAATTAATAAATAATCCACGGATAATCCTCGAATTATTCTCGGATAGGTTGCTGCAACTTATAGGACCATAAGTGCTCTTCTTATCTCACCCCAAAATTTAAATTTTATGTTTTCCAAAGGCTTACATGATACAGAAAACACTAAATTCAAATAAAAATGTCCGATCCGGCTATACTTTAACATTGCTGAATTCGATAAATTTATTTGAATGGAGAGTTACAAGTTTAATGTTAAGGGCAGATCCCGCTATAAGGAAAAGAGCCATTTGTGGATAAAACCATGTACTGTATCACTGAATTTTCTCATATCATATTTATTTCATCCAGTGCATACCATGGATTAGGTGGCCCCATTATACAGATAACAATAACATGCAAAATAAACACATAATTATATGTCTAAATAGAACATACATATATAACCGACATACTGTAACATATTCGTTCATTCTCTCTGACTGACATATAAAATTGTTCCATCAACAACTGGCAAGTGGCAATCATTATCTTATTATAATATATTATATAATATAATGTATATAATAAAATTATCAAAATTTATAACCTTTTATCCCCCCTAAAGCTCCCATGCACTTACAGCTTTTGTATTTATGAAGTTTAATTTCACCACAAATTTAGAGGCCTTTTAGGCAACTACTTTAAATGCCTTTGAACTTTTCTTAAACTAATTTATAAACAAAATGGTTACAGCTTTGTAACTATTATCTTATAAATTTGTTAGTTGTGAATTTTAAAGACACTTTCTCATTAAATAGTCTATAAAACTTACAGAAAACCTATAAAACTCTTATACCCGTTGATTGTACACACCAGCCAAAACATGCCATCCAAATTTTAAAGAGAACTTTGAAAAGAAACTGTATATAGCAAAATAAACTCTCTGGTCTTTTAAGTTTTAATAAAATATTTATAAAGCTCCTGCTTCGCCCTTTTGAAAAAAAAATCACTTAATTATTATGTGATATATTCAATTATGATATTGCCGTTGTAACTTTATTATCTATTGATTATTATCATGAAAGTTGAGCGCGCGCAGCGCATTGACCGGTTCTCGTTAGATCACCGAAGTCAGGCTACGTCGAGCGTGGTTAGTACTTGGATTGGTGACCGTTTCAAGTAAAAATTACGCTGCTCCCTCCCTGGAGTAAATTCATCTCGCTTTCCACCCAGTGCAGTGATGCACTTGTGAGTGGTTCCCCAGGCTTTGGGCATCGCTTTGGTCCATTGAGAAAAAGTAAAGGTGTCCGTCCTAACTGAGGTTTTCCACGGTTCCCTCAGTCTCACCTCTGCGAATGCTGGGACGCGTAACAGGCCGTGGCCATCATCCGTTCCCTACCTTATCCCTACCCATTACCCCGCCGCGAGCTGTAAGCTCTTAGGGGTGTATCCTTGTAAAAAAAAAATAAATAAATAAAAAATAAATAAAAAAACTAATATTGATGCAAAAGTTGATTAAAATAAAATTAATTTAATTTTCCTTCCGAAAATTTTCCTTCCGGAAGTGTGAAGTTTGCAGCTCTTCTGTTTATAATTCAGTTTTGAAATTTTACAGAGTGGTTTGAAGTAGAAGTACTGTACTATATAATGTGTGAAATTTTAACATTGACATACGACTAGGAAGATCAGAAACTATTCACTTCCGGCTACTTCCGGAGGGAGTATCGTGAAAATTTGGATGTACAATTCATTCGAATAAAAATTTACGATCCGGCCTGTATGTTTAAGTATAGCCGGATCATACATTTTTATTTGAATGAAGTGTACATGTATTATATATACATATATAAATATATATATATATATATATATATATATATAATATGTATCTTATAGTGTATAGATTTATACTATAAATTTTTTACCAATTTTTTTCTGTCTTTTTACGTATATAACGTAGCATATTATGTAATATTGTTGAATGTGATACTTTATTACTGATAAAAAATGATAGATCATTCACGATGAATATCATATTACTATAAATGTGATTGACCCTTTAAAATTCCAGCTAAAGAGGAATCGTTCGTATCAGAAATTCGATCGTATTAATTATTATATTACTATAACTGTCATTAAAGTGCAATTATTCTCCCGATCCGGTCTTCTTCACACCGTACCATTAATATATCAATATATATATTGTAGCTTTTGATGATGATAATAATTTGAGTGATTTATAAGCTTTAGAGATTGTATTTGAGATGACCGTTCCTCCAGATTTCATTAAACATTCTGAACATACAATATATAATATTTATTTATTTATTTATTTATTTATTTATTTATTTATTTATTTATTTATTTATTTATTTATTTATTTATTTATTTATTTATTTATTTATTTATTTATTTATTTATTTATTTATTTATTTATTTATTATAAAATAGAAATCTTATAGTATTGTAATATAACAACGCTTACGCAAGGACAGTGACAAGTCATGCAGTGCAGATTTATGCAATATATTGTAATGTATATACACGTGGTCGAGTGACAATTAGAGCACCGTTGGTGACATTTTGGCGAACAAGAGGACATTTCCGGTCGCCACCCGTTTCTCCTATCGAACGTGCACATGCATTTGATGAAGTACGTGACGCAATGATATTATAACTTTTATATATGTATATAATATATGTTATATATATATTTGTTGTTTTTACGAACAAGAAGGCTAGAATTCTTGCATTTCCGGCTACTTCCGGAAAAATATAAATTAATTTGACTTGTTGAAGTTACGTAGTACGTATCCGCGTGATTGCCCGGAACGGAAATCTCGACCAATCAGAAAATTCGTCTAATTTTTTCCGTTTCCGTTTTACTACGATTTTTTTTAGTTAGAACCAATCAGAAAAGTCAAAGTTTCCGTTGCGGCGTGTTCCAGGTAATCGTGTACGTATAGCTTAAGTATATAAAAATATATAAATAATAAAGTTGTAAAGTTACGGAAATATAAATTTTAAATTATTTTATAAAAGTTCTTCGTGATTATAATTATTATTTGAAAAGAAAAGCCTGTAGACACATAATTTAAAAAAAAATTGTGCGAATGTGAAACATATGATAAATATTTTATAAATCAATCAGGAATATGTCAATCAATTTCAATTTTAAACGTGACTTTAGATTTTTTATGTTTAATAAGGGGAATCATTAATAAAATAATTTAAATAGTATATAGTTTTACGTTTTGATCATATAACAGTAAATTATTCTTTTTTTTTCACGAACAGTTTTTTTTTTATCAAACTACAAAACACCCGTTCTCGTTAGATCACCGAAGTCAAGCTACATGGAGCGTGGTTAGTACTCTTAGTACTCGGATGGGTGACTGTTTCAAGTAAAAATTATGTTGCTCCCTGAGCTCCCTCCCTGCGGTAAATTCATCTCGCTTTCCACCCAGTGCAGTGATGTACTTGTGTGTGGTTCCCCAGGCTTTGGACGTCGCTTTGTTTCATTGATAAAAAATAGAGGTGTCCGTCCTGACTGAGGTTTCCCACGGTTCCCTCAGTCTCACCTCAGTGATTGCTGGGACGCGTAACAGGCCTTGGCCACCCACCATATCCTTTCCCTATACCTTATCCCTATATACCTATTACCTATTACCCCGCCTGTAAGCTCTTAGGCATGTATCTTTGTAAAATAAATAAATAAATAAATAAATAAATAAATAAATAAATAAATAAATAAATAAATAAATAAATAAATAAATAAATAAATAAATAAATAACTCAGGTTCTACTTATCAGTGAATCACTAAACTTTCAACTTAAACATTACAAAAGTTATTTTTTCATCATGTATTACGTATTACTACAAGTCAAAGTATATTTACATTCATATAATACAGGCTTCCACCACAAATTCGATAACATTTAACACTTTCATTTTTTTTTTTTTTTCTTAAAATGAACTAACTTCCGCAGAATTGAACGTAACTGTATTAAGTCACTATAACATCGGAAGACACGCTGCGACAATTAGCCGGACACTGGTGACCGTTCTCCACACGTCCTTGCTCGAATTAACAATCAAGTGTGCGCGAAGGTATATAAGACAAGAGAGTCCCTTCACAGTCACTCAACATGCAGACTCAACTCAAGGTATGTGACGAACGTGTTATTGTTATTTGATAATTATAGAGGCTTTAAGGATTATTGTCACTGTACACCACGCAGCCCTGTTTCGGACCCCCTTAAGACATTTCGCACTTTTAACAATTTTTATCTACCATATTTAAGGTTCTTAAAAAGTCAAAAAAATTATGAACGTTTAATAGAATTAAGTTATCTCATAATTTTAGTTCCATATCAGAGCATCTCTTTGAGTAAAATTTTTTTTTGTGCGGAGGCAATGATTTTTGAAAAAGTGCCGATTTTGGACCCATCATGTTATTTAATTGAAAAAAAAAACTGTTTTTATTCGTTTTTTCTTTTTTCTTTGAACCAGTAAAAAAATTATCATATGTTATTTTCATGGAAGGGAGGGTTTGGTTAATCAGTTACAATTTTCTTCTTTTTTTTTTAATTTTTTTTTTTGCCTATAAGGAGCCTAAAAGCAGGTCGGAACCAAAACAGGGCTAAAATCCAAAACTGGACTGTGCACTGTCTATGGTATTTATTTTGTTAGGAGATAAAAAAAATATAAAGTTTAGATCAGAACATATAGAGAACAAAATTACTGTTCACTTTTCTGAAGTAAAAAAAGTAATTATTTGATCCAGTTTTTGAGATATTAAATTTTTAGTTGAAAAAGATGCTGATTTGACTAATGACTGCCAGATTTCCAATGATATTCTTACTATTTATATTCTGTATATATAAAAAACTGTAAGATCGATTATTGCTCCATTTTTTTTTTGGCTCAACATTTATGTTATAATTTAAGGAATATTTACTATAATTTTCAGAATGATTCATTATCTCCTATAAGATCAGTGACAATAATCCTTAAGTCAGCTGATTTTGCAGTTTTTCTTTGCCTAAACTTTTGTAAAAATAAACTCGAAATTGCTTTTTTGGCATTAAAGATTTTTGTAAAGGAAAACAATAAAATTTCTTGATTCATTATCAAAAAGACTAAATGGGGGGGTTGGAGATGGTTTCATATTCAGAGCGTAATAATTATACATTAGTGATTGAAGTACATGGTGTCATTTTTACTATTTTTAGGGGATGTATTGTAGCTGTCATTTAATATTATATTCAATATTTTATATAATGTTTTTACAAATAGCTATAAATAGCATTATTCAAATTATTAAATTAGATAGGTCTTATAGAAGGTTAAGTAACCAGTTTAATGGAATCAAGCAACTCATTATGAGGAACTTTTATTGAAATTGTTACAAATATTTCTATAATGTAAAAGTTAATATATTATGAATCATGTAATTTTATTAATTTTATTTGCATGTTTATCTAGGAACTCTTATTTTAAGTTTTATTTAAATTGTATTAATATATAATGTCATTCTAATTCAATAATAATAATAATGTAATATAAATATTTATTGATAAATAACAACATTAAAATGCATTGATGCATTTATAAAATAAATAGGTGACTATATAAAAAGGGAATCCATTCAGTAAGTGTTTCAGTTACCCATACAAAAATAAAATAAAATTTAAACAAAGCATTTTTAATAAAATTAACTATACTTTGTCAAACAATTTTATATAATTACATATTATACTGTATGTTATTGAATTAAAATAGAAGCATAAATGGGTGTGTTTCTGGATGCTCTTTAGTCCTTATAGTGAATCGCACCAAATTATACTGCAGCGTCAATTTATATGTATTCAGTGATTATTTTGTCTTTTTTAGTTTTTATTCACACGTGTCATTGACACGTGTGAATAAAAACTAAAAAAGACAAAATAATCACTGAATGTATATGACGGTGTCATATTTTTTGTTTTGTTTCTTAGAATATTACCTTTTCATATACCAAAAAGCAATTATTATTATATAATATAATATTTGTTATGTAAATCGATATAATAATATTATGTTTGTAATATTGTTATGTCTCAATTTTTTTATATAAAATTGAAACTTGAGCAAGAAATATAGTTGTAAAAAAATAAAAAATCTACAAAAACAAAAAAATAAAAATATCCATTACCTGAAATTAACATTGAAACAAGATTTGAATTTATCTTCATAAAAACAAACGTATGATATTTCATATCCACGTGCTTCTTGAATCAAAATTAATTATAAACACGTTATTACAGTATATATATATATATATATATATATATATATATATATATATATATATATATATATATATATATAAATGTACTGTAATATACAGTATAATTTTATTATTTTATTATATACATTACATAGACAGTTCAATAAGTCTAATTAAGAATGCTACCCGAATCCCGAATGTATAGTTGACTGGGATTAAATGCAATTGCAATACCGCGTGCATTGCAATAACAATGAAATTTTAGAACTTTGTAGTAAGCCTCAAATCTTAAATATATATTATATAATTATTATTAATTATGAGTAATTAATTTATATTATATATACACACAATTGCTTAACAAGGAAGTTAAGATCAAGAGCGTACACAAAGGCCAGGAAAGTGAACTTTATTGTTAAGGAATCTGTACAAGTTTTGAAGTTTATAACATATATATTTATAAACCTTACCCAAAACTTCCAAAACCTTATTAACGTCATGCACGCACCTGTTTCACGGTCTTTGATCTGTAACAATAAATCCATCCATACCTTTATTGAGAAAGACATAATTAATTTGATAAATTTTGGTATAATAGGATGAAGAGCGCTTTATTATTTTGTCAATGAACTTGAAGTGTAATGGTCCAATGGTAGGGGAACTAACATTTACATTAAAAAACTTTGTAAAGAACAGAAATGCCAACTTTAGTGGCACAATCCAATATTATTAAAAATTATTATTCTGTGATTTTTATTTATTATAAGCGTATAAAGTTGTATTTTTTTTTTCAACTTTTTTATAAGTTTCTTATTAAAAACATGATTACATTTTTAAGAAATTGTAAATAAATGTAATCATATATTTTTATACAGCAAGAATTTCTTAACTAAAATTATGAATGACATTTTTTCAATTATAATTTTATTTTTTTATTATTTTTTTTTTAAATTTACATGTACATAATTGTATTGGGAAAGTCAAAGAGAAGCAATTAAACATGTTTTCATTGTATGTTAAAAAAAATTAACTTTTTAATTCTTGTGACATCAAAGAAATAATAAAATTTAATTAAAAAAAATAAATATTACGTAACATTTTCTGGTAAAGTGAGTTTCATTTTTTAACAAAGTTTTAATACTCCCTTTGATTAACTTTCTCTTGTACGACTTTTTCCTTCTCTAATTAGCTAGCCATGTATAACGCGCGCGTTAATTCATATCAGCTGGACGTCCCGGGACGCCCAAAGAGGAGTCATGGGGGGGGGGGGGGGGCTACAGTTGAATTGTGGTCAAGTTTATTTTATATTCTCACCGGATATAACAGTTTTTTTTAACTTCTGTAAAAAAAAATCTATCCTGACTAAGGTTTTCCACGGTTCCCTCAGTCTCACTTCAGTGAGTAAGAATGCTGAGACGCCTGAGACGCGTAACAGCTAGGCCGTGGCCACCATCTTTTCCCTATCCATTACCCCGCCGCGAGCTGTAAGTTCTTAGGGGTGTATCCTTGTAAAAATAAATAAATGAATAAATATATAAATAATAAATAAAATTTGCTTCGTAAATATATCACACCATATAATCAGGGGCGGATCCAGCCCGCGGCTTTGGGGGGGGGGGGGGGCGGTGCCCTATCCCGCAATGTTAAATTTTGGGGTGGGAGGGGGGTGACGGGTGGGGGGTGGTAATACCTTCAATGTATTTTGGGACCTTTTGGGGGGGGGGGTGATCGCCCCCTTGGATCCGCGCCTGCATATAATATGATTAAACAAGGAGGGTAATGTATTAACCTTGAGATTAAATATTGATAAATTTAAATGTGATATTAATTATATTGGCTTTAGACATACAATCATGCAGCCAGATCCATGCCATTGTCACCCAGGACAGTTTTCTAATAAAATCTAATCCCCACGTGTCCACGTGTCCACAGTTCGTTCTCCTGACCTGCGCGGTGGTGGCTGTGAGTGGCGGCGCGTTGCCAGCCTATAATGACGTCACGAGCTTCGAGCCACAACGTCTGCTTAGCAGGGGAAGCCTCACCCAGGCCTACCTCGTCCCTGTGGAGGACTATCAGCAACCGGCCGTGGAGTACCTTCCCCCTGTGCACAGTTACCAGCAGCCAGAGTACAAACAGGCTGTCGCTTACCAACCAAGCTTGGCTTATCAACCAACAGTGGCTTACCAACCCACCGTCAAACTGCAGCCTGTCGTGGACTACTATGTGAGTATAAGCAAGGAAGATAATAATTCTCCTTGAATATATTAAGCAAAGACCCGCAAATAAACGGAAGCCATTACCTCCTCTGTTCCTCTCCCGAAAAAAACAAGTACTATGTTCGCCTTGCATAATGGTGCATATATAATATATGTGACTTTACAGCGCAATTGACGTAAAATAACTTCACTATAAGGTACACTATATTACAGGGGATGGGTGCCAACAGATTGTCATGATATGGTGGGCCGAAATTAATAAAAAATCATTAAAAATACCACAGGGGGAAAAAAGTGAGACCAAATTTGCATGGTCTATTTAAAATTTTCAACCTAAAATCTTGGTTGCAGACTCGTCCAGCCTACACCTTCAAGTACGGGGTGAATGACCCCACAACTGGTGACCATAAGCAGCAGTGGGAGGTTCGGGACGGTGACGTGGTTCGCGGAGAGTACAGTCTCGTCGAGCCGGACGGTAGTGTGCGCACCGTCTCGTACACTGCGGACTCTGTTCATGGCTTCAGAGCCGTCGTTAAGAAGTCGGGGCTCTCTCACCATCCCTACTAAAATACCTCCAAAATATAACAGTCTCACGATGTCCAGTGGGGTAGTGTATTCACCCTCTACAAGTAAGGATTTATCGTAGAAAGTTACGTTAACGGGTGCGATTCACGAAGAAGTTGTCCATGATGCATGCAGCTTTCTAATCACGTTTAGCTTAATCTCTTTTTAACTATTCCTGTTTTCTACGTGGTTAAGTTAAACGTACGTTGTTAGAAACCTGGCTAACTCTTCGTGAATCGCGCCCGTTAATTCCCAACTCAATGCAACCAGCTTGTCATATAACGAGTCTTGCTGCAAAAACTTCTACGATGATCCTCGATCTCTATATAAATAGAAAATAACATGGGTGAATGAAGCAACAAAACTATCCAAGGAACAGGTTTAATTTCTAACCTGCCTTCACTGTCCCACGGTGTTCTACTGTTCTATGTTAAAGAGACAAGCAAAAAGTGTCATCATGAATAAAAAAAAAATGTCATGCTTTAATTTTGGTTTCGTCAATACATTTTTGCAACGATGATATTATGATGAAAAATTGTATACTCCACAAAATCTCTTTTTAAAGTTTTTTTTTTTTTTTTTACATCTTTCTGCCACATAAATATTATATTAATCTGCACATCATCTCTCGTTGAAACAACATATTCCTCTGTAGTTGCACATCCTTCTCTTTTTGCTCCTTTTCTATGAAATTTTGCTTTTATATTAAATTAGTTTTTATTATAGATATGTGTCGTATAGTGAATACAATTATTTTGTACTATTAGAAAATAAATGGAAAATTACTTTAAAAAAAATGTAATCGTTTAATTTTAAATTTACTATAGTTATATACATTTGTATAATTTTAATTAATAAATTAACAAAAGTACACAGCATATATTTTTGTTTCATAATTGTTACAAGACTTCAGTTTAGGGAAATGTATAGCTTCACACTCATGAACACCATTATATGAACGATAATTATAATAATGTTAAAAAAAAATCATTTACACCAAATCAGATTTTTTTTTAAATTTCCTGTTATATCGATGATAATTAATTACAAATGGACACTGAAACATAATTATTGACTAATTAAAGGAAGTAATTAAAATAAAATGTTCAAGTATAAATTTTGCAATTAAGTTGCTGTTATAAAACAATTAGGTCCATACGAGAACGAGAGAGATATCACAAACCGAAATATTAGTGTAAAGTTGTCGACAAAAGTTTTAGGTGTAATAATGTTCATCTCCTTATACCTCTTGATTTTCATCGCTGTGGCACAGGTAAGAGATACCTGAGAACTGTCATTTTTTTCCACACCTTTCCTGACTACCATCAGAAAAGCAAATCAAATTTATCGTGTTCACAAAGAACTTAATTGCAATTTGGCGCACATATTAGGAATTAATTATCACCGAAATTTAATATAAATTTATGCAGTAAATAGTAAATTAAGTACCATTAAATCTGATGCTAGCTATATATGAAGTAAAATAGATGAGCTTACTTTTTTGAATGGACTACCAGCATGAACTTTTTTATTGCAAATTTGGATAGAGGACTTCGAGTTATAATGCATACTATATTATATATAGTATATTATATATTATATAATTATATAATATATATTATAATATATATAATATATATTATATTAATGCGTATTATATTTGTTAAATTTGTTCAGTTTTTTAACCCTCTTAAAATCATGCTGCAAAATGCTGTGACGGCATATATTCATGCAAATATGCATACTAAATGCATGTAAAGGCGTACTTATACATGAATATGACGTCACAGCCTTTGAAGCTTGATTTATAATTTGGTGAAGTATAATATAAATTAATCATAATAGATTTTATTCTATAATAAAAAAATTTAAACATTTACTTCAGAATCTTTAATGAATAACGGATAATTAAAAAAAAACATATTAATTATATTAAAATATATTGTTATTATAAAATATTACATTAGGTAATTAAGGTAAGGTGGACAACTTTAGAGGTTTAAAAGTTCTTTGAAGTTACTATGCTATATTTAAAGGTATTTCAGATTATTCCTGCCCCCGTTATACCTTTTCTGGTAACTTTTGTGGACTCCTCTATAGACCACAATTTTACTAAAAAATAAAATTTGTAACATTTTAATTAAGTATATAACATGGAAAAATGAAAAAAAAAAAATCGTTATTATTTGTTATTAAATCGTTATTACAATACTAACAAATCAGCTTTTATTTTTTTTTTGTAATTTTCTGCTAAAAATTCTCTTCCATGTTTTCAGTTTACATTTTGCACACTTTGTTGTAAAATTAATTTGTTTCAAATCACAAATTCATACATGTTACAACAGGTAACCTCGATGCCATCTCACGGCATCCAGATGAAATCAGTGAAAAACGCTCGTGAGTACGACTGCATGGTATAAATATATATATATATATAATATTTTAAAACATTAAGCATGACATTTAGGCAGCCTAATTCAGTAGCGTGCCATGGACAAAAGGGAAGGAAGTTTGGTGGTCTACCCCTTCCATTTTGTATTTATTTATTTATTTATTTATTTATTTATTTATTTATTTATTTATTTATTTATTTATTTATTTATTTATTTATTTATTTATTTATTTATTTATTTATTTATTTATTTATTTATTTATTTATTTATTTATTTAATTATTTAATTATTTATTTATTTATTTATTTATTTATTTATTCATTCATTCATTTATATATTTTTCCTGTCTCGCTGAAAGAGTTGCCTAACCTCTAGGCGTTAAAGACTGAAAATTCTAAATATTGATCTTGCTAAATTCTAATAAATTATTATAAACTCAGCCTAAAATAGACTAACAAATAAAAATTAATAAATTTAATATATAATATACACATTTTATTAAAGTGTAATAATATAACTTTAATAAAATAAAAAATGAATTGACCATGGCGTATTATAAATATGACCGACGTCATATCTAAAATTGTTGAGCATTATTACTACATGAAAACCTACATTTCTTGATGTTTCTTAAATTTCAATAAATATATAATACAGCAATTAAATTAATTTTTAGAAAGTAGCCGAAAGTGCGAGATTTCTGTCCTTTCAATTCGAATTTTAGATCTAAAATTTTGCAGAATGCTTTGTAAGTTAATGACTGATTTCTTTGCAAAAAAAAATAAATAAAAAAATAAAAATAAAATAAAATAAAACTCGGACATGAATAGCAAGGCCAGAAACCTAGCTCTCACTTCCGGCTGCTTCCGATGAGAATATCAAATAAATTTGACCTTCAGTTTTGTTTTATGTACAGCGGCTGCTGCGGTGCTCGGCAGACTTGGAGTCGCAGAGACCTTCAGTAACTTAACGGGGCAAGTCGCTCGCAACAAAGGGTCGTCAATTCCAAAAAACAAGAAGAATTTGACTAAAAAATTGTCGGTGACGGAAATTCCTGCTGCCAACTTGACAAAAATGGTTCCAGAAAATCCTGCGACCAACTTGACAGAAACAGTGACGGGAAATCTTACGGTTAACTTGACAAAAAAGGTGATGAAAAATTCTGCGACCAACTTGACAAAGACGGTGACGGGAAATCTTGCGGCTAACTTTACAAAAAAGGTGACAGAAAATGCTGCGGCCAACTTGACAAAAATGGTGATGGAAAATTCTGTTCTCAACTTGACAGGAACGGTAACGGAAAATGTTGCGGCTAACTTGACAAAAGCGGTGACGGAAAATTCTGCGGTCAACTTGACAGGAACGGTAACGGAAAATGCTGCGGCCAACTTGACAAAAGCGGTGACGGAAAATTCTGTTGCCAGCTTGACAGAAACAGTGACGGGAAATGCTGCGGTCAACTTGACGGAAACGGTGATGGAAAATCATGTGGCCAACTTGACGGAAAATCGTGTGGCCAACTTGACGGAAACGGTGATGGAAAATCCTGCGGCCAACAAAACAAAGCAAAGTAAAGCCAAGAAAAGTAATAAAATGAAAACCACAAAGTCCACGACAACGTCTGCCGATATTACCGAAGTTCTAATGGAGCAAATTGAAGTAAATCAGACCGATGATTCTCACAATGGTAAAATTATCCAGGCAGATATTAATACTGATGCTTCAGCCTTAAAGAAAAACGATTCCCAGCCAATTAAAAACAAAAAAGCATTAACTGCAAAGTTATCAAATAAACAAAATTTGGTTGTTTCTGTGAACAATACAATAAATAAAAAACAAGATCAGAAAAATGCAATTATAATTTCTAGCACATCATTAAAATCTGAAAATACTCAAAAGCAATTATTAATATTAAATCAGAATCAAATTACCACTACAACAAAAAAAGTAAACAGTAAATTAGAAATAATAATTAAATCTATTGGTTGTAAATTGGAGGCATTAGGTAAATGTAAACAATTAATCACCACTCCCAGAGTTTCATTCACCATCCGCACAACAAAGGCACCTACTACGATACAAAGAACAACAAATTTCTTCTGGACTACAACAATAACTCCTAAATCCAGCATAACTACAACAAAGTCTACAATTACCCTTAAATCTAGTACTTTAAACAAACTTAGTAATTTTAAATCTACCCCCACTACCCCTTATAAATCAAGTGTAACAACAACTTTTTATAAGGTCTTCAGTACCATAGATTGGAATAACCCGAACCTTTACTCGATTGACTGGGATCGTGCAAACTTGGAACCAACTCCACCTACAGTCAGATCGTCAACAACTGAAATATCAACCACGGAATCCTTTGTTCTCATACCAACAGGTGCATATGGACCGGAAGCACAGCCCTATAGAGGTCTTATGATAATTCCCAAGCTCCTGATGAAATTGTTTACAGCACAGGCAAACATTGATGACATAGAGTGAGAACCAGGCTGCTTGTTGTTTGTAAACAAAGTATGGAAAACCTTTATGGAATTTTTTAATTGCATTTTTTTTTTTTTTTTTTTTTTCTTCAACTGAACCCTAGTATATAGGGTACTGGCCACAATTAAGTGACAGAATTTAACCTCCCGGCTCTTCGCAGGCCCTACTTTTGTGGATCCCTTCCAAACCGGGGCGGCCATGGCCTAAGTGCATATTTTGAGGACCTCCAGTTATGTATATCGTAAACAAAAATTATTTGGGGGGGGGGATTTCATTTTAACCATTTAATACCTTTAAAATTGTTATGCAAAATGCTGGTGTCTGGCTGGTGACGTCATAATAATGCAAATAATTAATACGCAAGAGCACAGGAAAAAACGTTGCATGACTATGACGTCACAGCGCACTTCCCCTCAATACAGGCGTTAAAGGGTAAAAAAAAAAAAAAAAAAAAAAAAATCTGGAAAAAATAACAATACATAAATCGAGGTCATTTATGAAACTACATAAAAAAAAAAAATCACGAAGGCTGTCCATTGTTGAGTAATGTCTATCCGGTGAAGGAATTACACGGGAAAGTTATAATATTGATATATTACATAAATATAATATGTTTAGTTACCTATAATGAGAAATTACAGTTAATTTTATTATAAAAGTGGTAGTGTCAACTAAAGTGCCTGAAAGGCAACCATTGCGAGTGGGAGAATACTTTTAGGGAAAATCAGCGTTATAGCATGAGAATGGAAAATTGGAAGCATGCAATTGTAAGGTTCTAAATTTTATTTCTGATATTATGGTAACATTTTTTTCCTATTTTTTTAGTCTTTAATTTTGTCCAGATCGCTCTTTCCTGTTCTTAATTAATGCACGTTAATAAAATAATAATAAAAAAAAATATTATAATATTTTAATATATTATATTATAATATATGGTCAAAAGAAATTGGCAAGAATTTTATATACAATGCACCGGCCCACATGAAACATAGCAGCTGGAATAGTTTTATAAGATATGAGGTTTTATATCACATATTTAACATAATGTATTACATAAATGGGAGATACAGCTATATAGAGAGCACGTAAAAAATTTATTTGCATGCAATATTCAGTATAATATAGGCATTTAGTTTATTATAGGTTTAAAATTATACAGTATTTGGGCTTTGGAGGCTATAATATATATATATATATATATAACTGCATGCACGTATACACTTTATGATTAATAAATGCACGCTTAATTGCATCAATAAATCATGCACAGGTTCGATTTTCTCTTATTATATGCAGTATTATAGTGTAATAACGTAATAACTTAATAACTATAATACGATATAATATCTATATATTGTATCAAGCTCAGTTACTCACACGTACGTACGTTTATTATAATTTTTTACTATATATTAAATTCTTGGGTCGCAGAAATTTAAAAATTATATTGATGGGGGACTCTAAACTTTTTTTTTTTTTAATTGAAATATTCTTTATTTAGCTTGCGCTAACAATACAAGATTATAAAACAGATTACATATTTTACAAATTGACATAACTTTAAAATAACCTTGACATATTAATATATATTGTTAACATAAATAATAACATAATTTATAATTAATTTGGGAGGTGTGGCGCAGTGCGCTTGACCGGGTCTCGTCAGATCACCGAAGTCAAGCAACGCCGCGCGTGGTTAGTAGTTGGATGGGTGACCATTTTCAACAAAAACCACGTTTCCCACCCAGGGGTAAATCGTTGCGCTTTTCCACTATGTGGTTCCCCTGGCTTTGGACCATTGCACTTCCGGTTCATTGACAAAAGCTGTAGCGTCCATCCTGGCTGAGGTTTCCACGTTTCTCTCAGCCGCAGGCAAATGCCGGGATGGATTTGCAAGGCCGTGGCCACCCCCGTTCCAGAAGAGCCCGTGAAACGTTTAAGTTAGGGTTTCGGAAGGTTCGGGGTTTCAAAGTAGTATGTAATTAGTAAATAGAAGTACCCAAAAGGGTTTGATTAAAAAGTTAAAAAAAAAAATAATTAATTTGTTATTATTGCTTAATTTATATTGTTTTAATTATTATACTTCCGTTAATATTTTATTATATATTTCTAACATACTAGAAATGTAGAGCGAGATATAAATATATTAATTATAACGTAGAAATTAAAACAATAATAAGACCAGAAATTTTGGGTCTAAAAAGCATGCCTAAAATCGGGCTTTAAATTATCGAGCCCTAAATGTGGCCTTAGGGCTTTGTGAATGCCCCTTTATATAAACTATATTTGTACTAAATAGCGAAAGCTAAATAAAGATTATTTTATTTCATTTCATTTCGAAATGTGTACGCAAGTTTAAAACAATAAAAAAAGAAGAATCAACATTTATATGACTTTCAGACTTATTTCCTATCCCCATGATAGATGATATAGCATTGATAGCAGAGATAGCCCTTTTTTGCCTCATGCGGATCGATCCTTGATCCTTGAAATAAGCTAGAGCTTAATTATAGCTGAGAAGCAGATAAAAATTATTTAATATTATTATTTTATTCCTTTATTTGAAAGCGCGCTCTCGTTAGAGTACCTCTAAGAAGCGGTAAGAAGTCAAAAAATTATGTGATATATCTTATTTGAAAAATACACTCTGTCTTTGGCTCGAATCTTATACTGCGTCTTATTAGACTTTTGAATGACAAAAAAATCAGAGCGCCTGCAAAAAAATATGGCAAAAAATAACAAAAGTTTGAGTATTCAAGTTTGGCGCTATACATCAAAAAGTCAAATCACAAATTTAACCGAATTTAACACATGTTTTATATTTGTTGTGATATGAAACTGCATTCTAAAAATAAAGTTATATAATTTTAAATTTCAGCACATTAGATTAATAATTAATTAATTAATAATTAACAAGTTTAATGAAAATAATAAATACTAGAGTCAAAAACCTTCTTCAGTTTGAAAAAAACAGCTGATTTCACTGGCAGGACAAGATGTGCAATTTAGGTTCGATTTTATACAATTTAAGACTGAAATAATGCATTTAAATAATTTTTAACACATTTAATAACTCTTGTCTCATTATTATTATCTAAAAGTAATAGTTTGAACGTAAATTTCCTTGCATAAACACTACAACAAGCATTGGCTCAGAGGGACCCAACTTCCCAGTCTTCTTTTCCAAGCACCGGTGAATTTTAAATTTATCCAGGTTTGATGCAACAGTAGTGATGCTTGGAAGATTATTTGGCGTTGGTGGCCCCACCAGCCTTAGTTTCCTCGGGTTCCCTCAACCTCAACATGACCAAGTCTCTCCTACCAGCAAGTATGCGGACCAAATTAAACAGTATCAACAATCTGAGACCGGCAAGGACAGGCTGTACCTCATGTTCAGTACAGAGTGAGTTCAATCCTTGTTTTATATGTTCGTAATAAAGCTCCTGTTTTTTACAGTTTAAGTGGGGATTATGCAACCATTAAGATGAGATATACTATACATACATGCAGTATGCATATATCATAATTATATACTGTACAGTATGTACAGTACATATATTATACTGTATTTAATGTATTTTATGCAAATTATACTTGAGGTCTGAGGATTGATCCGTGGCAAATGCCTCTTGGTAGTAAAAAGTTGTGACTTGTTAAAAGCCGATTCAGAGTGAGGTTATGCATCTCAGACTTCAACGTACGTATCTGTCAACAATACATTGGTCCTGACCAAAATTTTAATTTTATATGGGTAAACAGAAAATTGTGTAGAAAAACAGACTGCAGTTTCAAAATCAGGATTTTTTTTTTTTTACTCCCGTACTGTTTTGTAATTGTACTGTATACATGTCATGTGTTCAAACTATTGAACCTATTAACCTCCATTAAATGGTGAAATGCCCTGCTTATACTATCAATTGCTATGTCAATGCTAATGGTGTTACATATTATGTTGCAGTGAATTTGGCAACACCAGCCCCGAGATGGTGTCAGTGCTACAGGCCGGTATGCTGGGGCTCTTCACAGGGGCGTGCATCGGGGGCTTCATTCAGTCTCGACTCGCCTATATGGATTTTATGGAGACGAACCAAGCCACGGCCTTTAAGAACCATGTTGACGCAAAAGTATGTAACTTTAGAGATAATAGGATGTCAGACTTCTGTTTCTAAACTCTCAAACATATATTTTGAAACAAATCTACCGGTATTCATGCCACCTGAGAACTTCTCAATAGAAACTTCAACTCAGTTGATTTTCCATCGTAATAATGGGGGGAGGGGGGGGGGGGTAATGTAAAAAAAAATGAAATTGATGTTTAAGCATGAAAGGTTTTAGAGGGGAGAAATTGATTCAAAATCAAAAGGCTTCTAACTCGGGAAATGTTTTCACATTATTAGTTACTGGGAAAAATAATAATAACCGTCGTTTAGATAAGGAAATTTCTCCCAAAGTAACATTTGATTTCTATCCTTGAGAGCACCATCAAAGTCTTTGTTATTGTTTTTACAGAAGAAACTGCAGGACAGAGTAACGGTCAGCTTCGGTAAGGGTGCCTTCAAGTGGGGCTGGCGACTAGGGCTCTTCAGCAGTTCTTACGTGTGAGTATCTGCCACCTTGTACACTGGGGGCCAAGCTAAACGTCCCATCAAACATGAGTGCCGCCAGCCAATGAAATAACTTAAAATCAAGTAACGTTGCCAAATAATGCTGCGCCACTATTGTTTGGTTTCAGCTGTGCTACAGAAACGGCAACTTATTGGCTCACGACATTCGTTAGATGTGACCTTTAACTTGGCCCCTAATGTACTCTTTGTAAGGATCAAAATTACCATTCCACTTTGTATGTAAGGAAAATATAAGTTGCTGGCATACTGATTGTGGTTGCTGTAAAGGGGTTCACACAATCCACTACAAATATAAACATTATCAGCGTAATGTACTGTAAACAGTCAAACAACTTCTTTGCAGCAATCTTAATACTGGAAACAATTGTTAACAATTAATGTATGGATTTCAGTGGCTTTATTTAAAATTTATTACATGAAAATTTTTCACTTATAAAGCTGGTATTCAAATTTTCTTGTAAGAAAAGGTTATACTGTATACAAAATAAACAATAATGGTTGCATTTTTTTATTTCATATTTAGAAAATTTACCTAAAATTGTGCTTTTCTGAATTTTTTCGGATTTTTTGGAGTGCGGGAACTAATTTTAAAAAAATATTTAAAATACCTGAATTTGGGTGGTACACCTGATGGGACAACCGTGACGTCATTTGTCGTGCTGTAATTGGCTGTTGATGATGTCACGGCTACTGTGATTGGCTGTCGATGACGTCACGGTTGTCCCATCAGGTGTACCACCCAAATTCAGACATTTTAAATATTTTTTTAAAATTAGTTCCCGCACTCCAAAAATCTGAAAAAATTCAGAAAAGCTTAATTTAATGTATATTTTCTAATTATGAAATAAAAAAATGCAACCATTATTGTCTATTGTATCGTAAGTTTAGTCATTCACACAATAAAACCATCTATGTTTGCTAACTCTGATATGCTCACAGGCTCATCAGCACCACCATAGCTGTGTACCGAGGACGGTCTGGAATCCTCGAGTATGTGGCAGCGGGGGGGATTTCCGGGGCAGCGTACAAGAGCAACCTCGGAGTTAGGGGACTGGTGGTTGGAGGCTTGCTGGGTGAGTGATCCTCGTTGGAGTGTAGCTTCAAATGAGGAATCTGCATGAATTTTTTTATTGGATAGAAGTCCTCGAGTTATGTATTGTCCATTTTTTCAGATTTATTTGAACCCTCTAACACCCTCAAAATCAAGTCTGTGACGTCATAGTCATGCAACGCATTTCCCTATACTTGTGTGTTAAATACTTTCATGACTATGACGTCAATGCATTTTGCAGCACAATTTTAAAGGTGTTAGGGGGTTCAAAAAAATCTGAAAAAATATTGACAGTACACAACTCAAGGTCCTCTATCCAAATATAGAATAACATTTTTTCATGTAGGTGTTACATTGTGAGATGATGTTTGCTGACCTGATGTCACGTTACAGGGAGTGTGTTGGGGGGCGTGGCAGGAGCAATCTCTCTCGGGGTCCTGCGACTGACCGGTACCACCATGGAGGAGGTCCGCTTCTGGCAGTACGAGTGGAAGACCTCGCGACAAGAGTGAGTTCAGTCATAGTGGGGCAGATTTATTTATTTATTATTTATTTATTTATTTATTTATTTATTTATTTATTTATTTATTTATTTATTTATTTATTATTTATTTATTATCGGTACGGCTATTTACAGTGTGACAACATACTGTTCATATACTCAATAATAATAAAATCACGCTACAATGAGCTGTCACAGTGTCTGACAACAATGTATTGTTGCAGAGCGATGCAGCGAGCGATGAAGGCCCACAAGGACCAGGACGAGGACCCTCTGATTCTCCACCACGACCTCGCAGGCAAGAGCCTGTCCCTGACCTCAATCCCAGACCAACAGTCCAGTCAAGACAAACCCGAGTCGTAGCTGGCTATAAGAGAACAACACCAGGCGGAGCAGGCAAATAATGTAATTACATAAAGAGCTCTAGGAAAAAGGCAAGTCTTACTACAATGGACAACCTGCATGATAGTTTTTTAATGCAAAAGTGATTAGAGAATACCAAAATATGTTACTATGATTTTTTTCAGATTTTTTTTTTTTTTTTTTTTTTTTTGCCCGGAACTATTTTTAAAATAATTTCTTATTAACTTGGACTGCCATTTAAAATATTGCTTCCCTGGTTGCCACTCGCTAAGCCGGCAGATACTTGTTGGTATGTTTTACTTTTAATGTGTATAGAACTATAGTAATTGTAGTAAACCTTATATGTAAATAACTGTGTTATCATGGAATAAATTCTATCAAGTCAATTTTTAAAATACCTTTTTTACTTATGATTTTACCGTTTCAATGTATACAAAATTTATGACAGGACAAATTCAATACGAAATAATTTGACCCCAAAAATTAGAAATTGTATTTTTTTTTTTTTTTTTAATTACTAGAAGCCATACACTCCATACAGAGACCATAGGAAAAAAAATCGCTTGCATAGTTTTTTCAGAAACTATATTTTTTATTTATTATATTTAGGTATTAGATAATGTGTTACAATGGAACTTATTAAAGATGAAAAAATTTAAGATTTTAAGCGAATAAATTATTTTTTTGGGCCTTAATAGAGGTTGATTAATATATATTTTCTTTTAATGGGAGCTAAAATCATATGATTCTATAAGACAATATTTTCATTTTGGCTAGGTCACTGAATTTTTATTTTTTCTATTTTTATAATACCATAATTTTATTGTATATATGTATATAATATAAAATTTATATTAAACACTATCGTCTCTCGTCCGGAACAATGAGCTATTTGCCTCCCATGATCTCGTTGCAATAATGAGCTATCTGCTATTTCAGGTGAGTGCAATTTTGAACTTTATTTTATACTAATTTACAGCTCATAATTGCGCTCACCTGAAATAGCAGACAGCTCATTATTGCAACGAGTTCATGGGAGGCAGATAGCTCATTATTTCGGACGTGGGACGATATATATTCCACAATTATGTGACAAGATCCAAGTTTGTCTCTAATATAATATGTACAATCATAACGATTGAATATAATAGAATTTGAATTAATTTAAGTACATTTATTCACTAAGTAGTTACGTTTGCCCATAACATTTCAGTTACGTTAATTTTGTTGTCCGTCTCCAAGAATTTCATTCATCAGAATCCTCTCGGCCATCAAGTCTGAGCCGAGGGCCGAGGTCTGAGGAAATTGTGATAGTCGTCGTCTGCGTCCTCTGTAAGCATGTCCGTGCGAACCAAGTTGAAATATAAATAAATAAACAAACAAATAAATGAATCAATCAAACAATAAAATAAACAAAGTTACCAAACAAATACAAACACAACAAATTATTCTATATTATACACGAGTATATAAATATATATATAATTATACATTATATACACCTGAATTTGCACTTTAAATAGCTATAATAGGAGGGAATTGGAGTATCGACCTAAATTTTTTTTATTGCATGCAGAAATGGATATAGAGGGTGCAAAGTTATGCTACCCCGATTTTTTTTCAGATTTTTTACAGATCGGGAACTATTTTTAAAAAATTATTGAAAGTTCTTTTTGTGACGTCACTCGGCGGCAAGTGCGCAAGTCCTATCTTTTTCTTAAGGACAGACGCCTCGTGACGTCACAAAAAGAACTTTTAATATTTGTTTAAAAATACTTAAATAGTACCAGAGTTGTAAAAAATCTGAAAAAAATCAGTGTAGCATAACTTTGCACCCTCTATCCATTTCTGCAATAAAAAAATTTGAGGTCGATACTCCATTATGAATTTGTGTGCACCTCTCATTTTTTAAATTTTAAAGACAATTAAGGGGCGGCAAAAAAAAAATGCTCCCCCTTCTCCTCACCCAACCCTTATTCCTCTTATATACCCTCATTATACTTACAACGAATTAAATATTATCAATGATACTACATAATATTATGCGTGTTCAATTGTTTGCACACCTAAAACAGTCCACACAATAAAATCTTCAAACGTACGTATATGCTCAAGATTTACTTATATTATAATATAGAAAAGGCCTCACATTTGGTCGAAGTTGTATCTGCCATGACCGACGACCAAGTTCACGATCTTTCCCTTCATCCGCGACAGTCCGTGCACAGTCTCAAGCTCAGCCAGCCTCGAGTCCGAACCTTGCAGGAACTTGTGCCACCGCGAAGAGACACTGGGGAAAATAGAGGGGTCAGAACTCTTTGTCAAATTAAGGGTTGTAGTGTTCAATGTGACGAGTATAGCTGCATGTAGATGTCACATCGTCAATTAAAAAGTGATGAGGCGCGATTTCAGAAAGAAAAAGATTAATCGCGACAGCACTTCGAAGCTATAGGTTCAATATTAAAAAAATAGAGAGGATCGAAACTCTTATGTTATATCCAAGGTAAATAAAAAATTACGAAATATAATTAAAATAATTGTATTATATAATATATAATACGACAGTTTGGGCAGTACGTAATATAATTATATGAGATTGATATAGGGAGGGGGGATATGAGAACCTATAATTAAATTTCTTGGATGATGCCACTGTAATAGAGTCAGAGCTTATATAGTGAGAATTTATCTATTTAACATTTAACATTCAATATTAAAAAAATAGAGAGGATCGAAACTCTTATGTTATATCCAAGGTAAATAAAAAATTACGAAATGTAATTAAAATAATTGTATTATATAATATATAATACGACAGTTTGGGTAGTACGTAATATAATTATATGAGATTGATAGGGAGGGGGATATGAGAACCTATAATTAAATTTCTTGGATGATGCCACTGTAATAGAGTCAGAGCTTATATAGTGAGAATTTATCTATTTAACATTTGCCGTTAAGTTTTTAAGCCATTTTCTCACTACATGTGATATCGTGTAATTTTTAGTGCAAGATAAAGAAATATTTGTAATTACTTTTGATCAGAGCTATAGGCTAGAGAGTCGAGCTATGGATGTATAAAATCTATATAAGTTATTAAAATTAAATAATATTATATGACAAAAAATTTATCAACAATTAATAATAATAGTTGTTTATTGGAGTACAAAATAAATAATAGTACAATAAAACAACTCAATGGGTGACATGAAAAAGGATATCCCATTCACCAAAGTGCCCACAGTCACCCAAGTAGTAATTTTAATTAACAAATCTTGTATATTATTAAACGTCAATTTTAATTAACTGTATTGATTTCATTCATTTCGCGGTTTCATACAAAAACGGAATTCCACACGGCGAGGTGCGATAAGAAATAACTGACCCACAACCTCATCCTGTGCTCTGACCTCTCATCTCCTTGCGGTTGCCCCTCTGATGTGACCGCGGACTCGTCCGGAAGCGCCGTTGACCATTGGGGATCGAGTGAGACTTGTCGGGACCAACAATCAGAAAATATACACTTAAATCAATTGGGTTTTCCCAACGGAAGTACCCGGAAAAAAAAAGTTTCTGTTCGTATTTGAATTTTGAAACTTTTCTAGAGGTTTGTAATGACTAATGTGATACTGAATATATTTTCTAAACTAAATTACCGAACACGGAAGGTCAGAAATCTTGAACTTCCGGCTACTTCCGGAGAGAATATAAAACATTATTCAAATCAATTGGATATTCCCGAAGGAAGTGACAGCGGTTTACAAACTTTTTTTTTCCTGAAAATATACGCCAAGGTCAAAGTGCTAGATGAAAGGGTCAGAGAACATTAATAGCATTAATATATTATATACGCGTAAAACTATGATCGAGAGCAAAATTTCAAAACTTAAATATAAGCATGACAGAGACGCAGAGAGAGGCCTGGGTCACAAACGGCTACAGAAAGGCAAAAATACCAAACTGAAGTGATTTTAGAAGCTGATGAGAAAGCCAAAAAAACAGACCGCCGTAAAAACAATCGTATTAATTTTAGTAAATAAATGGTTCTAATCGTCACGAGAACGGGAGAATTGATATAATAATGAAGTTATATATAAATCATTTATTGCGGCTGTCGTATATTATAATTATGTACACTATTCGCCTCTGAAAAATTCCCTTCTGCAGAGCCTATGCCGTGTGTGTTATACTTAATTAGTTCTTTTACGGTTGATTAAAACAAGGCTGCAGAAGGGAACTTTTAAGAGGCGAGGAGTGTACATTTAACTTATTATCCAGTCTCGTGGATTATAATTTCATGATATTATAAAAATGCAATTTAATACGAGTGTGGAAGAGGTGCCTTTATAAAATTCTGCTGTGGACGCTGTGGTACAATTAGTATATGTGTTTAACCACGCACCCAAAAAAATATAATTAGAAGCAGGATAATATATATATGCAATGCGATGCTCATAATATATAAGCCTATAATAGCTAACTGTATATATAAGTTATAAGATATATTCACACGCGAGTGTATTAGCTGCGCGCAGATTTATGCATAATATATATAGTACATCTGCATTGCAATTATTATAATGATGCATATTTTCAAATAAGATTTTAAAAGTTTTTACGCGAGATATTTATTTAAACAATTTTTCGAAAATTAATTAAGAGTATTTTTATTTTTTCGCAATAAATAATTTTAAATTTTTCCTAAGATGTTACGTACGCATCTAACATACGCATATATATCTAACATATATTATGTGCATCTAACATACAGACTCTTACCCTCTCGCTCGCGTACATACGTCAGGTATTATTGTTGATAATAACACAACAATCACAAAACTTGCGCTCGCCGCCATGTTCACACACGTGCCTCTGTGATAACTACTGCTCTATTTTCACTGACACTCCCAGGACTTCTCAATTCGCGGAAACCAAACTTGCTTCCGTACGTTATACAACCACATAACCACAATTAAACTAGTGTCATCCGGGTGTCTTACTGTGCTACTTTTTTTAAAATAATATAAATTAGTTCTTTGTCAAAATTACATTTAATTATATTTTTTGACAATTGAAGACTATATAGTTAAAATATGTACAAATAATACGTATAATTAATAAAGAAATTATAAGAAATAAATTATGTATATTAATTAATTGTTTCAGAATAGATTATATATTGCACGCGCGCGTTTTATACAATTAAGTAGTAGCTATATATCAGAACTAAAAATTAAGGTGTACCCCTGAATAGCATACAAGTTCCATAAAGAGAGGGGTACACCTTTTTGGTTCGGATATAGTAAGTATATTATGTGTGTATAATATATATATGTATTTATTCGCTCAGTTCATTACATATGATTTTAACTCCGCCGCCCATAATATTGATATTCGCTCAGTTCATTACATATGATTTTAACTCCGCCGCCCATAATATTGATAACTCAAGTTTAAGTTGTCTGTGCTCGAGTTATTTGTTTTCATTCAAGTTTTAAAAAATTAAATTTAAAATTCCGGCGAATTAAAAAAAAGAGAAGAAAATGAACTGCAAATAAAATGATTTTTTTTTAATGTGTTTATTCCGAAAAGAATATATATTATATATGACACATTATTTCTCGGTAGACTTGAAATATGCACTCACGGCTATAAATTAACCAATATAATTATGCAACGTATACCTACGCTGACTGCAAGCGATCAAACTCAAACTTTCAGTATATTTACAATCATACACACTACATATATATGATCTTTATACTTTATCTATTAGATGAAAATATTAATTTTGTTATAAAAGGAAAAAAACTCGTTCGTATAATTACAATAAAAATTTTGGTTTCAGGAGAAGAATTTTTCACCAAATCAGGTAAAATACGCGTAATTAAATAACAGTCTAATTTATTATTATAAAATAGTTGTTGTAAAATTTAATATAATAGATTTTAGGAAAATTTCGGAGAGGGGGGAGGGGACGGCCCACCCAACCACCCCCTGGAAATTGCAAATGTTCATCAATTTAATGAACTATATAATTATATAACCACTATTAACACGAAAGAGAGAGAATCACCCTGCAACTATGAAGCTCCTGAATGTATGCAACGGCGCACGAGCCCCTGGAATTTAGGCAGCCCCTCCTACGTACTGTGCAGTATTTTATTTCTAGCCTTTGAAATGAAAGGTAAATTCAATTATAGAATAGCTGCTCTAGCTTTTTCATTTGAAACTGCATATGATGATGCAAATTATCACAAATGATTATATGATTTGGGTTAATTATATAATGGCTGGCACTTACTCCTTTACCAAGAAAAATTACTCAGAAACCATTCTAAACCTAAATTAACAGAAACAGAGCTAGGAGGAACAATTATAAATAATTAAGGTAGAGATAACGTCGGTCAGCTGTTTTTTTTTAGCTCCATTTGATTAACATGTAAACCTTAGCAAATTCACAAAAATTCTGATTTTTTTTTTAGAGGCAGATATTCTGAGATATTAGTGCCTAAATGTCATAGAAAAAGTTTCAAAACAATTTAAGGGTAAGGTAACGCCACCAATGTTAAAAAAAATCCCTCTCACAAAAATTCTGAAAAAAATTTAAAATGTTCTCCTCTACACCCCCTATCAGTAGCTAAAATATCAGGTATACAAATACGATCTAGTTTTTGAGTTATGAATTTTTAAAGTTGACTAATTTAACATGGAGAAATGGAATTCCCATGTTAATTTAGTCAACTTTAAAAATTCATAACTCAAAAACTAGATCGTATTTGTATACCTGATATTTTAGCTACTGATAGGGGGTGTAGAGGAGAACATTTTAAATTTTTTTCAGAATTTTTGTGTGAGGGATTTTTTTTAACATTGGTGGCGTTACCTTACCCTTAACGAGCCGATTTTTTTTAATTAAATTTTTAGTTTGTCTCTCCATGGGAAAGCCCTATGCTGAAAATTAAATAAATTAATTAAAAAAAAATCGTCTCGTTAAATTGTTTTGAAATTTTTTCTATGGCTTTTAAGCACTAATATCTGCCTCTCAAAAAAATTTCAGAATTTTTGTGAATTTTCCAAGGTTTACATGTTAATCAAATGGAGCTAAAAAAACAGCTGACCGACGTTATCTCTACCTTAAGTAAGTTTATATTTAAAGGGCTGATAATATGCTACACTCTACAATGCCTACATTGTAGTTGTTAGTAAAAATGAAACACTACTGATGCCCCTGTTTTCTCTCCTTTTAGTTTTCACCTTCCTAAACACCTTGTTTCATAAAGCATGTAACATTATCTAATGTAAGAAAAGGAAAGAAGAAATCAAACTACTACACCCTTTTAAGGGTAAGGTAACGCCACCAATGTTAAAAAAAATCCCTCTCACAAAAATTCTGAAAAAAATTTAAAATGTTCTCCTCTACACCCCCTATCAGTAGCTAAAATATCAGGTATACAAATACGATCTAGTTTTTGAGTTATGAATTTTTAAAGTTGACCAATTTAACATGGGAGTTTCATTTCTCCATGTTAAAGTAGTCAACTTTAAAAATTTATAACTCAAAAACTAGATCGTATTTGTATACCTGATATTTTAGGTACTGATAGGGGGTATAGAGGAGAACATTTTAAATTTTTTTCAGAATTTTTGTGAGAGGGATTTTTTTTAACATTGGTGGCGTTACCTTACCCTTAAGGAAAGCATTGCATGCCACAATACTTTTATGTTATCTCAGGAAAATGTTAAATGGAAATAAAACAAAAAAAATTTATACAAAACATTACCAATTTTTTAATAACATGAAAACAAACTGTACACATTTCGTTATTATTTATTTTTATAATAAAAAGTTCCACTTGTGTTATTAATATTGCACGGTAAAAAATAATAATCAATTCACAAGAAAAGAACAAAAAAAACAAACAAAAAGAAAATGATTATTTGCACACTTCCCTTTAAACGGTTACAATAATAATAATATTTATCACAATTATAAAGTCTACGATATTAATTAAATATACAAAGATGGCATGGCCAACATTTATTTACAAGACTAGGAGCTTCGGTGATCTGTCGATCAAATAGGACGACAAAATTAGTTATTAATTAATTCGGCAACAATTTCAATTTAACCTTTTTTTTTTTTTGTTTTTCAATTCAAGAAAATCCAAGTTTTGATACAAAGTAGCCTCTCTGTTAGTTTATTATTACATTATTTTTTATTACAGATATGTTATTCACCCCAGAAAATAGTCTACATTCAGCTCTTTATGTATTGAGAACATCAATCAACTTTACATTATTATTAGTGGTAAATACGAACCCTTCCAGATTTGAATTTAAATACGACTTTTATCACATTGTTTGAGATATTTGTCAGTAATTAAAAAAAAATTATAACACTAAATTTTATTACTAGCATTTAAAACAAATTCTGGCTCATATGGGCCTACAATCAGATAATAAAAAAGGATATTATTATTATTTCAATTCTTTTCAAAAAGACAAAGATTCCAATATTTAATTCACATGCTGCAAGTTCAATTAGAACTCTTTCATGCAGCTAAGACAGTCATAGAGAGTCCAAAATTTGGACTGGCAAACTTCATGTAAGCAGTCGTCTTTTTTTATTTCAGGTTAAATACAAGTACGTACATATCAGGACAGCACGGAAGTTACTTCTGCTAGATTTTGCTGGCTCTTTAGCTCAAAGAGATAAATTTGTAGGGGACATTAAAATATATACATATTGGAGGGGGGAGACTTACTAGTCTAGCCATCTATAGAGATATTTTAGTTTATCAAGTTTCCATAAACAACATGAAAAAGCCAACAAGCAGAGTAGTTTTGTGTCATCCCAAAGAGTACTTTTTTTCATAAAGTTTTGCCACATAACAACTAATATGAACAATTCGTTTGAGCTAATCGCTAAAGGACGTTCATCTGAACTAGATTCTGGCCCTGGGTCACCGACCCCCTTTACTACGTGTTGCAAGCAATCTCTTGACAGCCTCGTCATTCCTCACAAGTGTTACGAGGTTGGCAAGCTTGGGGGCAGTCCAGTCTGCTGCCAGTAGGTGGCAGCACCGTGCAGTCTCGAGGAACTGAGAGCGAGGAAGCTCCTTGGCGAGCAGAGAGGTCCCGAGAGAGCGACGCACCCAGTCAGGTGAGCGACCCAGCGTGGAGCAGAGGTCGGACAGAAGAACGAAGACGTCAGGGTCGTTGGGGAGAAGCCACGTTGAGGGAGCAGCCTGTGGAACAAGAGCCGTTAGAGAGGACACCATATGGTCAACTATAAATTAATATAGAATCTGGCAGTAGATAAATAATAACATTATATACGAATACGTGGTTGTAAATATATAATTGTTCCTCGTCTGGAATAATGAGCGACGGGTTTGCTTATAGTAATGAGCTATCTGCTATTTCAGGTGAGCGTAATTATGAGCTGTAAATCAGAAAAAAAAAATGCTCATTGCTGAAATAGCAGATAGCTCATTATTGCAAAGAGATCATGGTAGGCACATAGCTCATTATTCCGGACGAAGGACGATATGAAAATTAGAACAAAGATTCTGAAGTGGACGACACAGAATGATTGTCATCAGACAAGTGATTTTCTTCATAGCATCACAATTTTAATCTGTAGACGTCATTATTATTATTATTAAATAATGTTTGAAACTGATAGTGTAACAAAATTTTATTCAAGTCTACCAGACTGCAAAACATTTTTTCTGTGTCTAACACACAGCCGAGCTGTATCCTGACTGATGAGTACTCACGCAGGTTGGTACTGGCAGCTCTTCGAACTGGCCCATCTCATCCTCCGACTGACAGGTCGCAGTGCAGGAGGGAGCATCAGCCAGCACGTCAAAACCTGCCCAGTCTCCACGCTCCTCTGCATCTGTGGGTGTGCATACATCGTTAGCCGAGTGAACAAGTTGTGAGGGGAGAAAAAAATCAAGAGTTCACAAAACAGATACAACAAAAAACATGCAATAAGAAACAAAAACAAATTGTATATGAAATAATGGTTTAGAAAGAGATGTAAAAAATCAAGAGTTCATAAAACAAATCAACACAAACAAATACATAAAAAAAAAACAATCTATGCTAGTACTTTGGAAATCACACTGAAATTTAGAGTCAAATGAAGGTAATATCAATTGATAATTACTGTACTTGAGTAAAAGCACAGAAACGAGTGTTTTATATCTTAATCTAACAAACATAAGATTCTGTCTACTCTATTGAGATTGTGAGACAGAAACCTTATGTTACAGCATACTACAAACAATTGACTCAACAGGAATCAAATTTTTGTCAGACATTAATTTACAACTGAAAAAATATTATTTTTTTATTGACGTTAGTTAATTGTTACACCTAACTGGGTGCAATTTTCACTCTTGAGAAGTCTCACCTTGGCTCCAACGAGGCCCTAGTGTCCAGGGGCTTGCTGGACGTCCCTGGACGTCTGCGAGGTGTCCCTCAAGCAGTCTGTGAGCCCCAGGACTGGAGGCCAGCGCCAGAGGAGTCTGTCCGCAGTAGGTGGCCAGCAGCGGGTCGGCACCGTAACTCAGCAGCAGGCGGAGGAGCTCAACGTGACCGCAGTCCGCAGCCTCGTGAAGTGGCCTGAGGAGACGATACATTAGCAAGGACGACCTGCATGATTTTTTTTATTACAGAAATAAATAGAGGGCATAAAATTAAAATATCCTGATTTTTTTCAGATTTTTTTTTAAAAAAAAGGAAGAACTGTATTGCTACAAAGTTTTGTCGAGATCAGGTTTGAACATACACCTCTTTTAATTCTTATACTTTTTTAAAGAAGTGATGCCTATTGACGGCTCTCTCTGTACTTTCAATAATTTTTTAAAAATAGTTCCCGAGCTCTAAAAGATCCAAAAAAAAAAAAAATAGAGTAGCATAACTTTGCATTCTCTATTCATTTCGCTGCAATAAAATAATCATGCAGATTGTCAGTACTTCATACTTATATGAAAGGGAGATGATGCACAAGGAAAACAAGTGAGTTTCAATTTCTTAGCTTTAAAAATAAAAAATAGATACCCTAATAGGCACAATCATTTACAAGTTCATTTACAAGTCCTACAACTTTCTAAGGTGGCAGATAAAAGCACTTACCAAAGTGATAAGAAATACTATACTTTTTAAACAAATTGAAAACAAAAGACAAGGTCGTAAAAAAGTGTACACCCCAAAATATTGTTTAAAAAAAACTTACAAATTTGAAAAACATCAATAACTTGTAATACTTTTTTGATAAATAAACACTTTATTAGTTGTTATGGACTCAGCACCCCTCACCTGATTCCTCCCTGTGCACTGCTGTCCACCTTGGCTCCGTACAGCAGCAGCAGACGAGCGGTAGAGAGGTGGCCACGTGCACACGCCTCGTGGAGGGGAGTGTAGCCGGCGTTGTCTCGTGGGGAGGGGGGCATGCCCAGTGTCTCCAGGCAGTATGCAGCCACGTCCTGAAAGACAAAAGTATGTAGACCACGTCAACACATGTTGATAAAATTAAATGAAAACAACGATGGAGAAATTCCTTCACAAATGTTTAGGGGTTTGGGCAGGATGCACTTCAGGTACTTAAAATCTCAAAAATTAACACCTTGATTCAAATAATTGTCATATATTTCGACTAAATATAAAAAAATGTCATCAACAATATTGGTAATGTAACATGGACCCAAAGCTAATCACATTTACTAAAATTGAAAGCCATTGGGATTTGAACTCAGGGCCACCAGATTACAAATTGTGCTTGGTGTACTCACGTTATGACACAGCCTGGCAGCTCGGTGCAGCACGGTCTCTCCCAGTCCTTTGTTGACCACCCAGCCTCGCACCTCACTGGCGATCTCTTCAATGGAACTCGCCATCTGACGTATGGCGGGAACTCCAATCACCTGTGAGCAGAGTTAGTCAGACGAGGAACTTTGAAATGTGCAAGTAAGGGTCAAAAATATAATTTGTCCTTATCTGATAATGTCTCAATGAAAAGGTAATGTCATTTAATCGGGTGACGCTTTAAAAAATGATGCTATGAATTATTGACGTGTAAAATCAATAGGGTAAAAAAATTATGCAGCACCAATTCTTTAAAAAAAAAAAAAGAATGTTAAAAAAAGTGACACTTGGTTGCCTAAAACCAAGTTTTCAAGAATAAATTTTTAAAAAAACTGAAAAGTACATTGCTATATTATCTTCAGCAAATGATTAATATTACGCTAGTTCAATTAAAGCTTTTTAAATGAGATATTTGGTCAACATTGGACGACGTACGCACCTTTCGGGGGGTGGTGTCATTGATCTCCTTCTTCTTCTTCTTTTTGCGCAGGTAATCGAAGCCCGAGGAGCGCAGCTTGCGACGTCCCTTGGGCCCACGTTTGGCACCAGTGACAGGCTTGGCACCTCCCTCTCGAAGGTCGCGTCGTCGAAGATGTCGCTTTGAGTTGAGCAGAGCGCGGTTACTGCGTTGAAGGGCCGCGCTGCGTAGCATCCTGAATAATTTGAAATTTGTTTTAAACAACTAGCTTATTATGTTTCTGACTTGATTAGAAAAATAAAATGCGATAAAAAGAAAACATGTCACGCGTTTAAAATTGATAAGTTATATGCATGCAACGTTGAAAAAATAACCTTCATCTATTTTTTGTGAGGGTTAAATATGACAAAAGTATTGGACTGCATTACTTTAAAGATGTATTCATGTATGTTACTGATATTTATTTAAAAAAGTACGAGAAGTGAGCAGTAACTAGAGAGAAGAAGAAAAAAAAAAAATAATAATAATAACAAACGATCTCGTCGTAACGGAACACGAAAGAGACGTTTGCTCTGAGTTTTTTTCCCTTCAAAAGTTTAAGTTAAAAACTGCTTTTCTTGTAATTCGTGTATAAAATCTACATAAATAATACATAAATTGAAACAATTATTTAGCAGAAGCACGAGATTTAATTAGAACATTTTGTAATTAAATAATTCTATCTGTGCAGCTGCGTATATCGACCATCGAACATCGACATGACAATAAAAAAATAAAAATTATTTTACGTAAAAAAAGTAAAGTATAGTTGTTACAGGAAAATGACGATAGGAGAATTTAAATTTAATAATTTTTACCAGTAATACACTTTTGGATAAAGCATGTGAATACACACGATGAAAGTTTCTCCAGACGACAAAACCTTATCAATATTTTTAATCTTAAAATTCTCCCATTGGATTTTATTCAAATCGCGTAACATTAATGCTTAAATAAATATTAGAATTTTTTATCATTACAATAGAGAAGACACAATTTTGAAACAATGAAACAAAAAAATGCGTTTTGTATGTATTTTTTTCCCCCCGCGAAAATGCACGTTAAAAAACACATACATGGCAAATATAATGTCGTAAATAAGTAATTGATTCGTGAATCAACAAACAGAAGAAACGAAATAAAAAAAAAAAAACATCTGTACAGGAATCAGAAGGGTCATTTAACCAAGGTTTTGCATTTAAACATCGCCACGTACCTTCTCTCGCCAGGTCCGCTGAGACGCGAGCTCCTCCTCCGCTTCCTGAGTCCTCGCCGCAGAGGCACCCTGGGTCGCTTGTCCTCTTCGTCCTCACTCTCGACCTTGATTTCACCTTCCTCCTTCTTCCTGCGACCACGCCCCCTCAGCTTACTCGCCAACTTGGCTAGCAGTTCCTTGCGATCCTTTGGCGGTCTGCCTGAATGATTCGAACTATCCGAACACTCGACATCTCGTATGAGGTGCTTACGTTGCTTAGCAGGTGAAGATGCAGAGCTGTCAGAATTGTCCATTTCTCTCAGGAGCTTTTTAGCGGCAACTCCGCGCAGTCCAGGGTCGCTCATGGGAGAGTTGGTGGCCCCGCGGCGGGTCTTGGTGGGGGTCGGAGGGTCAGAGCTAGGTCGCGAGTGTACGCTGATGAGATTCGATGGCATCCGCACGGACTGTTTGAAGCGAACTAGCTCGCTCTCCCAACCAGGATAGAATCCACAGTCCGGACTCTCTTTCCTGGATTGTCTTTCATTACGTGTGACTGGACTCTTGGAACGTTTGGTGGGTTCAGGACTCTTGGATCGCTTAGTAGGTTCAGGACTTTTAGATTTCTTCACAGTCTGCCTAACTGGACTCTTGGATTTTTGACGAACTGGACTCTTCGATTTAGATCTCTTATTTGGGGTTGGACTTTTAGACTTATTTCTCGTCTTACTAACAGGACTTTTAGACTTATTTCTCTTACTAACAGGTGACTTTGATTTATTTCTTGTCTTATTTACAGGACTCTTGGACTTCCTTCTACTTCTCCTCAACTCCGGACTTGGGCTCTTCCTTCTAGTTTTTCTGACGTCAGGACTCTGTCTCGTTTTCCTCATCGGTCGCGGGCTTTCTTCTCTTGAGGACTCTTCTGGACTCTTGGCCTTTCTCCTCGGACGGCCTGGCCGTTTGGCTGGTGGGGCTTGGTTTGATCTGAGCCTTGTCGTAATGTTGTAGGCCCGTCCGCCTCCTCTGCTTCGCGTGCTACGAGGTTGCAGACGTGTCACTACGGCACGTCCTACATCATCGCTCCAGTCAGAGTCCTCTGACGAACTTGATGAATCCGTGGTACTTGGTAGCTCCATCAGCCTCTGTGCCAGACTCAGACTCTCATCAGAGTCCGAACTCGTGTCCACCTTTGAGGGGACTGGAGGCGGGATGGTCTCTAAAAGTTTCTCGCACTCGGAGGTGGCTTTGATACAGGACTCGATCAGCTCGAGTTCTTCTTTCGACACCTCGGTCTTTGGCTCCTCAGCAGGCTCGGTCTTCGCCACCTTGCTGGGCTCCTCACGCTCCTGCGCCAGCCGCCGCTTGCGGGCCAACGCCAGGTTGTGCTGGCCGGCACGTGACGTCTTCGCCCCACGTGTCTCCAGACACGTCACGAAGCTCGAGCAAACGGACGCCCACATTGGGTCTTCTTCTACCGCGGGGGTGGCGGCGGGGGGTGCGGGGGCGGTGGGCGTTAGCTCCTGGGGACACACAAGGGGTCAGCACACAAGGGAAGACGTCTCACAGCGCAAGCTAATCTTACTTACTACGTCTGGGTTATGCTAAGTGGCAAGCTAAGGTAATTAAAATGGAAATATGGTTAATGATTTTCTTGCGAGGATATATTTGCATTATACACTGTATTAGGTATACAGTACTGCAGTTGCCTATCCGTGCAGCACTAATCGCTCTTTTTATGACCAATTATATTTTCTTCAGTACCGTATTAAAACTGAATAATAAAACATGATTTGTTTTGCTCTCAGACATATCTTATCGCTTCTTATTAACAGTAAATACGACTCAAATTTTATATTTCTAGCTAGACGATTTCTTTACGATCACGCCGTATTATCACTAAATATTACATTTTTCTGTCATTAATTTTAATCTACGTTCAATGAACTAAATATTTTATGAAATGTCAAGTTGTGCTTCTTTCAGCAATGAGGGATGAGAAAACTTTGTAAAATTAGACGCTAGCCGACTCGCATGTGACCTTGAATTTTTGACGCGTGCAAAAAAACTTAATTTTTAATACGAAATTAGATTACACATGACAAAATCAGCTGATAAGACTCTGCATCACCTTTTCGTATTTCCTATGCTTCCCCATGTTATTTTTGATGTCGCTTTTTTTCAGAAACTAATAATCGTACAACTTTGCTTGATACCTTAAAATAAACGCTAGTTCATTAGCTATATGCACCAATGCTTTTATTTTTTTTAAATTCTAATGATATTGAATTTTACAATTTTATTTTAATTTTGAATACTCAAAATTAAAACTGCAATTAAAATTCAATTTGATTAGAAATTTAAAAAAAATAAAAGCATTGATGCATATAGCTAATGAACTAGCGTGTATTTTAATTAATAATTAGTATAATTACTGTACACATGAATCCGTGCATCTGTGATATGATCACGTGATAGTTTTAAAAGTCGTGAGCTCAAGCTGTCTTGCTTATTGATGGAGGTCATGCAGAGAGTTTAGAGGCGATCATCGCAGTGTTTCACCGTTCCCTGACGGAACAAATATAGGCGAGCTCATATGCAACGACTTGTGGCCTAGTGCAAATGATGCCTGCCTAATATCCGAGAAACACCGGTTAAATACCTGACCATGTAACTGCAGACAATTAGCAGAAAAAAGAAAATGAGAGAAGGAATAAAAAAACAAAAAACAAAAATGAAATTTTTGCCCTTTATATAAAAAATAATTTTGAAAAAAGACTCTGTAATTTTTAAACAGGGCGTGAACTCTGCTGAGAAATTTAATTAAAAAGTTTTGTTTTGAAAAAAAAAATATTTGCGACATTGCAAGATCAAGTTTAATAATAAAAAATATAATTTAAAATTTCAATTTTTAATTTTAATAAAACTGCACTTGTAAATAATAATGCAAAAGAATTTACTATTTTGAGGGTACAAGGTATATAATGCATTATTAAAAAAAAATATATATTTTTGATTTTCTCAGTACAGTAATAAAAAAGAGAAGCAAATGTTCAAAATACTGAAATTTTGAGTTTTACATTACATAGCGATGGCTAGTACATTGAGGACTATAGTTTTACATATTTATCTCTTGGTAATAATGCCATTACACTAAATTACAACTACAATAGGACAATGAACTCCAAAAGTTTTCAGTCAACTTTTAGTAATTGAGTCAATAAACTACAACCTATTTTGCAAGTACGTATTATCTACAACATGCCCAGAGACCAATAAAATATGAACATTAAAAAAGCATTCCAACAATTAAACTGTCAAAATTTACTTTGCTTTTTATATTTTTTAACTGCTTAAGACTTTTTTTTTCCTTTACTAGATATCATTTGATTTATCTTAAATTTAACAATTTTTTTTTAAAGAATATGTTATATCTAACCTTCACTAAATTATTATCTGCATCAAAGTAGCTACCATTCTCTCACACTTTCCTAAAATTACTATGCTACAAAGGTAACACTCACCAATGGCGTATCGATGCTAGGTGCCTTTCTGCTTCTACGAAGATCTTTAACAGATGCAGGTGCTGCCATCTCTGTGTCAGAGTCGGGGAAGTCAAACACCGACGTCTCTGTAGAGCTTCTAGTATCCGAGATTTTACGAGACAGTGTCCTGGGAGGTCCTTCGGGGCAGGAACAAGGTCCCAGACAGGCACAGATCTTGCGAGAGGGTCTCTCTACCGCGGGGCAGGTACAAGGTCCCACACAGGGACACGTCTTTCGAACCCTTCCCTCAGGGCAGGCACATGGTCCGACGCAAGGGCAGCGTGGTGGCGATGAACATGAGGCCTGCAGGGTCTGTCGCGGGCCATCATCACACTACGTTACAACAACACGCAGTCAGCAGGCAGAACACCAGGCAGGCAAGCACAAAAACATCGCAACCAGCTTTATAGAGATCGGTACTTAAATGTTATCAAGTTTTTTTAAAATCTTGAAAATTTAAGCAGGATTTCATAGACTTTTTACTGTTTAATGCACAAATTGAAGGGAATTTATTTATTTACAAATGTGGAATATTAAACTTGAATTATGCACAACATTTTTTGATTATTATTATTATTATTTTTTTTTTTTTAATTGAAGACTTCAAAATATATATTTTCAAAATCAAGATAAAAAGAGCAACATCATAGATATGTCATGCAGGTTGTCCGTTGTTAAAGGAGAGGAACCACTTCAGCTTTTATATTTTTAATGTTTTATAAATAATGTCAAACTTACTTGTGCACCAAAAAAATAGTCACCACTCTCTGCCTTTCACCAGTTCAGCAGTTCACATTCAAAAAGCGCGCCAAAGAAAATTGGGGCTTATGACGTCAAGCGCCATGATTGGTCAAGCACATCCAATCGTTGATTGAATTTTTGAATTTCAACTGCTGAACTGGCGGAAGGCGGAGGGTGATGACTATTTTTTTGGTGCACAAGTAATTTTGACATTATTTATAAAACATTAAAAATATAAAAGCTGAAGCCTTTCCCCTCCTTTAACATTCTTTTTTATAATGCATACTTTGTTGAAGAATTTGCTCTTCATAAATTAAGTAGCCTGAGTTTACAATTTGTGTATTTTTCATCTAAGGTAAAGTAGCATTATTATTATTTTTTTTTTTATTATTTATATTTTTTTAAGAGGAAGACTGATTAGATTTATCTCATCTCATGAAAAGCTGGTGCAATGTCTACGATTTTCTTTTATTCTACTATAGAAACTGCAAAAAATCCATTTATAAGTGAGAAAAAAAAAGTAATGAAGAAAGTGCAAATCTTACTGGAATTACCCATACCCGAGTCAATTTAGAGCATTGAGAACCCAGTCTAAATAAAGTAGAGATAAAAAAATATATTGATGTGCTTCATAGAAAAACATAACCATTGTCTAAAAGTGAGAGAAAAAAAAAAAAAAGTTGAGGCCTGGCGATCAAATGAGTTTATTTGCCATTGAAACAGTAATTAGTGAATTAATTATGGCGATACAACGCTTTTGATTGCCAACACCTTCATTCTACCAACACCATCGCTAAAAGTTGGAAGACGTTCTAACTACAATCTGTAAAACATCTTTGACGTCATGAAGTAATGACTATTTTTTTTACTTTATATCAAAAATAGCAAAGTGCTTCTAAAGTAAGTTTTACAATTCATAAATAAATAAATAAATAAATAAATAAATAAATAAATAAATAAATAAATAAATAAATAAATAAATAAATAAATAAATAAAAAATACCAAGATTATAAAAGTGACTTCATTCCAGTTTCCATGCCCTTACTATGACCAAACAAATCTTAGATTAAGGTTTACAAACAGCTGCTTGTAAAACAAATTATCTTATCTGAGATTTGTTTTGACTGTACTGTTCTTCTATGGACACACTTTCTGCAGTGCCGTGCAAAGATATGATTTTAAGTCATACAATCAAACCGTTTTCAGTGGAAATTCATATTAGAAAGATCAATAACCAGTTTAATAGACTCCTGATGATGAGCTGATTCCATTTAACTGGCTACTGAACTTTCTAGGACAGTTCCATAATTAACAATGTTGTATGCCCCAAAATCATCCCCACTACACAGCATTGAGCTTGTGTGTTTTCTTACCTGTTTCAATTCGGCCTTAGTTCGTATCCTTGCAGCCAAGTAGGCGGCCAGTCCGTCTAATTCTGCGTCTTGTTGTTGTGGGGGACCGTCTGAGAAGGGAGGCAAGTGCTCAGCTTGCTGGGGAGGACACGAGAAGGGAGGTACGGCCTCTGCAGAATACTGAGGGGGTTGCATGGCCTCTGCAGAAAAAGACGGGGGATGCATAGCCTCTGCTTGCTGTCTGGCCTCTCGTAAAAACTGAGGAGAGGCAGAGTCCATAGCTCGAGGAACCTGTAGTCGGTATGAGCCCGAGTCCATGCCCTGTAATCAAACTTGGTGTCAGAATGTCTCCAACACCAGTCCTTTTTAATAGGGGCTTCAAATCAATTGATTTTTTGGTGTTCCCTTTGTCCTATATCCAAACCTATGTAAAAAGAACATGAATTCGTTTTTCTACTAAGAATTAGATTTTTTAGGAAAAATTTCTTCAGTCCAAACCGGAAAAGAAAACAGTGGATAATGCAAGATTTTGATTTTTTATGTCATTTATAACCAAGAAAAGTTAAAAAAGCACTTTGCTTAATTTTCAAGTGCAAGATGGACCTTAGCAACACAAATGAGCATTGCTAGACCTACTGACTTGACACCTCTATTGACAAATTACCAATTTCTGATGCATTAACTAACACTGTTCTCCTGTATCATAAATTTATAGTTAAAAAACATCCAAGAATATGCTTGATGTCTGGTTGGACTTTGGAGCTATCAATACATTCATTATTTTTCACATATGCAAGCGTTACATTCTATTACTGCAAAATTTGAAATTCTGTAGTGACTAAAATTGGACTCTGACCATTGGACTCACCGCCATCAGTTTGTGCTGCTGCTGGTTGCGAACTTCGAGACTGTTTCTCAGGATGCTCAACACTCGCTTGTCTGCGGCAGCATTGTTTGGTTTGGGGTGCCGCTGGTACTGTGACATGGCATGGGCAGCCAGGTGCGGCATCGCATGCTGCCGGTGGCTGTCAACACACATGGGTACTATGGTTACACGGTTTTCACATGTAGAGTTTGTTTTATTTACCCTCAGTATTTTAAGAATGAAAGAAAATTAAATCAATTCAAACCTTCACCCCATTTTTGTTAGAAGGATTTTAGAGCTACAGTTTTTAACCTATTTTAGTTTGAATTGTGAGTTTGCATCAGCATTTCTTCCCTCGTCCCGAATAATGGGCTATCTTGCCAACCAAAATTCACATGTAATAATGAACTATCTTATATCAGGTGAGTGAAATTAAAGGTAAAGCAGATGGCTCATTATTCTGGACGGGGACGATTTGTCTTGGTGATCTGAGGGAATCATGGAAACCTCAGATAAAATGGTCAGTGCAGGAATTCCTCACAAAAATTCCACTAATTTACTAAGAAATGTGTTTCTTTTGTGTCATGTAAAAAGATCAAGGTCAATAAAACACGAAGGTAGGTTGAGACCAGTGGAGGTACATACCTGTGGTATTGCATGTGTCCCGTAGGCATTTGCTGGTACTGGGGAAGTTGTGAGACCGTCTCAGCTGGAGCTGTCACATGAGGACCAAATTTGTGTTCCAGGCTGAGTAGTGAGGAGTCTCTGGGCTTCTCAGTCTCTCCATGGGAGCTGTAAGTAGTCATTCATTAGCTGAGACACAGTATAGACAGAAAACTTGACCTAGCAATGGAACTGTTTTGTTTAGAGCAATAAATAAGTTGAGAATTCAGTAAGATATAAAACAGGGTATTATTTATTTTTATGATCCAAGAAATTAAAGTTTGTAGCAAGGGAGAAAAAATTTGCTAGTAAATTTCAGCAGTCATTATTTCCTCACTTTACTCATTTTATGAAAAAAATTATATTTTGATGACCAAGTACTTCAAAACTCTTAGGTACTTACCCTTGTCTAAAAGAGGGTCTGAAGGAAGGAAGCAACACATTGTCACTCGATCTCAGGAGACTCGGTAGGGACAGGTCCACTTGAGTCCTGGAGGGTGTGGTGTGGGTCGTGTCTGGCAGAGTACGAGGCACCTCAATGGGAGTATCGTCGTCGAGGGTTGAGTCTGCGCTACGTCTGATGGTGCGCACCGACAGGTCAAGGGGAGAGTCACGGCGAGGACCAGAGCGGTGACGTACTGCGGGAGGAGCCTTGGGGGGCTGTGGACAAGAGTGTTACTGTGAGTGCTGGAGACTTTCATTGTTGGGGGTATTAGACGTAATGGTCCCTAACTTTGGCAATATTAAACAAAAATAAAGGCTGAAATAAATTTGTAGGAAATTTGATGTTCAGTTAGTAGCTATCAATTAAATTATTATTAAAATACAATTTGAAAAATAAATACAGTATAATGTTAAGTTTGAAATACTTTTATCTTAGAAATATGGATGCATAGTAACAATAACAACAACAATAATAAAGCATACGAAGAAAAGAAATATGTAAATTGATTTTAAGAAATGTTTCTAAGAGAACAGCTGATTTAGTTTACATATTTCAGTAATTAATTTAGTACCTGTAACATATGCGATGCCTGCTGCATGGCTGCCATATGCTGCTTACTAACATCACCAGATTTGCTGGCTTCCCCTTTGGTAGGTTGTCGAAGCTGCTGTTGTGACTGCATTGCTGCGGCAAACCAAGGGTTCGGGGTGGCCATCGTTGGATAACCTTGGAAGTTAGGCTGGTATGTTCCAGCCGAGGAGGCTTGCTGGAGTTGTCGTGCTTTACCCGCTTGCACCAAACTGGGAGAGGGGAACTTGGCACTACCCTGATACTTGGAGGAACTGGAAGGTACAGCTTGGTAATTACCAGCCGTACTATTGGTAGCCGAAGCTTGGAACTGGTGAACTTTACTGGTAGAACTTGATGGTAGAGACTGTTGATAATTTCCAGCAGTATTATTCGATGAGGGAGCAGCTTGTAATTGGTGCACTTTACTAGAACTGGATGGAATTGACTGGTAATTACTACCAGAACTATTTAAAGGTTGAAAATGGTGAACTCCTTTGCTACTAGAACTAGATGGTATAGACTGTGATTGTTGGTAACTAGCAGCTGCACTATTTGATGTTTGGAATTGGTGCATCTTAGAACTAGAAGAAGGTTGATAGTGAGAAGAAGAAGTTTTTCCACTGGTACTATTAATTGAATTTGAAGGAGCCACTTGTGGGTACTGGTTTGTACTAGTGGGAATTGCTTGGAAAGGATGTATCTTGTTATTGGAAGATACAACTTGTTGAAAAGGATGTATTTTACTGGTGGATGTACTATTTGTGGAGGGGTGGTAAAGTTGGGTACTATTACTTGGAGCTTGGAAGTTATGAACTTTTACAGTAGTACCGGTCGGTTGCGGTTGATACTGTTGAACTTTTCCCACTGTACCGACAGCTTGTTGTTGTTGATACTGCTGAACTTTAGCAGCAGTACCAGCTGACAGTTGTTGCTGTTGTTGTTGATATTGCTGCATTTTCAACTGTTGTTTAGCTTGGGAATTGGCTATGTGCTGTCGCAGCTGATGTTGACTGTACAGATGTTGTTGATGTTGTATTTGCTGTTGTGTCTGCTGCTGTTGTTGTTGTTGCTGGTTTAATTGGGGGGCAGAGGGTTTTGGGGGTCTCGCTGCTGCTGCTGTAGTGGGGTATTGTTGAGTGGGGTTTGCATATTGTTGGGGGGTTTGTGGGCTAGCACTTGGATACTGAGACTGAGGGGGAACGCTATATGAGACAGCCGTCGGAGTAGAGTGCCTATTATTTGGTACCGAATTAAAACTATGAGCAGCATCATTTTTACTACTAGCACTGTATTGTTGAGCAAACGCTCGGTCCATTGTTGCTATAGTTGGGTACTGTTGATGTGTAGATGAGGCAGCTAACGACCTAGAACTACTACTAGTTCTATCATATGGTTGTCTATCTAAATTTAATAACGTACTATTATGTTCTTGATGATTTGACGTCTGTTTTGCTTCATATACCCCTGCATTATTATACATGTATGTTGCCTGTTTGCCTTGATACTGTACGTTGTTTACGGTAGGCTTACTATTGGCCGCTGGCGCCGCATGATTATAATTGTTGAAAGTGTAACTAGGCTTGGGGCTTTCATAAACGGGGTTGGCAGTCGTGCTATTAGGGGGAGCGGTGTTGTTGAAGGGGTACGGTTTACCCGTCCAGCCCGCGGGAGGTTGCGGCTGTACACCACCAGGTTGAGGAGGAAAGTAGGCCTGTGGCTGCTGAGGCGCGGGAGGAGGCGGCGCGGAGGCAGCGGCCGCCGGACTGGGCGCGCTGCCGACCGCATTGTTGTTGGTACTACCCGGGGAGGCGGACGGCAGCCCCTGGAAGTACTGGCGCGTACCCTCCAGAATGTTGGTGTAGCTCATGGCCTGAAACAAATAAATAAAACAGTCAAACCTCTGTGCGTAAATAAAAATCATACGCAACATAAGAGAAATTTCTTACAATTAAATATACTGGAACGAATTATTAAAATTAAATTAAATTAGAGAAATTATATAAAAAAAAAATGTGTTTTCAGGTTATTCAATAATAAATACTGCTTGAAGTGGAAAAATAGTTGGAAAAATGTTTGCAAATTTCAAGGTATGAAATAATAAATGCGCGGGGATTAAACACACGCAGACCTGACCTGAGTCTAGAGCTCGCGATATAGGCCGGCTAACAGGACCGCGTGCTGATGCCTACAAGGTCGGCTACATGATCACTGTTCTGTGGCGCTACCGTGGTCACTGCGAGAGAATCGCGCACACACTAACCGACTTGCTTAATAATGGTAATAAATATGTAATATATGTACGTAATCTTATAAAAATGTAACAGGCAATCGTTGTGTTTGTTTACGTAAATAATTTCTAATATACATAATTGCTTTAAAATCTCTATAAAAATTAAAAAAAAATGTATATAATAATATTATCGCATTTAAATGTCTTAAATAATAACAATTAATATTGTGATTAAAATAGAGCAGGAAAGAATTATAACTTTTAAAAATATAAGCTCACCGATTTACTAACTGTCTTTTGTTACGTCTCCAATGTCTCCAGTCTCCACTTTCGATTGATATAATATTATTAATTTTAAACATTATAACTTACGTAATATACAGATTATTACGTTGAAGAACCACCGTATATAACTCACAACTCACAATATAACGAAAGTTAATACATAAAAGACACGCGCGTGTATTCTTTATGTTTCTAATACGATTTATTGGCTTTTTACTGCTTTAATTTTCCAATAAGCTACATAGAAGTTATATATTTATATTTAAAACTTGAACATATATAGCTATTGGAACAATTGGAATTGCAAATTGCAGTCTAAGTGTATAAGTTTTATATTAGGCAAGCTGTCGTCAAAAAATGTTCGATACGAAAAACCTCTTGTTATCTATTTTCGAAAACACTTGACGAGGAATCTTAGATTTGTTGTAGTATAGTCGACGTAACGCGAGCGGCTGCACTTCGCACAGAGATAACGTCACCATCGTGGCCTTGGCCAACATCGCGTAAGAATTACCGTACTGCGATATATGTGGGAGGAGTCGTAACAGTACGCGTCATTGGAGAATGTGAGGAGTCTATATCATTATTTTCTAGCTATTATCCTATATTTATTATATGAGTGGGAGGTGTGGCGCAGTGCGTTTGACCGGGTCTCGTCAGATCACCGAAGTCAAGCAACGCCGAGCGTGGTTAGTACTTGGATGGGTGACCTTTTTCAACAAAAACCATCACGTTTCCCACCCTGGGATAAATCGTTGCGCTTTTCCACCATGTGTGGTTCCCCTGGCTTTGGACCATTGCACTTCCGGTTCATTGACAAAAGCTGTAGCGTCCATCCTGGCTGAAGTTTCCATGTTTCCCTCAGTCGCAGGAAAATGTCGGGATGGATTGCAAGGCCGTGGCCGCCCCCATTCTGGAAGAGCCCGCGAAACGCTAAGTTAGGGTTTCGGAAGGTTCGGGGTTTCAAACTTAGTAATTAGAAGTACCCAATTGTGGTTTGACTAAAAAAAAAAAAATGTATATATGCAGGACAGTTTGAATTTTACCCCCACTTCATTTCATCCCTCGTTCTCATTCCTAATATATGTATACCATGATTGTTACAATGTCTGCTATATCAGGCGAGTGCAATAATGAACATTATTATGCTCATAATTGGCTCACCTGATATATATATTATGAGCTATCTGCACATGGCCGTCAGGGTTAGTTCATTATTCCGGACGAGGGGCGATTTGCTGGCGCTCGGTAAACAGGTGAATGCAGATTTGTAATTTTGGGGGAGGTAAGGAAAACACCAACATTCTATAGAGCCATTTTAAATGTTCGTTTTAGCAAATAATAATAAATATATACAGTACATATATATTGTTAATATTTTTAAGTCTCTTATGTATTTGTATCCATAAATGATCAGATTAAGCCGATTAAGGGTAAATAAAGTTCATGCTGCAATTAATGTATATTTTTATATGTATACTGTACTGCCATGCATATAACAAAAGTTATGTTTTGGAGCTAGTGAGACAAAAATATAATATGTACGTACAACAAAGATCACTTAAAATAAAACAAAAAACTTTTTTTTTTTAAGTTGATATAGACTGTGTACTGTGACAATGAAGTAGAAGGCGGGAGTATAACGTTACAAGTTCGTGCATGCTTTTTTGAGGTTACGTTGATTTCATGTAAGTGCTTCAAAACTTCCAACACACTTGAGACTAAAAATAAAGTTCTATATACCATCAAATTCAAAATAATATGCCTTCCTTATGTACCATTTTAAAGTAGAGTACTGTGGTAATTTCGCACGTTTTGACTCTGATGGTAGTATAACTGCTTAAATCATCGGTCCAGCAGACTAGATCGAGATGTCTCCGTTTGTGGCGTCTTGGTTGTCATGACGACGGCCGGGCTGTTGATGTGTGACGTCATTCAAGACGCACGTGCAACATGCAAATCGACCCGCGAGATTATCTTCCAATTCTAGGATAACATAACCGGCAATGTTAAAAAAATTCCCACACATGAAAATTATTAAACATATCTTATCGTAAAGTGTTCTCCTCTACATACCCTATCAGTAGCTAAAATATCATGCAGGTATCGATCTAGTTTTTGATGAATTTTTAAAGTATATAACTTTAACATGTGGAGAAATGAAACTCCCATGTTAAATTAGTCAACTTTAAATATTAATAACTAAAAAATTAGATCGAATTTGTGCACATGATATTTTAGCTACTGATTAAGGTATGTAACTTTCATGTGTGGTGCATTTTGGGCATATTACCTTACCTTACGTTCGTCAAATTATTTTATATCGAAATGAAAAACATTATACGAAGACATGGCATTATTTAAAACAACAACAAAAAATATTGGTCTAAAAGAGTTAATATATTTATTAAAAATAAATAAATAAAAATAAATATTTTTATGTAAAAATAAATAAAGCTTGAAATTCATAATACGATTGAAATACTGGTATACTGCTGATTTAATACCAAATATGACTTCATAAAAAATAAGTGGATGTCATGCATTTTTAATTTAAAAAGTACAGTCATTAGAAAAAAAGAAAAGGAAACAAATTTTTTATGTCCCTTCACGCATAAAAAAAAAAATCCATGTTGTTTTAATTTTCAATTTCCTGATTATAAGTAAACAATATTTCTTTGACAGTAATAAATATTTATTTTATTATTATATGGAAGAACTGACATTTATTTATAATATAAAATTAAATTATTGACCTTTTAATATACCGATCACGTCACTTCCACGAATATGAATAGCAATGCGGAAATAGAAGGCCGCGTTTTTTTTTTTTTTTTTTTTATTTATATAGCATCACACGAGCGTGTTATCATCGATGTCCTAGTTCAAAGTTTTTACTGCGTTGTTTTTGATCAACCTTATCAGATAATATTATTATCTCGTGATATCGATGAACTAAATCGACTGTCCTCATTAACTGTCGTTGTGCATTTTCACGGGACATCTACAGCATCCTGCATACTTCCACCTGCACGTTGCGCGGGTCAGGCACCAAAAATATTACGAAACAAAACACTCGCGAGTTTATTTGTTTTGGCTGCGTTCACTAACTCCGCGTCAATTGGATTGTGTCACTTTTTTAAATTTGATCGATTGATTTATTGATGTGTCAAGAACAGGAGTTGCTGATGGAAATCAGTGATGTTTAATGCAGAGAACGGAGCAAAATATTGAAGTGGTATATTGTATAGAATAAAAAGTAAAAACTAAGAAAATCACCAAGTTTACTTACTTTCTCCGAAAAATATTTTTCAAAATGGACTTGAGCCTTTTTATTTTTCATTTTATTATTTCCCGCCAGTATGTCAATATTTTATTCGATATATAATTTTTAGCAGTATCTATAGTATGCTAATTCTGTTTACTACGATCTAAAATCAAAAGTCGAAAAATACTATAATGTATAAATGTAGTACGTGCATGTATAGTATTCATGAAGAGAACTATATTAACTTTGAGTAAACCAAAAACAAAAGTCATTATTTATTCCATATAGATTTCATTTCAAAATCGTCAAGTTGTTTATTATTATAGTCTCGTGAAAAATATTTTATGAATAATCAGCACAATTTGCAAACTGATAACAATTTTATATCAGCACATATTTTTGTACGTGCATGCATGGTTCTATAAATTAAAGTAGAATTCAATAAACGTGGGCCCAAATTTATTAATAATAAAACTGAAGTTCATGACATAAAATACTTACTACTGTTAGAAACAATTTAAAATAAATCGATGAATATTTATATATATATATATATATATATATATATATATATATATATATATATATATATATATATATATATATATATATATATATATATATATATATATATATATATATATATATATATATATATATATATATATATATATATATAATATATATATATATATATATATAAATATTCATCGATTTATTTTAAATTGTTTCTAACAGTAGTAAGTATTTTATGTCATGAACTTCAGTTTTATTATTAATAAATTTGGGCCCACGTTTATTGAATTCTACTTTTTTATATATATATATATATATATATATATATATATATATATATATATATTATATTTTTTTATGTTATTAATTATAATATCTAAACACGATTCGTGTTGTTCACTCTGCAAGCCTTCAATATTATTTTCTATATAACCACAACTTTTATATTTATTTTTGCGCAAGCATGCAATTATTACATCGCAATGTTCAATGTAACATGTTATAGTGCACTGACTTGGCACTCTATCGTATGGAGCATGATCAGCGAATTGCGAGAGACACGCGCGTGCATGAAGTCTCGTTGCTGCTGCTGCTGCTGCTGCTACGTGCACTCGTCCCCATAACAAGCAGGCACGCTTCATCAGACGCCAAGTGCCGCGCGTTCGCCAGTCATGAAGTATTAAAATTAGGTGCATCGCACACAGCCTCGTATTTATGCGATCGTACGCCATACACGATCGTACTTTTCTTATTTAAGAATCGATTCTTAATTTTTTATCATAAGAAGGCTTGCGATATACGAAGCTGTGTGCGCGGCTACACCTGACCTTAAAGGTTCTTATCCTTTAAATCATACGCTGCATGTGATCTAGTGTGAGACAGCCCTTATATAATTATAATTATAACTATATAATATTATATATATATTAATTTTGGGTATATTGATTGTTATATATTTTATGGGTTATATATATAAAAGGTTGAAGAACTAGAATTACGTGATATTTATTAAATTGATGCTCAACTTTCTGTACTCAATCAGGTCCTCAGCATCTATAGCGGGAGATGTTATAATTTCAATGGTATACGAACTACAATGAAGCGACCATTGTGATAATAATGGTCCCGCGGTTACGATGGTAAACCTGATGCAGCAGACGAGGGGGTTATCATGCGAATATAGACCGGCGACTAACACGAGACTTGCGCTCGGCACTCTATCGATCGATAAAACAGTCGACAACTTTTCCTTTGTTGCTGCTGATATATTGTTATGTACACCTAGGGATAACGTAAACTTTGTACCCCTTACTCTGTTATATAACTTATAACTTTTTTAGCATTAGACCAAATAATATCTCCCAAAATCTGCACTTTTTTTGTCTCTTAAATTTGCAGGGGATCATGCAGGGTTTACGTTTAAATAAACTTCACGGCTGGTCCTTGACAAAATTTCAGCGATATTTTCTTATCATAAAAGTTTCCGTTCTGAAATCTGCTGATAAGTTATAGTGACGTCATCAATCACGGTACACCACAAAGTCAATCGGAAATAACATGACAACGAGAAATTGCATAATTTTGTAGTCAAATTTATATTATATTCCCTTCGGAAGTGTGTAAGGTTTCTGTTCTTTCTATTTGTAATTCAGCTAGCGTTATAAAATTTCACACAATAGATCAGTATAATATACCTCAAACCAATCTGCAAGATTTAAAACTGAAAATCTGCAAACTTCACACTTCTGGCTATAATATTCTTCCGGAAAGAATGTTAACTTAATTTGACTGTATATGCAATGCATAGACGAGTGCATGAAGTTATAGTGCAAGACGCATCATCAGCGAAAGTGCACGAACACTAAGCCGGCTGGCATGCTATATAGCCAGCTTATCATGAACACGATATTTGAACCGCGGGTCAGAGTTGAAGCTGCTATATCATGCACGATAAGAACTCGAGTCGTATTTAACTGTCTATAAATTAAATATAGTATCACATTCTGAATGTTAACCCTCGACTAAAAAAAGGTCTATATACGAGGTAAATTATATTATATTTTTAAAACTCATCGTATATTATATACAATGTTTGGCAACATTGTGTTGCTGCATGCTTGGTTACACATAAAGATGATAATGAGTGATAACATGCTTAATAAAAAAATAAAAGTTGCCACCTCATGTCTCCATTAACGGAAATGAAATAACTTTTCCTTTCGTCCCCAAGGTGTATTGACTGAAATATGTCAAGATTAATCACCGACTGTGATGTCGTTTGTAACATCTTTTGTCATTGATAGACACATTGTGATGTGTTCACCGAACTTGAGGCGAGCACTCTTGGAGCAAACGACAGAAATGACGAAAAATAACGAAGAATTGACACCACGTATCAAAATAGTATAAAATTAAATTTGATCATTTATATCACCATTCTCTTAATTAAGACGGAGGCACACGTGATCAAAATGTGAAAAATTGCCTAAAAATGCAAATCAACTATGTCAGAGATATCGACATTTTCTAAATAAGAATTAACATTTAATTTATAAATAATTTATATAGTTAAATTGCGGAGTATTTTTCCTCTCAAAATAGTATAAAATTAAATAAATCATTAATAAAAAATATCATATTTCTCTCAATTATAGGATGGGGGCATACATGTTTAATTCCCCCAAAATCCAAATCAATCAATCAATTAGACAGCATGTGATCGTTTTCTAAATAAAGAATTAACATTAAATTTAGTAATGTTTGCGGAGTATTTTTCCTCGTCACGATCTCAAATATCCTCCAAATTACACGCCCCCCACGTGTTTAGCAAAACTTTATGCACTGCGGAGGTCTCAATTAACGACAAGACGAGTTAGCTGGCCGGAAACGCTCGAGTGCTTCAACCGGAAGTTCATTATTATCTTCACTTGCAAGTTACATTGCACACCTGAGTATCATTGCTGCAATTGTTATAATTTTGACGTACACTCTGTGTCTTGAAATTTGTCTAGTTTTTCATGGGGTAATTTACCATGCATGTGGTATAATCATTATAATGAGTCATCATCAGCTGTTTCAATTACAAATCAATTTACACAATAAAGGTACAATAGAAAATTCACACAGCTGACAAGAAAGACAGCTGTTTTTATATATAGATGAAAAACTTTTAATAAACAATTTAATGTAGAAATTTCTCATATAATTTTCAAAACAAACTCAACAGCTAATAGTAAAGATAGAGCGAATGCGTAATTTAGGAGAATCCACGATTTGTTTAATAGATTAACACGTGCGCATGTAAGTGCACGGACATTACTCCTACATGCATGCTTGCTCTATTTTTAAGCATTGTTATTGTACGCACTCTATAAAAGGAGAGGCGAAAATTATTTTCTTCGAATGCATCATAGCTATCTTCCTCTCCTCAAAATTGCAAATAGAGGGTTCAAGTCATATCAGCTGATTTTACGGTGTTCCCACTGTCCTATCCAAAACCTATAAATTATAAATATGTAAATAAATAAATAAATGAATAAATAAATAAACAAATAAATAAATAAAATAAAATTGCTTCGTTTTAAATTAAATATTTTTTTTAGAGGCTCTTACTTGCTTCATTCAGTAATCAGTGGGGAGGGGGGGGGAGGTATAGGAGATGTTTTCAAATCAATAAAGCTTTAATTAATAGCAAAAAGCTTAAAAAAACTTTGAAAAAAAAAAAAAAAAAACATGCATGGTGGTTTATTGAGAAAATACCCCCCCCCCCCTCCCCCGAGGAACACATTAATATAGAAATCTATCAGCTTGGAACTGCAGCTCCACAGTAAATCAGAATCGAAGGGTATAGTATATAACATTCAATCTTTTTTATCCATCGAGTTCAACAAATTACTCTCTTTTTTTTACGTACTGTATTTACGCTGCGAACTTCGTGTGAGGTACTGCTGATATGACCTTACAACGATCGCTTGGTCACGTACTGCACGAAAAGACAAAGACAAGCAATCAACGAGCGATAATTACACCTCAGACACAATACTTTGGAGACGCAGACATATTAATTATTCTCTCAGCTGCCAATGAGTTTCACAGCTGATCGTAGCCGCCGCCGTAATCAATAAGTTAAAGCAGCCTTGCAAACGTCGCTGTGGTAAAAAAAAAAAAAAAAATAGCATACGCCCGCATATGTCTGGACATTGTGACCGAGCGTCTACTGGCTTTAACGTTATCAATAACGAAACGTGACGGATAACTAACATGTTAAGTTTTATTGCATGGTTTAAAATTAAATTAATTAAAACAATTACTGTTTATATTCTGAATTTTCTTTTAGTTCACGCGGGAACTATATAATAATATAACAGTAAAATAATAAAAAAATACATATTGAAATATCACGTACATCAACCTTTAATTTTTATTAAAAATATTATTTAAAAATTAATGTATTTTGTTTGTTTGTTTATTTATTATCGCTTTTTTAGATGTATTTTTCGTAAAAATAATAGATCTGTTTACGCGTTACGTAAGATTATTTAAAAAATATTTGTCAACTTCTTATTTTGCTCGAGCCACAGAAATGGTTTTACCAATGAAGCAGATTTGTTATTTTCACTCTCATGACAAAGACTACATTATTGTAACATTCAGTACGTATATATGACATTTTCCCGCGACGATCCCAAACCAGTGTGTAAGACACGATCTATGACGTCACGAATGGCGGTGATTACATGCAAATTTGCTTAGCGGAGGTCGCCACTTGACACCAATGACATCATCACGTCCATAACGTTCACTATACCTCGATCTGCCATTGTAAATTCAACATTATTAGTATATTTTGTTGACACGGTGGCAAAAACGATACAAAAAAGTTATGCTCAGCGATTATTATTCTCGTCGTAGCACCATCAGCAATTTATGTTGTTATTATGAAATAAAAATCTGAGACAACCACTACACGTGTCTCATGAAAATATTACTCAATAAATTTTATTGTTTTAAAACATAACTAACAGTTTGATGACCAAACTATATTTAAACATAGAGGCATTTCCTGTTGTAAACCGCAATGTTTTATTTTAAGAATAGATACAGCCATATCTTTGCCTTGGAGGTGGTTTTAGACTGGACCTAAACATCAACCGCATGTATATTGCAAACCGGCTGATGATGAGAATTCGTTGCGTTGTGATTCCTTATGGGAGGGTCAATATGGGATTCAGGTTTTTTTTATACATATATTTTTTTTTTTTTTTACAAAGATACGCCCTTAATTAAAAGCTTACAGCTTGTGGCGGGGTAATGGGTAAGGAAAGGATGGTGGTCACGGCCTATTACGCGTACGCAGCATTCGCTGAGGTGAGACTGAGGGAACCGTGGAAAACCTCAGTCAGGACGGACACCTCTACTTTTTATCAATGGACCATTTAGCAATGTCCAAAGCCTGGGGAACCACACACAAGTGCATCACTGCACTGGGTGGAAAGAGAGTAGAGATGAATTTACCCCACAGGAAGGAAGCATTGAGATTTTTACTTGAAACGGTCACTCATCCAAGTATCACACTAACCACGTTCAACGTTGCTTCAGTGATATAACGAGAACTGCGCCATGTAAAGTATCCTTAATTTAATTGAGTTGTGTCCCATCTAATTTATTTTTTAAAGATTCGATGAAAATTTAATGCTGATATTCTGATATTATTCTCTTTTTCTCTCATTTTCAGACTTGCGGTTAGAACGCTACATGCATGGTATATCAGGTAACCCAGGTAAAAAATTAACCTATGTTCCAGCTGTTTCTTGTAAAAAAAAAAAAAAAAAAAAAAAATCCAGAGCCATATCAATATTTAAACCATGGTTTTACTGATTTAGAATGCAGGTAGGAAATCAGCTGTATACACAAAACAGCTGAAACAAAAGGAGTTTTCACCTGGTAAAAAATATATAAAAAAGTAGTTCACTTCCATATACAGTATATATATATATATATATATATATATAATTGACTGGATATTACTCAATCAACATGCACATCACATAAAGTATGTATAGTATATAAATAGTGGTCCTGTATAATTAGGTTCTTGAGAGCCACGACCTACGCCACGGTGGCAAGGGAAAGCTAGCAAGGTTATAACAGATTCACACAACACGCAAACTATAAAATATTATACTGTAAGGATCGTCTTTTTTTTTTATATACGACTGCATGACGACATTGCAAAAGCATCGTCACTAATAGTTAACCTAACATGTTTTGCGAAATGTTAGGTATTGTTATTGTTATACCAACAATAAACATTCGATTGATGAAATTCTTCATTTTTAATAAAGGTTTCAAGTGTTCGCCGATGGGATTTTTTTTTTCCATAAATTAAGCCACCAGGTTTGAAAATTTAAATTTTTTCTCAGGAATTATTTTAAGCAATTAATTACAAACCTATTTAGGGATCTTCTGATAAGGAATCAAGAGCCTATTTTTCTCTAAAAAAAATTATTTTTATGCCAAGAAAGCATTTTCAAGTGTTTTTTATTATAAGTTTAGATAGGACGCCGCAGTATAGGAACACCACAAAATCAGCTGACTTAAATAAGCCTCTATTCGTACTATCGAAGCCTTTGAAAATTTCTCTTGTTATTTAAAGAAATGTGGTTTTACAGGTACAATTTCTTTGGAATAAAAGTAATTAATAAATTAACTTCGATGCAGTGATTCCAACTAACGGTTATTGAGTGGAGACAAAAAAGAAGAAGTAGAGAAAGTCTGCATGGTGGTCTTTTTATCGGCTGAGTGAGCTGATGTTGCCAGTGCAGTTTCACGGTAGTACAGTAGCAGGCGTATATACAAACAACGGGGAAAGTCGGAGAGAAAATCGAAAATCCAGAGTCCACCAGCTAAATATTTTCGTCAATCTGAAATAGCCACACTGAACTATTTATTAAACCACATTGCTCAGCTTAATCTATAATAATACTAAAATCAATTTAATGAAGTATCCGGGTAATTGGAGCAATATAATGTCAGCCACATCCAATGCATAATTGGATTATCTCGGTTCGTAGTTAATGAACACCCATCGGTGCATTTGATGGCACTTTTCTTTCAATTACCGACCATCTTTACTGAGGTTTCCGTGGTTCCCTCAGTTACAAGAATACGTTGGGTTGGATTGCGGTAAGGCCACGGTTGTCCCGATTTATCACAAAAATTTCCAAGTCATGTTGGGTCGAGTCCACGAATAATAATCGCGGAAATTTCAAATCTTAAGTTAAACAATAAACGCGCATTAATAGAGAAAATGCAATTTAATTACATAAATTTTATATAATATATTATATAATTATATTATATAATATGCTTGCGCTAAAACTACAATTCATTCATTTATCCATGTGAAAGAAATTAAAGAAATAAAAATGATAATAAATAATAAAGTAACACGTGTTTGCAATAAAATTAAAATAACAACTTTTTTTCCCGTGTGCCTCATAAAGTTATAAAACAACTTGAATCGTCAAATCTTTATTATTTCCATACAGGAGTGTTGATGGCCGGAAGCAGAGGGTCGATTTTGCTGCTGATATTAGGCATCATGCACGAGATGCCGAGAGGCATGCCTTTCTGCTGTATCATTAGAGTCTCAACCATCATATCTATAGCATTGAACCAAATATCTGCAAGTGTTCATGGATCATTCACCACAGGTTCCAATGGATAAATAGGAAAATATTATTATTATTTTTTGTTTCAACCACTGAACCCTGTTGTACTGGCCACAATTAAGTGACATCATGGACCCGATTTTTGTGGGTCCCTTCCAAACCGGGGGCGGCCATGGCTTAAGCAATCCATCCCAGCATTCGCCTGGTCGTGACTGAGGAAACCATGGAAACCTCAGTCAGGATGGTCGGCAATTGATAGAGGATGCCACCAATCACCTTTCGGATGCACGAGTGGGTGTTCTTTAGCAACCATGGCACCACTTGTGAAAAGTTTGGCGGTGCATGGCTGGGATCGAACTCACGACCATCCGATTACGAATCAGAGATGCATACCATTGCGTCAAGTGCCCGGTTTATTATTTTATGATATGCTGCATGGTTGTGTTTCGTGAAAATGCAAAACATTTTCCCATGCAACTGGAGAATTAAAAATACAAAATTAAATTCCCATGTTATTTCAATGACAAAGCCACGTAACATTTTTAGGAAAAATTCTGAACTTAATATTTTACGTCTATAAATTTCCCATGCACATTATACAAAATGGACATCTCAAAAATTGTCTACAAAATCACAATGCAACTATGTAAAGTTAAGGTACTATAACCCCATTCGAATAAAAATGTTTAATCCTCCTACATATTTTAACATAGCTGTATCAGACATTTTTATTCGAATGGTATAATACAATTTGCCTCCTTTTAGTAAATTATCATAGCTAGCAAGTACTACCATCAATACTCTATGCAAATATTGTCTGAGGGATGCATAATATCGTCCGGTCACTTTAGGAAGGGTCAAATTGTGTAGTCTCATCACGGCTAGGTCGACCATCTCAACTGTGACCTCGCAAGTGAAAGCGCATGCGAAATTTGTCCATACCGACCTTGGGAAGCGTATACGTGACACGAGCTTCCATTAAATTGGGCCAACAAGCTGCATGACTTTGAGCAGTCAACCAGTCGGTCGCAACATTGATATGAAACAGTAAACAAAATTTACAAGACTTAACATTTAAAAATATTGACGGAAAATTTTCATATTAGATAAGGGTAAGGTAACACGGATCAACTGACCCAATGTTAAAATAATCCCACACATGAAAATTATGAAAAAAAAATTAAAATTTTCTCCTCTACATTCCGTATCAGTAGGTAAAATATCAGGCATACAAATTCGAGCTAGTTTTTGAGTTATGAATTTTTAAAGTTGACTAATTTAACATGCAGGAATGGAACTTCCATGGTAAAGTACCAAAATTTAAAAATTCATAACTCAAAAACTATAAGCTCAAATTTGTACACCTGATATTTTACCTACTGATAGGGGATGTAGAGGAGAAAATTTTAATTTTTTTTTTTCATAATTTTCATGTGTGGGATTATTTTAACATTGAGCCAGCTGATCCGTGTTACCTTACCCATAAATTGAATAATTGTTCGTCAATTACGTCATCATCTCTCGTTGTCCATTGCAATACTTGATCGATGCAGTGGGGATGACATCCCATGACCATGCATGCAATAATTCATTTTTGATTGATTGCAGATTTATTCAGGACAACATAATATATTAATGACATGCTGCATGCAATTTCTATATATAGCATTGTGTGAATTTCACTATAATATTAGATAACAAAGTAGTCGAACGCCTTTATTTAACGATCATCTTGGTTTCCCTGACAGTAATAAAACTTTAATTGATGTTGTGCAGTAAATAAATCTTACCTTAATTAAAAAGCCAGCAGGCATGCAATGATTTGACACGGCCTATATATCTGAAGATCATAAACAATATTAATAAATGTCTTGGTATAAGGTTTATGGTACAGATTTATATATATATAAGACATTATGAATTTTTAAATTTACTTTTATGTATCTCGAACTTCAAAACTGCAACGTGTGCATTCTAAAAACAGCAGTTCACGATACTTATAGCTGAGTACATCATGCATACTTGCATATATATATATACACTTCGGTATTACTACCCCTGTTTTATGGGTGAACTAGAACGATTTTGAGACTGCAGTTAGGAATAGATGCATTTTTTTTTACCTAATGCACCAAAATTAAAAATCTGCATAACTTTGTCATGAAGAGAAGTCATGTAGAGATATAACGTTCGTGTGCTGTCCCAAGGTAAATAATACTTTTGACTTGATGAAATTATTGCTTTTATGCAGATTCAAATTTGATGAAGATGTTTGAAACACCCAGATTATAATTATATACACCACGCGGTTCATATATTCATGCAACTTGCATTGTTTTTTTGTCGTGTTTGTAACGTCTTCAGTCATTAGTAAATATAGGATCTAATTTTGAACGATGAACCTCATATACTAAACCGAACATGAGCCAAAATACGCCCGAGCTCATTATATTATTTAGTATACACGACGAAAACCAAGCGGTGTGTATAATATGAAATTTAATATTATAGCCATCCCAAGAAAGTTGCGACGCCTTTGCGACGTATATTGTGCACTTCAGAAAATATAGATACATTTGTTTGTTTCTTGTGAGGCTGTGTGGAGGGCTGTAGCCCCAGCTTGGGTGGGCGTGTCCAGGCCTCACTGGTCTCCTAGCAACCCAGCCTCTGTTAGGTAGCCATGGAGACAGACGGCAGAAGGATGGGAATAACTTCAGCAAGAGCTCACGCTGATCACAACAATAAGCCGACAAATTGCGTCTTCTTGTGATAATACGTGTCATTGAAGGTCGCGACAATAATAATGAGGCGCCAGCAGGTCTAAACGGCAATACATTTTAGCATTACCATGTCTGTATACACCTGTGACCGCTGTAATGTAATAATAATCAAACAATGTATCAGTAAAACAGAATGAGAGGGACTCGGTAAATTAAATTCCCAATGGCATAAAACACACGAGTAAAGTAACACGACCAATGTTAAAAATATTTCCACACATGAAAATTATGAAATATATCTCAAAATGTTTTCTTCTATATCCCGGCCCTATACATGTATACATAATATCAGTAATAGCGTAATAGCTAAAATATTTGACCGTATACAAATTCGATCTAGTTTCGAGTTATGAAGTTTTAAAGTTGACTAATTTAACGTGAAAGTTTCATTTCTTCAACTTTAAAAATTTAATCTCAGAAAATAGCTCGAATTTGTATATACCTTATATTTTAGCTACTGCATGATAGGGGATGTAGAGAGAACATTTTAAGATAATAATATGTTTCACATTCATTTTCATGTGTGGGATTTTTTTTAACATTGGGCGTGATACCTTATCCAGATAAAACTCACACTCCCTCCTCTTTCTCTTCTTGAATCTAACACATGCATGTCTTGCAGTAATCGTCTGTCTTATATCAAGTTTTATCGCTTCTAATTTCATCGCGCTGCTGTACGTGTTTGTTACAAGACTCTTTATTTGAGCAAGTACATTATCTATAATGCTCGTATGTGCGCATGACATCACGTGTTGACTTCTGGACCGATTCACTTTACCATCGTCAATACCTCACAAATTAAGACACCAGCAGATTGTACGCACGGTATACATAAGATCGACAATCGGGTATTATTCTGATCAGATCGATGAGGTACGGAAGGTTCAAATTACTATGTTATTATATTGGTAGATGAAGCCAGGAAGTTGATGTTCACGCGCAGTCGCGGTAAGTCAGTGTCAATAAAGTTCAAATTATTATACCGGAATAGAGCGATTTAGTCTTAGTGGCCCTACATCGCGTGTTCCCGTTACTAGCGGGGCCTGACGGCAATGACCTACCAATGTGACTCAAGCGGCGAACAAGCAGCGACGTTAGCAGCCGGCGGGATAGCTTTAGTTATTAGTTATTATAGTATAAGCAAGTACACTCGCATCATATTGTCACTGTTCGTCGTGGGTGGGCTTTAGTTCCAAAATGTATGGTCCACGATTTTGTACACGTACGCCAAGTCATAGAACGATACGAATAGGAGCCATTTTTGTTTTTAGCGGTAATTTGAGGAAAAAAAATAATAACATAAAACATCAGCAAGGAAATAGGAAATGATATTTATAATATATTGTCTTTCTGAGTGATAAGAAATAAATTTAAAACTGTCTATAAATTATTTATAAAAGTCACATTTAGAATAAAACAATTGTTTACAATACGTAATATATTTTACAATATATTACATTATATCATAATTATACTATATATATAAATTATAATAATAATATAATTATGTAAATTTTATGAAGGCTTTATTACTTTATATTTTCATTCAGAGATAAGAAAAACAGAATAAACAGAAAGTGTAGACAATTGTTTTAAAAATCGAGTCGTCTTGAGTAATAATATATAAGAGTGGGGGGGGGGATTAAAACTCTCAAAATTCCAATATTAATTTAAGGTAGAGATAACGTCGAACAGCTGTTCGACGTAATCCCCTTTGATTAACATGTAAACCTTAGCAAATTGAAAAAAAATCTGAAATTTTTTTGAGAGGCAGATATTAGTGCCTAAAAGCCATAGCAAAAGTTTCAAAAACATTTAACGAGCCGATTTTTTTAAATTAATTTTTTAGTTTGGCTCTCCATGGGAAAGCCCTATGCTGAAAATTAAAAAAATTAATTAAAAAAAATCGGCTGGTTAAATCGTTTTGAAATTTTTTCTATGGCTTTTAGGCACTAATATCTGCCTCTCAAAAAAATTTCAGAATTTTTGTCAATTTGCTAAGGTTTGCTTGTTAATCAAAGGGCATTACGTCGATCAGCTGTTCGGCGTTATCTCTACCTTAATACCATGGCATATAATAAATTTAATAACAAAATATGAGTGAAAAAAAAATCAGTTCATAATATATACCATGCAGTATATTATATTGCTATTATTATACTGCACATAAAACAAACCCAAAGTTATGTTTAAAACTTAGTTGTTATTAGATTTTTTGTTATATGCTTTACCAAACATAATACTAAATATAATATATTTTTTATGCATCATTATTAGATTTTTTGTTATATGCTTTACCAAACATAATACTAAATATAATGGGCGCGATTCACGAAGCAATTAGCCAGGTTTCTAACCACGTTTAGCTTAACCACGTTTAACTCCAGTGGTTTAACACGTAAAACAGGTATAGTTAAACGTGGTTAAGTTAAACGTGGTTAGAAACCTGGCTAACTGCTTCGTGAATCGCACCCAATTAATATATTTTTTATGAATCAAGTTCAACACACCGGAAATTTAATTTAAGTGCTTCCTCAACATACTGGCAAAAATTATTAATACTATATCACTGATTATATCATTGTTTTCAGAACAACAGCTTATATGGGAACTCGGAATCAAGTTAACATTGCAATGTTCTTTCTTCTTAATAATAAGTAAGAACAACTTTTATATACATAGGACGGAAACAAATCTTGCTTAACAAGTTCTCGGATCATGTGGGTATTATAACGGAACAAGAGTGAGATTCTCTCATCGAGAAGGGACTTCTTATTACGACTCATTCGGTGATAAAATTACTAGCTGGGATGATAATCGATATTAAAGTTGACACTCCGCGGCGCCGTCACTCAAAAACATCGCGTATAAACTTCGTTCTACCATGTCAACTTTTTATATAAGTAGATTTAAATCGATTTTTTTTATAGCAAATTTTTAAGCTAAAAAAAATTGCGCACTTGCTTTGAAATCCTATGACGGCCATCTTTGTTGATATATGACATCAGGACTATAATTTACGTGATTTCACGTGGCAGGTGTGCGATAAATACAAGACTAATCCTCTATATTTTTTATTCCACTACTAATTCTACATTCTTAGGGGTATGGTCACCCCCTTCCGGCTTTCGGAGGCTATATTCTGATACCTGATTGGCTGCTTATATAGAAAAAAAAACTTTTTGTTGAAACGCCCTCCTATTGGCTAAAAAGTTTTCTTTTTTGGCTTGTTTACATGTTTACCAATTTCAACATTCAAATTTTTGTTTAACTAAAGGGAGTGGATATATTACCTTGACCTTGATATATTGTTCAATAAAGGATTAGCCCGGGTTAAATGTTATTAGTTAAATCTAGTAACTGCATGTCGTTCATAAAAATCCAAATTTGTGTGTGATTTATATATATTTGTATTCTTTATGATTGGATTACCTAACCTGTAGTTTGTTTTTTTGAATAAACATAATAATTAAAAATATATACATCTCACGGCAATCGAAACGTTTTATCAACGCTTTGTTTGATATTCAATAAATCATAATTTATTCGATGCAGCTTTTTATACGAATTCTTTTGTATATGCATGAAGTGCCGTCAATTAGAGTAAACCCCCGTCGTATTAATTCTGCATGCAGTATAATTAATGTATAATCGACAAAACTAAACACCGAAGGGTACATAATAATATATTATACATTATAACATTTGGGTTGTTTCGAATCGTGTATATTTTGTAGTTCAATAATTTAAAATTAAAATCAGGTCTTGCTCATTGTATTATATATTATACGCGGTCAGAAATGTTAAAATTTTCCTTTTATTATTAATTCCTTGAAAGTCAAAACATAACATAGAGAAATAATTTGAACCTTCTGGCTCTAATAAAAACTATAATCATTATTATTACCAGAATACTTCGCTTATATAATATAGTATTGCAAGAAATTGCTAACAAATTAAATTAATTTTAATTATTATTTTAACGTTAAATATCTGAATAATGTTTGTTTTTAAACATATTGTAAAATCAGAAGACCTCAATACAATTTTCCAGCCTGTTTTAAGCCTGCATGTGTGTAACGATATATGTACAATTTTTCATGCAAATTTTCCTTACAAGAAATCTTATAGTAACCTATTAGGATTTGCTAGATGCAATTATCGCTTTTGTTATACGTGATGATAAAACGCATCTTAAGCCGATATTACACGATACAATTCTTCTAAATATTATCACATAAATTCTTTCATCCATTTGTTTGTATAGAGATGAAATTTTCTTGCAAGTCAAAATTGTATCGTGTAATACATCCAACCAGGAGGTCTCTTGAAAAGCTCTCGTCAGCTTTTTTTTTTTTTATCTGTCGCGACTTTTATCAGTACAGATTGCGTAAAGCAGTGTCGTATATTCTGCCGGTGGCTGTCGCGGTCAAACGGGATGGTTTTCGGGGTTACCCCCCCCCCTTTTCCCTTATAAGTCAAATATAAAATATGGTTCAGCCTTATGGCTAAAACCCACCAATGTGCCATCATGTAAATTTTTTTTAAGAATGTATATTTTAGAACAAAAAACAAAAACAAAAGGAGAAATTTTATTATATAATATTTCCGTTTATTAGTTTATAATGTTTATATTTTATATTCACTAGCTTTACATAAAAAGTTTTAATTTCCATATCCTCTTTGAAGCATCGTTTTCTTTTTTTACGAAACTCGCTACAAAGTTATAAAACGTACAAGTTTATACATAAACAAGAAGACAAGAAGACTAATTAGTATAATTACCATACATTACATTACGGAAGATATCAAGTTAATTTGACTGAAAAGACTATAATCTCGTATAGTGCAACAACTTGAGTATTTCTAAATTTGTAACTAAAATGTGCAATATAATATTGCACATAATTATAGCAAGCCATGTTAAAGTAAAAAAAAAAAAAAAAAAAACTTGTCTGCAAGCAACGTTGTGCGAGGTTACGAACTCAACAATGTATTTTTTATTATCTCTTTACTTCAAGTGCTCTGAAAAATAAGTACACATCGCGGGGCAAACTGCACTAATCATATATCGACGATGTCTCGGTTTGGTGGTTACAAGGCCTGGAGAAAGGTTCCATTACCTCAATTAACAACAAGGCTGAGGAAACTACGAGGAGAGCAAAAACCCTCAGTGTCGCAACAAGAGAACAATGTTAATGTATGGTCAAATTAATTTAATATTCTCGCCGGAAGTAGCTGGAAGTGAGAGGTTTTTGTCCTTCCTGTTTGCATTTCTAGTTTAAAATGTTACAGAGAGCTTTGTAATAAGAGGAGTGACTTGTTTGCCAAAAGTACAAAAATTGAACAGGAACATCACGAAGATCAGAAACTACTCATTTCCGGCTACTTCCGGCGGGAATTTCAAGTAAATTTGACTGTACGTGTTCTCAAGAAGGTTCGTTCTACTCGAAACTTAATTATTTCTTCACGGTATCGAGACCAGTAAAAAGTGTCATGTTATTTACATAATGGATCTACGGGGTAGTCTATTTTTATTGGCTTAATAGAGGGCGTGGAAAAATGCGTCTGTGAATTTTCTGTGATTTTTTGGATCACTGCATGCATCTTGCAAATAACGTTATATAGTTTGAAAATTATTATATGTTTGATGTATAATGTAGTGTTCCAAAAAATCGCAGAAAATTCACAGATGCATTTTTCCACGCCCTCTCTTTCGATTCAGACAATAAAAATAGACCACCCATTATGCTGCTTCGTTTACCAATATTCGCATGGTAGTAAAAATTAAAAAAAAAGTAAAAAACAAATAAAAAAAAAAAGTAAAAAAAGACGATTCTTTATTATTTGAGGGGGGGGGGGTGACATAAGAAATAAACAGAGGAAAAGAAGGTAGACCCACAAATTGCCTTTTTTTTTTTTTTTTTTTTTTTTACTTTACACCACAATCCACAATCCATTCGAGGGAGGAAGTATCTATTATAGATTTTATCTATACCTCACTGAATTGTATCTATGATACATGGAAAATGACGTCACCCATATACCTTTATCTGTGCATGGTTAAGACATTTTTTTCATTGCGTATTATATCCCATATATAGTGCCTGCAGCAGCAGCAGCAGCAGCAGCTCGCAAATGTAAACACCTTGGTCTTATCACAGGTGCAAACATTGCGAGATCGTCATCACTTGTTGAGCACCAGTTCAATGTTGTACCACCGCTAAACCTCACCCAGACAGCAAAAAGATCTCCTGAAGGTCGCACACTGTCTTCGCATCGCATCGTATGATAAAAAGTTAGAACCGTTCTAAAAAAGAAACTTATTACGATCGCATGCGATGCGATACGAAGCCGAGTGCACGTGTACACCTGATCGCATGTGAGTTCCTATACATTTTTTTTTTATCATACGCTGCGAAATCATGCGATTCTGTGAGAGACAGCCCTTATATACTTTGTGTTGCTTTTTAAATTTTGTTGCGAAATTTTTTTTTACTTGTTTATCGAAATCATTTTTTTTTATTAATTATACTTGCAATGCCATCATGTTGGTTATTTTATTTACTTGTTTGTAAATAAGATTTTATACATGCAAATTTACAAAAGTTGGTTTATGAAATATAAAATTTCTCAAGATTGATAAAACGCCTTATAGGAAATTTTGTATATATATACTGCATGTTATAATACAATTTGCGTTCTTATTATACTGTATAACAAATTTGTATATTAAAAGGACTTACCTTTCAAAAACATAGACCATATTTTAACGAATGATAAGAAACTGACATTTATACCTAATAGGAGGGATAATAAAATGTGTATTTCTTTACGAAAATGACTTATCTACATTCAGTCAATATAGAAATGTATACTGTACCGAAGAGGGTTTAAAAAGTGTCTATATATACACACACAGGCCTGTATGAGCTGGTGATAACAGGAGCAGCAACTGACCTTCACTTCACAAATAATACAATAGAGGCTTTAAGTGTAGAGGGAAAATTTTCTCCATAAGCCTCCATGTTAGAAAATTTATTTTAATTTTTTCCCAATAACTATTATTAAAGCTATTAATTTGAAACCATCTCCCACCCCCTCCCCATTTAGGAGTCTTGTGATAATGAATCACGAATTTATTTTCTTCTAAAAAAATTTTTTACGTAGATTTAGATAAGACAGTGGGGAAACGCCGCAAAATCAGCTGACTTGAAGCTTCTATATATACAAATCGTTACCGATACAACAAGACGTTTTTATAAACCCCTTTCGGTACATTAATATAATGTCTGGTATATTAAAAAAGGAGCATCATCTTAATTATAATAACGAAACGCCTACGTGTTATAATACAGAAGTCCACACTCTCCGCCCCCTACACGTTTGATTACAGTAAGCACAAGCCAAGCAGTTTTCTCAGCCAGCAGCAGCAGCCGCCGCCGTTTTATCGACGTTTGTTACGTAACCTGCTCGCACGTGCTGTTACAAGGGCGAGAACAGCTGAGAGAACGAGTCGCGCGGCGCTCTAACATTTCGTCTTGGTAAGGTGCGACGGTTCACATTTTGGTATTGCCCCCCCATCCCCCTTCCTTTGGTGAGGTCCACCGTAAATAGGGGCTTTGAAGGAGTAAATATGAATTGATATAATCAGTGGCGTGATATCTTTTATGTTAATAAACTTGATTTGATTTAAATATTTTACTCCGTGACTGAAACAATGAATCTAATTTACGTTAAATTACATAGTCAATTTGCGTCCGCTTAGCAACACGTTTGTTCAGTACCAGTTTTTTATTTAAACAAAAGTTATCTTTAATACAAAATGTGAATAAAAGAAAAATTTTAATAAGTGATTCCTAAGAGCTTTTATTCCGATTCGATATAAGACATCTGGATGGTGATTAATTCCTTATACATATCGTATCAAACGGGGTGAAGTATTTTTTTTTTTAATAATAATACCGAGGCAAGACGAGCGCTCTCCGGAAACACACGATGAAAATATAATTAGACCGGCTCCTATTATAATTGGATGATGACTCTTTAATTATTTATATTATTAAAAGATCAAAGGAGAGTTATCTTCGGCAAAAAAAAGTTTTAAAGACTAATTGACTTTTATATAGTTATGAAATTTTAATTTTATATTATATATTAAAAATTACATAGCAATAATTATTATCGTGTTCAAAACGAAATTATCTCCTAAATATAATATCAATTAAATCATCACTGTTTGTAGCAGCCACGAGACCATTTATCAATTAATATAGGTTTATTAATATATAATACAGTCTCCTTATCGTGATGGCATTGTTTTACTGTACCCAACTGAAGATTGAAACGTAACCACTTCGCCTAATTTACAGGTGCATGCTGAACCTCTCAACTAGGTTTTCGTCGTATTTTCAACACCCCTAGTATTATAAATTGTAGCCGGTTTGTATCGAAGAAAATCACTGGTCGAGCCTAGCCGAAAGACACTCGAACAATTCCGACGAAAACTTAAATAAATATGATGGCCAGTGTAACTACAAAGAGATGCAGATTCTGATATACAATTTTGATGGAAAGATGAAACGAGTACACAAAAAGTTAACCACATAGACCGAGTGACAACGCCCACAAACATATGGTGCTGTACCGATATATGTGATGTACCCAAGGGATCATATAAAGTGCCTATTCGTTTACATACGGTGATGATTGTGTATTAAATTTTGTAAAGTAAAAGGTCATATCGATGCTGCTTAATTCTCTTACAATAAATATAATCACCTTGATTTGATTATATTTATAATCACATCATATATATTATATCACATATATTATATTTGGATGACGTCATCCAATAAAACATTTGTATAGACATTTTTTTAAACCTCCTTCATACTATTATACCTGATAGGTAAAACTCAATTATTATATAGCAACAATTATCGTGATTGAAATAATATCATTCCTATATATACCTCACACAAACTGATCGGTACTTGGTGACTCCCACGGTTGAAGCTTGTTCGACCCCTTCTCCTCCTCCCCCCCGTGGCCGGTACATCGGCACGCCACGATCGATGCTCACACGCGCCGCCCGCCAGCTCTTCCCCCCTAACACAGACAACGACGAGCTGCATGCAACCAACCGAGAGAGCCCGCCAGCCTAGCCATCAGCAGTAAGCAAGCATGATCAGTATTGCGGAGGAGTGACAATGAAACCTTGGGAGAGGTTAGTGATCGTACCGTCAGACTTCATCATCATCGTGATGGATATTATTACGTAATTTATTATTAAATATATACTATCTTCTCAAGTATACCAATTAAACTAAATACACGCGATTTTACTGATGTACTTTGTGTTTATAAGTTAAATGGCTAGAAACTATTAAAGTCATGGACAACCTGCATATATGGATGGATTTTTTTTTTCAATTGCATATTTAAATACAGATAGAGGACCTTGAGTTAGGTATCGTCAATTTTATTCTCAAAAAAAACTCTAAAAATTGATTGAAAGGCTGGCAAGTTAGAGGGTTAAAAAAATCTGAAAAATTGTCAATTACCCATAACTCAAGGTTTTTTATAGAAATGTCTAAAAAAAAAACATGCATTAATTTATAAAGATTTTTTTTCTTTTTTTTTTACGAGAGTCTGGGAATTATACTTTTGATTAAAAATTATGAAAAAAATACGAATCACTATATCACGACATATTACATACTGTATAGGGATTCGTAGGTTATATTACCGTTATAATCAAGAACTATATACTGCACGGATAAAAATTTTAACACCAAGTATGTTAAAATCTTACAAACTAGGCTTGTTATTCTGTCATTAAATGAGTAAGTATGTAAAAACTTACATATTAGGATTGTAATATATATTTTACCAATCAGTTTGTTAATATTGTTTTCATTTACATACCGTGTTTGTAACGCGTTTACATACTAAACTTGTTCATTTATATATTATATACTTTTACATACTGCCCTGTAAATATTCATTTTACAGTTTACATACTAAACTTGTTCATTTATATATTATATACTTTTACGTACTGCCCTGTAAATATTCATTTTATAGTTTACATACTAAACTAGTAAGTTTATTCTAGTAGTCTGCCATGCCTTAAAATTACTTATTATTTTTCATTGAACTTATGATACGATACACAAGCTATATATTATATAATATATAGCTTGTGTATCGTATCATAAGTTCAATGAAAAAAATAATAAGTATAGTTTTAGAACATGTATGGTGTATCAAAGCTGCATCTACTTTAAATTCCTTTTAAAGTTTTAAGTAAGAAAAATAGAGAGGAGGGTGAAAGAATATGCGGCAATGTCTTTTTAACAATTTATTTATAATAATCAATGTTAACAGTATTAAATAATTCTAATTCTTGTGAATAATGATATATAATATTATGTTGCATGCTTACACACGTACGAAACAATTAATTCAAGAGTGATTGCAAAAATTAATGGGCATGGGCAGTAGTTTCACGATCAGTGTACCGTCAGTGCTTGTTAGTGGGGTGCTTCCGTCGTCGTGAGACCCGCTGACCGGGGACAGAAGTGGTGCATGTGGTGCGTAGAAATACGTGGCCGAATGATGCAAAACAAATGGTATGCAGAGCGGTTTGGCGGCAACAATACCTCATTCCTGCAATGCAAATACAACATGAGACATAAGGTTATGAAATGCCCAATGCAGTCGTACTATATATATGTAGAGCTAGCAACAAATATATGAAGGTTATTTCAGTTTACTGCTATAATAGGAAGTACAGACTCGAATAAATGCATACGTTAGATTTTAATGAAACTTTCAAGAAAGCAATTTATATAAAATATTGATGTCGATGATTACATACAACAGAAGTAAGGATAAATTTTGCGAGGATAAGAGTATAAATCTATGTACTAGACTATGTACAAAATAAAACATGGGTAAATTTTGGAGGCAACAGCATATCCAGCATCAGCATAGCCAGCATCAATTGATAACCTGCATGTACAAAACAAAATAACAGTCACTTTGCTTACCGTAAGTTATTATTCCTCACGACGATGGTGAACTTTCAAACGTTGCACATTTCACTTCAAATCACAATTCTTCTTGATATTGCAGAAGTTGTAATCAATCTTTCATAATCAACTTGCACACGCTGCAGCAGGAGACAAACTAAAAGAAATCTCACACCAACAGTAAATAACGGTTTCTTTTTAAAAATAACTATCAAACGTTGTAAAATTTACAAACAACATTGTAAAAACTCTCGATAACAAGTCAGGTATGTCAAATTTTTACCAACTTGCAGTAAAGTTGCGTCTCAATTCGATTACCGATCCAAGTATGTAAAACTACGTCCCCCATGACTCACAAAAATTACATACTAAATGTTAAATTTAACAAAGATAATTTTACAATCCCAAGATTGCGTTTTTTACAGTAACTTTGTAAGAAATTTTACAAATCTATTGTTAATGTGAATATTACATACTGGTATTTGTGAAAATTTTTATCCGTGTGATATGTATATATAGTCCTTGGGTTATAATCGATTGATTGATTGTTATTTTGGGGCAATTGACACGTTTTGGTCATGTATGCCTCCATAGTTTATAATCGTTATCAGTTATCACATTATACTGTACAGATAAGAAATCATGACGAAAGCTTTTTTTAACTTATATCTATTCAACATTTTAAAAAGACTGAAAATTTATATCTAATTGTATATATTTGTACACTATTTGCGTTTACTAAAAAAAAAAAAAGATTGACCATCGATACATGCAGATTCAAAATAATATACATTAATAAATTAACAGACAAATGTTAAAACTCTAAATGAAATTGTAATTCAAAAAATACATTTATAGGAAAACACAATTAAGTCATGGATGAATATACGCAACATTAACGCGGGAACATAAAAATAACGTACGCAAGGTTAATTATAATTAGAGAAAATAACGCAGTAATTAAGACACGGTGGCGGGGGGGTAATTGCTGCGAAACTTTGCAGCAAACTTCGTAGCAGCTTGTTCTCAGCGCTGCAGCCGAGTCAAGAAAACACACCAGTATTGTATACCTTTCGTAATACACGCGCTTATATTACATTACATATGAATGGTATTTTTATTGCCATAATGCCCATAACCAAATAATAAATTACGAAACACAATATTTCTAATTTTATCTGCTGATTTCTGGAATATTAATTATTATAATAAGAGACCACCAGTTGCAAAACCGGACAATTACTAAGCTACAGTGTACTTATTGATAGGAGCTATATTCGTATCTCTAAACGTTGCGAGTAAGCTTTATATATATTGCGTATGTAAAACATATTAAGGGGCATTCACAAAGCTTTAAGGCCACATTTAAGGCTCAATAATTTAAGACCAAAAATTTGGGGTCTAAAAAACACGTCTAAAATCAAGCTTTAAATTATCGAGCCTTAAATGTGGCCTTAAGACTTTGTGAATGACCCTTATTGTATCTGGCGTTCTCACTTTTTGACCATGTTGTTATATGTTGTAAAATATTCCATTGTTTTTTTGTTTTTTTCCAATGTGTGTACGATAAACTAATGTATTCAATCACAAAATAATAAACCTGTTTTACAATGTTAATTGCGCATATAAATATAGTATAGTATACTACAGATATATTTGCTCAGATATCGATTTCAGTATTTATAGCATCATGCAGCATATGACACAGAGATAATAAAAAGAGATCAATGAGAACAATAATTATTACATTAAAAACTAAATCTGTCTCTATACCGTTCGCAGAAACCTTATCAGATCTTTAGTACAATAATTTTTATTATTTTTACGAAAGTTACGCATAGACTAATATCACTAAAAAAAAGTACACGTGTAGGGACACGACTGCACCTTATTGCCGCGAATGAATTAAAGTTTTTGGATACGTCTCAAATTCCCATGTCCTATCCCGTATTATGAACCTTATTAGCTAAGCTAAAACTATGTAAATGGGAATTTTCCGGTCTGGTTTAAATCTCAAATTTCTATGTCCCATCCCGTATTATGAACTCTATTAGCTTAAATTCTGTGAATGGGAGTTTTCTGGTCTGCTTTAAGTATCGAATTCCCATGTACTATTCCGCATTATGAACCTTATGAACTAAAACCATGTAAATATAAATTTTCAGTGGTCTGCAATGCTTTTAAGTGTCAAATTGCTATATCCTGTAGCAATAATATCGACGTTATCGGCCTACGCCTCCTCCAGCCCGTGACGTCACCGCTATTCCTGGCCACGCTCGCACGCCGGGGGTCAACAAACTTACGTCTGTTGCTTTGCTTATAAGAGAGAAACAAGACGAGAAGGGGTGTAGCAGCGGCCGGGTGTGACCTCAAGTAACTGCATCGACAACAGGGTAGATGTGAGAAGGGGGTTCCATCGATTCTTTTACTGGAGAGACAACGAGTTGCCAGCCCGTGCGGTGTTTTATTAGGAAAACCTCAGTTAGAAAAAAAAAAAAAAAAAAAAAAAAGAGGGCGATAAAAAAAATGAATGTGTTTCAAATTGCGGACCTTGGGTTTTATTACAGGGTTGGCACTACACAGTTTATATAGAGGGTCCTGAGTTATACCTGGCAGGGTCCTACATACAAAGGGGGAGGGGTCAATCACCTTCACGTCTTACAAAAGTGTGCTGCTGCAGGCGGCAAGGCAGACTGACCTTGCACTTTTATGACGGTTATTGTCACAACGTTATATACCTGCTGCTGCTGGCTGGCAACCCGCACTGAGGCAAAAACTTTACATGCAGTGCGTCAGATAAGACTATACAGTGCAAGCGACCATTCTAAACTAAAATTCATTTAGGAATAACTTGACGTCACACGACACGATTGCATTGGAGTGGAGGATTAAGGAAAAGGTTCATGACGTCAAGGTATTCCTAAATGAATTTTAGTTTAGTACCATGGCAGTAGAGTACTTGCCACTTGCCAGTCTTTTTTTTACAAAATATACAGTTAAGATCAAAAGTTGTGGGAGCTAGTATAATAACATTTTTTTTTTTAAGGATACACCCCTAAGAGCTTACAGCTCGCGGCGGGGTAAAGGGGTAGGGATAAGGTAGGGAACGAATGATGGCCACGGCCTTTTACGCGTCCCACAGCATTTGCTGAGGTGAGACTGAGGGAACCGTGGAAAACCTCAGTTAGAACGGACACCTCTACTTTTTATCAATGGACCCAAGTGATGTCCAAAGCCTGGGGAACCACAGCACACAAATGCATAATAAAAGATCAGTTTGAGCAGCATGACCAAATTAAGAGTACATTTTTTGTAAGTACTTTATCAAATATCCTTTGTGCTACCTTTTATAATCACATCTCATTAATATTTTGAATGCGAAATTTAATTACACTGATTTCAGATTTGAAATACGAACAATAAGATATGCATTAACTTTCAGCTATAGTTTGGGAGGGAATATTAAGTTAATTTGACTATAGCAGTCTCCGCTATAACATTGGTTCGAACGAGCAACCAACAATATGCAATACCCAGGCAGTTGAGAGAGACGTGCAAATATTCATCGGTCCACAGTCAAACGGTTCAGAGAGGAAATAATATTTGATCAATGAACAATCATGCAGATTGTCATACAAAATGATATTTACTCATATTATTTATATACTCATGCAAATATCACTAATTAATGTCTTTATTAATACCTGATTTTAACGTTTCTTATTTAATAATTTTGGAATAAAAAACTTCGAAGATTTTCATACCGCATCTGTTTCGCTATGACGTGTTTAATTAAATCTGTAATTTTCCTCGTACCGCCTACGTATTGTTGTGTGTTGTGTATATAATAAATATTGGTAAATATTAAATAAATACAATTGAGACATTATATATATATATATATATATATATATATATATATATATATATATATATATATATATATATATATATAATTAAATATTATAATACATTATTTGTAAAAATATATTATACTTTATTATGATTTAATTTTACACTCAATTCTTTTGATCAAGACTGCACAAGAAAATATCCGTCTTCTATTTTTAATCTAGTTGTAATTTCTGTAGTACGAGAAGCAAAACATGTGCTTTATTTACTTTACTTTTTTTTTTTTTTTTAGCTTACACATATTATTAACGACGACCAATTACGTGATACACCGGTTAAGTATTTTCACGCTTTCTTTATGTCGTATACATGCAATAAAATTATGTGTAGCTTGAATATGTTGTTTTTTGCTACCGTTTCTATTTGCCCCATAGCCTATCATGTTTTTAAATATATCATTGTATTTTCAGCGTATGATGAAAAAATTAATAAAAAAGTAAATAAATAAACTATTATTTTTTGGTGATATGCAATAATTAAAAAAATAAGCGTGAGAATTAAAAATAAAAACGTGTATATTAAAAGCGCGCGTCTGACCGAGTGACTATAAAGAGATCGCGATGCTCTCGGTGGTGTTTGTTCACGTCGGTATGGTATATAGGGTGTCGACCTTGCTTGTCTTATCTCCTGACTGATAACAAAACGTCGACACCGTATGCATGCTGGGACACGATCACTAGATGAACCATACAACATGCTGCAGGACATCATACCACAGGATATAATTTTAGATTCCATAATTAAGTAAATTGTCTATCAATTAATATATAAACGTCGTGAAAACATAAAAAAAATAAATAAACGAAATTATAACTAGTTGATTTAATTTATAGGTATGGGCGTATGTATACAGATTATAACATTCCTACATAGAGATATTGAATCGTTTTAATTGAACAATGCAGATGGCATTTAGATGCATATTATTAAGGCGGATTCAGATGGCGACAACGGCGATGCGACGCGATTTTGACATAAAAGCTGTGGAATCCTAATGCGGCGGCGAATTCGACGGTAATCGCGTTAATTACGATGCTCTTTTTCTTTTAATCGCCAAATATGGCCGCCAATGGATGTTACAGCAAGTGCGCATTATTCGCATCGCGTCGCAGGCTGAAAATCGCCATGTGAATCCACCTTTAGATCGAAGTGACACAAAAATTACGCAATTTTCTGCGAAATGTTGATACCGCGCGAAATAATCGTTACAACCAAAGAATAAGCTATCTGTTAAAACCAAAGAGTTTATAAGATCTCTGGTTACAACGTGGCCAATCATCTTGTATATTTCATAGCTATAAATTAGTGCACTATAATACGAGTCATGCCGCAGTACATGACAAATTAGTTTATAATCTTTTGCTGACGTCGCCTAATCATATTTATATGTGCGAAGACTTCTCAATAGGCGAGGATCCAGAACCAAAAGTTTCGTGGGGGGGGGGGGGGGGGGGGGGTTGTCTTCATAAGGTGAATTAAAATAAAATTGGAGTGGGGAAATACCTATATATTGCCTATGTTACATCCAAACTTTCGGGGGGGATGCAGCCACCCCCTGAATCCGCGCCTACGAAGAATGATAAATTTATTGATTGATTACAGACCCCAAAAAATGATGATCAAATGTATATTGGTGAACCGTTAAAAAATATAATTAAGGTGCCATGAAGTCGCTCACAACGTTTAGCAAGTTGATGCGTCGCTAATTGGCAGCGTTCACGCCGTTCACAGCCACGTAGATTCGCTAAATGAGCACCACCTCGCTAATAGACTGCACCAGAGAGCTCAATATTAATAAGCTCTCTGATTGACGAGTGAGAAACGCGGGGTCACTATATACGAGAAAAATTGACCCGGTCAGCACAAATAGACGATGAGCGTGCTTCTCTAATAATAATGGAAGGAATATCATGGGGATTTAAAAAGTGTCACATGGATGACGTCATAAAAGACGTTTGGCATCAAGGTGATGATAAGACTGAAAAGAGAAGTACAGCTTCAATCCAAAAATACGATACGATGTAAATAACATGCAAAGACACTTTTTAAAACCCCTTTCGATATACAGTAATAATTTACAGCACTGAAGAATCGAATTATAAAAAATATAATATTACTGTCTGTTATAAAAAAATGTATAGTTTAAAAGTTATATGATCGATATAGAACTATAACCTAACTATCTGAACTAAAAAAAAAGTTGATGAAAAGCAAACTGATAAAAGGTAACTTTATATGCTGGATGATAGCTAAAATAGAGAATTATTTGGATGATCATGCCTACACAAGACGATTACATGCAGTTTGGTCCGCCTTCAGAGGACATCAGTAATTTTCAAGCACGCGGGAACGTGACATACATTCGTGTGTGACGTCATCGGCAAGAGAGCGGCCTCAAGGAGGCCAAATGGTCACCAAACACGCAGATTTTGTCGCTACTAGTTAATGATAAAACTGGTGCAACCTTCACTTACGCATGCTATAAAAATAAGTGAGATATTTTATGTAACATTAGCCTCCATTTGCTATGATTTTTTTTTTTTGTTTACATTTAAAATTAAGATGGGATCAATATTGATATAGAACCGTCTGAAACATCATAATATAATTATTATAGTTTATGCCATGGAGGCGTTGTGTTTTCTGGCTAGACTGTGGGTGCTCTTCTTATAATACTGTACTTCTCTCAAAATTGTAAATCTATAATATATCTCTATATGGGGGACATTCACAAAGCACTTTAACCCCCACTTTAGCCTCGATTTTTATCCCCAGTGCTAAACCAGGGGCTAACCATATAGGGACTAACCATGGTTTAGCACCAGGAATAAACATTGAGGCTAAAGTGGGGGTTAAAGTACTTCGTGAATGTCTCCCTATGTTTCTTGGAGGGGTGCAACGCCACTTATAAAGCCAGCAAATGAGGCAGGGATGAGTTTAAGCTAAAAAAATGTCATATTTTCAAAAATCATCGGCTTATATTTTTACTGAACATTTTTAGTGTTCATTCGAGCGATCTTTTTTTTTTTTTTTTTTTAGATTAGGTTCGATTTTTGTTGTCTCGATTGTACTGCACGTCACGTGAGGCGGTCGACCTTGTTCCGCATATCTGGGTCGCTGCTGCTGCCTGCTACCAACAGAGATGGCGACTGTGTTGGAGAACCGAACACCAATTGGATAAATAACAATTTAATATGTAATTACGTACAAAACAACTTTTATCGCGTCATGCTAAAATTGATAATTTAAAATTACGTTAATGGGAAAATTAAAAGGATTTATATAAAATAATGCCAGGATGTTCATAAGAATATGCAAAATATGCCTTGTGGTGCGGACGAGCTTATTTCTGCTATTACTGTAACAGATGATTCGTTAGATATGAAACTGATCTTTACTCGTAATGGTTTATAAACCCGTTTGGTTTGAATCTGAAATACAATTTATCATGTAAGTACAGCATATAATATATGTATACGTATTGTTTCAAATCCAAACCTGCTGTTAAATATTATTAGCGTTAGCGAGGATAAACGAATAAACTCCCTGTACAATAATATCAAATATCAATATTATCTCACGATAGAAAATATAACTTATAGAATCTGTAGCAAAGGAATTTCAACTTTGGAACACAGTAAAACAAGATACAATATGGTCGATATTCGTATCTGATACATTAAGATTGTAAATGAGAAAGAGATGGTTACAAAATAGCAAGTTAGTCAACCCTTGGTTGTTTGTACACATCAACTTTTGTTGCAGTGCAAAAACTTGGCAACAGGCTGCATCATAGAAATACGAGCGTTGAAGTGCAGCTCGAGGCTCATACTCCTCTGTTTACCAAGGAGTGACGAGAAAGTCTTTGATTCAATTTTCAGCCAATCCACACATTATTGGCATGTACCTTACACGACATTTTGGTAGGAGGTGTCACGAGATTTCTGGCTCCTCTCAATTAGTATTAATAGAAAACGTTGCTTCAATCAATGGATTAATATATTAATATACATTTGTCATAAAAATAATGTCACTGCTTTTGTTCTCCCGTAATTTTTGTCATTTAAATTCTGATAACAATTTGACGTCGTTTGAGAAAAAAAAAAAAAATGTAGTCAAATTATTGAAAATTTTTTGACGTCAAAGTCTTATCATTTGTGAGTGACGCCTGTTTTTTTTTAAATAACTAAAAAAAGAGGCATTTCATCCTTTTTTTTTTTTTTTAAAAAAAACACCATGCAGGTCTAGAAATTGAAAATATGTATTTATTTTATGTATGCATTAAAATTGGATAGATTTTAAACGGGTTTATAAAATCCATAGCAATTACATCTTATAATATTTTAATTATTTTCTAGCTTATTTCGCTTCACTGCTAACAACCTGTAGTGCTAGTTTGATCGCCAGAACCGTAAAATTGACCGATTATCCTTGTGGTTACCAAGATTTTTGTAAATGACTCAACATTTGGAAGGTAAAAAACATTTCCCATAGTTACGTCTCTTGTGGTAAATAGCATGACTGCATACAATAAGTACTCAATAGAAACTTGTTCCTAAGCTTTAGACGATGAGGAAAAAATCATTAATTCTGATATCTAACATCTTTACGCGGTCCATTATGCTTAATGAATAAGATAATCAATGAAATACGTTGTAATAAAATAATTTGATTATCAGGCAGTATGTACAGTAGATTATACATTGATTTTCTAAGATATAAGATATAAATTCGAAATCATCAGATTATTCGTAAAATTCAATTAAAATAACCTTTAAACTTTGATTTCCTTTGTCTTGACAAGGTGAACAGGGGGAGAAGGTGGCGATCTTTATTAGCTTCACAAAAACACTCCCTGCCGTTACCACACCTGCCGGGAACACAATGCAGCAGCAGCAGGTACCACAATACACAAAAACAGATGCTAGTCAGCTGTTTTATATCATCAAAAATTACATTCATCTCATTCATTGATCCTACTACAAACTTTATTACTAATTACGTATCACGGAAAACTTGTTTGTATTTCCGTGAATTTTACACAAGCCTATATAGCTATATAGTGAACAACTCAAATGCCTAAGTCCTTGATGCAACATTTGACTTTACGAAATGGCTACCCAGTTTGGGTTCCACTTTACATACACACATGCAGTTCCTACGGTATATTTATAAAATATAAAAGCAGGTCTTAAACTAACGGTATAATATTATGGAGCGTCTAAAACAGGCTCTTTGGTATGCGAGTTTATTCTTAAAAGAATAGCCAGTTATAAATGTTTATGTTTCTATCTCTCTCAATAAAATAATGTCTAATAATAGGTTGCTACGTAACAAAATGTAGGCTTTACACTCCCACGAGTTATACACGCAGATTTGGATTATGACGACATAATATAGAATCTAATATTGACTTAAAATTGACGTCAAATATCAGTAAATAGCTCAATTAAAAGTAAAACATGAATACACAAAAAAATTCTTAGATTTTCTTAGATTCATCCGTTAAACCAGATTTAAACTTAAATTTCGCAAGAAACTCACCTTTATTTCACTTGCAGTGGATAGTTATGCACCTGGAAGTGCATGTGTCTTGCTCCTAGATGAATTGCACTTGTGCACGGGCTAGCCACCAGCTCTAGTAGGTCAAACTGCGCGAACGTTTCGTGTAGCTGGAGGCGCCATTACCACGCATCGAATAGACGTATTTCCTGGCCTTACGAGTCTTTCCTGCGCTATAAATCAAGCTCAAAATATGAACTTGTAATGTCTTTCATGATTAAAAAAAGTCTAAAATCAATTAACATTGTTTAAAACACGTTTTTTTAATCATAAATATCGTAACACTGAAACTATTTTACAAGACGATATTGCACAATGCATTCACCAAAGAGTAAAAACACAAAATTAAGTCCTTATTTTACAATTATTTTTACAAATAATACATTAATGTGATATAAAACACTTAACTTTACAGTTTGCACTTAAAATTTGGGTAAAATTGTATCTAAAATCACGGTTTTAGCACGTCATAGCAGCACAAAACTGAAACACGTCCTACGGGATGCACAGTTTATCTCGCACTGAATAGGAGGGGGGGAAAGTTTAAGTTTTTCACATCAGATGGCGCAAAATAAATTAAAATCTAAACCACTTACTACGCGGTATCGCCATCTTGTCAATCTTATCTCACTAAAAATATTTGGTATATATTGTTGGTGTATATTTTAACGTTGTAATTTTTTTTTCTTGTATTTTGCATTTTGAAATTATTCTGCCTATTCAAGCTAAGGGGAAAACTTTGCGGGGAATCAGCAGCGGCGGCCGGCAAAAGTTAAAAGGACGGGGGGACGGGGGGTGTACTTTAATCGTGTACACAGCTCGAGCGACAATAAACTCCATGTTATGACTTAATTTAATGTCTGATTGATGAAAATTAATTACGGCTTATTAATAGAAATTCAATATTGGAATATAAATTTATAATTACTTCATAAATCATTTCATGTTTCAATTTAAATTTGTTCCATATTATATTTTTTTACGTCACTCGTATAAGGAAAGGGGAAGGGGGATGATTCAGCCCTCTCTGTTGTACTGTATTGTTTGCTTGTACATACATACGTTAATTTGATACCCCTCAATTCTATTATGCATTATATCATTATACTCAATCTCCGCGCGTGTATATATATCTAAATTAAATAAATCGCGATCGATCTATTCTATATAATATAAATCATAATTGTATTAATTCATTAATTGTATGAGGATTCGTCGCATTGATGCTTTTGAAATGCTTGACGATCCATCGATGAACCAATTATTATATAATTGATTGATAAAAAATAATTATTTGTAAGTGTTTTCTCCTTTTTCTCAACACGTATCATTTATACATTAATATACAAGATATTAAATAACACATCATTTTTTATATATTATTAATATATATATATATATATATATATATTATATTCACGCCGTATTTAATACATTTTCATTAATTTATGAAAAAATTAAAATAACAAAATCAGTGTATAATTGTATTATTTATGTTTATACGTAATATATACAGACAGGGCCAGAAATGGTGTTCCGATCGTACGCTAAATTTTCGGCGGGAGGATCACTTTCAGCTAGAAAGTTGAAATTTGGCATACAAAAAGCCAAGGGTTGTAAGTTTTTTTGACATGTGTTAAAAAAATTTAAAAACACTCTTTCATGCCTTTTTAGGGGTGGATTCACGATTTGCATTACTTCCTTACTTCCATCAAAGAATTAATATCTACTAGAAGACTTACCGCCGTGTTAAAGTTTCGTCTCTCCTATTTTAAAAGAAAAACCTGTTCGCGCTTATGAAGTGAGCTAACGATGACATGGACACTAGATGTCTCCTTTGTCTGAGGCTATACAGTTCGGCAGGGCTAGGGTTGACTTAACGTCACGTGACTCCTATTAGATAGACTCTACAAGAGTCTATCTAGATAGAGTCTACAAGATAGAGTCTACAAGAATAGACTCCTATTCTTGTAGATATTAATTCTTTGCTTCCATGTTAAATTAAGTTGATAGACAAATTTTGTCTGATCAACACCAAATTTTATTTCTAGGGGGTTCAAAATACGTTGAATCTAATGGAGTAATTTAAAATGTGATAAAAACAACCCCTAACGAGATATCGACCCTTATTACGTTAAAAAATGATTGCATCCTAATTTTGACATTACCATTGAAACGAGCTATTTTTTTTACCCCAGAAAACACATTTGAATTTTTTAAATCGGAGTTAGCTAAGGATTTGAACATTAGGGGTAAAAATACCAACCCCTAAAAATTAAATCCTTAACTAACTCCGATTTAAAAAATTCAAAGGTGTTTTCTGGGGTAAAAAAATTAGCTCGTTTCAATGGTAATGTCAAAATTAGGATGCAATCATTTTTTAACGTAATAAGGGTCGATATCTCGTTAGGGGTTGTTTTTATCACATTTTAAATTACACCAATAGATTCATCGTATTTTGAACCCTCTAGAAATAATATATGGTGTTGATCGGACAAAATTTTTCTATCAACTTAATTTAGCATGGAAATCCCATAAGGAAGTAATGCAAACCGTGAATCCACCCCTAAAAAAGCATGAAAGAGTGATTTTAATTTTTTTTTAACACAAATCAAAAATACTTACAACCCTTGGCTTTATGTATGCCAAATTTCAACTTTCTAGCTGAAAGTCCTCCCGCCGAAAATTTAGCGTACGATCGGAACACCATTTCTGGCCCTGTCTGTATATTATAAGATTTATAAGCTCTGCATGCATAATATATAATTATTAATTATATCTTTCAAAATTGTTAATATAAAAAACACATATTTCCGTAAAATATGATAAATATTATATAATTATATAAAATCAAAATTGCATGCTTATATATACTATTAATATCAATATGCATAATCAATATATAATTAATATCGTAATTAATTGGTTAAAATGTTTAAAAAATATTATACCTATAATTATAATTTAATCGATCTTCCAATTTTGATCTGTTTTAGTTACGTTATAGTTATAATGTATATAATATACATTAAAAATTACAAAAAAAATATATATATAAATTGGATCAATTATATAATATATTCTTGGCGATCATCTTTCGTATATATAAAAATATTATATATTCCTTCGTGCTTTCCTATAATTTAATAATTTATTAAATTTATATATTATATAAAAAGTTCATACATATGTAGCTAATTTTAAGTTATATCATCATGCACGCAATTAAGTCATCATAATTATATGATACACGCATCCTTTTTTTTTTAATGTTAATGACAATAAGATGAAGATCACAAGTTAATTGAAATTCATAAATTAATTAAGTTTCCTAAACACGCTAGCATATATCCTTTCCATTTCTTTCAAATAATAATGATAAAATCTCCCCCCCCCCAAAAAAAAAAAGTCTCATCGATCAATATTACTTTGATTACATTTTAGAATATTTAGTAGCAACGATATTAGTACACGATAAGTATTATATTAATTCAACAAATGCGCTTTGAATCTTAATATCCCCCCTCCGGCCCCACAAGTCATGATATATAATAGTAATTAAGCAGTGCAGTATATTATAACATAATTATAATAATTATATAGATTTTATATACTTGAATCGTGTACGTATATTATATGTTACAACAATTTAATAACAGTACTGCAGTATAATAATATAATAAAATTGTATTTTATACATTGAAGTATTATATATAGAGAGTAAATGAAATGAAAATAAATATATATTATTATATTTTCCGTAATTATCAATATAATTATAATATCTAAAATTCCAAATTATATAATTTATATAGCTTCATTTTGAAAGTCATGACTGCGAAAAGTGCATATTAATTCAATGTAATTTAAATATATAATTATATATTATATATATATGCATTGGATGCATAAGGGTTATCTAGAACATATAATATCCATTAATAAGCAGTATATATAAGATGCGTATAATTAAGTTATATATGCCATGTATAATAAAAATGAATGAATAAATAATATACTTTAAGTTACGTAAAGCGAGAATCGTTCAGCCATGGCATAATCTAACACGTGTACGTCGAGTGGTGCACGTGGACGTGGTGACAACACGAGATTATCTCAGATTATGTACTTCAAACATTACGTGTATAATTCATAGACGGATTACTATAGCGGTGTGAGACATCTATATAATATATTATACAAGTAAGATATAAAATACATGGATGGGTTTATATTACGAGGCAAAGAGTCAAAACAAACACGTAAAAATAGATATGTTAATAAATTAATGCTATCAACAGATGGTTAAAACAGAAAAAAATATGAGAAAAAAATTCTATGACATTAAAATAAATTATGTCTTAATTTTAGTATATTCGAATAATTAATAGTAATTTTATACTGCCATTATAAAAAAAAAAAAAAGAAAAAAAAAAAAAGGTGAAAAGTCTGTGATGTATTTTTAATTTATTATATTTATGTTTGTACGTAAAATATTTTTTTAAAAATATTTTGAATGTAAAAACTTTATCTAACTAATTCATCTTCTATTACTGAGTTTTGAATTAACTTGAGCAATCGCAAGCGAGCAACTTCTGTTCCCCCCGTGCGAAGAAATCGGCCGCGAGATTTGGGTCAACCGTTCGCGATGAAAGTCGGCGAGCGACGTTTCACTGTCAGCAGCGCGGCCTTGATAGCCGGTGAAACAGCGCCGCATTTTACCTGCCGAACACGGTGAAATTCGTAATAGGCAGAAATCATTAGCATCAAGGAAAAAACTCGGACGGATTCAGGGGTGGGGGGTGTCATAAAATGTGAAAATTATATAATTAAGGCGACCCACCCCCGCTGCACATATAATATATGTTGAAATTTTCCCATAAACGTACCATGGCTAATATGGGAGTAATTTGGGGGAGGAAGTTTATATTAATTAACCCTTAATCATCCCCACCCCTTGTGTGTCTGAATTTTATTTTATAAATGAAAAAAATATAAATATAATAATATATTAAAATATTGTAAACACTATGTACCTCACGGTTCTTTATGTGTAATAAATAAAATATTATATATAATAATTAACATAATAACTATAAAGCTGAAATCAAGAGGTTATAATAATTAGGTCGAATTTGGCGCTATTAATTAACAAACACGCGCAAGCTTGAATAATTTAATTAAGGGTAAGGTAACGCCACCAATGTTAAAAAAAATCCCTCTCACAAAAATTCTGAAAAAAATTTAAAATGTTCTCCTCTATACCCCCTATCAGTACCTAAAATATCAGGTATACAAATACGATCTAGTTTTTGAGTTATGAATTTTTAAAGTTGACTAATTCATAACTCAAAAACTAGATCGTATTTGTGTACCTGATATTTTAGCTACTGATAGGGGGTGTAGAGGAGAACATTTTAAATTTTTTTCAGAATTTTTGTGTGAGGGATTTTTTTTTAACATTGGTGGCGTTATCTTACCCTTAAGACAAATAAAAATGGAATACAAATAATTGTAACAATGCACAAAGCAAAATAAACCAGTAGTTGCCTTACTAATCATGTTAGTGAGTTGCCTGAATTAATGACAGTAACTGTGTGATTAGTGAGTTTATTGGTGAGCAAAATTTTTCTAGGCAAGGAGTATACCACCACAACCCAGTCATTCATGTTAGCATGTTACATTAAAAAAATATGTAGGAAAATCACTATATAGGACATAAAGGACCAAGAGATGGCGCTGACGTCTGCAAATTTTGCTCTTTGCATTGAGGATACGGCAATACTTATAGCATGGGGAGAATCACAAAAATTATCAAATTTAGTAAATTTACAGGAAAGAAATCACTTACGAAGTTGAAATATTTTTTTATATTTGTCTGAAAGTGTTTGACAACTAATTATGGTGTTGTCATTTCTATAAAACTATGCTGTGGCTACTGATAGAGCATTTACATGATTTTACAATGTTAATCATATACAGCAATCCTCGCCAGACGCACGAAAAGATATTTTCTATTCTATTCTATAGTTCCAGCAGTTACTACTAGGGGGCGCACTAACTTTATGACGCCATGAAATCTTTTGCAGTGACCACAATTTATGTTTTTTACAGAATGTTTCACAGAAACAGGAAATACCTGCACGATTGATGGTTTATGTATTAGTTTCTTGAGACGCAACAATTAAAAATTGTTTTATGAAAAATTGATTGTTTTATTAAACCTATTTTTTGATACAGTACATTATATTTTACAATTTGACTAAAAATAATTTTATTTCGTTACCATAGAGAATGATACTTTATAATTTTAAATTATCATACATAAATTAATTATTAATTCAAAAATATCCCCTAAATACCTTAATTATGAACATTTACAAAAATTTACCAACTGTTATAGTATAGTCATCAGCCTGGAAAATTTCCTTTGCTTAAGCGAGGGCAGCAGCGTCAAAGTATTGCCAAACTTTACCACCAATTATTAATCAGGGAAATTTTCCAAGGGCTGTACTTAAAAATTTTCCCTCAATCTCCCAACATTCAAAATATTCTAGCTTAAATCCGTCAGCTGTCTATTATAAGCACAGATAAACAAATAAATATAGACCTCAGAAAATAATAAATATATTATTAACAATTTGAATAATAAAAAAATGTTAGAGAATGTGGTAAAATTACTTGCTATTTTGTGTTTTAAAAAAATTAAAATATTAGGCATTAACTTTATGATTGCAGCAGGACAATGGAGGCATAGAGCATAAAAGTGAAATGGGTATAAAGAAGCTACACTATATAACAAAACAATAAAAATATATTAAAAGATATCGCTTTTAAAACTGAAAACTATTAGACTGTAGAGATAATGGATAATCAACCTCCAAAAGTTTAAAAAATGATTAAAGTAGAGTGAGCGATTTCATTTTTTGGAATATTTTATTTTCTAAAAGTAGTTTAACCTGCCTTCTATTGAGAAATGAAAACCAAAATATTCCATCTCAAATAGCATCACCACAAAAAATTCCCAAAGTTGGTGTTTTGGAGGCCTTTAACATGCATCCTTATGGAACAGAAAACAGCTTTTTACTCCAACTTCGTCTGAACTATGGTACCAATTAAAAAATACGTACGTAATATATGATGAATTCTTTAATGGATTTTCAAATAAAAATTTTTTTTACGGAAAAATATTGAAATTTTTGCGGGTTAATTCCCATAAGGATTTTCAAGTTTTTTTTCCGGAAAAACGGCTCCGTATTTTTTATTATTTGAAAATCCATAAAAGAATTCATCATAGAATATGTATGTATTTTTTAATTGGTACCATAGTTCAGACGAAGTTGGAGTAAAAAGCTGTTTCCTGTTCCATAAGGATGCACGTTAAAGGCCTCCGAAACACCAACTTTGTGAATTTTTTTTGTGGTGAAGCTATTTGAGATGGAATTTTTTGGTTTTCATTTCTCAACAGAGGGCAAGTTGAACTATTTTTCGAAAATAAAATATTCAAAAAAATTAAATCGCTCACTCTACTTTAACAGAGCATTATATAATTATGTTATATTACTTAGATTTTTTTTTGAAAGTCGGGGAACTAATTTTTAAAACATTGCTGAATGTCATCAACATCCTTCTATTTAAAAATGTTTCAATAATTTGTTAAAAATAGTTTCTAACTTAAAAATATAAGGAGCGGAAAGTTTAGTTCAAAACTATTTATATTTTCTTCATTTATGCAATATAATATTTTGATGTATGCTAGAGTGCATATAAAATCTGCAAACAATTCAAACTATTAGAAAAGTTAATTTTTACATTGCACTCCAATGCACATTATTATTTATTATATCATTTAACTGGTTAACTTTGTTGTTTAATTGTTACCAACTTTTGAATTAACGTTTCAGAGAGAATACTAAAGTCTATATATAAAAAAAGGAAAAATAATTAATATAAAAAATTAAATTACAAAATAACTTGCCATAATAAAACACCCACACAAGATTTAAAACAAATCTAAAATATCTAACAATAAATTTATACATTTTGCAGCTACAATGTTAGTTAGATGAATTGAAGCGTTTCATTGTATTTCAAGTCTTAGAATAACTCAGCTAAAGACGGATTCACATGGCGATTTTTACCATGCGACGCGACGCAAATTATGCGCACTTGCTGTGATATCCATTGACGGCCATATTTCGCGATTAAAAAAAAAGAGCATCGCAATTAACGCGATTTCGCTGCCGCAACCTGGCGAATTCGCTCGCCGCATAGGATTTCACAGCTTGTGTGACAAAATCGCATTGCATCGCCGTTGTCGCCATCTGAATCCGCCTTAAGACACCAAAGTCAACTAACAAGTTCTGACAGTACAGACTTAAAATTATTATTGGATAAATGAATAGAGAGTGCAGAGTTAAGTTTTTTTTTTCAGATTTTTTAGAGGCCAGGAAGTATTGCTAAAAAATTGTTCAAAGTTCAGGTTTGAAAATACATCCCTTTTAGTTCCATCATTTTATTAACAAATGACGCTTATTAATGCCTCTCTTTGTACTTTCAAATTTGTTTAAAAATAACTCCCGAGCTCTGAAAGATTTGAAAAATCAGAGTAGCATAATTTTGCACTCTCTATTAATTTCTCAATTTTTTTTGTTTTGTTTTTTTTTTTCAATACTCCATTCATCACGTCAGAATACAAGTGCTTTAAATGCCACATTTTTTGTTGTTGCAAATATACACTTTATGCTACTTGAACATAAGGTCTATATTTGCGTCAAATTTTTTTGGTTTATATGACACTTATGCTCTGAGGTGAAAAATTGTAAAATATATATTGTATACAAAATGCAAAATATTCAATGTTTTTCTATTGGAAATACTGTAGTTGCATTTTATATACACAAACTGTACACTCCATTCAAGTAAAAATGTCAAATTCGGCCATGTATAAGCAAAGCAGGATAGGACAATTATTTTTTAAAGGAGTGTACCATGAATTACATTCATACCTGAGCTCCTTTTTTAAAAAGAAAAATACAAAATTGAATTCAGCATTCTAATTTGTGCTATAATTTAAAGCTGTTTAACATCTAGAAGACAGTGTACAGTACAGCCTTTACACCAGTAAGGTTTTAAGATAAACAGCCTTTGATAAACAGTTTATTTTTATTGTATTTTATACTTTAAAACAAAACTTGCATCACAAATTGATTGGATATTGATTCCACAAAAGCCAAATAAATTTCAATTAAAAAAGTTTAAATACCCCAAAAATAATTCATATTCCATAGCAATGTGTTTCTATTAACTGAAGAACTCATGCAGCCTTTATTTACTTTTTTTTTTTTTTTGCAAATTTCATGGTCATATTTTTTTGCACTCTTAAGCCGATATTACACGATACAATTTTTCTAACTATTGCATACAATTTTTCCTTACAAGAAAACTTGAACTCAATTTGTTTGTATGGAGATGAAATTTTCTTGACAGGAAAAATTGCATGCAAAATTGTATGGTGTAATATGGGCTTTAGCTGTTATCAAATATAAGTCAGTGCTAAGAGTAGATAGTCCTTAATTAAGTCTACTACATAATGCTTACCTACCTCAATTTCCCATCCATACAATCCTTATGGCAGACATAGGGAAAGTTCGGTATGACTGACATTAGTAAACGGGACAGACTTTGCTGCTAAAGACAGCTCACTGACTGCTGGAGTGTGCCTTCTGTAGCTTGGAGGTGACCATCTCTCGGAACTGTCCCAGAATCTTGTTCTCCCTCTTCTGTCTCTCCTCCTTACTGAACATGGCCAGGGCTCGCTTCTCGTCCGCAGAGTAGATCTGGTTCTCCTTGCGGATACGTACCGCCTCCATGCGACGATGTCTGTGGAAAAAAAAGGGGTGTTGTAACTGCAATTTAAATTACCATGGTCTATATTTTCCAAGATCTCAGAGTAGAGAATCAATTAATGGTAACATAAAGGATTGATATAGGTGCTGCCGTAGTCATGTCTAGAATATTTATGTCAAACTAAAACTATTTTTTAAATATATTAAAAAAAAAAGGAATTTTTAAAAAACTCATAATGAGCTTACGGCTTATTTATTTATTTATTTTTTGTTATTTCTGAGAAAAAGGGGAGGAGAGGGGGTAACTTTGGGTAACTTTTTCTTCCTCCCACCTATCCACATACTTTCTAGATTAGTCTGGACTAGTGACAGTCAATAGGAAGGAGGAAAGAGGAACAATCACCCCAGTTTTATCGTAGCAGATTCCATAGACTGGAACCAGCTTGGTAACAGGAGTCCACTCAACTGGCTACTCAACCTCCTACAATAACATTTTTTATAGAAAATAGTGGCTGTACTCTAAAACCTACCCACTGCTCATAACATAAATCCAATATTCACAGCACGTCTCCAATAAAATCTGGACTATTATCTCACCTGGAGCCACTCATGACGTAGCCTACGGACTCGTAGGAGGCTATCTGGTCGGAGGTGAGTCCAATCTCTCCACGTCGCGGGATTCGCTTGCCCTCTGCCACGAAGGCAGCCATCGCGGCACCTTCTCCCGGCAGCAGCGCCCCGCCCATCTCGCGGTGGGACAGAGCCACCACGGGCTTTACGCTGGGACCAACATCGCCGCTGTCCTCCGAGTCGGAAGAGCTGCTTGACCGAGCCCCGTCTGCACGAGGTAACCGCACTGCAATGTTGGACCAAGTTAGTTATTGTACAAGCAAGTTGGATAAATTTCACTACAAGAAAATTCTTAATAAAATGTTTTATTGTTAAGACCTACTAGAAGTGAAGTAAAATCAGAAAAGAAATGAAGGGATATTTCTGATAAGAAATTGAACCAATCAGAGTAAGTCAGTAAGAGTACTGTAGTCAAAAAGAGAAGTGGCTTATTGAGGCAGCTAGTGTTTGAACGAACAATCGTCGTAATGAGATCTTACAGATGTAACAATTTTAAGTTCCACCAAAAATTAAAATATTTACAAAATTTTTGTAACATTTTAGTGTGCAATGTTGAAATAAAGTAATGATGTGCTTTATAAAAATACTAAAATATGATTTGACCATATAAGCCAGTAATTTTGAATGGATTGTTATCAGGTTGAAATATTTTCTTTATCGTTGACAGCCCTTATGCGGAATGGCAGAGTTATTAGAGCAATAAACAATGTTGTCTCATAGGTACTTTTAATTCCTCACAATGTTATTAAATTAAAGCATAATTTGTGCCTCAAAACAATGACTTGAAGTAATTCTGTAGTTCCAGCTGTTCATTAAGCTGTAGAAACAAATAAATTAAATGAGCAGAAAGATCTTTATGATATTCAATATTAGGTTGGTGATGTAAAAAGAACTAAAAATGAAGGAATCTATAAGTTTATGATTTTCATGCCGTGTTGGCAACACTTTTTTTTACTAGAAATCCTTCTTCCAGTGAGGGGAGTTGCAATGGAGGGGATAGGATGATCCTATTTGTCTTCTTGACTGTAGCCAATCAGAATCAAGTCCCAGAAGTGGAAAGACAGTACATGATATTGAAGTTTCTGGTGACAACAGCTCACCTTTCTTCTCGACCCACATCTCTCCCTCACCGCTGCTCTCCTCATCAGAACTTGAAGACACCTTCTTCTTTTTCTTCTTACTCTTCTTGCTCTGAAACAACAAGGCACTGTCAGACACAAACAGAAATCAAAGCCTTAACTAAAACAAGCAAGTACAAATAAAGAATAAAGCAGGGGAACTACTAGCTGATAATAATACAATATTTGGAGGGAAAAATGCAAACACTCAAAGTAATTACATTAAAATATGTACTGTATTACACTTCTTTGCTTACAAATGAATCTTCAATAAAGAATGCAAAGCAAAATGTTACGAGAATAATATGAGGGATTTATTACACAAAAACAAGATTTTTATTCCTTCTTCTTGAAAAACACATTTCTCTCCCCACTTTTATTTTTTATCATTAAAAACAACTGCATAACTCGAAAGAAAAAAAAAAAAAAAAAAAAACATGCAGAAAGAACTTGCTATGACCTACCTTCTTCTTGCGAGCCTCTGCTTTCAGTTTCTTCTTCAGCTTCTTCTTCTTTTTGCGCTCCTTCTTCAGTTTGCGTCGCAGCTCACGCTCTGTCGTCTCTTTGTCTCCCGGACCTCCCTCCTCATCACTGTTAACATGAGGCACGTCAGCGTCTGCTTAGAATTAGACATATCGTCGCCCTAGAATATAAGTGTTGTATACACCATGAGGTTTTGATACTACAATTACAGAGATTATGTACTTAGTATATCATAAGGTTTGTAATTGTATAAAAAATTGTTGGCGTTTACAATAGCGGTACTTATTTTCTAAAGCTATGTTATATGGAAGGGGAACTTCATAATTTGAGGGGGAGGGGAGAGGGTGGATAAAAAGTAGATTGGGAAATGGAACCCAATCACTGCACATTTGGGACATTTTTTTTATTTAGTCTGGGTTGTCCACTTAACAACTAGCTTGCATTTTTCCATCTGCAAGAATATTAAATCATGTCTTATGGACTAAAAATATATTTAAAATAACAACTTAAGGTAGAGATAACATCGGTCAGCTGTTTTTTTTTTTTTTTTTTTTTAGCTCCATTTGATTAACATGTAAACCTTAGCAAATTGACAAAAATTCTGCAATTTTTTTGAGAGGCAGATATTAGTGCCTAAAAGCCATAGAGAAAATTTCAAAACAATTTAACGAGACGATTTTTTTTTTAATTAATTTATTTAATTTTCAGCATAGGGCTTTCTCATGGAGAGACAAACTAAAAACTTAATTAAAAAAAATTGGCTAATTAAATTGTTTTGAAACTTTTTCTATGACTTTTAGGGGCACCACCGGACTGACAGAAATGTTATGACTGCAGCTCACCTTCCTCCCTCATGTCGCGGGGACTTGCTCCACAGACTGGCCACCCCCTTGAGGCCGATCTCCTCGCGAGTGGCCCTCCTGGCTGCCATGAAAGGGTCATCAACGGCAGGGGCATGACGACGACCAAAACCTCCCCTGTCGTCGTCTCGACCGAACCCACCCCCATGACCACCAAATCCCCCACCAAACCCTCCTCTACCTCGTCCGCCAAAACCACCCCTGCCTCGGTCACCAAAACTTCCTCGGTCTCGGTCACCAAAACCTCCTCGACCCCCCCGGCCTCCAAACCCTGGCCGAGAGAATCCTCCTCCGCCGCCACCGTTAGCCTGCTCCTGGAACCTGCAACAAGAAGAGAGGGTTGAGGACATGACAATAGCATAATTACCATGTACAAATTCATTGAATCTAACATTAAAACATTATGCTACTAGTTGTAATTTGAATAAGAACTTAATGCAGAAAATTATTATTTTTTTATTGAATGTAAAAATTCAAATTAAAACATTGAAAATAATATCATTACATACTATACGTACCGTAATACAGTACATTCTTTTGTTTGTAACTCTCCACTGTCAAACTATTGCCAATTGTTGTGTCCTAGACAAAAGTCTATTGTGAAGCTTTGATTATAGGAGAAAATGGATTTAATAAAAGAGTTTTGAATTTGTATTTAACTCACCCATCGTGACCCCAGCGCAGTTTGTCCACTCCCTTCTCTGTCCCGTCGTACTGGGGGTTCAGCATGCTGGGTGGACCCATCTTGGTCGCTCTCTCCTCAGCTGGCGGAGACCTCTTCCGTACCTTCCCCTCCACGGACGGAGATTGCTCTCTTCCCTTTCTTCCTGCTGGTGAGCGAGAATCCCTTCTTCCTCTCTTTGCTGGTGACGGAGATCTCTTACTTCTCCTTATCAAGGGAGAGGGAGATCTCTTACTTCTCCTTCTCAAAGGGGAGATGGACATTCTTCTTTTTCTTGGCGCTGGGGAGGGCGATCGTCTCCTCTTTAGTTCTGGAGATCTGCTGCGAGAAATCTTGTAGTTCTTGGGTGGAGTCCTGAAACAAAAAATTTTGTTCTTCTTAAACTTTATAAACTTGACATAAACCTTTGCCTTATAGGCTGAGGAATTGGTTGGAATATCCCCCCACCCCCTTTCCTTTCTGCCTACTACTGTTGTTTGTTACACGAAGCACAAAGGGTATCATACTAACCTCTGTCTCCTCCGCTCAGGGGTTGGTGACTTGCTGGCAGATTTTGGTCTGCGTACTGCCTCACGAGACCTTGAACGTTGACGTTTTCTCTTTTTCTCTGGAGAAGACTTATGTGTCTCGTTCTCATCCCCAGAGCCTGTGCTAATTTTTATCAACTTCCACTTGATTTCTTCATCACTTAGAACATTTCTACGACTTTTGTCAGGTAATAAGTGTGACTTCTTTCGGTCTGGAGTTGTAGAACGTAACTTTCGTGATTTGCTAGGAGGAGAAATTGAGCGTTTTCTTACTAAAGCTTTAAATTTTGGAACTGGGCTTTTCTTTTCAAGACCTAGTGACTCGGAACTCGAGCGATCTTGTTTACGCTCAGGTCCTCTAGAAGAAGAGCTTGAAGAGGACGAAGTGGAACCACGTCTTCTAGCTGGAGAGACAGATATCTTTCGTCGCTGAGGAGACCTGGACACCTTTCTGCGAGGAGATCTTGAATGATTTTTACGCACGGCAGGGCTTCTAGATTTTGAAGCATTGCCTTGGCTAGAAGTCCACTTGCTTCGTAATCGGTCTATGGACCTTGATCGTTTTCTACATGGAGATCTGGACCCTCTATGCATACGGCGAGGTGGGGACTTTCGGGCGGGAGAAGAGGACCTTTTATTTAAACCTTTCTGAACGACTTTGCGTCGCTCGGGAGATGATGAGTCTGTACTGAAAGAGGAACTTGAAGATTTTCGTCTCCGCTTGCTAACTGGGCTCAAAGACTCGCGAACCATCCTAAACTTCGAGACCGACGTCCTATGCATATAGGACGTCAAAATATTGACGACGCTACTACACGTCTTTAGTCTTTTTGGGACAGTAAGTTTTAGTAAATTACAATTAATATAGATTTATTTACACTAAATTGTAACTAACTGCACAGTACTCACAATACTTTACATACAATATGATAATTTCACAAATTTATCATTGGAACCATACTCCATGTTTTGTTTGACCGCCATTCTAGATTTTTCAAGTGAAGAGCGATTTGCGATTTTGCAGTGGGAGAAAATTGCGGGACATTTGATCCAGGCTTGAAAAAACTTGAAAAATATAAATTTAGAAGATATATAATTATTTGTTTTAAAAATATAAAGGGAATCAAGGTCTATAAAAGGTAATGAAAACGTACCCTTCAGGTAATTGCTATTTGTTTAAACAATATTGGTAAACCTTGATTGGATGTATATATATACGTACATCTTATTTTTAGGGTATTAAGTGTATTTATTATACAATATTTTATAATTTATTCTGTACACTTTTTGTGTTCAATAAACAATTTATTATTATATATAATCAATGTATAAATATTATTATAAATTAATCTTATTGCAGATACATGAAAGTGCATCATGTACTATTAAGTAATTCAGTGAACTTTTTTAACGATTAACCTCGTCATGCAGTTACTTCGGAGTCTTAATTAATTAGAACATAGCTTTGGACAATTTGCATCAACTTTTTTTAGTAGCTCAATCGAAAGAGGAGGTCGAAAAATACACCTGTGAATTTTATGCGATTTTTATTCGTACTGCATCATGGCTAAAAGAGAGGTCACGTGACCTGGAGCCGGCACCCGTGTCGCCCGTGACGTCATTGAACTGTCTGGTCAAGCAAACGATTGTCTATATAACGCTTGTAAACAATAAATTAATTGTTGCTTGTTTCCATAGCAACGTGGTTGTTTGCAAGCGTTATAAAGTCGATCGTTTGTTTGACGGAACAGTTAAGTGACGTCACGGGCGCCGGCTCCAGGTCACGTGACCTCTCTGTTAGCCATGATGCAGTACGAATAAAAATCGCATAAAATTCACAGGTGTATTTTTCGACCTCCTCTTTCGATTGAGCTACTAAAAAAAGTTGATGCAAATTGTCCATTAAGGATCGAATTGAATAAATTAAATTTTTGAGAATATTCTAAAACTTAAATATGGATATATACATACCTTTTATAAAAAATACCCGATTGTATAGAATCTGTTGTTTTTATAAAACACTAAACACTCCACCATTTATTCTATCACTTAATTACTAATTGATATTTTTTGTTAAATTAAATTTTTTTTTGAAGAACTGCAGGTCAAATAAAGTATTAAACACACGCCACATACGTTTTAAATTTAAAGTTCTCTTCAGATTCACTTTTATAACTGATATAATAGAACACTGATAGAATTATTTACTTTTTCCATATAAATATTATAATTATTGCCAACTAAAATTTTACTAACACATGCATAAGACTAACATATGCATAAGAATATAATAATTATATATATTTATTCAAGATAAATTAAAGATTGCCATGATTTGTTTCTCTTTTTTTATATATTATAATTTTAGCGTTTTAGTCATGGATAAATTTCCTCCATGGTTTTAGTATAAAAATTATGAATAAATAGCACAATGGAGTACCGACCTCAAAATTTTTTATTGCAGAAATGGATAGAGGGTGCAAAAAATATGCTACTCTGAATTTTTTCAGATTTTTCTGAGACCAAGAACTATTTTTAAAAAATTATTGAAAGCCCATTTTGATGACGTCACGAGGCGCCTCTCCTTAATAAATAAAGGATAGGACATTAACGTCCGTGACGTCATAAAACGGACTTTCAATAATTTTTTAAAAATAGTTCCCGGTCTCAGAAAAATCTGACAAAATTCAGAGTCGCATATTTTTGCACCCTCTATCCATTTCTGTAATAAGAAATTTTGAGGTCGGTACTCCATTTAAAAGTAAAAGTTTCTGGTTAAATGCTTTAACATTATTATGCTCTATTCATTCATGTATTAACGACATTGTCTATCAATTAATTTCATACCTGCACCCAAGATTACTTTACATATCGTCCCTCGTCCGGAATAATGAGCTATCTGCTTATCATGATTTTTTGGGAATAATGAACTATCTGCTTTTTCATATGAAATATTTCACCTGAAAAAGCATATAGTTCATTATCCCAAAAAATCATGGTATTAACCACGCAGATAGCTCATTATTCTGGACGAGGGACGATATGTAGATCGAGTAATCTTGACCTCTGCACCTATACTGTGACTCAATCATGTATTTTATTTTTATCATAATTTTTTTAAGTGTGTATTTTAAACTAAGAATGTGTTTGTATGAACTATTGTATTCTTTATTATAATCGAATCACCTAACACCTGTAGTCTGTTTTTTTAATAAATATAGTAAATAAATGCACATAATATTTTAGAAATTAAATTAAAAAAAAAATCACAATTATTATACAATCAAAAATTGAATTTTATAAAAGTACATGCAAAAGACATGCAGAGAAATTAAAAATAGAAAAATTTGGAGTTTTGGGAAATTTATTTACATATTTTTTTTAAAGAGCAGTATACACACACCACAAAATTAATTCAATGGTTTTTGTATATATGTATAGGCAAAAATTGATTTTTTTTTTTTTTTAATATATATATTTTTCATACAGCCTTTAATATATATAGAACATTAAACAATTATGTTAATTTTATGTTAACAAATAATGATAGTCATCTACCCTTCGCTAACTCAAAGATTTTGCGGGGAAACATGTGAAGGTTGTTTTTATGTTAAAAATCAACCTTTCTTCATAATAACATTAATATTAATTACGAGATTCTTACATCATATAGACACAAACAAATTAATGGGCGGGCAAATTGTTAACAACAAAAACTTATGTGGGAATCACCACAGGCAGTCAATTAACAAAAAAAAAAAAAAAAAAAAAAAAAAAAAAAATTAACTATTTTATTTATTTACAATGGAGGGAAAATAAATCTATTATTTAATAAAATGCATTATAATTTTTTGATAGTAAAAATCCTAAAAAAATTCTTTTTTTATTTTAGAATAAAAAATAATAATAAAGAATGCAGTCTCTCAATGTAAAAATTAACCACATTAAATATATTATCTGTTAATTACACATAATAATCCTGTAACAGTTATCAACTTTTTTTTTGTCAAACAAATATAAGAAGAAAAATATCAGTATATAATAAGCATTCTCCTGTTTTTAATTAAAAAAGGCAATTAAAAGAAGAATTTGCACAGAGCTCACAAATTTACTCTTTTATTTTTTGGTATAACTACGTTATCATTGCATTGCATTTTTTTTTTTTTTTTTTTAATGTTAACATAATTCAGACAATGAATGATACTATAATTAATTTGGCAGTGAAAAATATAATGATGAAAAATGATTAATTATAAAATAAATAAATTATCCCTTCTTTTTTTAACATGCAATGATCAAGTTGACCAAAAAAACAAATGTAATAAAAAATATTTGGTTATAGTTTTTCAAACAAAATATCACATATATAGCTACGACAAAAAGTGTCGAGCGGTCAAGACAATATCGACGATGCAACTATCATTTTATATTGACTGGAGCTCAGTGCAATTTCCTCTATAGTTGTGATGAGGGGGGCGCGATCGTCGGAGATTCTAGGTATGGCTTTCGGTAAAACACGGTTAGGACAGTATATAATCACTCGTCTAACATACAAATTGTGATGCTGTAATTTAACAACATATTATCATAAGTGTGATCAGCTAGTATTTAATTAAATATATAATATATTTCTCACTTTCACACTTTTAAGGAAAATGCAGGCATATATTCCTTTCATTCACAAGTTTAACGATAATAAATTTGATTTTTTTTTTTTTATGTGTAACTAATTTTCATTGAATTTAATTAATAGTTTTTTTTTTAATTATTTTTTTTATGGGAGAAGGAAAAGATTGTAATTTTTAAGTATTTTTTTTGAGCTTAATAATACTTCAAAAGTTCATTTGGAAACACTACTTCATGTACTTCTTTTAATTATTATTTTTTTTTTATATGAAATGCGCCAAAAAAGCTATGAAAAAGGCAATATTTTTTTTTAAATAATGTTTTGGTTCAAGTTTTAAACTTTTAAATATTTTGTTTTAAATTCACATTTCAACACATTTTTTTTTTCTTTACAATATACAATGTTAAAAGAGTAATCAGAATACACATTCTGTATTTCTCTTGCATAGATCAGTTTTTAGAATCTTTGCTATATATATTATATTTTGTCATTTCCATTTAAAACTGGCTCATAACTAATTGATTTTGGCAATGCCTTTAAATATAATATAATTATAATAATAACAACAATTTAGAGCTTTTAGTAAGAGCCCAATATTAGCATAATAATTTTTTTTCCTATAATAAGAAACCAATCGGTCAAACTTGACTTATGTGTAATGGACACTTTCGGTTTTATGTTGAGGGCGACATAAAGTTGCCCAGTTTTCGGTTGGCAGCCTTGATCTCAGAGGTACGGCTGCATGGACTTTAAATTAGGCTTTATAAATCAGGTAAAGGCTTTGATTTTTTTTTTTTTTTTTTTAAGGTTTTAGCAGCTGAATTTTACACTGAATTTTACATATTGGCTGCAGACACAATGATAATTGCTACGTTCCTTCCAAGATATGAACTATTTGGAAGTGGAATGATGCCAAGTCATTAGATTAATGCTATATTTTATTTATGAATACTGTATGAAGTTGCATGCATCTAGTTATAATTCCTCTCCATAATTCCTTGTCATTATTTATAGCCAAGAATGACAGCTAGGAATGCTAGCTACATACATGTGACTGCATGCACTGCTCATCACTCGACTCTTGAAATGATTTGTTAGAATTCCAGAAACAAAGTTCAGCAAGTATAGGTTGTAATTGCAGTTGTAGCCAATTAACAATATCTTCAGTGAATTAATAATCAAGCCTATGAACCACAATGTAGACAAAGTGAAAGAAACTCTCACCATAATAACGTGCTAGTCCAAACCTCAGAGATTTCAGGTGCTGTTTACAAACCCTTCATTCCTCAATCTTAATGAGAGAGGTTTGAGGGGAAGGGAGGGAGGAGAGGGGAGGGCTTAGCGAGAGGGCAGGACCCAGTGCTCGGAGGGAGGAGGAGCCCCCCCCAGAGCGTGCTCCGCGGGTCACAGCGGCTGTTCGCGGCACGGAACCCAGATAGTTGGGCCGGACTGACTGGCAATCACGTCCTTCACTCGGGCGTACATTTCTTCGGGAGTGTCCCCGGTTACTACGGCTGAAAACAAAGAGAGTAGGAGTTGTTATTGTCCTTCAGGATTTTTTTGTTTGGATAAGCAGGTTTCTGGTCTTAAGTTCAATTTTTTTTAAGGATCATTAACAAATTAATCTAAGATTCAATTTTGGTGATAATAGTCTTACTACATATTTTTTTAAGATATTGAATTTAATAAAAAAATCACACAAAACTATAATGATTCTTCATCAGATAGAAATTAGTGGTTAATAAAGTTTACTGGGTTACACCTTTGCCTGTCTTAACTCGACCCCTAACACCTAACGACCCTAACGGGTTGTCCGTAACAACCCGTGTTATATTATATCAGGTTGTCCTCTTAGAGACCTAAGGGTGTAACATTTGTTAGGGTTTAATACTGCAAAAAAATAATGGGAAGATAGCCACAAATATTTATTATTAATTCATGAAAGTACACCTCTGGACAGCATGAACTTTACCCTTGCCTGATTTGATGACACAGCAGTTCCAAGAGACAAAGAGAGGAAGATTTGAAGAGAACTCAGTCTTGTGATGCCAAGAACATTCTATTCTACATTTTCTGAATGGAATCACCCAGAATCAGAGCAGGGGTGAAGGTTATGGTGTCTCAAGGAGTACATTACAACAATGTTATGTACCTGTGAAGTACTCTCCGAACTCCTGCTCCATCTTGAGAGCCCTCTCGTAGGTCTTCTTCGCTTGCTCCTCGGTGGTGCGTTTGTTCATCTCCATGATGGACTCGACAGACTTGGGTCGGATGAACACCGCCACGGGGTACAGCTGGGCCACCTGCAGTCGCTTGATGGCATTACCACTCACGTCCAGGATGCAGTGCTTGCCCTGAGAAACAGAGAACAATTTGTTTGAATAAGTTACAAATAATGTGAGGCTTTATACTCAAAATACCTTGCTAGCAAACTGGAAAAGAATTTTCTTAAAATCTTCAGAAATTATTATTGAGCTACAAATTATGGATTTTTAAAATTATGAGAATTAAAGTATTTTTATACCATATCGTACCTAGTCTGGAATAATGAGCTATTTCAAGTGAGTGCAACAAAGAGCTTTATAAATGTTTTATCAATTTACAGCTCATAATTGCACTTACCTGATATAGCAGATATGCAGTTCATTATTCTAAAAAAGGGACAATATGGTATAAAAGTACCTCCATTTTCATAATTTTAAATTATTTTGTTACTAAAAAATAATTTCTTGAAATTTGAAGAAAACATCACTCCAAGCGCACTGGAGGAATTATTGGCACTCCTAGCTCACGTGTCTTGTCTTCACCCACCTTCTCTGCGACTTGGCGCACGGAGGCGACCGAGGTTCCGTACAGGTTCTCGTTGTACTGTCCGGCCTCGATGAACTTGTGGTTCTGAATGTCCTTCTCCATCTGCTCCCGCGACGCCACAAAGTGGTAGTCACGAGCGTCAACCTCGTACTCTCGCCTCGCCCTCGTCGTATCTGCAAACAAAGTCATGAGTTAGGTCACCGAAACTTCTACCAGGCAAAATAAGTACATTCTAATTTCCCATGAATTAAGGGAGCTTAAAAATATCCACCAGAGGGTGTATTTAAACATGTCACTTAAAAATATTTGTAGCTTACCAATGCATTAAGGATTTAGAATGTTCTTCGATTCTTAATCCCTCCCCCATATTATGGTAAAACATTTCCTTAAGATCTTTTATTTCTTCTTCTTTTTTTTTTAAGGGTAAGGTAACGCCACCAATGTTAAATTTTCCACTCTCATTTGTTCCTCCGAAATTATTTTAAAATATTCTCCTCTATGTCGTTCATTAGCTCTTAAAATATCGTCAATACAAATACGATCTAGTTTCCGAGTTACGTGTATTGAAACTAAACCCATTTATTGAACAAGCATACGCTGCATTTCAGTGACATTAGAAAAATTCTATAATCCAATCGTCCGATTTTTAAAAAAAACTAGAAACAAACTTAATGCACTAGGACAAACCTTCACAGCAAAAAAAAAAGACAATTATGAGAGTGGGAGCGACGTAAATTGATAATAACTGCACGATTTTTGACACTCACACGTCTCACACACCCCTTTTTGGTCGGCCATTAAACAACTGGCGAATGAAACAGGCTGACTAATGAACCAAAACAACGCTTATAATCCACTCACCTAAAGTAAAAACTTTCCAAAATTGTTTTATAGTAATGAAAAAAAAGTTTTATAAATAAAACAACCATAACAGTTATTATTTAACTCATTATTTATAAATAAATTGAATATAAAACTGCCGTGACTTGCGTAGTATCTTTAGAGTGGGACAATTTGAATATTGATATAGAGGCGCTGCGATCGCGGCGCAACTCTGGCGTTCCCTTTCCCTTAAAAAGAAATTAATAATGAATAGACTAACTAGGGATACACACGAATTTCTAAGTTAAGGTATAAGATGAACTAATGAAACCATGTCAAAATGCTTATTTTTTGGCTCCGTCATTACATATCTTACTAGTAATTTTGTGCTGACCCTACAGAACTTGATACCCCATCATTTTGTCTCCCCCACAGTACTCACGTGGCACGCAGGAACCGAACTTGTCTGGAAATTCTGAGATAAGGTCGTCGTTGATTCTGTCCTTGAGCGGCCCCAAGATGATGACAGGACGAGCGTACTGCACCGTCACTTGCCGCACCGGCTCGTAGGACAGCACCGCGCCTCCGCCTTCCTCCTCTCCGCCTGCACCAGAATAAGTCAGACTCTAGCCCAGTTTCTTCTCGTGTAATCAGTTTTATTAAATAAAAATCTGACGTCACATGTCTTCAGTCTAACAATAACGCATTTTTGATGTAAATATAAACTTATGTACACCTCTGGACAGCATGAACTTAACTCCTGTCTCACTTGCTAGAGATGCACCTTCAATAGACAGAGGTACAGATTTGCAATTTTGGGTGAGGTAAGAAGAACAACCAGTCTATCAATGTCAAAAAGAGTTTAGCTTCACCACGCCTCCATAGACTGAGTCCACAAACAAAGCAGGAGTAACGTTTGTAGTGTCCAGTGCAATTAAGGTCTCTAATTGCAGTGAAATCTCATGGCACTGAAAACACTTATATTCTTAGGCAGTAAAATGGAGGATGTATGTTATGTTAAATAAAAAAAATGTAATGACTCATAGTTGACATATAAAAAAAGAACAAAAACATGAGGGGGTAAAACATGGGCACAAAAACTTCCTGAACGCCATGCAACACCCAGTAATGAATCACAAATTGACAAAATTAATTTTTTGTGTTACAAGTGTATTTTGAATGTGTTTTTTTCAGGTGTAAAAGACCAGATAGTAAACATAAAAATCATCTATTTATTACTATCAATTAGGTTGGTTAGATTTTGAGACACTTGATGGATATTTTAAATACAAGAACATATGTTTAGTTTAAATAGTTTAGAATTTTATTAGCCTTGCTGCTGTAAAAAATTAAATCGTAACAGCAGACATGTAAATTTATCTGAGCAAATCTAAGATTATATTAGAGCATTGGTTGGTGCCGGCTAAAGTAGAATCTCAAAGAGGCATTAAAGAGAAAATTTTGATGATTCAAGAAAGAATTGTCTGTAATTTCAGATATAACAAAATGGGAGATACTTTTATAATGAATGAAGATTCAGGTTCAATCAATATACAGTAACTTGAGGAGTAATAATTAAAGAAGTACAATAGAATTCAAAGTAAGTTACTGGTTTTGCCTCCAACATAGTTGAACAGCTAGGGAAGACCCATGTTGTCTCCTTTAAATGTATTTGACCAAAACATCACTGTTTCCTTTTCTTATGACCATCATGCTTTGATGATGTAAGCTATAAAGACATAGACTTCTTTTTCTTCACTTTTTATGTTGCTGGGCAACAAATAAGAGTTCCATCAATAATGCTGAATATTCAAACAAACACACTATAGTAACGTACTGTACAACTTTAACCATGTTGAATTTTCTCTGATAAAAAAAAAGTACATAATGTACACCTTGAACAGCACAAACTTTACTATTGTCTCATTAGCTGGAGCTGCAGCTTTAAGAGATAAAGAAATTTTGATTTTTAAATTTGGAGTTGAAAAGATAATAAAAAATGATGGACTGAATGATAATTCCCACAAACGTTTCTGCTATTCAGAGGTGTATTTGCAAAAAGTTTTGTGATGCTCAGGTCAAATACAATCCTAGGTGAGGACGTTTCCTCCACATTTGTTCTCACCTTCGTTTTGTGCCTCGTCTTGGGTGTAGCAAAGCATGAAGGCTGCAACAGAGAAGCAAGTAAGCTCGCCGCCAAGCCAAGCAACCTGCCTACACTTCTGAATGGATAAAATTGGAGTGTAATTTTTCTAACTTGTTCAAATTTAGGGTAGGTTCTACGAATATTAATTAACTAAAAAAATTATTCTAAAATGTAAATACCTCTGATGTTTACATCAACTGAAACATTAAATAACTAACCATGTAACTAATATATTGTAAAAAAAAAAAAAAAAAAAAAAAAAAAAAAAAATGCTTGGACTAGGTTGAGCAATATGTAGCTCTTATATAGAAAGCATTCAGCCTTACAAAATAACTTTATATTTTAGCTTGGAAAAGGTCTGTTACGATAAATATGTATGAGTACAGTAAAAGTAAAAAATTATGAACAAAATAACAAAATATACAGCAACTCAGTTACATTATATGCTAAATAGTTTAAAAAAAAAACTGTACTGAAGAGGGTTTTAAATTTGTCTATACACAGTCTCTATGGGTGACGTCATGAAAGACATTTGGCATCAAGGTATGAGTAATAAGCAGTATCGACTGACCTTCACCCCACAAATTTAATATACATCATTGCCGATATGATGTAAACAACAAGACACTTTTCAAACCCTCTTTCGTACCCCTGATTACATACACGAAGTTGGCTTGATCTGATCTACTTCTCTGAACTTGGCTGGCAATTTAGTTGCATTAGTACTGCAGTTAGAGCAGTAACAGTAAGCCGTCACATGAACTTATCTACAAAATACTATGGTGTTGAGCAAATATACAAAATATATTACCACACAATACAATATTATATAAAGTCCCTTTATGTGATGCACTTGTGTCTTTTACAACAATGGTGCTGTGTTGCATTTGTCATGAACATGTTGCAACAATGCATGCTGAACAGAAATTAACACACAAATAAAATATCTGACATTAATTATATTGTTATGAAATTATATATAATTAGTGTAAGACAGATTGACATATTGAAAAATCATTCAGACAAAGACAATGTACCACAAAAAAGCCCTTGATTAATAGGAAAAGCCTTGTTTCAAATTGTATTACTGTTTTAGATAAGTTTGAATGAGGTTAACAATAAAATTGAGCTAATTTTTTGTTTTGGTAGGGTGTCAAAATGTATCACGATTTGGGTTTCTTTAATATCAAGTTCTTCTTGTGTTATTTACTAGAGGGCAGATCATGCTATAACATCCCACATTGGAGTAAAGGCTGCCACATAAGACTTAAATATCTGGCATGCTAAGGATCTCAAACCTTTTAGTGTTAATTCTTTGTGTGTATCTTTTGTATTCTGGTTTTACCACATAAAAAGCACTAAAAATCTTAATTTAATTTAATTTGCGCCATCGCGTACTTGTCAGAAGTAAGAAATATAACAGAATCTTGATTTGAATAAATTATATTGTTAAAAGTGACGTTTTAATACAGATTCTTGGTACAGAAACTAGGAGGTCTAGCTGAATAGAACTATCTAGTGGTGAACCATTAAACCATATATAGCTTAATTAATTTTATGTAATTAGTTAATATTTTAATAAATATTATTTTGTAACACTTATATAGAGAGCATATTCTATAATTATATTATGTGATGGAATGAAGGGAGTCCAGGCATGCTTTTTGCAAGGGGTGAGATAGGGGCTACTTTAGCAAGTCTGTGATATGAAGGGTGGTTATATATAATCAAGGGGTAGGTGCTGATGGTGAATGGGGTAGGTGGCATCACATGGCATCATAGGGTTAAGGGTAGTATCAGGCATTAGGGTGATTTTAAGACATTCAATCAAATTATTTGCCATGGAAGGTGTAATTGTAGAAAATTCAATAACCAGAATAATCTTGATGAGTTACTGAACGTTCTACAACAATTTGTTTAATTCAATAATTCGATTGAATGCCCTGATCAAGGTTTTTTTTGGGTTCATGCAGCGAGGGGAGGAGAGGAGGGGGGGCTATGCAGGGGATACTCACGCAGGTTCTGAGGATCGCCCTCTCCGGGAGAGTTTCCGGGGCTTGCTGCAAGCACACAGACATACTGGGTACAGACAGGCAGGCAGAACATCGCTCTCTACAGGGGTCCTATTTCTTGCCTAGCAACAACCAACCCAATCACAATTGACAATCAACATAAAAGAAGTAATGAAAAGAGTTTTGCTATTCTCAAACTTAAACAGAATATTTTTAAAAAATTTATTGGAAATATCAAAGACCTGCACTCACAGTGAACTTTTGGTCTAAAGAAAAAAAAAAAAAAGTTTCTGTGTTTGATGATGGGTTACGTGACAATGGTATTTTTTAAAGGCTATTATAATGTATTGAAATGGCATTCATTCTTTTTTTTTTTAAAAAATTCACTACAAGACATACACATTCTGTACACATTCTGTATGGTCTTTTTGAAAGAACAGTTGTTGGTGACATCACTGAGGACAATTAGGATAACGTGACAAAAAAATTTAGTTATCTTTTTGATTTATGCAATAAAATTTTGTTATGTTGATTGTCTATTGCCTTATGTCATAAAACCCACGAAGTTATGCTATTGTGAATTTGTGCAACTTTTTAGGAATATTTTATATCTCCATGAAAACATTATATGAATACAGTATTCTAGTCTTCAAAAATTTGTAATTAACACTTCATTGCTAGCTTGCTAGAAAATACTGCAAGCTAATTTTAAGTCCTTTATTTTAACGGAAATTCAAGGAATGGAAATTACGAATGCACAATAACAAAACTCCCTCCCTCCCTCCCCAATTTAAAATATAATAACAAATATGACATGCATGGGTCATTCTATAGTCTAGACATGTCAATAGCTTTAAAAGTAGATGTAAATTGGAAATAGCAGAGTTCAATAATTTAACATTCCATAGTGATGGTAAAGGTCATGAATTTCATAAAGATGTTAGAAAATGGCCCAACAAAATGCATGTAATTTGTTTTGTATTTGGCAGAATATTGTATTGAAAACAGTGGTGGCAAATGATTTCCAGAGCACGGATATTAATTAAAATTTATAAAAAAAAAATTAACTTTTAATAAATTAAAATAGATTCTCTTTTAAATTTTTGCTGGCCGCTAAAACTAAAAAAAAAAACTTGAAGAGCCACCACTGATTGAGAATTTGTTTGAATGAAAGAGAGAAAGTCAGGCATGCAAGCCATGCTTGATGTTTTATGATTGATGATTTACCAAACATAATAAGCACAGGCTTTCATAACTTGGCTAAGTTTATGGGTCACAGGAGGGAGGGGAATTAATTAAAACATTCAGTATTTTTAATTTGAACAGTAGCAAAAAAAAAAAAAAAAAAAAAAAAAAAGTAAAATGTAAAAGCATATATTTTGGTACAGAATCAAAACTTAATGCAATGTATTTGTGATAAAGGCTATTTTTCAGGCTTGGTGATAAGGAATATAGCTTTTAGTGAAATATTTAGACATCTGTCATAAACGATGATGGTATTTTTTTTATTGATAGTCTTCAGTTTATAACGATCATTATAACGATTGTACTGCATACAATTATTTTCTTTACAGTAAATTTCTTACTAGCAACTTACATGCAATATTTTTTTTTTTTTTATATAACCATTAAGAAAATGCTCTCAATGAATTGTTAAGGGGGGGGAAAAATGCAAAATATAAGGCCAGCTTAGTGTAAAAAAAAAAATGCAAACTGGACTTCACAAAAGATTGAAAACTTGGAAGCTGGACTTTACGAAAGATTGATTTTCGTATTAGAAGCTAATAATCTGAGATGAGCCGTTTGTGCCTGCAAGGCCGTGCAGACTACTCACGTTCTTGGTCAGAACCGTCCTCAGACCGATCGTCCTTGCTCTTCATGAAGGGGAACCGTCGGCTGAATGAGAAGTTCTTTTTCTTGCGCTCTAGTGTTGATTGCTGCAACAAATATGAACATTCTTTATGATTTCATTACGTCATTGAAACATCTTTTTTTAAATAAAAATTTTTACTGAATTTTATTAGGGGAAGGGGGGGAACTTAACACAATTTAAGTGTTGTTGTTTTAAATACCAGAATCAGGACTTATTGTAAGTATAATGAAATTCGATATCAAATTTTAGTTGAGAAAAGTTTCTAGGCTAAAATCTATGTTCTGTGTGAATAATCTATATTTAAAAAAAGAGAAAAAACTTTATGCTTTTTCTTAACCATTTTACTTCTCATTTATTTTAATGAAAGAAAAGGGTAGACAAGACTTTTATAGAGAAAATTTGATTCTTACCTTATCGTTGGTGCCTAGGTGTCCTTGAAACTTGACGGATCGGTCCCTTGCTCTCTGCTTGCGGTCCCACCTTCGTTTGCTCGGCACAATTCCCAGTGGCCCGGGATTATCTCCCTCTCCCTCTGCGACACGCCTTGCTTGCCACCACTCGTCATCGCTGGCATTCACGACATGCAGAACGTCACCGTGGCGGAATGGCAGTCCGCGAGAAGGCAAACCGTCGTCTCGGCTGGGGTCGTAGTCAAACAGCGCCCTGGAAGACAATCAAGACATTAGGACGCAGTAATAACTAGGACGTTAGGACAATTGTGGAGTGCCAGAAGGATATTAGAATGGTTTAGAAAAGCACAGATTACGATAGTCTTACATGAGGATGTAAGAGTCATAGAGAGACACCAGGACATAGGTGTCTATGTCTGTTTAGAGACCCATAAGAATGTTAAGACAGAGTATAATCAAAGGACAACAATGATAGATTTTATTTATATTTCTCTGTAGAGTTTCTAAAAAGTAATAAATATTAATAATAAAGTATAATTTCATTTTTATTGGGCTAACAAGGTAATATGTTAAAAATACACAACAAAAAAAATGTAGTAATAAATTGCTCAATATTTGATACGTAACAGACAAAATTCCAGTCACAAAACAGTTACCCAATATCAAAGTGGAGAAAATTTTACTACCGTTTAATTTTTGTGCGGACTGCCTGATATATTTTGAAGCAGAACTTACCTGACATAAAGGGACCTCTTCTGGGAGGTCCTCAACAGGGTGCCTGAGTTTGCTGCCGTGTTGAGGGCTGTGTTGCTGCTTTGTAGGGCCGCTTGCTGCTGGGACATCTGCTGCTTCAGTTCGTGAATCCTCGCCTCAAAACGGTTGTACTCCTCGGGACGGTACTGGGCAACAATGTTGACGGTCTGTCCGGCACCCTGCAATATATCAACAAACGTCAACATTGTCTAGCATACAAAGACCGAATTAAATCTCCAGTAACAATGGATAACTAGGTAATTTTTATAATCTTTTTAAGAGATGGCTTTAGTGTTGATGTGTTATTTAAACACTGAATCAACAAAATTACTTGTACGAAAATTTTATGAGGTAATGATTAAAAAAACAAAACAAAATAAATCAATAATATGAAATTTGCAATATACACATATATATATATATGTGTATTTTTTCATATTTCCATTGAAAAATTAATTTTAATTTTCTAATAATTTGCAGTAAAATTATCAAGTTAATTTAGTTTTACTATCTCTTTCGCACGTTGATAAAATGGTAGAAAAACTACAGGTCATCCATTGTTTAAATAAAATATAAAACTAGAATGGACAATTTGCATAAATTTTTTTTAGTAGCTCAATCGACAGAGGAGGTCGAAAAATACACCTATGAATTTTATGAGATTTTTATTCTTACTGCATCATGGCTAAAATAGGGATGTAAAGAGGTCACGTGACCTGGAGGCGGCGCCCGTGTCGCCAATGACGTCATTGAACTGTCTGGTCAAGCAAACGATCGTCTATATAACGCTTGTAAACAATAAATTAATTGTTGCTTGTTTCCATAGCAACGTGGTGGTTTACAAGCGTTATAAAGTCGATCGTTTGTTTGACCAAACAGTTCAATGACGTCATAGGCGACGCGGGCGGCTCCTCCAGGTCACGTGACCTCTCTTTTAGCCATGATGCAGTACGAATAAAAATATCATAAAATTCACAGGTGTATTTTTCGACCTCCTCTTTCGATTGAGCTAGTAAAAAAAATTGATGCAAATTGTCCATTGATAGAAGTTAAATATTCTAATAATTTCTATGATGCATGTGCAAATAAAATGGAATTGCTAAGAAAGAAAATATTTTACTTTAAGCATGCAAAATCTAATAAATTGAAGTATCTGCAATTTAAGTCTAGGTTTTATGACCGTAAAACATTCTGTAATTTGCAACATGACATGCACTAAGACTGCATCACATTAATGAGATGTTGTTTTGAACATACACAGCTAGATTGCGTTTCTAAATACATGAATGCAACAAATTTTATTTATTTTCTTTTGTTTTACCGTTAATTGAATGTGCATTTACAAACTGACCTCTAGAGACTTCAACTAAGATATTTATTTAACATATTCATAAACATTCATGACAAGAATAGGCAAGCAAAATATTAAAATTAGTACAACCAATTTTCTTTGAGAATTGTAGCTGCCAGATGCAAACCAGACAAGCAATACAGCTCACTTTCAATGTTTAAAGATAAGAAAATAGCTCTTAATAGTGCAATGGGGTACTGACCAAAAAAAAAAGTTTCAAGTTTTTGTCAACATTTCAAAAGGCACGAGAATTTCATGAAGAACAAGCCCTATTACAGCATTCTACGACAATTTCCTGATTTTATATGAATTTTTAAAACTTCTCAAAAATGACGTCATAGCATTGAATCTTAAATAGGAAAATAGATCAGTTAACATTGCCAAATCCTATACTTAATATTGAAATGTAACCAAAACTTCATTTGCAAGGTTTTCAGGTACTAGAATCACGATAATGAAGGTTTGAAATTCGTACTTCAATAACTTTTCATTTTAGCAATGTTAACTGATGCATTTTCCCATTTAAGATTCAATGGTATGACGTCACCAAAAAAAGTTTTAAAAATTCATATAAAATCAGCAAATTGTCGTAGAATGCTCTAATAGGGCTCGTTCTTCATAGAATTCACATTACTTTTTACTAGTATTGCTAACTCAAATACCGGTCAGTACCCCATTGTCTAGTTTTGCCTCTGGCGGTCAATTATAATGATTGACGATGACGCTTGGCTGTCCTCACTACTGACAACTGTCCTCACCATGCTACTAGGAGATTGAGGACGCACCTTCAGTGCCTGCGCAGCCGTCTCGTGAGTTGCCGTCCTCAGATCTTGACCGTTGACGCTGAGGATCTGGTCCCCTCTCTTGAGTTCTCCGCTCAGATCTGCAGGACCTCCCCCCAGGATGAAGGATACGAAGATACCTTCTCCGTCTTCACCCCCTACTATGTTGAACCCTAGGCCACCACCCCCACCCCCTGGAACCCCACCACCCCCGGGACCTCCGCTGGGGGCCTTGTGCAATGTTAGACTGCGAGGCTCTCTGTAACAGATGGTCAGTATGTAGATTAGTACGAAGGTTAGTCACAGAACTGTAGGACATTTTAAAATTGATTGAACAAAGTACTAAACATTACACAGTTTCAGTGAAATCTTGACTAAGTCTGTGACAGTAGCTATTACTAGTCCTTACATAAGCCTATGTTTTTAAATATAAATTTAAATTACACTTATCAGTTTCAGTTACGGAAACTAGAAAACAAGCAAGGTATATTGTATGAAATTTTTTCATTAAAAATTATTTTTATGATTTTCTTTACAATTTATCCCCGAGCTTTTGATAAATATTTAATTAATCATGGATTAAACCAGGATTAACCTCTAAATTTTAGTATATTTTTAATTTTCCTGCTAATTTGAATTCTTGGCTTTCATTATGAGATTTTAATTTTAATCTAGCTTAATTAGGAATTTAGTTACACATTTTTTTAAAATAGTACCTAAGAGCCGCCATTTTTTAAGGGTAACCGGAAGTCCCCCCAGAAGGATTTTGGGTAGGCAAGTGGTCTAGAACATGAGTTCATATTGGACCCTGAAAGTTTCAAAACTTTACGATTTTTTTCCGGGTCAATTTTTTGTATTACTGTAACTTAGTTTTACTGTGAACATGCCCCCAGAGTAAGACCAGTGGCATGCAGTTATGTTTCTCACCTGGTAATGTCCTCCTCACTGACTGCTCTGGGCGTGGAGGACTGCAACGTCAGGGACTCCGAGTAGTGCAGACCCACAGAGTCCAGGGCTACAACAAGGGGAGGCAGTTAGTAAACCCTCATTACTTTGACATCAGAAGTTTATTATTTAGTTACTCATTTCAAAGCACAAAGTGCACTATTTAACAAAAATAATTAATTTTAAGATTTATCACATATTTTCATAAGTCTGATTTGTTTGAGCAAAAAAAAAACAAAACAACACATTCAATTACATTTTTTTTATCATGTTATTTTACGGAAAGAAAAGGACAGCAAATTAAGGCTCATAAAAACACAAATTATCGAAAGATGATAAATCTTTCAGAGGAGCCATGGCTTTTCTGAATATAGCATTTATCATCTTTCGATAATTTGTGTTTTTATGAGCCTTAATTTGCTGTACTTTTCTTTCCTTAAAATAATATCGCATAGACGATTTTCAATAAATACTGTAGTAATTTTTATCATTTTAACAAACCAAATCAACACAAATGTTATTGGAATCATGTACAGTACAACAAAATTAAAATCACTTCCAGAAGCCTCAAGTTGAATGATTGAAATTCTTACAACGTAACAAAAAGGCTGAAACTATCAACAAAATGCACAGATTTCAGATTTGAAATATCAGTCAGAAGAGACAATTTTTGTTAATTTTTAACTACTTCTTGAAGAATAACAAAACCTCATATTTGTTGAATTGAGACAATTTGATGATAATACTCACGCGGCATCTCTCTGACTGGGCTGTCCTGTCTGAACAGCTGCTGTTGTTGAAGGGGAGGTGTTGGGGAGGGTGCTGGGCGGGGAGCGTCCGTGACGGTGAGTGCCGGGGGTGGGGGGTGGGTCGGCTTGGAGGCCACCAGTACCACGCGGTCCTGGGTGGCCTTGAGAATCGCTACCGCCTCCTCGTGAGTCACATTGTCTAGGCTGCACTCTCCGTTCTGTGCACATCAAGACCAGAGTTAGTAAATGTACGAGGGGATCAAATTGAAAGAGTCATCGTAGAGAGTTCAGTAGACAGTTCAATGAACTCCTGACAATGAGCTGATTCTATTCAACTGGCTGCTGAATCTCATAGCATTATCTTTCCATGGATAATGATACAATGTCCTAAAATGGCTAAAAAATTAGAGAAAAAGTAATGGGCAAGTTTGGTACATCTCATATAACAGTAAGTGATTGTGATAGCATGATATTAGGTCACAGTATCAAAACATTTTGCAAGGAAGATGTCATTATAGAAATTTCAAAAGCCAGTTTTTAACAATGAGTAAGTTGGCTACTGGACTTTCTATGACAATTTTTACAATGGATAAAAACAAATTACTGAAAACAAAGGTGGACTAAGTTAGTACATATTTTGTATATCGAGACTAAATTCCAGCAAAAAATAAAAGAGAAAACCAGTATGATGCAATAAAAAACTGGTTATTTCTGCATGCCCTTAGTTGGTAAATTGTCTTATTTGGAACTTAAATTGAATTGTTAATTATAGGAACATACAAGAATTGGCTACATTTTTACTATAATTATATATAATTCACTGAAGTTGCATCATAAATAATTATTAGTGTATGTAGTTAGTATAATAAAACCAATTAAACTACATATCAGAAGAAATTTCATCAGATTCTTACAAGCTTGGAAAGAGTTTACATTTCGTCGCCTCAGAATGCAAATCACATAACTACAAAAAAATGTGATGTACTAGATCTCACTAGAACATAAGGGTCAAAGTTCCATCAATTTTTTTTGTAGTTACATGATTTGCATTCTGAGGCGACAATTTACCTTAGGTAAAATTGTTATTAATGACATTAATTTCAAAGTAAAAAATATTGAAAGTACAACCTTTTCATTTCTTTGCTAATTGTGTGTGATATTTTTGTTAGAGGTTTGATAATTTTGTAGTGTTAGCGATCCTACGTGATAATTACCTCATAACTTGCGACCTGAGAGTGGTGGATTGGTCATCGCAGGATGGATCAAGAACAAACACAAGGACATGGTATAAACATGTCCAGTTTTGTTAGAAACAACCAATACAAAAATTTGCATGGATGATGTGAGCTCTTTTGTTTACAGTAAAATGTTAAAAATGTATGGTTTCTTATCTAGCTTTAAAAATGTATGTGAAAAGTAATGATTGTCATGAAACAGCATTGAACACTACTAGGAATATAATATTCATTAATTTCTTCTTTAAAAAAAAAATCCTCAGTCTTGTCTAAATATTTGGTAATTAAGTAAAGTAAAATAAACAGTTTAAAAAAAAAAAAAAAATCCAAGATACTGTATTTACAAAATCTTCTATTGTCGTGTAGAATGTTACAAGTATTTCAAGATCTTGAAATTTTAACAGTATATTTTCCCCCAATAACTAGCAAAGATCTATAGGATCTTAACTTTTACAATCTTGAGCAGTACAACATACATTCCTAAATATAGATACAACCATACATTTTCCTTGACACTAGACTAGCACATACCGGGGTATTCCTAACGGCTAGCAGCTTATCTCCAACGTTCAGTCTGCCGTCCGCCTGTGCGGCTCCTCCGTCCATTATCTTGGTCACATAGATGCCGTTGTCTCCCGGGATGTGCTGGTTCCCGATACCTCCTGCGATACTGAAGCCAAGACCCTTCGAGCCCTTCACCAGCTCAATTTCCAGGACGCCAGGACGCACTGAGGTCGCGCGACGACGCACCACCTGTAGGTCATAAGTCAGTTTAGTACCAAGTAGTTAAGTTGATAGCTAGAACAAAACTCATATGATTATTATCATTATTTTTTTTTATTTCAAATTATTTAGTTCTGCAGTATTATTATAAAATTACTTTAAATTTTAAATACATTTTCTCTTAAAGAAAAGCAGAAGGATTCAAAAACTAAAATAGACTCAAAATTCTGTTAAACTTTATTATAAAACTAACCCAAAATCGTAATTTAATATTTTTAAAATAATTAAAAGATAACACATTTTTCATTTTCATTAGCCTGTGAGAAAGCATTTTTGTTTGTTTGCTGCAGTTAGATAAAAGTGCACCAATAACAACAATAAGCGAGAGCAGTGGCATGCATGTTTGCTAGCTGAAAGAAGTGTTGTGACTAGCGGCCTTGGCTTGTGTTTATCCAAGAGAAGCCTTGAAGCTGCTGACAAAAGGAGGCACTGCATGTGCTTCTGTGGTGTAAAACAGCTGGAAAAAAAGGGGGCAGGGAGGGCACCTCATGTGCTTCCTTCTGAAGGTTTAGTGCAGCAGAGAAATAAATTCTCCACATTGTTTATGTTAAGTTAGAGAATAACTTGTAAGATTAAAATAAACTAGAGAATAACTTGTAAAGCCTAAAATTAACTTCAAAACTTTACAAGGGGCATTCACAAAGCTCTAAGGCCACATTTAGGGCTCCATAATTTAAAGCCCGATTTTAGGCATGCTTTTTAGACCCAAAATTTCTGGTCTTAAATTATCGAGCCCAAAATGTAGCCTTAAGACTTTGTGAATGCCCCTTTACATGAATAAAATCAGATACCAAAATTTACAACAAATTTTATCCTAACTTTGAGCATAATATTAAGTCCAATTTTTTATTACACAATTTATCCAGTCTCATTGTTTTGTAGCCCCCTCTTAGTTGTACATTGATAGATTTATTGTCAAATAACTTATATTTTTTTTAGCTAGTTTATACTGATTTTTCCATAACCCAACCTCCACCCCAATACACCCTCAACCCCTCGTCATAACTCACCAGTCTGACTGCATTGCCCGCCTGTTTGAGAGCTTCAACGGCCGTGGCGTGCTGCACATTCTCAACGTTCACCTCGTTCACCTGCAAGCAAATTTAGATTAGGTCTAGCTAATCTATTGGTGAGGATTACGCCTTTTTTTATTGACAAAGAAATATTTATTAAAGGTTTTATTTTTGTTTAGGACATCTATTGCTTTTTGTTATTTTTAAAAAGGGAGGAGGTAAAATTTTCAAATTCAGTACAAAGCTTGTGGTTCCACTTGGATTACGAAACAACACTAAAGACTATTGTGAATTGTAAGGAGGGAAGAAGGAAGTAGCAGATAAGTTATGTGACTTTAATGAAGGAAGTTAGGCAAAAAATTGGTTCCTCTTCCTCACTGAAAACTTGCGACTTTTTACAAATACAAAGGCAAATGTAGGTTTGCAATTATAATAACAAATATTTTCTTAATTTGTCAATACATTATGTAAAAACTGTCTATAGGTAATAGAATTTTAATGGTATAGGATACAAATTCTAAAATTAATTTTACCTTGATAAATTATAGGATGGAAAAACTACTGTATTAGAGAGATTAAATATTTTTTTCTGAAAATAATTGTTTAAAAGATTGTCATTGGGATAATGAGTCCTGCTACTTTGCGACATTGTCTGTGATATCCTCGATTGTGTTTGTTTCCCTCTTTGATAGAATTCAAGACAAAGACTTATTTCAACTTGTTTAGGCCTGGCAGCCCATCGTCGTCTCAGAATGCAACTCAGATAACTACAACAATCAAAATCAACAAAGTTAGCCCCGGGCTAACCTTAAACCTCATCTATGCAATTGCGTGTAATAAATATTATCTGACTATATAGATCATAAAGGTCAAAAGTTCCGCCATTTTTTTTTGTAGTTATGTGATTTGTATTCTGAGGCGACGCTCACTAGCAGGCTAGAAATTGATCATAATTACCTGGAGGATAGCGTCGTTTGCTCGTAGCCTTCCATCAGCCCAGGCAGCTCCTCCTGGTATCAGCTTGGTGACGTAGATGGCGCTGTCTCCTCCGGCCAGGTGCGGGTTATCGGTACCCCCAGCGATACTGAAGCCCAGTCCCGCACCCCCGCGTTCAAGCTCGATCGTCTCAGTCTCAAAGTCCCCCCCGTTGGCCTGGGGTACCATGGCCGGGGAGGAGGGAGCGTCCAGGGAGCCAGCAGAGCCCCCCACTCCTCCGCCGTTTACCTGAGGAAGCGAGGACACTGAGTAGTACCTGGCTCTCTTGTCAGACATAACTCCCAAGTGATTGTTACCTCTCGCTCATTGCATCATAATATCTCGCCTCTGAAAAGTTCCCTTGCTAATCACAATGCCCTGTGTTATTCTTACGGGACATGGTGAACTTAATGGGAACTTTTCTGAGGCAAGGAGTGTACAACTAGACCATTAGAACAATGAGACAATTGATTCAAGCAGATATCACATGGTCATAGTCCTAATGTTCCAACTGGATTTTGATACAAGGAACAGCTGGTTTTATTATTAACTTTTTGTTTGTAGTTTAAAAAAAGGCTGGCTCAAATACTCATGCAATGACTACAGTAATCAAAATATGGATGATGTCATACCAAGAGAATCAGGATAGCCAACCTAATTTTAAACTTTACATTGTTTTTAATTTAAATCAAATTGTAGTATAAATCGTTCCTTGTCTGTAACAAACGAGCTATCTGCCTACCACGATTTTGTTGCAATAATGAGCTGTCTGCTGTTTCAGGTGAGCACAATTATGAGCTTTAAAATGGTATAAAATAAAGCTCATAATTGTAATCACCTGAAAAAGCAGATAGCTCATTATTGCAACGAAATCATGGTAGGCAGATAGCTCATTATTCTGGACGAGGGACGAAATGTTGAATCTCTTTCAATGAATAAGGCAGAAGGAGTCTTGAAGAACATCACACACACTCTCTGCTCCTGAGGATTTCACAGATAACAGATTTTAAGTGAACCAACGAATATTTTACCAAACAAACCACCAGTTTGAAAATACTTCAATTTTTATTTAGTGGGGGTTTATTGGGCGGTTATGCTTATTATTTTTCATGGAAGGAGGCATCATAGAAGGTATCATAACCAGTTTAATCCTGACAATAAACTGGTTCCATTAGACACTGAACCATCTATGACGAATCCTTCATATTATATATTATATTTTATAAAAAAAAAAAAAGTGAAGTGGTCTAACCACTTCACCAACCAGATAAAACTACAAATAACAATTAAACTATATTTTAGTTACTACAACTAATGAACAGAAGATAAGGAAGCTAATTAGGATGACACAAAACAAATATTTACTTAGTAGTATACATAAGAAGTATCTAGTAAATTAATGCTAAATGAACCAGAAGTCAAAATCACCTTTACAGTCATGCGGTGGTGATGCAACCACATACATTAGACAAAACCTTCTAATCTTGCTAACACACCCACAATATAATTGAGGGGGCGTGGCACTTCTTGTAAAAGCTGTAAAAAAGAAATAGCAAGATCTCTGAAATTTGGGAGGTAATACTGTCTAGTTAATAATGTCATAAATTATGATCGGAATTAATTGATGTCGAAATCACGATCGAGATTGTAAATGAAACTGACTGAAAATAAAACTACGACCTTGCAATTCAAAAACAGAAGTTAATTCCTCCGATGTCATGGTTATAATAATAATCCTCGATATGAGAGATAATTTACTACACCTCGTCGTTCTTCATATACAGCGATATGATGTTTATTCTAAAAAGTTTTATAAATAGAACTACTAGTAGTAGTGCAGCAGAGAGCATTAGAAATTATACAAGCGAGAAACACACAAAGTAGCACGTATAAACTACAGCGAGAACATTAACTTAATGAGGCAATACAATCAAGCTAGTTAATTAATTTAAAAGTGGGCGTGGCAAACAACATAAAACAAATAATTTAAAACTTACATGCAACTTTTTTGTATTTTTTGCAGTTTCATGTTGTCGCGATTTTTTCTATAAGAAACAAAAATAAAACGCTTGTTTAACTCTCTAAAATTAACTCGTTACGGTATAACATAAAAATGAACGTTGTGTAAAAAAAAAATATATCTATATTGAGGACACACAGTTTTGCAATTCGACGACTAAATGTGGAAGTATGTTTTAATAACTGTATACTGAATAAGGACAGGTGTAAATATGAAGATTTCATACCAAATCCTGACTCCCGAAGAGTGAAGATACTTTCTTGAATAGACTATTGTTGCTATCTTGGACCTTCTTCTTACGTCGTCCAGTCATACTGATTATTTATAAACTATCAGTACTTGCACATAACGTTAATGTACGGCAGATATTATCACTTATCCAGCCACCCTTGCTGCCCGCCCGCCGCTAATAACAGCCCACTGCTGACGTTGTGTAGCGTGACGTCACAAACATGCAACACGAATGTAACCGAAAACTCACGAAGTCACGAAAATAATCTACAAAAAAAAATATATACTAATTGTTTTGAATTTTTTAAACTAGATGGCATTGTAAATAGTATAAAGATGAAGTAAGTTGCGTGGTGATGACGTCATAGGTTGATTAATGGAGTTGACATTATGATGTCAGAGGTCGTTGATCCGACGCGCAGAGACAAGAAGATGACTTTGATAATAATTTTTCTCGTCGCAAAGTCACTATAAGTAACTTATTATTTATTATGGTAATAAAATTATCGAATGAATCAAAGCTACTATGCAAGAGATTTACGACAAAATTAATTACAGAATTTATTATCAATTATTAAGAGAGAACTGTATTAATTATTCTTAATTAATTTATTGCATTGAACGTTTAAAATATATATAATTAATAATTATACTGGAATGTAAAAGTTCGTCATGATGCAAGAAGAAAATTAAAAAAATGTATAATGAAAAGAAAATTCAATATTGAAAATTAAAAGTAAGTAGAGAAATATATTAATACAATAAATAAATGAATGAATATTTGAATAAATAAATAAATAAATAAATAAATAAATAAATAAATAAATACACAAATAAATTATACAATATTTATATATTATAATGTTGAAGCCATGCAATTATGCTGTGCGTGAGTCAATATTTTTTAGAGGCAAAATAAAGCCATTAATGCATTAATTATGGCATGAGCATATCACATAAATTAATTAGTCACAGTCGATTTCATCAAAGTATCTGGCGTCCAATTTCATCTCAAATCAATTAATATAAATAGAATAGAATAGAATAGAATAGAATAGAATAGAATAGAATAGAATAGAATAGAATAGAATAGAATAGAATAGAATAGAATAGAATAGAATCGTCTTTATTAATGGCGAGGTTAAGACATTAATTGCGTCTTGTCATGAAGGAACTGGATCTTTTCTTTTTCAAAGATATTTAATTTGAGGGCAGTTGCTATATAAAGTCAAGGGAGCGAAGATAAACGCGGAAGTGAAAGATAATGAACGGAGTCGATTTGGCAACTGAGATGATATCATCCCTGCCTTTGTTTTCTAATTCCACATAAAGTCAATCGATTGTTTAATGATTCGGAAGTTATAAAAAACCTTACATTCAATAAACTCTCTATTACTAATTATCTTAATCTGAGATAAAAAATTAATTTAGAGATCGCTGCATGCACCGTCTTCTTTTTTGTTTAATCTTTCATTAAATATAAGAAAGCTGCATGCAGGCATAGTGAAGCGCCAAATTTAATATAATCAGCGAAAATATTTCTTATATATAGATTTAAACCTCATAATGTATGAACGCTATAAATCTGTTCTGTATAATATTTCCTATATTTGTTATGTTTGACACGCAATTTAATAATTTATATACGACTGCGTGGTGAAGAGCTTGAAACTTTTTACGGATGACTAAACTTTAATGCGTTTTTTTTTATTATTATTATTATTTTTTTTTTTATACAGACTCCCAAAATTGCAAATCTATATTGTATGTCTTTTTACAGTTATTGCTTCAAAAAATTAGATAAGAATAATTAACGATCGTGCTATCCCTAGGTGTACACATGCTTAAATATAATTATAACATTCATAATTCTAATACAAAATGCAGTACACTAATTACTGTGAAATTACATTGAGGATTTTTATTAATTACATTGGGAGGGAGGGGAAGTTTGTATTTTACTGTAACAAATTCAATTAACTAGCATGCATATAATATGAGCGAGGTGAAGTGAAAAGCAATGAATGCAGTCGGCTAGACCACTTGACTTGTATTGAGGCTGCTGCGATGATTCAACTCACATTTTCGTGCTCTGTCCAGCCATCGTTACTCTGAAACATATCAAGAGAGAGTGTGTAAGTACGATGAGTAACAACATAATTGCACTAGTAGGCAGAAAAAAAAATCGGGGCCTCCATAAGGCCAATGTTAAAAAATAATTGGAATGGATGAAATGCCTATATTGTCCATATTAAATCGAACATTTCAGGGGGGGGAGGGGGGGGCTGCAGCTTGTTTACTTGTTATTTTTGTATTATAAATTATCCAGTTTCGTAGACGTTACTTAAACTTAGAAAAGTTAGAAACGTTTAGTGCTTTTTCATTAATCTTTATTTTTAAATTATAGGAATATCAATATGAATTAAATATAAAAGAAGTCGCCGCCGGGCTTCGAATCCCGGATCTCTTAGCGTTTGGCCCGCAAGATATATTTTACAATCTTTGCCTATCCACCAGTTATCCTGCCCAAAGGATGATCTTATGGGTATGCTATAATATAATGGTCGAACATTATTCTTATTATTTTTTTTAAGGTTTGCTTTATCTTGCAATGTTATTTCTATACATAGGGCATTACTATAAAACATCTTATGACGTGTTGTATTTTGTTCTTTGGTATGTACACTCCTCGCCTCTGAAAAGTTCCTTTTTGCAGCTTTGGTAATCACTATTGTTACACAGTATCATACTCACAGAACATGGTGATATGGTGATTAACCAAGATTTTTAAAGTTTCAAAATCTTAGGTGATTAACAAGGCTGCTTGAAGGGAAATTTTCAGAGACGACGAATATACAAGCCCCTCTAGACTGGTCCATCATCTCTTGATGACAGAGTGACAGCAGATATACAAACACGCACGTACATGCTCAAAATCACCCGACCAGGTTAATGACGGAAGTGACGTCATTTGTTTACATTTCATGTCATCATCGCGAGCAGCCACCGCGACCATCCGCCCTCAATTTAAATTATTTATTTATCTAATTCCAAATATAAGGAACGAACATAGAACATATATGGTAAAATTATACATATATAATAGTATCATGCATAGTTAAGACACGTTAATTAAAAGAAAGCATCCTCGACTGCGTGTGTGTCAGATCAGAGGACATGGATTACTGATGGTATCTTTGTTTTCCATTATATCAGGATTTTTTGGATATTAATATAATATGGCTACCAATAATATTTAGGCCGCGTCTCATTTAAAGAATGCGAACTAAAAGTGTATACACTTCAAACACTAATTTAGTATAAATACTTATTTTAAATGAGACAACTTTACTGTAAACTAGCGCCAACACTTCGTAGTGTCAAAAGTTGGAAACATTTGCATCAGCTGATCAATGTTAAAAAATTTAGTGTCTGTGTTAGTGTTTGAAGTTGCTATTTCAAACACTAAATACTAGACCCTTCAAATACTTGAACACTTGCGCTAATTGAGACAACAGTTAGTGTCAATATGGCGTCAACACTTCAAAAAATTGACAATCGATAATGTGTTTAGTGTGCATTTTCGTGGATTGGCATTCATTCATAGTGCCGGTACAGTGTAGTGTCTTACCCAAAGTTACTGTTTCCCAACGACTATATACTGGAGGACGGCCTAGAACAACTTATTGAAGAACCTCGATACTCGACATTTCTCGCCAACCTTCGGGGAAGTCCGCTAAATGAGCCACGTGCTCGGGCGGTTTCTTTGAAGACGTCAAAGATTTGACAGCTTGACAGATTTGACAGATGGCTAATAAAGCGGCATCTTTGACCGCCGCGGTATCTTTGTAGCTGACTCTAGGCCAATCAAATGCGTTAGAAAAGTCAACGTCGTGACGTCACTGGGTTAAGGAAATGTCAGCCGGTTGGCGGCAAAAAAGTTAGGCCGTCCTCTTAGTAAATAGTTCTTGACTGGTTCCGACGGTATACCGAACAATCAAAGTAATTAAATCCAAAATTAAAACATACTTGTGCAGAGGAGTTTTTTTAATTGGTAATGCAGAAAACTGACAACCTGAAGTGTGAATGTATGCCACGTTATAGGGGGATTTGATACGAATTGTAACCCCCACCCCCCGAATCTTCCACCATAATTCTGAAATACAGTATATAAAGATTCCACCTTAATATGCTTACATGATGGTGTCATGGTGTTTCATTGATGCAAACACTATTCTATATATGTTATCATATAATATATAATGATGTTATTCTTGTAAAGAGTGCAACGTGTTCATGTAAACGCAGTCTGTGTCTCAAGTGGAAATGAGAACACATTGATCGATTGTAGCTTACACCATCAATATTTGCATTATATATTGTCGCGGCTTGTCAAGGTCGATGACGTTTAGATTATATATTGATTTAGAAGGGGGGAATTTAAGGTTTATTGTCAAGGACTTGAAGATAGGATTCTCATCTTTATTGAATTTCTTTCAAGTACCAAAAAACATAAATATTTATAAATTCAAATGTGCATATCACTTTGAAAGCTATAAAAACATTTTTATTCAATTATGTAAATGATAACAAACAAGTATTACAAGAAACGATATCTTTTGAAATAGGGGAGAATATTATTATATTTATTTTCTTTGTTATGTATATCAAATTATTTAAAAATGGAATATAATTTAGTAAAGTATAGGATACAATATCATCGATTGAGAGAGGTCTTTTGTGTAAAGAAAAAATAGTTAACCTGAATAAAAAAAAATATATAAATAAATAAATAAATAAATAAATAAATAAATAAATAAATAAATAAATAAATAAATAAATAAATAAATAAATAAACACTAAAAATAGAATTAATAAGTTAAGACTTTTAGTTATTTATAAAACGATATTATGCAATAAAAATGCATATTATAATACGAAGCACGGTTAAATTTTCTTCTTTTCGTCGTAAAAATGCAAATATATTCCTCCAAATGCGACATAAAATATTATTACATTGATGTTGAGCGTCAAAAGTTTCCTCCAGCGGTGACCCGCAGTGTAATAAAATTAAACATTCTCATGATAGTGGGCTTAACCACCCCTATCAAAAATTTATCGCAATGTGTCAGGCGTGTATTGATGTTTTGTACTTTCAAAACTGCAGTGCAGCAGCAACGTCTTAAATATATTATATTATTAACAAAGTTAAGTTAACAAAAGACTGCAGCATCGAGAATTTTTTCCTGGCAAAGTAATATTCTCCATAAAATTAAAAATAACTACAATGGGGGCAATTCATGAAAGAGTTATCCAGAAAGTTAACTAGGTTTTTTACTAACCGCGGTTAGCGCCAGCCTAATTCAATGACACTATATAAACATGGTTAGTGAGAAATCTGGATAACTCCCTTCATGAATCAAACCCATTAAAATATAAAAAACAATATATATTATGTTTTTATAATGTCATGTAATTGATTATAGCGCGATTCAAGAAGCAAAATATCTAAAAGTTTCTCACTAATCTTGCACGGATAGCGTCAGCCTATATTTATAACTCAATTCTAATATTATCAGAATTTAAATTTTGTACTCTAATATGGTACAATATGGTAATATGGTTATAGAAACGATATAAGAATAAAATCTATTTAATGGTTTATTACAAATACGTTTGTATATACGCCGAATTAATGCATAAATTATTATAAAAACAAATAAAAATAACATGATTTTTAATGACATTTATAATGATACGGAGAAAAAATTCTCCGCGAAGATATACTTTATTATACACAGTATCCTGATAAACCTTACTCGCGATATACCCTGATGACCTCTTACCCTGACAGTGGTGGTAGCAGCCGAGTTGACCTCGGAGAGCGAGTAGGTATCGACGATCGAGTCAAATCGGACGAGCTTCTTTAACTTTTTCTTGGGGCACAGCAGCGAGCACATGGTCCCTTGTGTCCCCCCGACATTCCTGCAGTGGCCCCCCCGAGCCACATTTCTTCCCCCTCTAACCTACCCTCCCACCTTCATCACAAAGTCAGAGGTGACACTTGATGGAGATCTTCATGTTGGCCTAATTGTCAATGTAAACAATGGAGTTATCGACCTCAAAAAATTGTATTGCAGAAATTGATATAGAGGGTGCATAGAAGTTATATTATATAATAGGTTATGAGTTAGAGTTACTCTGATTTTTTTTTTTTTTTTTTTTTTTTCAGATTTTAGAGTCTTGGAACTGTTTTTAAAAAATATTGAAAGTACAGAGAAAGTGACACGTCTCCTAATCGAAGGATCGTAGGACTTAAAAAAGGCGTGGGTTCAAACCCGACCTCGGCAAAACTTTTTAGCAATACTTCTCACGCGGTCTCTGAAAAATCCGAAAAAAATCGGAATGGCATAACTTTGCACCCTCTATTCATTTCTGCAATAAAAAATTTTGAGATCACTACTCTATACCTCAAAATGTCATGACAAGACGTAAAAACATAAAAACAGTACATTGCACATGATGCAACTTAATTTTACATTAAAAACATGTAATTTTTACTGTACTGTATTTAGCAAGTTTAGTCCAAAATCGTGAACCCTAACTCAAGATCAATAGCAAGTTCCAAAAGAAGATTAAAACCTGTCCTTTTTTTTGGAGAGATGTTCTAAAAAAAAAAAGGCCAAAAGTTTCTCAGTTTGACCTAAAAATGAAATGAGCTTGCATCACTCTTGGGCATTTTAACTAATTTTGGGTTCAAATTTTTTTACTTTGTTTTCTAGTTTTCCTGATAAAACGCGCAGAAATTACAATTCAGCATTTCCTTAGATATGGTGACGTAAGCGCATGGTTTAATTAAATAATTAAAATTGACAATGCGCGCCATCATCAGGGAAAATACAAACTTCAGTCGTTTTTGTTTATTATAAGGAATTAGCCTTTAAAATCCGACCATCTTATACCGTCTATGACAAAACTACCAGTATTAACTAGTAAATTAAATCCGTGTTTAAATCAGTGCTATTGTAACAAACCACGGTTAAATCTGTACAGTTGAAATAACAACAAAGTAATGCGACATTCATACCGAGAGATCCAAGAATAACAACAATATTCACAGAGAGATCAAAAGACGGAAACTTGCTATAAAAACGACTTTTGTTTAAAGTATAAAAGTAGAACAGTTTTTATACATTAAATTACATTGAACGTTCAATTCATTGAATTACAACATGGACTCAAGCCAACAAGTTTAACGTTGAGTACTCAGTTAGAATGATAATTTGATCGTTTCTTTAATTTCCATGTTCTATGATGATGATATGTAAATTAATACTTTGCAGAAGAGAGGCTGTTATTATTAATAATATATATTCACTTTCCGAGAATAGCACTCTATTGCAGCAGCAACGTTTAACAGTTTAAAACAAAAATTTTATACAAAAAAAAGCATGCACTTTCGCCGTAAAAGTATGCAAACAGCATTGACTTCCATATTAAATCATCACTATAGGATAAGCGGTTAATTTTTAAGGCAAAACACTGAAAAAAGGCTAAGGGAATCTTAAGCCATGTCTCAATATATACTCCTATTCTCGTATACTTCGTTTATTACCCTTCTTTACAATGTCGACAAAATTAGGATGCATCATATGCGCCCTACTTGCACGCCCATATATAGAGGTAGGGGAAGAGAAAGCCCACTTAAGGGCCCCTAAGTATATAGAGGAGAATTAGTATTGGGACATAACATTAAAATGCATATAATATGGGGTGTCTTCGGTACAGCATAAGAGTAAATTTTTGTTAATTTAATTTTAACAGCAGTATATTTTTACTTGCATGCATGACAAATGTTTACTCTTTTATTGATAAAAGTAGACTCTGATCCTTACAAAAAATTAAAGATTATTTTTTTTTATCAGTAATTTCACGGTCTAGGTTGACTCGTAAACAACTCGATGAGACATGATCTCAGCTGATTCATGCAGGCGTCACGTCCCATCTGACACGTATACTGTATGCACTCGAGCAGTAAATGTAACTGATGGCTTCGAATTACCGAGATCAATCGAGTGCAACTTGTGACACAATCGTAGCGTATACAGCGTGAGTGTTTGAGAATTTTACATCGTGGATATATTGGAAGTGATTCACGAAATAATATCCAGCTGGTAACCACGGTTAGCGTCAGCTTACTTCAATGATTAATGAGAAACAGGAGTAACTCAATGAATGAGGTTTCAAGTGTTCCCCGGCGGGAAAATTTTCTCCATAAGCCCACCATGTTATAATTTTTTTTCTCTGTAATTAATTGCTCTAAATAATTCTCTGTATTAATTTCCATAAGTCCAACATGTTAGAAATTTTGATTTTTTTTTCTCTGTAATTAATTACTTTGATTAATTCTCTGTATTAATTTCCATAAGCCCACCATGTTATAAATTTTGATTTTTTTTTCTCCGTAATTAATTATTGTAATTAATTCTATTAATTTTCTGATTAACATGAATCAAGAACTTGTTTTCCCTCTAAAAAAATTTCTTTGATACCAAAAAAGCAATTTCGAGCTTTTTTTACGTATATAGGTTTGGATAGGACGGTGGGAACAACGCAAATCAGCTGACTTGAAGCCTTTATAGTCAAAGGTTCAAGCATTGCAGAAGTTGTAAAAAAGAACTGACATTCGTGATGACTATAATAAAAAGTAAAATTTTCAAAAATAAAATTTGTATTATAAACTGTACATTTATAATACAGCACGGTTTACCAGGCAAGGTTACAACGTTTTTGTTATGACTGATGATGTGACATTATAGTGGTATAATTATAATTATATATCAACCTTATAAGTCACAAATGAATAAAAGTAATTAAACCATATGTGTGCGTGCGTGTTTGCATGCAACATGGTTTTAAATTATTTTATAATATAATAAGAGTCTGGCTAGACTATATGTATAAAATATCAAGAGAAAATTGTAGTGCTATATAAAAAGAGAGCTGTTTGTGAAAATAACGAAATGATTAAAAAATTCTAAAGTCTTCGATTATTGAAATTTTGATGAATTTTATCAGTTTGTTTTTACAGCATCAGTTATTGAGATAACAACTGAAATATTCCCGATGTAGCAATATTATTGATTTATTTATATATAAATTGGTTACCGTCTCATTTGATATGAATGCAAGATGATTTTTTTTTCTACAGTCTGTTCGTTTTAGGGTTGATCTGACGTTACGTGACCCTTCCATTAATATTGAATTACAAAGAAGAAATTTCGAAACGTCAGATCTCTGTATTATTTTGTATAATTGTTTAATGTCAGCTCAGTACACAGTATAATAATAACTGAGTATCGATCTCAAATTTTTTATCGCAGAAATGGATAGGGTGTAAAGTTATGCTGCTGTGATTTTTTTAAAAAAAATTGAGTCCGGGAAGTATTTTAAAAAATATAAATATTGAAAGTACAGAGAAAGTGACGCTTCTCTTAATAAAAGGATAGGATCTAAAAGAAGTGTGGGTTCAAAGTTCAAACCCGACTTTGGGAAAACTTTTTAGCAATATTTCTCGGGTTCTAAAGAAACCGAAAGAAATCAGAGTGGCATAACTTTGCACCCTCTGTCCATTTCTGCATTCAATAAAATTTTTTGAGGTCGATACTCCATTATTGTATTGCAACATTGGGCAACGAACAATAAAAAATCTAACAATGTGTTTTCATTAATATCAAATTAAATATATAATATAACGATTTATGTCTTTCTTTTAAAAGTCAAATTACATTAAATTGTCATCGATAAATTTTACTATAAAGTCTTGCCTTACGTCGAAATGCGTCGATCTGATTGGTTGAGAGAAACATTGACAATATAGGAAAAAATAAACAAAGAAAATCTCTTGGGTGCGTCTGTAATGGCAAGATACGGCTCATTATTTGTGACAGTGTATTATAGGATGCAGTATAGCAAATGTGTTTGTTACTATGTTATGTTCACCACCTCGGCTGCATGTGTGGCTACATTGTGTTACCACAAACCGCCCTACAAATTTGGCAATATCATCCCCAACAGCCGGCCACCCCATTATGGTGAGAAAAGAGCGAGAATTATGGGTCAAAACTTTAGGGGAGCGGCCATCCGTCAAATGAAAAGAAAAAAAAGCTTTTTTTGTAATAACATAGTAACACGCCCAATGTTGAAAAAATAAAAAATAGAAAAATCTCATACAAGAAAATTATGGAATATATTTTAAAATGGTCTCCTCTACATACCCTATCAGTAGCTAAAATATCAGGTGTATAAATTTGAGCTAGTTTTTAATTATTAATTTTTAAAGTTGACTAATTAATTAACATGAAATTTCTATTTCTCAATGTTAAAGTTATAGTCAACTTTAAAAATTTTAAAACTCAAAAACTAGCTCAAATTTGTATACTTGATATTTTAGCTACTGATATAGGGGATGTAGAGGAAAATATTTTGAGATATTATGTTTCATAACTTTCATGTGTAGAAATATTTTTAACATCAGGCTTGTTACCTTACCCTTACAATATTTAAAATGAGAACAAAAGTTAAAAAAAAATAATAATAAATTATTTATATATAATATACAATTTATAATATTGATTTTTATTATATAGAATAATATTAACATAATAAAAGATTAACATAAATTGAATTTATATTTAAAAAAAGTATAGCAAGTACGTAGAAATTTATGTTGTTATTTTGTATTTAAAGATTCTATTTCTGTTTGCCAGCAGCCATGTAGTAGCACGCTCTCTGTGGCTGCTTGCGTTTTTACAACGCTTTTTAAACCCGCGACACGCAAGCCAACGAGACAGACGTTTAAAGACGATAGCACCAACCACAAAGACTACACTAAGATATCCGGCTCTAGTCTAACTATAGTTTATTAGTTCCTCCGATGATGGGGTTAGCTATTGGACAGTTATTTATAGGACATGCGCTTTTGCCATCATGTAAAATAAGAGAGTGTGAAATCAGTTGTATTGCTATAAAGTACTATAATCCAGAACTATTTAGGAAACGTAAAAACTCTCGACCAATCAGAAAATTCAAAAAAAAATTCCAAGAGAATAAATTTTTTTGAATTTTCTGATTGGTCGAGAGCTTTTCCGTTTCTGATTCCGGCCAGTTCTGGACAGTACTTTAAGAGCCGGATGTCTTGCACGTAACAATTAGTAGGAGTAAGTCATTGATGATGAAATATGGAGGTAACCACGAACCATGCAGTTGAAAGTGCGAATTAAAATACAAAAAGTTAAAATCTCGCAATGCGCAATCTTCTAACCTCTATGTACTGCAAAACGATGGAGGCTGTAGTACGTTATATTAATTGATGAGGAGATTTGGAGATGGCAAAGACCATATAATTGAAAAGTTTAAAAATTCATATATACAAAGGCAGCAGCAGTAGACTCTTATTGTATACTTCAATGACGCGGGTCGATATTTACTTGAAGTTATTGCAATTTTATTACGACCTACTATATAGCAAATCGATAACTATAATATTAACAATGGACATGTCTTATCTGTACTTTGCTATAGGCACAATGAATGTTCTCGCTATAAGGAAAAAAAAAGCATATACCAGGAAAATATAAGACCAGACTAATCCATTGTTGGAAATAGAAATGTATATTACAATTCAATGCAGTTCAAACGTTGTCTGTCTAATATGCAGCTTCAAAAGAACAAATTAATACACATTAATTTAGTGATAAATAAGAAGAACCATAGAACACTGAAATTCTCTATATACTAAAAATCTATAAGTTCACCACATGGACTAAATACAATGTATAATAGGGTAACATTCATGCCACCCTAAAATGCACTTTATTAAAAGATTATAATGCCTCCATCGTTGCACATTTATGTATGTTAATTACCATTTATAGACCACGCCCACTTAATAATTAAAGGGACGTATAGTTTCTGGCACCGTTCGTTAGTCGATAACACACATACATGTTATAAAATTGCTCTAGAATATATAGAGCACAAGCTATAGTGAGAGAATTTGACCGAGAGACCAGCTTCTATATGGAGCCCTAGTAGTGAGAGAAGTCTGGAGGTGTCAGCTTGGAAAAGTAGAGGACAGTGGAGAAGATGAACGCCCAGAGCACTTCCAACTAAATGGACAAAAGATGAGAAGAGAAAAAAAAAAAAGGTCTGGCAAGCAAGAGCTTATATATCACTGCTTTTTACAAAAGAAGAAGAGTCTAATGTGAACTATCACACAAGTAAAGAAGATTCTATATAGCATATGGTTATAATGAAATATGAGTTTGTTTGTCTGAAAAGAAGATTGTTTTCACGGGTTATTACAGTTACTGATAATTGCTGCGACAATTTTATATAGTACATTCAATAGACTAGTCTATGCTATGGGTCGATTTCATTAAAATTGATTCTCTCTACTCGTATGTATATAAAGCTTTGTCAATTTCAGCATGATAATTTTTTTAAAGATAGAGATATAAAAATATAATTAAGTATTCTTTTAATTTAATAATTTATTTAATTTCAATGTGTTTTTTCCGTCATCAAGGCGGAGATAACATCTTGTCTACGGACTAAAAATAGATTTAAAAATTAAATATTTATGATTTATAAGGAATTCAAGCATTACTTTTTTTAGAAGCTATTTCCCTCACAATAAGAGTTTAAAATCCTATAGTTGGTAAAATTACTTGTAGAATTTTATTACGCGTGATACATTATCATCTTGTTCTTTATTTTCTGTGTAGTACGTGTCATTTAATTATTATTTAACTAAATTAATAATATTTTAATATTTTTTTTTAGTTAAAAATTATTTGAGATAAATTAATACTCCTTATGCAAGAAATTTATATAGTATAAATATATGTATCTATATGTACAACACACATACATAGAGGACTAATTATTCGAACAGTCAATGAACAGGCCTCATCAAAACAGACATTAAAATAGTTGGCTGCAGGTTCTGCGAGAGTATTGTGCGTCATAAAGATGGAGAAGTTGGACTGACAACACAGGGGGGGCTAAGGCGGGGGTTTGTGGGGAAGAGGCCCTCACGGTAAGTGCGGCAAACAGCCCGGGGCACGACTTCAATTACCGCCAAATGAAGGGGCCGCACTAAAACATGCATCTGGAGCAAACATCTACAACATGGTTTTTACCATTCTTTATAATGAATTTCTCTGCTCGATGATACTTAATCGAAGGATTTAGAGTTTAAAGAGGAGTTAGTGATTCAACATTTTTAGATGTCCTTGTTTATTTTTTAAATTTCAACATACTTTTTCTTTTATTGTTAATTGTGATTGGGACAGTCATTTTATAATCATGGAATTTTTCATTGCATATTTGGATAAGAGTATCTAGAATTGTGATTTATTTTCAGATTTTTTTTGAACCCCCCTCTAACACTGAAGATCAAGGGGAAAGACGCTGTGACGTCATAGTCATGCACCGTCTTTCCCTATATGCTTGCGTGTTAAATATTTGCAAGACTGACGTTACAGCGTTTTGCAGCATGATTTTAAGGGTGCTAAGCAGTCAAAAAATATGAATAAAAAATTACATTACATAACTCGAGGTCCTCTATACAAATATGCAATAAAAAAAACATGAAGAGGTTGTCCATTAATGACTTTAAGGAAATTTTTGTATGCATCGAACAACTTTCCGTTTTTTAATGATAAATAATTTTGATGAGAGAGCAAAATTTTTGCAATTGATGACTATTAACATTATTATATAAAACACTTGATATCAGCTATATAGCAGAGCTGGTGTCCGGCTACACGCCAAGTATAGATTATTGCGGTCCAGTAATGTTCTGCCAAGGTAGATTAACTGGACAGGTAAGACCGATTGGATTAAATATAACACCAAGGAAATAATTGCACGCTAGTTCCTTGCCAATATTGTGGTCACGAACCAGGAACAGGTGAAGTTTTTATTATCTACCTGCTGTTTGTAGTACATGCATGCAGTATCATGCAACAACATGCGCTTGAATCTGCAAAATGAACATTCAAAACGTGAATGACAATAAATTATTAGGTTGACATTCTGTTGAACATTAAAATTGTGTAGTTTGATATCATTGTTAATGTTAACTCTGATTTATTAAACATTATATGGGAGAGAGGCATTCATAAAGGACTTTAACCCAATTTTACACTCAGTGAATATACTAAACACAATACTGAACATGTTTTGAAAAAAAATATGTGATAAACCTGCGCTAAATTATCAAGTTCCCTTTTTTTTAATAGTAAAATGTTTATTGTCATCTTTAAAACAGTCGTCGCCTCGGGAAATTTCCCTTTGCAGCCTTGTTATTACCATGCCATGTTATATATTCTTACGGGGCATGGTGATTCATAAGGCTGCAGAAGGAAACTTTTTAGAGACGAGGATTGTACATTGCACGCATGCGTGACAAAGTTTTTTCAAAATAAATAACCCCTATAGCTTTTATTTGTAAAAAAAGAAGAAAAAAAAGTATCAATTTGATGACGTCATTAGTCCAATTAATTGATTTTGGCACATACAAAAAATCTGAAAGCATTAAAGTCATTTATGCATTGTTTTGTATTTAAATAATGCAAAGCTGGCGATTTATTAATAATACAAACTTTTTTGATGCTACGAGTTCGTTGGTATTGAAAAATATAAAAGGTAAAATACCTCAAGCAAAGCTGTGGGGTGCAACAATAGCGACTTTTTTAGCGAGTGCGCTTGTTTTTGTCAACAATAGGAGAAGGGTTAATATTGCACTGCACACTGCTTTGTTCTGTAAGCTGAGGGAACGTCAAATACAATATTTGATATTGTAAAATATTGGCTCAATAATATTCGACAGACACTGAAATATGTATATTTTTTCCTGCGGTAAAAAAATATTTATTTTATTTTGAAAGATCAATATATGCGATTCTATTTTATCTATAACTTTATGAAGCGTAAGTTAGTTTATATTATATATATGGTTTGCATTATATTTTATATTTATGGTTAAAGATAAAAAATATATAATAGCATCTCTTTAACCTACAATCAAAAATATTACATGCATGAAAAATAAGCTGTTTTTATAATCCTTCTATCCATATAACATATTATTAAAATGTGTCCCAAAATGTATGTATAGTCGTCGCCTCGAAAAATTTCCGTTTGCGGCCTTATTAATCAACATTCTCCATAAGAATAACACAGGGCATGGTGAACAACAAGGCTGCAAATGGGAAATTTTCTAAGGCGACGGGTGTACTTTGGGACAACATAAGCTTTACTCCTGGTCTGTTTGTATAAGTATTACTGAAATGCAACATGCAGTCTAAGGAGGCATAGGGATTTTTTTTTATTGACTTTTTACGACTAACTCCTTCAAAATTGCAAATCTGCATTTTTTTTTTCTCTGCAAACAGAATAGGGTAACACCGACACTATCTTTAAGGCTACTGACATCAATATAGCTGGTGAAAAATATTAAAAAAAAAGAAGTACGCAGTTACGATAATTACAATAGAAAAATATTTTTGACATTATATGAAATCTTATATTATGCTCCATAAGGGCTATTCATGCACAAAGAACCTTTTTTAGTTTTTAACTTAAGACAATTTTAGAATAATTAAAATTCGTAACAAAATTCTAGTAGTAAATCTTAAAATAAAAATTTATGATATGTAAAATTCTTTGTTATAAATACTCTGTTATTTCTTAAGAGGCAATACATCTGAAGTATGTGCATGTATATGTACATCGATCGTGTGTACATAGAACAATATTTACGTTCAATATTTTCACTGTTTACGACCGTATAATACGTTTCATTGACGCTGGCGGATGTAGAAAAAAAGTGGGTGACCCACATTGCCTCCTTATTCTTTTCGATACACCAGCAAAATCGGTTTGTTACAACACTGGTTACCATGGAAACTACGACGTACTGTTGATAGCAAGTGAGTGCGTCAACACCAAAAACTCTTTGATCTCTCTGGAGTTACCTCAAAACTTAATTACAACAACATTCCTTTTACGAACTGTCACTGAAAATTAATTACTAAAAAGTTAGAATAAAAAAATGTCATTTAAAAGAACCCTTTAACAAAAAAAAAAAAATTCAATGTTGACTTAATTCTTATATAAAAAGAATTTTTAAATTAATAAAACTACCTACAAAACACGTAATAAAAAAATCTGATAGCGCCTGCACTTAATAAAGTTATGCAACCCGCTTAACACTTTTGCATAAAAAGTTGCCTATTATACAGGGGCTAGCACTTTATGCACTGTCATGACACGTGAATTATCACATGAAAACTGCACTGTCACATGAGAAACGTGCACTGTCACACGTGAGCGTTGGTAGCACACTACGGTAGCGAGACAGCCCAAATAAAGCGAAATGCAAGCTTACAGTGGTACCAACTTCACGAGTATAAAATCTTACTAAATTTGAAACGTGTGCAACGACGAATTCAATCAATATCCGCGTACTATGTTATCACACGTGTGTTTAAACGACGTGTATTTTTATAGAAATATTTACATTTTATATTATAATTAAAGTTGTTAACACGAAGGTATATTATCTACAACATCATAATGTTATAACATTAATAAGTTAAAAATAAACACCTAAATGAATATTATTGGTGAGTTAAGAAATAGCATTAAAAAATTCAATTCTTGGTATCATGGTATTTTACCCTTTTAAATAATTTAGTATCAATAAGCCTATAGCAAAAAGCACGGGTCGTGTTGAATAATTGAGAGCGTGCTTATTGATTTTTAGTGTCGTGTTTGTATGGTTGGTAGACTTGGTACATCGACCCTCTGGCGCACGCAACTACTGCCACCCGCCTCGTGTAGCCCACCCTCCGCGAGATAGAGCGCAAGTACATGAAGATACTCTGTATATATATATATATATGCCTAGGCCCAAAATGTTCTTATCTGCTTGCCTTAATTTCCTGCAGGGTGTGACAACTGTGGTCGTTCATTTAAATTCCCAAAACGTAACGTAATTAAAAAAAATATCCTAATTATTTTTGGTAAACCTTATTCACATAAACTGTCGTTTTGTAAACAAATTATTAAAATATTATTTACATGCATGTGCAGTGATAATTTAGAGATTTAGATATAGGGTAAATTATACGACAAATATTGTACTGTCGTGGCCTCGGAAAATTTCATTTTGCAGCCTTGTTAATCACCATGCCTCGTAAGAATAACACAGGACATAGTGATTAACAAGGCTGCATGTGGGAAATTTTCCAAGGTAACGAGAGTACATGCTGGTTCTTGTTTATTTAGAAACAATTAATTTAGCATGAAAAGTTGCATGATTACTAAAAGTATACAGTATTGTCGTATCATAGGGCTGAGAAAATTCAGTATTATAAAATTATCCTTACAAACTATATTTTGTTTTCTCTTTATAGTCATCATGCAAATTCTCGATTAAAATAAAAATTATTAAAAATTATCTTCATAGCGTTTATAAATTGAAATTTTTTGATAAAAAAAAATATTGATTCAAAGTATATAATATATTTTGAAAGGCCATGCTATCAAATACAAATTAAAATAATATGCAAATATATGAAGCTTTAAAATGGAGCATGGAGTTAATCCGAAATGTCAGTGATGGAATTATAATGTCATTACAACATAGGTCATGAGAACAGAGGACGTGAAATGAGGTTTTAATTATTTCTCACGCGAGGGACTGTTGCTGATGTACAAACTTCTTCTTGTCGATATTACATCTGATAATGGTGGCAGGCAAACTTTGATACGTTCAATAATCTCGCAAGTTAGAACTTGCTATTTGGTATCTTACCAAAGAAACTTCAAGACTGTGGTGTATGTATTTCCTTGTGATGACATTTCAATTAGTCCTAATACTTTTACTATCATCCAACGTATCATCGACAGTATATTTAAAAAAAATCATAAATATAGAAAATATAATTTTTTAAAAATTTATTTGCTGTTTATTTTTCTTGTCAATTTTTATATTTTTCTGACGTAAGTTTGAAAACTTGAAGAAGTAGAATAATTTTGTATAGGCATTAATTATTCTTATACAAAAAAGGTATATAGGGCTTTGACGCTGCATGGTAAAATAAGTTTATAAACTGTACCTGTAATGGACAACCTGCTTTTTTTTATTGTAGAAATGAATAGAGGGTAACAAGCTACTCTGAATTTTTTTCAGATTTTTTTTTTTTTAGTCTCGGAACTATTTTTAAATAATTATGAAGGTTCTGTAAGTTATAATTGTTCGCCCCCGTGGATCCTTAATAAAAAAGGATAGAGCCTAGACGCCAACTGACACCTCCAAAGGGCGTGGCCTTACTTTCAATAATTATTTAAAAATAGTTCCGGGACCCGGGACTCAAAAAATATATGGAAAATGTTATAATTTGGTTATACTCTCTATGCATTTCTGCAATAACAAATTTTCATGCATGCATATTGTCCATTGTGAATAATGTATATATTTTAAAAATACACCACCTTAAAAAAAAAAAAAAAAAAAAAACTAAACTAAACTAAAAAAATTGTGATGTCAGGTTTTTATTTAAATGAGGAGTTAGATACTGATCTATTGACGACAAATGTTGTTCTTATGAGGCATTGCTAGTTGACGTCAATGTCGTTACATCTTTATCAAGGAAAATGCACACCGTTCAGATAGAGATATTGAAAAGTCTTTTGGTCTTTTACACTCGATTTTTCTCAACGTAGTTTGAAATTTGAGCAGAGTGCATTAAGAAGGTTCTTCAATGATTCTGTTCCGATGCGTTAGTGTCCAGTTTCCCGCACTCAAAGGTAGAGTCTGATGTATAAAACACAGATACATAACAACCAAGGAAAAGTATGTTGCGTGTCTGTCAGAAATTAGAAATCGTAAATAACAGTGGACAGTCGAGTAGCCAGACATTTTCCAATTAAAATGAAACTGATATAATATATTACCCCCCCGCCCCCCCCCCCCCAAAAAAAGCAACTATTGTTATAGTGTAGTGCGCCTTAAAGCACGCAACTTTCTTAGCTTTCACACAAGGCGGGTTGCATAAACACTTTGCAATCGTGTAAAAAAACTTTATGGTGGAAAATTTGGGCACTTTTTTACCTTTAAATTGGGATAAAAAAAACTTTTGACTTCGCCTTCCATTTAAGGGTATAGAAGGAAACATCACATTTTTAAAACCATCAGAAACTACGGCAAGCTCTTAGTGCTATTATTACGGGACACAATTTGACAAATCAAAATTATTTATGTTGACACGAATTATCGAACAGCCACAATTTAATTGCTATACGATAATTAAGCTTGATAATAATATATATACTATATATACTGTGCTTTAAACGAAGAAAGTATTTTAATTTTTCTCAGTATGCTCCCGAGTGACGTATATAAAAACAACTCGCTGACATCGATAGGATGGCGATTAAAGAGCTGTGAGAAAAGCTCGTGCGCAAATTTTGAACGTGTTCTATATTAAATTGTTACGTGATTTCTTGTCTGAGACTTGTAATGCACTGGAGGATAGTATAAAAAATCAACATCGCACGGGCATCACGTTTCATCTGAGCATGCAGACTGGAAGTGGGGGGGAGAGTTTTTCTCCGAGTTATACGATGTAACGATCGTCGTAAAAAAAAAGAAGTTGGTTATCGTTTGTTTGGCACGATGATGTAAGAATGATGGTAAAGAATGTTCCTTTATACGTGTTGGGTGAGAACAGCAAACAAATTTTGCAGTTATTGTATACTGAATGTAATCATGCAGATTGTATAAGGGTTGTCTCACACAGAATCGCATGATATCGCAGCGTATGATAAAAAATTAAGAACCTATGTGATCAGGTGTACGCACACAGCTTCGTTTTGTATCGCATGCGATCGTTTTCTCATTTAGAACCGGTTCTAAATTTTTATCATATGATACCATACGATGCTATACAAAGACAGTGTGCGATCTCCCTAAGACTTTAGATAGATTATCTTTGTTTTATATATCCATTTAAAACTTAAGTCTCATTTAAGGACAAAATTTGAGCCTCATAATTAAGTATGATGCAAGTTTATATTACAGTTTTAAAACCAAAGTAAGAAGCCTTAATTTGATTTTTTTTTTTTTTCAATTATTGGAAAAAATATCAAAATTTGTATCATTTTTAGGAGAGTTAGATTGTATCACAAATGGAAACTATTATATTTTGTGTGTTAAGGCTTAACCTGAGAAATTTGGACGAAAAATTCGCTACAACAGATTTTCTTCAAATTAATTTGGTGGAATCACAACAATCGTCAAATTAGCTCTGAATTTTTTCGGAATTTTTTAACCGTTGGTTTAATTATAATTAATTTATTTAAATGAGAATTTTGTATCCTTCCAATGTTAAATTTGTTAATTAGCATTGCAAAAAAACTATACAACAGATTCTTTTACTTTTTTTTTTTACTAAAACCTAATTTTTTAGACTATTTTTCTGAATTGTTTTCATATATTTTGAACCGTGGCGATGATCGTTTCCTGTATGTGAAGAGAAATGTGGCAACGTTCTCAAGGACTGTTGTCACCACCCCCTCCTAAAAATTTATGCGTATTCCAATGCAAACAGTGTTGCCACTATAGCCACGCCTTTTGACCTTGACAGACAAATTCTCAGGTTATACCTTAAGTTTGTAATTGAAAATACAAATAATCACTATCTTGAGTATTCCTTGTACCTTTCTATATACTTTATTAATTAATTATATAAACAGACGCTTCCAACCACCTGACATTTCATACATGCTGATTATATTACTTGGAATTACGGTTTGGTGTACACATGTACAGTCAAATTAATTTAAAATTTCCTCCGGAAGTACCCTGAAGTGAAAGGTTTCTGGCCTTCCTATTCGTATTTGAATTTTGAAATTTTGGCTGCAGGTTCGCAAGAAGAGTACTAACATGTTTGCAAATTTTCAATACTCAGACATGAACAAGACGACCAGAAAACTCTCACTTCCGGCTACTTCCGGCAGGAATATTACATAAATTTGACTGTAAATGTATATTATAGTAATACTTGATCTGACGTCACTCTTTGTACTCGAAATAATTAATAACGAGCATCTGTCTTGCTTGATCATCTCACATTAGATTAACAATTAATGTGGCACCATCCTTAATAGAACGTACATAATTTCCAAATTTTCAGTGCACCTTCGTAAAAAAATAAGATAATTTTCGAGAAAATAATAAAGACAAATTAGGATCAAGTTTATGGTATATTCGGTATAGGATACAAATTGGAAGAATATCATTGGTGACTTTAGTCAAAATTTAGTCAAATCAGCTTCTAAAAAATACTGAAAATAAAAAAATAACTTGATCCAAATAATGATCTGGTTAATAGTCAATTTGTTCTTTATCTTTGGGTGTATATTATTTATATTAGGTTGCACCTTGAAATAATTAACAATAGAGGCTTTAAGTGAGTGCGCCTCGCGATGCTTATTTGTGTCACTAAGGTCCATCTTGCACTTGAAAATGAAGCAAAGTAACTATAATATAGTATAAACTTTTCTCGGTTATAAATTATGTAAAAATCTAAATCTTGCATAATCCTCTGCATTTTTTAATTTGGACCAAAGTTCCGTAAAGGAATCTTCTATATATATATATATATATATATATATATATATATATATATATATATATATATATATATAAAATAGTACTCTTATGAAAAAATCAATTCACATTGTTGTTGTTTTTCTTTTTTGCATGGGTTTATTTTACTGACAGGACGGTGGGAACACCGAAAAATCAGCTAACTTGAAGCCTCTATGGCCGCCAATGGTATCGTTATTCGTCAATTCGTCACTTTACCCCTGCTGTATATGCAACCCGCTTTATTTGGACGTTAAACAAGTTGCCTAACTTCCAGGCGAAATGTCTTGGCAGAGCAAAGCACTGCGGATTGAGAGTACTTTTTTTTTAGTATAATGTAAATAAACACTACCAAAATTATAGTGTTCTTAAAGTATGTCCGTCCTGCTCTGTACCCCTTTTATCAAGCATCCATAAAAATAGCTCATCCACTTTGAAACATCACACGTTGTTATAGATATATTAAATCTTGAAGATTTCTTCAAAGAAAATCTCGTGTTATACGAAGGAAATAAGTATACTGAGTCAGACATGTAAAAAAACGTTTAGTGCAAAGTTTACTCTGTATTCACATTTACAAAGCATAAAAGTTCTAAAAATAAAAGTTTAGTGCTGAGACAATGGCGGCGGAGCGTTGCTTTTAATAATTAAATTAAAAAACACATTAAAGAAAGGTGATTTATACAAGAAATACATGAACGGATGTAAAATTTTAGATTATACAGGCAGTGTTTCATAATACTGAACATTTTCTCTGATAATTTGTAATTTTTTTTTACTTATACTGCGGGGTTCAAATCATAGTACAGGACGTAAAATTTTAGATTACAGAGACAGTGTTTCATAATACCAAAGAATTAATATCTACGTAGATATTAATTCTTTGATAATACTGAACATTTTCTCTGATAATTTGTAATTTTTTACTTCAACTGCCGGGTTCAATTCAGAGCACCCTTATTTTAAGATCGATAACAGCACATTAACGAGAAATGTCTCTAATCGCCCCCGGGTTTTACTCCCCTGACACATTGCCGATATTATACAACAGGGTTGTTACGTATAGCTTTCAGAGAAGTGAACTCTATGGTTATGGTAAGTATATGGAAGACATAAAATTTAATGACGTGATCAAGTCAGCCCAAACACCTAGAATTTAACGTCATAACTTTTTTCTAAGACGTCCTTAGAGCACACTTCACAACGTTGTTGAGATTTATAAAAAAAAAAAAAGTGGGCGTGTCATTTGGCAGAACACACTGGTTTAAAAGGGGCGTGTCGGGGGGTGCATTTCATGGCGTACTCCATAAGGCAACGGGGGTGGTGTCATAGACCCGTACTAAATGGGCGTGGTTCAAGGGCAGGGAAGGGGGGAAGTTTCATTATTAAAACTCGTAATATTATTAAAAAAGGGTGTGTAGTAAAAAAATACATGTGAGAGAAGGGGGCGTGTCTTACCTGTGGATAGTTGTCACTTCGGAGGATCACGTGGTCACCATGAGCAGGTGAATGTGGTGCCATCAGATCATCATCACCCTGGGCATACCGCGGCTTCTGGCGGCAAAATTCAAAATTATTAAATTCATGTATTAAAAAATAAATGAATAAAATAAAGAACATAATATATTTAAGTCCTCTGACTATAAAAAAGAGCCATTATAAGACACCGATGGCAATCTTCAGCCTTGAAAAATTGTTGTTTTTCATTGAAATTTTGAAAAACAAAGCAATAATAATAGAACAAATCCCCTCCGGCGCTTTCTTATATACATTACCAGCTCTTAATATTTTCTTAATTTTATAATTTTCATCGTAAAAATTTAATATTAATGTATAAAAAATTAACAATACAACAAATTAATATCACATTACTTTGATGATGTAAATTACTATAGAAATACGAAAGTGAGTGCATAAAAACAAGCTTCGGAAGAGCTTTTATATCATTTTTGCTCCCTCAACAATTTAAAAAAAAAAATCGAAAAGTGTAAAATTAACATTGGCACTGTTTTATGATCAGAATATTAACCGTGAGAAGTGTCAAAAGCTCCCGGGAATCCCGGGACGATAGTTCCATGCACTATCACACATATACAGTTCAACAAATGCAAGATTACCACCGGAAGTAGACGGAAGTGAAAAGATTTTAGCTGATGAACATGAAAAATCTCAAACTTTGCAGATAGTTTGAAGCCCCTTATATGAATCTTTCTGCAAAGTTTCATGGTTAAAACTGAACTAGAAAGTCCAGAAACTTCACACTTCCGGCTACTTCTGGTATTAATCTTTCATTTCTTCAACTGTAAGCAACATACACAGTCAAATTTATATGTAGCCATTCCGGAAGTAGCCGGAAGTGTGAAGTTGTTGGTCTTTCTAAATTTCAATTCATATTTCAGTGTTCAAATTTCTCACATAGGTATTTAAAGTAATTATAATATTGCAAATCCCCTGGCAAAGATTCAAAGCTAAAATACAAACAAAATATACACAAACTTGATACTTCCGGCTACTTTCGGAGGAAATATCATATTAATTTGACTGTACATACATGCTGTATTTGGAAATGTTGATAAATTTTGTGACCATGTTTTTTATAGTTAACACAGACATGTTCTTTGTGTACATATTTATCAAAATTTAACATCTCCGACGTGCTAGACAAAAGCACAGTTTGAGACAAGGACGCGACGTTTCACAGATGTTAAATGTAAATTGTTCCGTATGTTGTTGTTGGCCACATCTCCAGTGTAAGTGAGGCTAAACATAGACGGATGGTCGTAATGAGGAAACACATTGACGAAACCTGTCACAGTGAATTGAACCACCGCCCTCGCCTCCGCCGGAGTGTACCAACCGTTGTCATGGTTACCAAAACAATCGAGTCTAGAATCTATTATCTATATACTGCATGGTGTTCTGCTACATCGTGTTTTTACGAATAGAGGCTTCAAGTGTTCCCCGGCGGGAAAATTTTCTCCATAAGCCACCATGTTACAAAATTTGAATTTTTTCTCAGTAAAATTAAAGCTATTAATTTGAAACCATCTCCTAACCCTCCATTTAGCGATCTTCTGATAATGAATCACGGACTCATTTTCCTCTAAAAAATTTCTTTAATGCCAAAAAAGCAATTTTGAGTTGTTGTTTTTTACATAGGTTTGGATGGGACGGTGGGAACACCGCAAAATCAGCTGATTTGAATTTGAAGCCTCTGTTATACAATATTCTTACGTGAATAAAAGGGTGAGATTTATGAAGATAGATTAAAAATATGAAAATTATATTTCTCACTATCCATTGTTGCATGTGGGATAATTAAATTAAATAGAATCAAATTTATTTGATATTCCCGCCGGAAGTACCCGGAAAAAAGAGTTTTCTGGTCTTCTTATTTGAATTTTCATTTTAAAAATGTGGTAACAGGTTTGTAAGAAGAATTAGATGTTTGTAAATTTCCAAGATTTAGACATGAACAAGATGACCAGAAACATCTCACTTCCGGCTACTTCCGGGGGAAATATTACATAAATTTGACTGTATAGTGAAAAAGCCAACGTCTCTATGAATTGCGACAATCTTCTTATATCACGAGGTGTACCACAGATCACCAAAGCGGCGATAAGGAAGTCCACGTCTAACAAGCAAGCTGTTGATACGCCTGAAAATTTCCGGAAGTGACGTAAATTACGTAGTTTCGCTTTTATTTAACCCAAACGGAAATCAGTAAAAAAATGTGTAATTTCCGGAAAGCACTCGCTTGTTAATACTGTATGGACACTCCTTATGGCTTGGGTGGTGATAGAGTCATGTCAGTTGACAAGAGCAGATGTCCCGATTTATTTCGGGACAGAATGTTTGTGACGTCACGAGACTGCAACAAACAGACGCCGATATACTCCAGCATGGTGTGGACATGAGCTCCAAATATGCAGAACACGTGGTCGATTCCATTGAGAAATACGGGGTGAGAGGTCCTCACAGCTTCATTTAACTGTATATACTTGATGGGGTTTCCGGAGATAAATCTTAGGAGTTAAAAAGTGTGTTAAGTATAAAATAATATTAAAAAAATATATATATAGTTTTTGTATTTAAATGTATGTTACATATAGTATGTACTATGTAGGGTATTACAACAGTATATTTATGTGTTTTTACTAAAAATAATTAAAAATCTCTTCATTGTATTTTCATTGGGTTGGATGGAAGAGTGGGCCTAATGGCCTAAATCCCGCCCTCAATAAAGACGATTTTATTTATTTATTTATTTATTTATTATATTTGTTAAACACTCACATCTGCTGTACAATCCATCTTACAGGTTGCTGTCTACAGATGAAATTAACGATTGACCTCATAGTTACTACGCGAGTCAAAGGAAATTTCTGTCAGACGGAATCGAATGAAATAAATTTTAATAATTTTAAAATGAACAAATAGGTTCAGACTTGTAATTTTGGGGGAGGTAAGAAGAGCACCCAGTATACCATACCAAAAACGTTCAGGTTCAACACACCTCCATATGCTGCGTGGTACAACCCCCCTTCCTTTAGGAACTCATGCACATTACAACATTGTGCAACATACTATCCAATAAATCTACAAGAATAATAGAAACGGTTACCAATTCCATTAACTCTCTCGATGAAGCAACTTGATTCTGACTTATGGTTGGTATATTACACCACAAAATAATGGGACACCAGTGTGATGACTCAAGTCAATAAAGGTTAAAATACGAGCTTTTCAGTTTCGGCTTACGACTTACAGACGGCGCTCTGATTATTGGCTAAAACTCGGCTTCCGTCCAGTAATTTCGACGCGTTGCTGCTATGCCCTGGTTTTGCGAAAGCTCGTATTTTAACCTTAAGACCGTATATAGAGACTCACGCTAACACTGCAACAAGCACCAGTACAGGAAACACCGTCCGGTGAACCAGCAGCTTGATTCTGATTGGTAGTTCTTTGCACAGCACCTCTTCTCACTTTATTGGGTACCGCATACATATAGTTGGAGAAACGTCGGCGCGAATGGCGCACTATAGACACCCAGTCTATCATCCTCTTGTTTTTTCGATAACTGTTTGTGGTGAGAATAGCTATCATGCTCACATGGTTTCATTAAAAATATACCTCTGCATGCTTTTTTAAGTGAGGAAGTGACTGTCATTCAACTCCTCATAAACTACTATTGTGTCACAACCACATCACTGCACTTCATGACAAACGCACCAACCTGTTTTGAAATTTTTTATTATTTATTTGGATAGAGCACCTCTAGTTATGAATTATAAATTTTCGTCAGAATATTTTTAACTATATTTAATACCATAGAAATCGAGGGGAAAGATACTGTGACGTCATAATCATGCAACGTTTTTTCCTATACTTGCGTGTTAAATATTTGCATTACTTTATGATACAAACGTCACAGCGTTTTGAAGCACTGTTTTTAAGGATGTAAAGGTAAATTTACATGAGCGATTTCCAGTCTGCGACGCAAATAATGCGCACTTGATGTAACATCTATTGGCGGCCATATTTGGCGATTAAAAGGAATAATTGACGCGATATCCGGCGAATTCACACGCTGCATAGGATTTCACGGCTTTTACGTTGAAATCGCGCCGTATCGCCGTTATCGCTCATGAAAATCCGCCTTAAGAAGGTTTAACAATATATGAAAATAATTTACAATACATAAGTCAAGGTCCTCTACCCAAATATGCAATAAATATAAATTATGCAGGTCATTTAAATTTAAGAGGAAACTGTCAATCTTCGATGTAAATGAAACTGGGAGTTTTACCACAGCAAATGTCACGTTTCTAAATCAACTGTTGTTTACACTAGTATATCTATTGTGCCTGTCTGCTGAATAGAATTCTGAATTGAATATATATTATATGACTATGCACGGATTCACTGTAGGAGTTGATTAATTAAATTGTGAGCAGTAATTAATGTTTGGTTATAAACTTATTCATTTTCAAAGGAAGTATATTATGTAATTAGCTTTAATTTAATTACTAAACTGATTAAATTAAATGTTGTAAATTTATAGACGTTACGTGTCAGTCTGTCAGCTATAATGAAATTTGAATATATAATTTGATTTATTTTCTTTTTTAGAACACCAACGTTTTTTTAAAGTGGCTTGCCGAAGAAATTTTTATCCCCGGATTGGCAATATTAAAAATCTTTTAAATATACTCATTTAATTTTCAATCTACTGAGACTAGAAAGAGTTTATACGTTGCACTAAGGCTCTTTCTATGTCAGCACCAGATACGACTTTGGACCATAGAGTCCAGTACAATAAAATCTTTGCATATTATACGCACAGAAGTCACAAAAAAAAAAAAAAAAAAAAAAAAAAAAAAAAAAAAAAAAAAAAAAAAAATGCACAAATTCGGTCAAAAAATAATGAGTGCAAAGTTTGGACTAAATATTCCACTTGTTTTGGATTAAAAAATATATGATAATCTAATAACATTTAAACATAATATTTTTTTATTTTTGCATCAGATAGGAGATTTTATAAATTAGCCAGACCTAGGGAAAAAGATTACGAAAACTGATGACTGATGGTCATTTAAATATTTATTTTTGTATATCACCACATTATAAGCTAGAAAACTTCTTTATTTATTGTGGTACGTCTACATTGCCGACAATGTAATATTAAAAATTGTTTCCATAGAGAGGAATTTAATAAATGTCTGAGAGATAGCAATAATGTCCGGCTTAACATTGTTATCAACAGTCAATCAAAAACATTGTTGTCAACATAAAATATATATCTATTTCCCGTAAATTAAAATTTATTGAATTCCTCTCGTGATCATATCTAATTCCCACGCAACGTTGCCAATATTTTATTCCCGTCTACACAAAATCTTACTAATCCTCATAAAATAAAATGCACTGTCTGTCATTGAAAGTGTCACAATTTCTAGACGTACGTCACATCACTATATATTCACGTGGCAGGTGTCGCGGTCGACACACGACTAAGCAGATTTTGCTCCGGAGGGATGCTGTGAGGAGGAGAGGAATGTAGGGGAAAAGGGGGAGGGAGTAACAAGCGCTACGATCTTCTCTTGACGTAACCTTTTATTATCGAGTCCACCGCATAAAAAACTTCGAACAAGATGACAATGAGGAGAGTGCTTTTTTAAAATACCTCGTCAAGTGTTTCGTCAATATTTTGTGAACTGCAAAAATGTTCATACACGAACAATATAAATCTGGTACACTGCGCCATTGAAACAAGAGTCATGAACACGAGTATAAAAGCACCAGATTGTCTCTCATTGAAATCAGTGGTGTATATTATAAATGGTGAAATACACCCCCCACCCCCTGCTCACTCAAAATTGGGCATGGTAGAGGGGGTAGTGAGTGAGAATACCCCTACTCAATTCTTGAAAAAAAAATTGTAAAATCTCTCCATTTTCCCCCTCTGGCTATACAATTAAACCAAATACAAAAAAAAAAAAAGAATAAAAGTGCTTTACTTGCTGCTAATTTTTTTGACTTCGATAGTAGCAGCTGATATAAATAGGCAGTTGGAGGGGGGGGGGGTATTTTCTTGGGACCAAAATACCTATGCAACAATAATTCTATATTCAACTCAGAACTGAAGAAGAAAAAAAATTCCTTACAAAAATTTAATGAAATTCCGTAATGTTAAAGTTCAATTGATAGCAATAAAGAATTCTGTATTAAAAATGAACGCATTCCTCAGCTTTAAATTGCAGCTCATTAAGCGTTATATTATAACGTGTGTAGTTTTCTGCTGATAAATATCTGCTACGCACCCGTGTGTTCGTGAGCGCTAATTGGGTTTTAATTAAGCCGCCGTCAATGGTGGAAGGGAGGCAAGTATATACCGCTAGGGCAGTGGTGAGATTATATCAACATAACATCAGCCAAAAATAAAAAACAGCGTGGAGAATAAACAAATTGATGAAGTTGTTGCTTCAGGTAAATTTCTTTTACCAAAAGTTGAAAGCAGCGTCGATGTCTTTTTTTACATGAAAGCAGCTGTCAAGAGGGACATTTTCTAAGACGTGAAGTGTACATCTAAAAAAACAACAATAGTTTTCTCTCATCACGTCACCATATAAAAAAATATATAACTTTCGTGCTATCTCGAGGTGTACATGCATTAATCGTTCTGGATAAATTCAATTAGCCGACAAATTGAGGGCAGCACCCATATTATATGGCAGCACCATCAGTACTTTAATAACAATATGTTCATTGAGTTAGAAAACAATATAAAATAATATAACATGAATACATTTTATATAATAATTTTAATAATATAATTTACGCTCACTTGTTCGAAATACCTCTATTGCTCAAAACGAAATGTTGAAAATATTATAAAATGGTCTCTGCAAAACAGGCTCACAATATCCAGTTATTCACAAAATATAAATATTAGCATCATAGCCATGGCATGCAGTTATATGAATTCTACTATATAGGCTAAAAGTTCAAATTTTATGAGCTCCTTTGCGCGGAGAACATAATCAATGTTAACATCTTAATTTTCATGTTAAATTAATTTCAAAGCTTATAGTGTATAATATAGAGATAATTTTCACTTACTTGTTAGTGCTGTTAATTATTATAAAGACGAAAGTTGTCGCTAAATCAGTTTTCCTTTATATACAAAGAACTGACGAGTAAGTTAGAACAAACTCCTGTGTGTATATAGAGCTCTAGCTTGAGTCTTTGTTGTACAGAGCTTGCCAAGTTAACTACATAATTAATTTTTGAGTGATGGAAACAAAGGAGTGACAGTTTTGTTGTAAATGTGTTCTTTGTGGTCTGAGTAGCCGTAAATTCTAACATTCAGTCGCGACACCAAAGTGAAATTCGATCTTAATAATGAAATGATGTCTCGTTACGTAAATTTTCTTGGCGGCTTTATCTTCCACAAAAGGAAGGAGAAGTAATGAGACGTGAGGTGATGTTAAAGTTGAAATATGGTATATATAAACGCGTTTACATGGGTGATCCATACGACTCGCATACAAGATCTGAATGTGATCTTCTGTGCCAATAAATTGATTGAATTTGTACACTTGTCGCCTCGGAAAATTTCTCTTTTCAGCCTTGTTAATCACCATGCTCCGTAAGAATAACACAGGGCATGGTGATTAACAAGACTGCAAAGGGAAATTTTCCGAGGTGACGAGTGTACATTAAGGACAAAAATTAGGGGTATAAAAACGTCACTGAATGAGACTACTATTATTAAAAAATGAAGTAATCAGCTATATTAATTATATATTTGCGTAGAAACAGGGTAGAATACTAGCCATAAAAATAAGGACAGGACGATTAAGGACGATTAAGTGCATGTACAGTATGTACACGACTGCATGGCTAATTAAAACTGCATGTAATAAAAAGTCTATATAATAAAATTTCAAATTAAATATATGAAAATTTGCAATATTTAAAAAAAAAAAAAAATCATAATAGTTTCAATGCAGACTAAGGGTTGCTAAAACCTTGAGACTGGAAGGGATAATGGTGTCTCCGCCCGGGTTATGTAAGATCCTGCATGACAATGAGGAGATATAATTAGCCTTGTCAGTACTTGAGGTATCGAACGTCGATAGATGACGTGTGCCTTGTACAACTAGGGGCAGTCAGAACGTTATTCCTTGGGAATCTTGAGATAATGTCCTAACTTTCAAACCGCCAATCGACGCCATGTTGGAATCCTGGTATGTCACGACGCTGACTTTTGATAGGCTAGCGTAACTGCAAAGGTGCCACTTTATCCGCCAGCGATATACGCTTTCAAATATTTTACGTCCCCCAATAGAAAAATATTTTCCTATAATATCATTAGGTTAAAAAATGGGGAAAGATTCATGATTCACGAAGCAGTTAGCCAGGTTTCAAACCAAGTTTAGCTTAACCACGTTTAACTATACCTGTTTTACGTTGTTAAACCACTTAGTTAAACGTGGTTAAGCTAAACGTGGTTAGAACCCTGGCTATAACTGCTTCGTGAATCGCGCCCAATATACCGTCCATGTTAAATCCAAATTTTGGGGGGCCAGGAGGCCTAAATTTCTACATAGAACTTGGCATTATAGATTTTAACCTGAAATAATAAAATAATTAACATGAAAACTTTCAAATTGTCACAAAAGTATACTAAGTCTAGTATTATATAAATATTAAAACTGTTACACTAAATGTTTCTATGCTAAAATAAATCTTTTATGATTATTCTCCGAGGATTTTAAGCCAAGGTTTTACTATACATTTTTACATTTTATTATTTTTCATGAAAGGACTACTAATATATATATCCAACTAGAAGGTTCATATTAACCAGTTTAATGGAACTAGTTCATATTAGTGAGGACAATTGAACAAATTGGGGTTAAACTACCGCACTGACATATTATACACACGATTCGACTCTGCGGTATCCCGATCGATGGCAGTTTATATGACTGGCATCAGGCTCTCAGCTCAAGTTGAGGACTGTCAACTTCTACTTTTTAATATCGCGGACCGAGCTCTAGCAGCTCTTATAGACCACGTGATCACAGAGTCAACAGTAATATATATTGACATGACTGTAATATCCTCATATAGTATGTAGTATCATATCCGATCTATTATGTGTTTACAATTGATATTCAAGTAATGGTATATTTTTTATTGATATTGCATATGTTTTTAAAAATCTGATTTATAAAGATGTTATCAGCTTGAAGTTTTACCTTGAGGGTATGTCAGTGTACTGCATATATACATACTGTACAGTATATAGTAAAATGAAATTTTCCATCCCCCATTTATTTTAATTTATGTATTTATGTATCGGATGAATGTCGGATGAGCTTGAGCTCTTTAATATTATAATATTAATATTGGATGGTGAAAAAAATGAGTCTATAAATGTTGTTTAAAAAGCCAGGCGGTATTATTACACGATACAATTTCCATACAATTTTTTCCATACAAAAAACTTAAACGTCATTTGTTTGTAAGAAGATGAAATTTTCTTGCAAGGAAAAATTGTATGCGAAACTGTATCGTTCACTACCGTGTAATACAGGCTTTAGATATATGCATCTATAATATATTAGCATGAAAATTAAACAAATTAAGAAAAACATTAATTGCAACTACAGGGAAATGTGGCAGCCATTAGTGAAATCAGCATATTTTTCACACTAAAAATTAGAAAGCTCAAAACTATATACAGTTTATTATATATAATATATTGCTTTTTATTTATTTTTTTATATAATATATGTATATTATTTCTTTCATTTTATTTTACCTAAAAATATTTTAGATTTAACATCAGTAAAAAATAACAGATCACTAATGTAATCCTTACAATGCATGGGTGGAACATTTCAATTTTTAGTATACACTGCAAATTTTACACACACCATAAACTTCAGTAAAATATTAGGTCAAGCTGGCTGCCTATACCTTTATACGGTGGCAAACACAGTCAAGTCTTTTTAAAAAAAAATTGAGTCTACAATGTATTGAGTTAAAAAAAGTAAGTTCATATCGATTATAAACATACAATAGTCAGATATGAGGTATTTCTATATAACATGCACATAGGGTTTATTTTATCAATACTGTATATCAAGTCCCATTGTTGACTCGAATGAAGAATGCAATATCTTGGATTTTAAATCTCTGCATTAATATTTTTTTTACATGGAGACTTCAATTCAAGATACTGCATTAATATATTTAAAGCCTAGAGACCATCAGAGAGCTTCGTGTTTTATGGCCAGAAATTTGATTCATTTCAGTAGTTCACTAGGTTAGTGCTTTTGTCGCGAAATCGGCGATTGGCCAACTTATTGATGTGATTACCAATCGGATCCCCAGACCTATTAATTAGTAAAATTTTAAATCTTAATTATATAGAGTCCTTCCGGTTCCGGGTTAAAAGATCGGAAGAAACATCGGAATGCATTATAATATACAGTATATCTGTATATTATATAATAAACAGTGCGGACAGCACAATTTCCAGATGTAAGGTTTGATCGACATATTTATACATTTATGATATTTCTACGCTCTATATACGTGTCTATCGATTACAAATATGATTCAATATAGAGGATCGACCTAAATATATATATATATATATATATATATATATATATATATATATATATATATAGCAGAAATTCATAGAGGGTGCAAAGTTGTGTCACTGTTTTTTTTTTTTTCTTTCTTTTTTTTTTGTTTTTTTTCTTCAGATTTTTTAAAGGCCGGGAAGTATTGCTAAAAAGTTTTGCGGAGGTCAGGTTTGAACCCTGTACGTTTCCTTTAATAAATAGTTCCTGGACTCTTAAAAAAACCTGAAAAAAAAAAAAAAAAAAAAAAAAAAAAAATCGGAGTAGCGTACTTATGCACCCTCTATCTATTTCTGCAATGAAAAATTTTGAGGTCGATATTCCACTATGTGTAAATTTGTATTATTTATTTACTGCACTTAAAGAAGCGTGAGGTATAATAGTGTCTATGATTTTTTTATAATAATAACTGTAATAACATAATAATTAAACATACTATCATCAGTTCTGTATTACTACATTTTCACTCCACATTATTGTCTATTTAATTTACAATATGTATGTATACTGTACATAACACGAGTTATCAATACCTGATTCCGTAAGTCCTATACATTGTATATTGCATAAATACATTTAATAAACAGATGCGAGATGTGATATTCTGGTTCACTAATTGGAAGTATATACACATTGCTTGGAGTTTCCACCATTCTATTTAAAAACTTGGCAAATTTTAACACACTATAAAAATCTAAATTGAGATAGCCACTCTGAAAGATTTAATAGCTGTGTTAAAACTACGAGTTTTCTGGAAATTTAACCGCATCAAAGCAAGCTAATTTTATGTGGTTCTATATCGAATTTCCGTAAATATATTATATTTTCAAACTTTGGCTTGTGTTCTAATGAAAACTTTTTGCTCATAGAAAAAAAGCTTATCGAGCAAACTTCTCTATGGTTGCCATCGATAGCTCATACAAATATTAAATTCCACCTTCATTATAAGTTTTGTCTGAAAACCCGCCCTCCTGAAAATTGTACTGTCAGACTATTACACTTCAGGAAAATCTAAACGTTATCTCATTATTTTGCTTGCACGAATTGTAATTGTCATTCAGTCTATGTGTAAATAGGGAACTTATACTTTTTCTTACTCTCAAAATGGCTATACTGACAGACAACTAATTTTTTTTTTATTGCAGAAATGGATAGAGTATGCAAATTTATGCTACTGTGATTTTTTTTTCAGATTTTTTAGATTCCGGGAACTATTTTAACCTTGAAAGTACAGAGAGAGAGAGAGAGAGAGAGAGAGAGAGAGAGAGAGAGAGAGAGAGAGAGAGAGAGAGAGAGAGAGAGAGAGAGAGAGAGAGAGAGAGAGAGAGAGAGAGAGAGAGAGAGAGAGGTGCGGTCACTTCTTAATAGAAGGATAGGAATTCAAAGGGCTTTGGATTCAAATCTACACTTTGATCAACTTTCTAGCAAAACTTCTCGGGCTCACAAAAATCTGAAGAAAAAAAATCAAAATAGCATAACTTTAAACCCTCTATATCCATTTTTTTAGTAAAAAAAGATAATGTAAGTTGTTCATTATACCTCCCATTATCGTGTACAGCTCAAGCAAATCAAAAACTTTCTAATTGTCCCGAGGTGTATTATATATTGGCTGCTTTGAAATATTATAAGAAAACAAAACGGTACACCCACTCATATCCTGTTTTAGTGTAATACGAAGTTGAGAAAATTCTCTATGGTTTACAACATTAAAAGCCACAATTACAATACACATTCTCTCACAAAGCGGGTTGGCAAAGAGAGGTAAACACGCCGCTAGTGTTAATTTTATATTAAGACGTTGTGTGTCAATTCGGCTATAAAGATTATTCTTGGTTCATTTTGTAGAAACTATAGACCTTATTGTCGAATGACACAGACCCTGCGAAATGTGCTGGGGAGGCGTGAGAGAGAGAGAGCTAGCTCCAAAAATATACCTCGTCGCTCGAAGCAGACGACTTGCTATGGTGGGCAGCAATGACGTCACGTCTATGAGGGTCAAACCCTGCAGAGTACCGACCATTTATTTTAATATTACGACTGTTTTCTCAACTACAATATCATAAGAATTTAATTTTATGAGAGATCGAGCGTGGCGCAGTGCATTGACCCCGGTTCTCGTTAGATCACCGAAGTCAAGCTACGTCGAACGTGGTTAGTACTTGGATGAGTGCAACATGACTGTTTCAAGTAAAACGTTGCTCCCTCCCTAGGGTAAATTCATCTTGCTTTTCACCCAGTGCAGTGATACACTTGTGTGTGGTTCCCCACAGGCTTTGGAAATCACTTAATTTGGTCCATTGATAAAAAGTATAGGTGTACGTCCTGACTGAGGTTTTCCACGGTTCCCTCAGTCTCTCTTTAGCAAATTCTGGAACGCGTAACAGGCCGTGCCGTGGCCACCATCTTTTCCCTCCCCTATCCTTACCCATTACTCCGGCTCGAGCTCCAAGCTCATAAAGGGGTGTAACCTTGTAAAAAAATATATATATAAATAAATTCATATATTTTTTTCCTTTGCGAGAAATTTCATTTTTTATGTCTCATATAAAAAAATATCGTACGTATTACACGAATATTACATTTTATAATATTAGCAAAATTTAGCTTTAGAAACAGATGATTTCATTAAAAGTTTTATTAATTATAGAATTATTGTTGTTATTAATTAATTATCTGAATCAATGCCGATGAATTGGCATAAAAGATAAAGTGGATATTCCTATTGCTAAACTAATTAGTCGCAGACAATATACTTGTAATAAAAATCTCTCAGTATCAATATGATGATCGAGATAATATCGTTCTCGACCCTTGAATGTAAACAAGCGCTTCTCTCTCGATCGACACGACTGTTGTTGACATGCCGGAGGACTCGACTTGTGATGTGGTGTCGAGGTAAACATGTGGGTGACGTCACCACAGGGATGCTGGTGACAATACCAACAGCAGTATGAGGTAAAGTTACAGGCCAAGAAAGTAGCTAAAGCCTTGACTGAGGTTGTGCTGCCGCAGCCTAAACCTACGTACACTAATATCTCGGGAAACTTCAAGCACCCCTCTTGCAGCAGCGAGGGGGGGAAGCCTCGGCAGGGCAGGTCCAACTCGAGGGGACGAAAAGCAACATAACCAATAATTTGTCTTCCTCGAATAATTATAAATACAAACATGTTAAAGATAATATTATAAAAAATTATAGAAATTTTGATGATTTTAAAAGTAATATTTCTAGTAAATTTAAAAAACAATTAAAAATGTGTCATATTAATGCACAGTCAATAAATGCTCATTTAACGGATATTAAAACTATTGTTTCTAGTAATATTTTTGATGTTATAGCTATCTCAGAGACCTGGTTAAAGGAGGTTGATGATGATAATTATTATTATATTCCTGGCTATGTATTTTATAGAAATGATAGGTTGGACAAGGTAGGAGGAGGAGTTGCAATTTATATAAATGAAAATTTAAAATCCAAGATTTTAATTACTTCTCCTGGCAAGTATAATTGTGATCCTGAATATTTAATTGTTCAAATTATAGTTAATAATTTAAAGGTGCTTTTTGCTGTGCTTTATAGACCTCCTCGTACTGCCTTGTTTGATCTTTTTATTAATGATATATCTCCGTTAATTCCTGCTCATGATCATATAATAATAACTGGTGATGCAAATATTGATCTTAATAAAACCTCCTCAAGTACGGATGTGCTTGTTAATATGATGACTGATTTTAATATGGATTTGTTACCAATTAAAAATACTCACAAAACAATTAATATAAGAGTTGTTACTGAAACTACTATTGATATAATTGGAGTCGATTCTGACATTGTTTGCTCATCTTATGGTAAAATTCCGGTTTCTGGTATTTCTCAACATGACATGATTTATTCTATTATTCAAATTAATAAAAATAAAAATAAACAAAAGTTTATAACTTTTCGAGATTTTTCTAAATTTGAAAATGATAAATTTTTAGAAGATGCACGGAAAATAAAGTGGCATACAATTGTTGATATAATTGATTTGGATGGTAAAGTTTCTAAACTTAATGAATATATCTTGGCCTTGTATGATAAACATGCTCCATTTAAAACTGTACGGGTTAGCAAGCCCAAAACACCCTGGGTAACTGCTGAAATTAAAATGGGGATGAAAAATCGTGAAAAACAGAGAGTTAAAGCATCACTAACTAAAGATAATGCTGATATTTCTCTTTATAAAAGGCTTAGAAATAAAGTTAAAAGTATGGTTAAAAATTCCTATAAGGTCTTTGTTGCTAAACTGATTGCATTTAAAGGAAAAACTAGTGACATGTGGAAAAATTTGCGTAAATGTGGACTTGTTAATACTAAAGGTAAAAATGTTAAATGTGATTTTACTCTGGATGAATTAAATAATCAATTTATAAGGAATCCTAATATTAGTAATGATGATAAAATTAATTGTGAGCAATATTATATTAATCAAAATACAGTGGGAGAAGATAAATTTTATTTTCAAATCGTTACCCCAGAGATGATTAAAAAATCTTTGTTGTCTATTAAGTCAAATTCAAAAGGAGAAGATGGTATTTCTTATAATATGATTAAACCAATTATTGATATTATTTTACCTAGCATGTACCATATTTATAATGCATCTTTGCAACGTGGTGTTTTTCCTAATCAATGGAAGCAAGCTCTTGTGAAGTCCATTCCTAAGAAAAATAAACCATTGGAGCTGTCTGACTTTCGGCCAATTAGTTTATTATGTTATTTTGCTAAAGGTTTAGAAAAATTAGTTGCTAATCAATTAAATGAATTTATGGAAATGAATAAAATACTTGATGATTTACAATCTGGGTTTCGTAAGAAATATAGTACAAATTCTGCATTAATTAAGATTACGCATGATATTACAGTTGCCATGAATAATCGTAATATTACAATAATGGTGTTGTTAGATTATAGTAAAGCATTTGATTCAGTGATACACAGTATTTTACTTAGTAAACTTCAAAGTTTAAATTTCTCACTGTCCGCACTGTCATGGTTTGATTCCTATCTTCGGGATAGAAAGCAGGCTGTTATTGGTCCTAATAATACTAAATCTAATTGGGCAGAGTTAAAGTGTTCAGTCCCACAGGGCAGTGTCCTTGGACCCTTACTTTACTTATTATATACGCATGATATTGGTAAGACTATACAATTTTCTAAGTATCATGTATATGCTGATGATTTACAATTATATTTACATTGTAAACCTGAGTGCGTAAATGAGACTGTGGGATTGTTAAATGCAGATATTGAATCTGTTGTACATTGGTCTACGCTGCATGGTTTATCAATTAATGAGGGTAAAACTCAAAGTATTATTTTTGGTGATCAGTTTCTGCTAAATGCAGTAAAGGATAATGTTTCTAATATTGTTGTTAAAAATACTGAGATAAAATATTCAAAAAGTATTAAAAATCTTGGAGTTGTTATGGATAATTTGTTTACATGGTCATTACAAGTAGGTCAAATTTGCAGAAAAGTTTACTCTGTACTTCATCATTTATATAAATTTAGAAGCAGTACTTCGGAGAAAGTTAGAATTATGTTGGTCAATTCATTAATAATGCCTCTCTTTGATTATTGTGATAATATTATGTGTGATATGCATGTTGAGGAGTTGAAAAGATTACAAGTTTTACAAAATAATGCTGTAAGATATATTTTTGATGTTAAAAAAAGAGAGAGCATAACTCCTTACTATAAAAAATTACTGTGGTTAAAAATTGTTGATAGGCAAAAAGTTCATTTGTTGATAACAGTATATAAAATTATACATAATATGTTACCTATGTATTTGGATAGTATATTTTTAAAAAGCTCTTCTGTTAGACAACGTGTAACTCGCACTCATGCGTTGTTTATTCATGTGCCGATGGATCGTTGTTACAATTTCAGAAATTCCTTAGCTGTAAAAGGTGGTAAACTTTGGAATGAGTTGCCTAGTGAAATATGTACATTAAAAACCATGGCATGTTTTAAAAAGAGAATTTATGATTACATGCTTGTTAAATGCAATTTTAAAGCTAAGTACTAGTTATAAATATTGAGTGTACTATTGTTATATTAATATCAAAGTTTTTAATTAATTTTTATTTTATTTATTTTTAATAATATTTATAACATTTTTATATATATACATATTTAAGTGCTGTATTGTTTACATATTTATTATATTAATTAAGTATTTAGTATGCCTATGTATATGTACTTTATCTTAAAGTTGCATGTAAGTGTTTATTTTATTATTATTGTTTAATTTGTCTATCAGTTTAACAGTGATTTTATAATAAAAGTGAATATTTTATTGGTGTTTTTGAGTGAATTCAGTGCTAATTTTAGTTATGGGATGAAGAATTTATGAACTTTATTAAAAGAATTGTGCTTTTAAATATTAAATTTAATGCAATACCTGTCTAATTATCTCTTTCAGCAAATCCCAAATTGTAATTTTTGGCGGTTAGGTGCAAGAATGGGCTTGCCTAAACCTCGCCGCAATAAAGATATTTTCTATTCTATTCTATTCTATTCTATGCTGAGCAAAGGCAATGAGACGCAATTTTAACGTACTTGCCCTGAAATTGAAATTTCCAAGCGAATAGAGGCTTCAAGTCAGCTGATTTTGCGGTTTTCCCACCTTCCCATCCAAAAATATGTAAAAAAATAAATCAAAATCGCTTTTTTGGCATTAAAGAAATTTTTTAGAGGAAAATAAGTTCTTGATTCATTATCAGAAGACCTCTAAAGGGGGGGGGGTAGGAGATGGTTTCAAATTAATAGCTTTAATAGTTACTTGAAAAAAAAATTCAAATTTTGTAACATGGTGGCTTGTGGAGAAAATTTTCCCACCGGGGAACACTTGAAGCCTCTATATATTGCGAGGAAGAAATCAAAGTATTAACAAAGTTGGCTGCTATAATAAGATTTCACAGAAAGTGCGCAATACATGATTTGAATCGAAAAAAAAAAAAAAAAAAAAAAAAACTCAGTAATATAAACGCACACCTATTAGGTAGAAAAGGCTTGTTCGATCGAGGACTTAATTGTAGAAAAAAAAATCTTACTAAGACAAAGTGATTATTTTTTCAAGGGACCATCTAAATCAATTGTGATATATGACCTAGTATTTTTCCCTTTTTGGCTTTTTCATATGTCTAACCTGCAATGATTTGGGAATAAACAAAGAAATTTTGAAGGTAGCTGCTTTTAGAATACAATTGATTTTTTTTTATAAGTGTGTATGAATTGAAATATTTAAGCTTTTTTCATCCACTCTGGCCAACTTTGAATAATAGATTTTATTACATTGAAGCAATATTGTCTATATCCCAGCAACAAGCGTCGAGTTACTGAACTCAATTGTTACGAAGGAAATGTATCAGTACCTGGCATGGTGATACGTCATTACGTCCATAGCAATATGAGTGAACTGCCAAAAAATATTAATAACTTAAATACACTTCAGTTAAAATTTCCCCCAAGTATATAAGAGTAAATATTTTGGCCATGTTCTTTTTACTCGATATAAAGTTGGACCTAGTTACGAGATAAAATGTATTATAAATATAGAGCATCCTCTCCAGTGTATATAACGCTTTAATAAGCATCATTGAACGTGGAGCAAAAAAAGTCGGGCACTGAGCCAGATTTGCCACATATAAACTTCAGGAAATTATTGTTTGTTATATCACTGGTGGTACCAATTACTGCTGCCTAGAGTTCATGAGTTCTGATAGGCCACTTAATAACTGGCCACCTGGTCACCTATTATATAGTGAGGATTTCATACCACTATCATGATTTGCACCGACGGTGGCTTCAAGCAATTAAGCTTAAACCTTTACAGCGCTCACCGTCGCGACCCTACTATATACTCACCGGGGCTATTTTTTCAAATTAAAATCGGAGTTCTTTTTATTTCAAACCCCGTCGTACAATTTGGCAGAGGTGTACGACGATAATGGAGTATCGACCTCAATTGTTTTATTGCAGAAATGGATAGAGCGTGCAAAGTTATGCTACCATGATTTTTTTTTAGATTTTTTTAGAGCCCGGAAACTATTTTTAAAAAATTATTAAAAGTTCTTTTTGTGACGTCACGAGACGCCGCTCCTAGCTTAAGAGAAAGATAGGACTAAAAAATCTGAAAAAAATCATGGTAGCATTATCTTTTCACCCTCTATCCATTTTAGCAATAAAAAAAAATGAGGTCGATACTCCATCCTTGGATAAAAGTAATCATATACGTTTCTACGGTTCCCTCAGTTAGTTATATAGTAAAAAATATTCATTCACCAATCTACTTCAATTACAGTTCGTAGTTCTAAACCAATCGAGAACCATGAAATATTCCGACCAGACTTTCATAAGAACATCTAAACTAGCGTTTCCAGGGTTCTCTTAGTTAGGCACTGCAAAAATGATTCTTCGCCAATGAGAGCTTGATGAAAGCTTTGATGTCAATCGCACGTGAAGAGTTCAATCTCTATCAAGGACAATAAAAATATTTAGAAACAGACCATCTTCATTGACGTTTCCAGACAATATGGTTTCCTCAGTACAACTAAGAAAAAAACTTCGACAAAGAAGATACTGTACCTAGAATGATATGACATGTAGTTACGGTTTTACTCACCGGTGGCGGGTAGGTGAGTGTAACCTCCTCAGGACTAAGCACGCGCTGTTCAAGGTCATATAATGCGCGACTTAGGGGTAGCAATCCACCACCCTGAAACACAGATAACATAAATTGTCATTAACACCAAGGAACTAGTAATAAAACAATACAGGTGAGCTCAACGTGTTAAGTTAATGAAGAAAAAGATCTAACTTTAATTAATTGCAAAAATAGAAGGGGTGCGCTCCTGAAATGGAAAATATACGTCGTGAAAATTTCTGCTCACCAAATGGTACCATTTTTTGAGGTACCGTACATGTGCTGCATTTTATACATATTGCCGCACAGTATAAAAATTTGATAATAATATAAATAAATATATAAATAAATAAATATATAATATTAGTACGCTATAATTTTAGCCATTTAGCACTGCGTAGCTTTTCTGGTGAATGTTTTTGCAAATCTGGCATTGATTCTTATATATTATACCATGTATATATAATAATAAGTGAAAAGCCAGGGTATTATATATAGCGTGAGTTAAAAAAAAATGCACTTTCCACTATGGTATAAAAGCTCTCAGTTAATGTTATTTAAATGGTCCATTTGCTGAAGTGAGAATTGCATTTCTTGGACTATAGAAAATAGCTATGAGACTCGAACATCTTCCATGGTCTATGGTACACCATTAAGGCTTAACCTGAGAAATTTTGACGAAAAATTCACTACAACAGATTTTCTTCAAATTAATTTGGTGGACTCACAACAATCGTCAAATTAGCTCTGAATTTTTTCGGAATTTTTTAACCGTTGGTTTAATTATAATTAATTTATTTAAATGAGAATTTTGTATCCTTTCAATGTTAAATTTTTTAATTAGCATTGCAAAAAAACTATACAACAGATTCTTTTACTTTTTTTTTTTACTAAAACCTAATTTTTTAGACTATTTTTCTGAACTGTTTTCATATATTTTGAACCGTGGCGATGATCGTTTCCTATATGTGATGAGAAATGTGGCAACGTTCTCAAGGACTGTTGTCACCACCCCCTCCTAAAAATTTATGCGCATTCCAATGCAAACAGTGTTGCCACTATAGCCACGCCTCTTGACCTTGACAGACAAATTCTCAGGTTATACCTTAAAACAATCTACAAACAAGCGTTGTATCCTAAAATTTACTAAAGGATTTGTGTTCATTAAGATAACAAATTTGAAACATAACGCAGAGGGTGGAAATTATTTTATTACTATATTATATAATGCTTTAAGCCCACACAAATAACATTCATGGGGTATATATATACAAATTGTTATTATAATCGACATCAGTTATAATGTTATTACCAGCCTCACGCAACGTGGTTCATTTCCGCTGCAATCACATTTTCTCTATCTCAGCCCTAATACACGCTACTTAAAACAAAAAAAAAAGCAAAGTAGTGCTTTACTCGTTTTATTCTAAACGATAAAACGTGTTTAGTTTAAGAATTATTTAAATAAAAAGCGCTATCAAATCTTTCCCTTTGGTAAAAATATCGATTTCAATCAAAGGGGGTTGAATTTAGAAACTTATGCCATCTCTCGGTAGTTTACAGAAATATTTAATACTACTTTGCCATCTATCGGCGCTTTTTGAAACTAACATTACACTACGAGTCTCGAGGAAATCGATGACGTGAACTACGAGATTGGCTCGTTAAATACGCGTTGTCGTCATGAAATGAGGGTGTGGAACACTGCTATATATAGAGCTATCATAACAAAACTGTCACAAACGTTATAAGGGTGTGTTACTGACAGTTTAAATCGGACTGTTACACACAAATATGACAAGCAGCAGTGGACGCTAATCCAAAAGTGGCGTAAACTTTTTTTTTTTTTCTTCCGTGGTTGCCATGGTAGCTGAAATTCAAAAGAGGCAAAACTTTTAACGTATTTTTACTATGTTCAACATATGTCATTACCAATAAGCCACTGACAATGAATTTACAACCAGAATTAATTAATTTAATTAGTCTTTTAAGCGGGGACCCTATAACAATCCCCAAGACAATACACCTAAAATGAAACTTTGTTATAATATATTTAAGCTTCCCGTTATTGTCAGTAAAAAGTAACGAACGTCCATCAAGATGTTGGTTACAATTTTTGGAAAGATAAAAAAGTGCCCGAGGTCCGACATCAATGCAGACAGAATGCAACTGTGCACGGTGCGAGAGAGGGAAGCTCTTCCCTTGAGAGCAATGTCAAGCTGCTACAAAAAAGTTTTCAGTTGTTTCCGCTTGTTCGCTCCCTGGGGTTCCAGCAACCCGACAATACCATACCAGTAGTAGTAGAGATTTCATCGCCCAGACCAATACATTGATTTGATAAAACTTTTTGAAAATCTTGTTGCTAAATGACACATTTTCATTTAACACTGTTTTAGACAATATGTTGTTTACCTGATGCAATCACGTTTCATGCATGCAATGGAGTATCGACCTCAATTTTTTTTTTTTTTTTGCATAAATGGATAGTGCAAAGTTATGCTACCCTGATTTTTTTCAGATTTTCTTGAGACTGGGAACTATTTTTAAAAAAAATTATTGAAAGTTCTTTTTGTGACGTCACGAGGCGGCAAGCCCAATCTTTTTCTTAAAGAGCGGCGTCTCATGACGTCACGAAAGGTACTTCAAACAATTTTTTAAAAATAGTTCCCGGTCTCAAAAAAATCTGAAAAAAATCAGGGTAGCATAACTTTGCACCCTCCATCCATTTCTGCAATAAAAAAAATCGAGGTCGATACTCCATTACTTGATATCTTGGCAAGGTTCTCCTAGAATAGATTCTAAAAACATTATTTTTTTTATTTTTTAAGGATCAAAAGATGGCATTCAAATTTTGAAATGGATCTGACTTATCATTTTTGAAAAAGTAAAAAGGTTAGGTAGAAGTTTAACATTGAGACTTATGGACGGAAGCCAGCAATGGAGTTGTTGTGAGAAAACCGGCCCCTTGAATTGAATCAAACCATATATAAGCGATTAGGTTTTAGAACATCCTGGAATATTCTAAATTTATTTCATTCGATTTCTTCTAACAGAAATGTTCTATGACTCCGAAGTAACCGAGATTTATCGTTCAAAAAATAAAGAAAAAAAAAATAAACTTTTTCCGACTTTTTTTTCCCCCAGAGTGCATTTCCGAATTTTTTAAATAATTGTCGCAGAGTCTATGAAAATATGGGCAATTCAATCTTTTCTGAGATGGGTATAATCAGTAATTTTCTCTTCTCATAAAATTGCAAAAAATTATGTTAAGTCGTCCCCATTTATCTTTGGTCTGACGTCACGCGACCCTCCCATTATATAAAATTGTAATAGAGGACAAAGGAAAAGATTCATGACGTCAAACCAAAAATAAACGGTGACTACTATATTATCTCCTTGCTTCTTCTTCTTAAACTGCCTCGATTGTAACAAATAAAGCATCAATGTATATAACGTTCACGCTAAACTGATGTGTACTTGAGACTTTGGTTTACGAGTTTAAATAATCTTCTTACAGGTGAACCGATCCGAGAACTTACGGAAATACCCGAGTTCTATCTTAAATAAAAGAGTTTTGTCAGAGAAGGATATTGAAGTGTTTTGTGAATACAGTAGTAAGCTGATTACATGACGAAGGGGAAATGTTTCAAGACGCTTACACTCTACTGCACACATAAAGCGTATAATACAAACATTGAGATGATTCAATACGCGAATCAAACGCATCTTTTCATATAAATTTGAAAGGAGTGATTTTTGTTTACATCCAATTACCGCGAACACATCAGGGACCGCAGGTGTATCCCCGGGGCGTTCCAGGGATACCCCTCAAACGTCCCTCCGGAGTGCCCCAAGGTGTATCCCCTATTTCCATGCACAAAAGGGTACCCCTTGGGGACATTCCAGGGATACACCCTGAAGTCATTGCAGGGATACATAGGGTTATATAGCAAATATGCTTATAATTACCAATTAAAAAATGTTTTTATCAATTATAATGATGTTATCAAAGAGAAAGAATAGCAAAAAAAAAATTAAAAAACTGGCATAGGTGAGACTCGAACTAGGGACCATCAGATTTGAAGTCTGGTGTCTTTACCACTAGGACACATGTCTTCATAATAAAATGTAGAAAACTTAACTTTATAAACTATAAATTATGAAATCGACTTGTATATTTTTGATACTTTAGGATATTTTACAATCTATGGTTTCTTTTATAAATTTTAATAATAATAATGAGAAACTTCCAATACGGCACATAAATAATGTTTATCTTCAAATTTTAACAATTTTTTATTTTTTAATTTTTTAGAAAAAAACTTTGTCTCATGAATGACCCCCAGGTGCACTTACGGGACATTCTGTTTACTAATTAAAATTATTCAAAATTGTGATTAAAAATTCAATCAGCTACATACTTAAGCAAAGAAAATTGTTATTTTACAATTTTCGACAATACCCCCCGTGTGTCCCACAGAGACACTTGCGAGACATTCATCGATAGTTATCAAATTAATCAAAATCTTCTCGAGATGAAGCTAAACGTTTTAAAATACTATAATTTAACCAATTAAAACCAATATTAAAAAAACAGTTACGTCCTAGGAGTGCACCTGCGGGGCATACATGGGATACCCCTGGTGTATCCCTGCGAGACACTCAAAGGACGTTTGATCCAAAAGTTCAATATAATTGCGTTATTTTCTTCTGTGTCCCTTCTACACTATAAGTTAAGCAATTCCTAAAAATTTTAAATTTTAAAAAGCATTAAATTAATATAATATAGACCACGGGACATTCGCGGGGCATTGCAAGGACGTTCCGCTGTGTCCCGGGGATACCCATGCGGTCCCTGGACTCTATTTAATATAAAGAGGTTGCTGTTAATATAAATTTGAGAGAAAAAATATAGTAAATTTTGCTTAAAAGAACAAATTTAATAAAAAACTTACTATATAGTAATTACAACCAGAGAGTGTGAAATTTCAATATAATTATATAAAACATTTTAGCATGATTGAATTTTAATTAGTTTCAACACCATTTCGCTATTGATAAAATAAAGTTATTGGCTAAAAGAGAGGCTTCGAAACTATAATCATATAATAAAGAATACCTATAACTCTAGAGCTATAGGGATTTTTGTCGTCACTGATCTAGGGTTCTACCTCCTTTTTAGATGGCGCAGGCTGTCATTACATTTAACACTTAGGGGTTGAAGAGGTTTAAAAATTAACCAAACGAGGTTGGGGCGCTGTAGTTTGTCGCTACGGACTGAAGAATGAGAGGAGGAGGGGGGCAAGCGCTCGAGGGGATCTGACTGAAAACTGACCGAAGATTCTTTACCCTGCCAGAACATAAAAAAATGCGTATATATAAAACGCATGTGAACTGTGAACTCGAGAACTGAGTACTTTTCTGCTTACATATATATATATATATATATATATATATATATATATATATATGATTTCGGATCAACGTATCAAAAGATCTCAAATGAGCGTGCTAATAAAAAAAAAAAATTACTTCATTATATTTATTTTAAATTTAAAGTATTTTAAAATTCTAAATAATAATAATAAAAAAAAACAAGATATGATACTATTTTAGAAAGAAATTAAAAAGTTTATTTGCTATAAGTATAGTAAAGTATATAATTATTAGAGCGCGGAAAAGTCATTTTGCCTATTTGTGCACATGAGGACTATTTTGTTGTCATTTAGGATATCCACCGATCTCCGGAAGTGGATTAAAATGAGCCTATTAAAAAAAAGACTATTTAGACTATTTTTGGATTTTTAGACTATTTTGGCAAAATATGACTTTTTGTGACTTTTTGACATATTTTTAGTGCATTTCAGCTCTTTTTTTCATATTGTAAAAAAAAAAAAAAAAAGTAAAGAAGCAAAGAAACAAAGACTTCAGTCTGTGTAAAGAAATATAAAAAAACAACTTTTAAATAGCACTTTTGAAACGCCTTTTTGCTGCAGTTTCTAAACAAAAAAAAAAGTGAATTTTTTATGGACTATTTTATAAAACGAGTGACTTTTTTGTAGACTTTTTTCCAAAAATAAGTTGACTTTTTAGGCGCCTATTTTTCGAAAAAAATTTGACTTTTTTCCGCGCTCTAATAATTGTACTTATATAAGACTTATAAGTAAATATATAAAGTTATAATTTATGAATTTTGAAATATTTTTATAACAAATGATTATTTTATTCTATTCATTATTTAATTTTAATAAAATAAAATAAAATGTAATAAAAAAATTTTGATGTAGCTTACTGTTCGTTTAAAAATTACCATCAGAGGCTATCATCTGCCACCGTGAATTCAATATACACGCGCTGATAGATATTATATTTATTTATTTATTTCTGTTGTGGCTCTACATTATACAACATAGAGACAAAGGACAGTTTGCTTAAAAAGTAAAAGTAACATTTTATAATTAATACAATTATTATAAAAAAATATATAATATATTTATTATGATTTTGCCAACATTATTTATGTAATCATAAAATATGCTCTCTTGTTAAGTATAAACGTGGGCGTGAGAATAAAGCTCAGGGTAGTTTTTCTTCATGAATTTTATCGTATTTTCGTATTAAATTTTCAACGCACTCAACAATTTTGACCCCCTTTTTACTCACTTTGAGTTGTTTCATCATTTCAATTGTGGAATCACTCGTTCCACTTTTTTTTTTATGCGATAATATTAACTCTATGTATGCGATCGGAGCATCGTATTGAAAATTTTAAAAAAGGGCTGGCATTATTTTTTTATTCTGCGCCTGATTTTAATAAAAAAAATATCGTAGATATATTAATTAATTTCGTCAAAAAAGGGATATCATAAATTGTGGTTAGATTTGACAGCTAATGGCTTGCATGAATGTTTTTTTCTTCCTTTTTCTTTACTAAACAAACAAGCGGGAGTGGAGAATATGGCTGTGTCCCAATACTCGTTTACTACCCTTCCCTACCCTTCCCTACACTACCCTACCCTACACTTTCTTCAAGAAGGGCCCTTTTGTGTTTTTTTGGTATTGGGAACGACACTTTTCGTTCCCTTTATTCCTACAAATTCGCCACCTGGTGGTAGTTTTTTTAAATTAAAAAAAGGTGAAAAACACTTTTCAAATAAAAGAGGGAAAAATAGAAGTAAATTTTAATTTTAATTAAATTGTATTAATTACTTTCAAAATATTAATAACAATAATAAAAAATAATTATTTTTATTTATTGTAATTATTTTATACTATTTTATACTTACAGTTAGTAATTTAAACTAATTTTTTTTTAATTAATAATTATAATTTTTATTCAATTTATAAAAATTTGCGGTAATATTTATATATTATAGGCACTTAATTGCATATTAAATTGTTTAAATTCCGATCAGTTTCCATATAGCTTTCATAAAATGTCTTCTAGATTCGAGTTATCAATAATTATTATAAAGTATGGAAAAATAACAAATTTAAGTTATATAATATACGTTGCAACACGTCCGCGTCCATATATGGCACTTCTGAATCCTGATGGTAATATTGCCGCATGGTATATATAATTAATAATATTACTGCATGATCACTCTACTACATGGGACTAAAAATATACTTTTAAATTATATATACTATCGATCGAACTATATTTTACAAAAATGCCCTTGTCATAATCATAATTGTTCGTGGAACCATATATCATATGATATCCCACGAACAATTATGATTACAGAGATTATACAAAAAAAAAAAATGTTACTGAGGTTTTATTTTTCTTCATACAATATCTATATTATTAGGCGCGGATCCAAGGGGGGGGGGGGGGCGATGGGGGCAATCGCCCCCTCCCCAAATGTCCCAAAATACATTGAATGTGTTATATACTAAAACCCCCAAAGATCGCCCCCCGCGGCCTACGCCAAATTTTAACAATGCGGGATATGGCCCCTTCCAGAACCGCAAGCTGCATGGATCCCGGCCCCTGTCCATGATCGAGAGCCTGCGCATGACAATCAAATGGGTTTAAAGCCCTCTATGTATAAAGATTATAATATTCACTATAATACTTAATCGTTAATATACATGTATTTATGTATAAATTGACATGGGTGAAATAAAATAAAATAAATAAGCTTTAAAAGCCACATGAGTGGCTTTTAAAGCTTATTTATTTTATTTTATTTCATGACCCATGTCAATTTATACATAAATACATATTTATATTATACAGCATAATTAAAAGAATAATAAAACAAAAAACAAAAGAAAGTAAAAATAAAAATTGATAACATTGAGCTCTACACAAGGCCTTAAGGGTGAGATAACACGAACAATCGATTGTTGTTAGTCCCATTTGATTAACATGTAAACCTTAGCAACCTCATAATGATTCTGTATTTTTTTTTAGAGACAGTTTTTGGCATTAAAAAAATATGGAGAAAATTTCAAAACAATCGGACGATCCAATTTTTTTAAATGAATTTTTTAAATTTTCAGTATAGGGCTTTCCCATGGAGACCGAAACTAAAAAATTAATTTAAAAAAATTGGATCGTCCGATTGTTTTGAAATTTTCTCCATATTTTTTTAATGCCAAGAACTGTCTCTCAAAAAAAATTCAGAATCATTATGAGGTTGCTAAGGTTTACATGTTAATCAAATGGGACTAACAACAATCGATTGTTCGTGTTATCTTACCCTTAATGAGATATTAGAATGTGAAAATTTTAGTGGCTTAATCGAAATAAGGGGTAAAAATATGGTTCTGTGAATTTTTTTCAGATTTTTCTGAGACCGGGAACTATTTTTAAAAAAAATATTGAAAGTCTATTTTATGACGTCACGGGCGGCACTGCCCTATCCTTTTTCTTAGGGAGTGCCGCCCGTGACGTCATCAAAATAAACTTTTAATAATTTTTTAAAAATAGTTCCCGGTCTCAGAAAAAGCTGAAAAATTCACAGTACCATATATTATATTTATCCCCCTTCTTTTGATTAAGTCACTATAAAATTTTCACATTCTAATATCTCATTGTTAGAGCTCAATATGGCTTATAATTATAAAAATTATATGTGATTATATATATGATATATTATTATTATGATGTAACAGGCTGTTAGCTAGTATCATCTGTTATTTTATTTTATATTGTTTTATTATCATTTTCTATTGTTCTATTATTCTGTAACTATTATATATGTTTTGTATGTATGTTTTATGTGTTCTATTGTAATGTTTTTCTATAATGTATGTTTCTAGTGCTGTTAATATGTACACTTTCTGTGTTTAATAAAAGACTAATAATAATAATTATAAAAATAGAACAAATGGCCACTATCCTTCTATATACTTAACTATAGCTCTATATATATTATATATATATATATATATATATATATATATAATTAATATATAGCTATATAATATTTGGATAAACCTCTATAACATACTTTTTATTAATATAGTCAAAAAACATCGAACACCTTCCGAATTAAACCCAAAAACTTGAACGTTTCACCATGGCTCTCATTGAGAACGAGCTAGGTTATTATATTCTTGCAGCCACGGCCTTAACTGCAATAATTCTCATCACGGCATTTGACTAGCTGTGACTGAGGGAAACGTGACATCCTCTGATTATCAGCCAGCAAGCGCGGATCCAGTAAAAATTTCGGGGGGGGGGGGCCTCCTGTTGTTAAAAAAATGGAGTGGGGGAAACGCCTCTAGACTCTATATTGCCCATGTTAAATCCAAAATTTCAGGGGGGTGGGGTTGGGGAACTGCAGCCGCCCCCCTGGATCCGCGCGCGCCTGTCAGCCACAGAATTGAAGATTCATGATGCTATACATTTTAGTTTAAATTGTCATGACGTTCGCCACGTGCTGTCGTGTTTGGTGATCTGACATGACCCGGTCGGTCAAACCCAATTAATATAAACCACTGCGCCATAAGTGACACGTACGTATATATACCTCCTCAAGTTCCGGCCTCACCGGCTTTTTCAAATAATTGAGTAAAATAATTTTATTTGAAAAATAAAAACATGCAGGGAGAAAATATATATATAATAAAATAATTTAGAACAAAAATATTACTATTAATTAATTTAAGCCCGTACATGTTATATTCAATATGTTGACTCTGTATTAGACGATATATATGCATTAATTTATACATGCAAACAGGCGCGGATCCAGGGGGGGGGGGGGCTGGGGGGCTGCAGCCTCCCCCCCCCTCCCGAAATTTTGGATTTAACATGGGCAATATAGGCATTTCCCCCACTCCAATTTTTTTTTAACATTATACATTATATATTATGCCTTTTATTATAAAGGCAGCCCCCCCCCCCCCCGAATTTTTTTTCTGGAGCCGCGCCTGCATGCAAATGTCATTAACTTAAGTTAATACGTAATGATTGAAAGATGCAATGTTGCTTATAATGTAATTAAACAATTTAAACAAATATTATATAATATATTATGGAGTTCAAGTTTTCTTATTGTAAGGATTCCACGAAAAATCGTTTTCAATAGAAAAATGATGTCATTCATGCATGCAATATACCGAAACTTTAGAGCATCATGCAGTTACAAATATTTTAAAAATATGTTATTATATTGTATAAATTTTCCAAACAGATAATACATAAATATATATAGGCCCCGGGTCATTATTATTTTTTCTAATATATATTTATTCCAATTTTATATTTTTATAATATATATTATTATAACATATTACATATATGTATATATATATATCATAAAGCCTTCATATATATTTTCAAATTTTTTACAAAAGAAGTTTCAATATATTTACATATAATTTCTTTAAATATTTATAGAAAAATTATTATTAATTGATAAAATTTATACAATATACGTTTCTTAAACAACTTAACTTAATGTGTTTATTTTTTATATATTAATATAATAGGACATAAATATACTGAAAATAAAAAAAAGATATATTTACTCCATTAATTTTAATTGTTAATTGTTAATTAAAATTAATTAATTATAATTGTTAATTATAATCAATTAATTATAATTAAAATTAATTTAATATTTAATGTCAATATTAAATTATATTTATTAAATTAATAATTTAATTATAAGTATTTATTGTCAATATATTTTTTCTAATAATTAATTAATCAACAAATTTTAAATTAATTTTATTATATTTAAGAAATTAAATTATTTAGATTTAAAGATTCCCAGGGTAGGGAACGACGCCATCTTGCTCGTCAATTTAGGGTCCATCGTATACGCCCTACAAAAATGGCGTCGGTAGGGGACGAAAAAGGGAGCGAAGTAGGGGACGAAAAGTATTGGGAAGCAAATTCAATATGGCGGAAGGTGATTTTTAGGGAAGGGTAGTAGACATAGTAGACGAGATGAGAGAATTGGGACAGCGCCTAACACGGTCAGTACCCCCCGGCCTCAGCGCAAGTTGGGGATGATGCACCTCTACTCCCCCGTCGCATGTGGTTACCACCTGCGACAGAATCTGACGGTAACTCCATCTACAGAGTAGGTAGAAAAGTTTGAATAACCCCTAAAAGCAGGCAACCAATCTTGACGACATATTTAACATGGGGAATAGACTAGCCTGCTATAATATAACATGATACCTTTACAAAGGATATGTTTAAGGTAGATTTAATATAGAAAGTACCACATCAATGGTCAGAGATTATAACATATAAGTCTATATAGGATGCTGTTTGGACAGTCTCATGTACACTGACACTCAAGGCTACATCTAAACTCTCTAAAACTTTACAAAGGGAAATGTTAAGTAACAAGGGTATATAATAAAGCCTATATAATTATTCCTTACCACCAAATTATCAAATAGCTTATACTCATGCTACATATGACCTACCATATTACTATAAGACCTTAGGACACTATATAATCCTCGTTCCTTAACAAAGGGAATATCTACCAAAGTTAACCATAATACCGCACTAGCTTGGACATTGTATTAAGAATGCTTTTCCATGCGGGGCGAGAAAAGCGCACTTGCTTCAATGTAATATGGTGGCCATATTGGCGTGGAAAAACCGTTTCCTCGTAGTGATTTAAAGGGGTACCAAAGTGAATACTATTTTTACATATTCGGGCAGCTAAGAATTATTCTGATATCCCTGTGTCTCAATATTTTCGTACGATGCCTAGTTATTTTAAAATTAATGATTTAGTTTGAAAGTGAGTTCAAAAGACGTTGGTTGATTCAAGTCGGTGCGCGCCCGCAGCAGCCGCTGATACGGCGAGAATTTCTCGCGAATCATGGGAACCTCCTCCCGCCCCTTTCTTGTCGTATCACCGGCCGCTGCGGGCGCGCATCGGCTTGAATCAATCAACTCACTTAGAACTCACTTTTCAAACTAAATAATTAATTGTAAAATAACTAGGCATTGTACGAAAATATTGAGCCACAGGGATGTTAGAATAATTCTTAGCTGCCCGAATATGTAAAAAAAGTATTCAATTTGGTACCCCTTTAATATTGTATGGTATTATAGCCATCTTGGCGAGAGAAAATTGTTTACGGCGTGGCGGGGAGCGATTTTATCGCCAACATGGCCACCATATGACATTGAGGCAAATGCGCCCTTCTTGCTCCGCTCAACACCACTCTATTCTATGAAAAGCACCATCCCGCCATGATTTTTTCACGCGTCACCATATTATATTGAAGCAAAAGCGCTTTTTTCGCCTCACTCCATGTAAAAGCACCTTAATACCTAAAGGAATAAGACAAGGTGTCCTCACAAAGGAATGTCCATGACCAAAGTTAAGCATACATATTATTATAGCACCATAAAGTGGTAAAGGTCACCCTCATTATATAAACATGGGCCGCCAGAGTGAAGGTGTATCGATCAGAGTCGATAATGGTTGGTGCCAATATATCACGTCTAGCAAATTACGTATATCTCGGTATACCACGAAATTTACTTCCAGTTTCAAAAAACAAAGAGATGTAATTTTGAGGTAAATTAAAAGGGCATTCAGTTTATCCATCCTCAAAGTTTTCAAATATACAAAGCTTGTAGAGACTGTAAAAAAACGCTCGTAAACTGAGGTTTGTACCAAGGAAAGTAAAGTTCAAGAATTGTCTAGAATGTCTAGGAAAAGTAAGAGTATATGTAGACAGTGTTGTAACTAATAAAAAAGATTTAAAAGAGGGAGACTGAATCGTCCTCCAAAATTTTGGATTTAACGTAGACTTCTTCCCACTCCTATCATTTTTTAAATGCACATTATGAGCCCAGGTGAATTTTTTTCCGAGTTCGAGCCTGCTTATTATTCAACTACATTATATATATATATATATTTTATTAAAACAGTGTAATAGCCAATGACATTCAATATTTCTTGTTTAATAGGATTATGTTGATCAAGACATTTAAAATTTAGGACCTCCCTCGTAAGTAATAACCGAACTATCTATACCGTATGATATATTACTGTACTGTATTATTAATATTATTATATTGTACTTCACATGCAACGTATATCATATCATAACTTATGACAACTACTATATGGTTTCCTGTACCGTAATGACACGAAGCAGAGTAAATAAATATTCATGCATAATGCACAAACTGCATTAATATTGGCAGTGCACCTCAGTACTTTATAGTCCTATATAATTTGTGTAAACATTTAATGTGTACTGAGCAAACCTAAATTAAAACTGTTGTTTTCCCTTTAAAATTAGAAATATGTAAATTTTTGTCTCGCTGATGGCAAAAGCAGTAACATTCCCACAATCTCAAATTGTACTGTTCGGGTCAGCATGAATGTAAATAGAGGCTTTAAGTGTTTCCCGGCGGGAAAAATTTCTCCATAAGCCACCATGTTAGAAAATTTGAATTTTTCTCAGTGACTATTAAAGCTATTAATTTGAAATCATCACCTACCTCCCCATTTACTGTCAGAACCAAAAAGGTGTGCCCATCTCCTTATGGAACATGTATGCAATTCAGGGGTACACTTTTTTCGTTCAGATAGTAGGGTTTTTCTAATAATGAATCTTATGAATCAAGAGCTTGTTTTCGTTTGAAAAATTTCTTTAATACCAAAAAAGCAATTTCGAGTTTTTTTTAAATAAGTTTGGAACACCGCAAAATCAGTTGACTTCAAAAGCCTTTATTATGCAGTCGGAAGAAGAAGGAGGGAGGGGGGGATAGTAACAAGAGGCGTGGTAAACTTAAAATGTTTATAATTCGCTCAATACTTTTCTATGTGAAAATCTGCATCTCAGTGTCTTTTTAAACTGCAATGCAGTTCCAGAAAATTAAAACTTCACTGGTTAAGTTAAAGCTGTCAAGAGTTGTACTTGCAGTAACTTTATTTATTTACTTGTATACACAGACAATGTTGATATTCTGCACTATTTTATATACCAGCCATGTGTATGCCAGCTTTATATGTAAATACGTATTTACTGTAACGCCCTATAACAAAGGACAAACATGAGTGAATTGAATAAATTACAGCTAGAAGTTGCAAAGCTGTGATATATGCTAGCTTTGATGCAAACTCGGCGATAAAGTTGGTGTGGATAAAGTGAGGCAGCACAGACATGTATGTATGCAATCAATCGTCTGGGTGTCTTCAAGAACAGCTGATCACAGCAGATTGTCTACCTCGCGGCTGAAAAATACATCGCAAAAAACAGCTGATCTAAGTAGAATTATACTGTCTCAATCGAAAGACACAGATGAAAACTTGCAGACTTTCAATTTTCTCAAATCCTCAGGCGTTTCTACTTGCAATGACACAAAATTTGACGTTAAGATAAAATATATTTTTATGTAACGCAAAGAAGAAAAAAATAATGATCTAGCTTGAAGTTGGCAAAGGGGAAAATTTGAGAGAAAACATTTAAAAACGTTCGAGCTCACAGATATTTACATACATATGATTCGGAATTTACATGAATGATTTTTAAATGCGACAGTTCTATTTTTTTTTTTACAACTTTACTCCATCGTCACGTGATATCATTACTAATTATCAAGAGCTGTTTTTAATTCACGCGCGGTTAAGTACTCCATTAAAATAAAACTGACTGATACGACCATGTACATATAAATACAGTTTAAGGTAAAGATAACGTCGATCAGCTGTTCGACGTAGTCCCCTTTGATTATCATGTAAACCTTAGCAAATTCACAAAAATTCTTTTTGAGAGGCGCATATATTAGTGCCTAAAAGTAAAAAGCCATAGAAAAAGTTTCAAAACAATTTAACGAGCCGATTTTTTTTATTAAGTTTTTAGTTTGTCTCTCGACTATGGGAAAGCCCTATATATGCTGAAAATTAAAAAAAAAATTAATTAAAATAAATCAGCTCGTTAAATTGTTTTGAAATTTTTTCTATGGCACTAATATCTGCCTGTAAAAAAAAAAAATACAGAATTTTTGTGAATTTGCTCAGGTTTACATGTTAATCAAATGGAACTAACAATAAGTCGAGCAGCTGATTGGCGTTATCTCTACCTTAAGCACATCCGAAAAGGAAATTTAATTTTAGAGTATACACGACGAAAAACAAGTTAAATATATGTTCAATGTATAAACTGTTATAAATGTAAATTCACCAAGTTGAAATATATTTCAAAATACAAAACAATGATAAATAAACATGAATGTAACTTGACGCAATGTTTGTTTTAATGCAACGCAATATCTTCTCATCCATATCAGTGTAATAAAATGTTTCTAAAAGATGTCTTTATTCTTGGCGAAGACCGTTGTATTTAAATCATACAGCTACAAGTTGATATAGTTATATAAAGTTTACTCTTGACACTCGTAAACTTGTCAGTCTATCATTGAGATACTACAATTCAAGATAAGTTAAATGTTATTCTTGTTCTGTATATATCAGCATTCTAGAGAGCGTGACATTTTGTAATAATTAGAAAGGACACTCTTGTTACCTCCCTAAAAACTGCAAATCAGTATCTCTTTTTAAACTACTGCTACAGTAAATTAAAGAAAGGTAACATTTGAGATGATTTTAAGTGTACATCATCATTTAGAAGAGCATGCACTCTGATGGTAGGCGGTCACTCTATTTAATTTGCAGCAGACGTTGTAGACAGGCCATTTGGTAAAACAGGCAGTGCGACTTAGAGAGAGACGTAATGGATTTCTACTCCGAGTCTGGCAAAGTAAACATTTACACACACTTTTATGGTGATGAGATTCGTCAAAATGCTTCAATAAAATGGAAGGATTTTCTCTGCTACGATTACATGAAAATCTTTAAACTGATCTTTTAAGCTATAATCAACTTTTGAGATATGATTACATGGTAAAACGGAAATGTCGGTCCTATGAGATTGCTATTGTCTTAAAGTCTTAATATTACATAGGAAAGTTTTGAAAATAAGACAGAAGGCGGTCTAACTCTCTATACGGACGTACAAAGACAGCGTGAAGTAATCTTCTTGCTGTGAGATCTTTTTTTTTTCAATCTGATTTTTTTTTAATCAGATTTAAATTAACGAAAAATAAATTTTAAAAAAATACACAAAAAAAAACATGCATAGTTCAGTAATACCTCTCGATATTGCAACGCTATATATGTTTTCATACATTGAGTACTGAACCTGCATGCTTAATTCCTTAACAGACCTTTCTGACTAATGTTTCTACACGCTATCTTACATACAGTCAAATTAATTTAATGTTCCCGCCGGAAATACCCGGAAGTGAGAGGTTTCTGGCCTTCCTATTCGGTTTTACACTTTCTGAAACTTTGGCTACAGATTCGTAAAAAAAACTACTAACATGTTTGCAAATTTTTAATACTCAGACATGAACAAAATGACCAGAAACCTCTCACTTCCGATTACTTCCGGTGAGAATATTAAATAAATTTGACTGTAGCTTAGACCTACATTCAGTGATGAACATCTTCCATCTTGTAGGGTTTTAGCCAGTATTAATTTAGTATTTAATACGCATTCTTTATTATTTTGCCTATAACATTACATCATTAGCAAAGGATATACAATTTTTAATACACATATTATAATACAGTATATATTTACAGTTAGATTATTCATCTATGAGACTTTTAATACAAAATATTTTTATTATGATCATTGTTATCGCTTGTTATCAAAATACAAAAAAATCATTGTATAAATAGGCTGACACCGACAGAAAATTATAATGTACATTAACATGGAAGTTCCATTTCTCCATGTTAAAGTAGTCAACTTTAAAAATTCATAACTCAAAAACTAGATCGTATTTGTATATTTGTATATTTTAGCTACTGATAGGGAATGTAGAGAAGAACATAATATACTGTATTTTAAAATTTTTTCATGGCATAATTTTTGTGTGAGGGATTTTTTTTAGCATTGGTGGCGTTATCTTACCCTTAAAATCTTGAGAAAACGTAAGATAAGCATGCACTTAAGTACGAGCTTTCGTAAGTTAAATCGTAAAAAGTCGGCTTCCACGTCGTGTTAAAATTTTAGGCTTGGCAATCCAAACAATGCATTTTTTCGGCTTGCGCCGAGTTTTCTCGACCCTGGAAAGACCAGGGCATAGCCTCTTTGCGACTCTGCTTCTGAGCGAAAGCTGAGTTTTAGCCATGCAATCAGAGTATGTACAAGTCGTAAGCCGAAACTGAAAAGCTCGTATTTTAAGCTTCTTATAAATATACTATATAATCTTCCAATCACAAATCAGTTCACTTCGCCCTCATTGCGTGCGTGATAACGCTCATATTACATTGAATGTAACATTCGTGCTGCTCCTTTAAGTGTAATTAAAAAAAATCTTGTATTACAGTACAACCCTCAGTTACAATAAATTATCAAGTCTCACCGTTTTTCGTGAACAATACATTCCGTGCACGAACTTGCTATAGCACGAAAAGTTTTTGCGACGCAAGCACACTGATCTCCGATACCGAACTGGCCGTACTGTTTCTGCATGGTTGGTAATTACTTTCTTTGAAGTTATACCCGCACGTGAAGTCAGGACGCGGAAAAACAAAGCATAATACAAGAAACATCGCCATCTTTTTCTGATGTATTTACACTCGACTTGTTACCGAGATGAAATAAGAAAATTACTTTTTTTTTTTCTATCATGCCATAGCTTTGTCAATCTTATCATTTCGTATATATCTCTTTGTAGTAAATCCAAACAAAAGGTTTTCGACCAGCTGCATTATTGATAAACCAATGCTTTCTGATTTCTTTCTCCCTCATCTCCAACAAGATATGCCACTATAGAAACTATAATGTGTACCGTACAAAGCAAAAACGTTCAATAATCAACATAACGATTTATTAATATATTAATGTTAATATATCAGAGCGAAATCGAAAAATCGTATTTCATACTTTTTTCTAAACTTTTAACTCAACACAATTTTTATATAATATAATTAATATAATTATTGCAATGTATTAAAAAAAAACTATAAAATGTGCGCTATATACGTTCACTAAATTTAATAATAATAGTTGTTTATTGAGAATTGGTATACAGAAATAAAAACAGTACACAAAGCCCAAAGGGTGACGTGAAAAGGATATCCCATTCACAAAAGTGAATTTGCACTGCATTGAGGCAGATTTACGTGAGGGACGGTGCGATGCGACGCGATTTTGACGCACAAGCTAAATGAAATCCTAATAATAAAATATGTCGCAAACGAATTCACCGTTTTTTTTTTTATATTATTCGCCATTAATAACGTCATCAGTGAAATTGACTGCAAGTGTGCATAATTTACGTCGTATGCTGGAAATCGCTCAATGTAAATCGACCTTTATATAGATGCGCAGACAGTTTAAAATCTAATACACAGTTGAAGCTGATGATGTTAGATATCAACAGGCTGATATCCATCTAATTTCAGTCTTGAGAAATTCCTCTCAAATCGTAAACACGGAACACGGAGAAGTTTGTATTTGACGCTCAAAGCTTTGTCACAACATTCCTTCCACGCATCACTCCACAAAGAGGTTCACTTATTACCATCAAAGTCATGGTCTTTCATCATATAAGGCTACTCGAGACATTACATACCAAGAAACAAATCTTATTTAACGACGAAGTTTAGAAAAAAGAACAAAAAATATTTTATCCTCCATTGGAGCTTTGAGAGTTCACAATTTATAACAAAATTTATCTACAATTTTATTTATTTCAATATGATTTTTCTTACAAGAAAACTTCAACTCAACTTGTTTGTATTGAGATGAAATTTTCTTGTTAGAGACAAATCATATCGTATGCAATAAATGCGAAAATTGTATCAGGTTTTATAGAATTTTTTGTTAAATTTAGAGATAAGAATCTAATTTTGTTACTAAAAACACTAAAATATCCATACACTTAGGTTGCATGATAAATATATAGGCTGTTTTTAATGTACACTCGTTGCCTTGAAAAATTTCTCACATGCAGCCTTATTAATCACCATGCCCTGTATTATTCTTACGAGACATGGTGATTAACAATTAAGGTAAATTTTCCGAGGCGACGACTGTACATATACCGTCGGTTTTAAATGACTAAAAATTATTGATGGAATTTCACGTATTCCACACTGGAACAAAACACCTCATATATTATAGTATTGAGAGTTCTGTTTGTGCGGTTAAACAAGTACTGTATGTAGCCCTCTCTATAATAGAAAGTCCTCTAAAATAGCGAGCGTGGCATATGACAAGTGACACCGCATCGAACACACAAAAACATAAATATTATTATAGAATTTGGTGCTAAATATATAGTTTCACGATAACCATGTATGTATTCGTCTATCGTTTTTGTTACAAATTTCATATGCATCATATGCGCCCTTCTTACATAGCGGTCATATTAGAAGTATAGGGAAGGGGAAAGATCATTTAGGGACCCTATATGAGTATACGAGAAATATTATTGGGATATGACCTTAAAATGTAGTAAGAGACGCCTCCGGTAGAGCATCAGCTTAAATTTTGGTTAATTTAATTTTAAAATCAAATTTATGCAGCCTGCAGTGTATATTTCAGATTTCAGTGCCCCTTCATGCCTCTGCACCCTCAATTAATTTGATCAAGATTAAACTATCGGGTTTTACAGGTTTTCAATTTTATTTTACGATACTTACTTAGTTTCAGAATAAATTTCTTTACAGTAATATAATTTTAATAAAGTTAAATTAACATTAAATACAGAGAAGAAGTTAATATTAAAAAAATATTAAAAGTTCATTAAAAATATATCAATTTGCAATAAAACCAATTAAAAAAAAAGTGAGAAGATATAAAATTTTAATCACACCTATAGGGGGAAGATTTAATCGATTCCAATCAAAAGACCATTAAAATTCACGTACCCTTTCGTATATAATAGTATATTATATACATATATATATAGATCGATCTTGTGGATGGCCAATTACCGGTACGGTTAATGAGTCTCCAGGAAGAATGGGCCTTATTTACCCAGCAGCCCGAGACAATTAACACGAGCAGGGGCGATGTGAATGATTTAGTAGACGGTGCTGCTTGCATCAGCAACCTTTAGACAGATAATAATCCCAGGATTCTAATTGGTCACTGAACTTCCAACAACCAATCAGAATGCAGAATACAGCAATCCTTCAAGTTTTCATAAATCATTGTATAATATGGTATTATTACTATTATTACAACAGTGAACAAAATGCCATATATTACGGTGATCCTTTGAACATTATAAATAATTATTAAATAAATAAATAAATAAATAAATAAATAAATAAATAAATAAATAAATAAATAAATAAATAAATAAATAAATAAATAAAATTATAAAAAAACTAAAAACTAAACAAATATTTGTTATAATCAATATAAATATAATGTCATACATAATTATATAATAAATATGAAAAGTAGATTTTTCAAAATAGTTAAATTATAATTTTGATTATAAAAAAAAAATAAAATTTTATTTATTTAATAAACATTGTTGTAAAACAAACCATTGTTTATAATGTCTGTCCTATTTATAAGGCCTTTTTTATTGTAAATCGTGGTACAGTGTATAGGACTTCGCCCATACCAGAGCACAGAACGTAATGTAATGGCTTTGTTGGCGCTAGTTGACACGGCCACTTTCATAATTATCGGTAATTTTTTATAAGTTAACATATAAATCAACAACTCTGTCACATGTTATTCCCTTGACCGGACATTATAAACAACGCGCTGAAGACTTTACACATTTAAATTTAATATACCGCGTATAAATTTAATATTAAATAACATCTACATTATTTTAACAAAGGAAAGGAAGGAAAAGACTTCGTTCTCATTTTTAGTTTAAAATTAATTTCTTATTATATTAAACCTTTTATTCTTCTATAACTGGAATACAGGAAGTAATTTTTAATCAAATAATATTTTTCATTAATTATAAAATTCTTATTATATAAAAAAAGTTTTTTTTTATTTTTTAATTTTAGAAATGAAAACAGCCGTGTTATTATTGTATTCATGTTTTCATTGCTAAAATTTAATTGCATTCTCGTCCAACTTTAATAACTCAACGAAGAGAGTTTTATTATTTTTCTGCACGGAAGCAAACAACATATAGTTGTTGCTCGGCATTTTCTACCTCTCTTCTTCATTAAGTAAATACAGTCTCTGTTTAATTAGGACGTTTGGAAACACTCGCAATTAAAACATGTGGATTTGTTTGTACAGAGCTTCATATTAAGCATGTTAGTTACAGTGTATTCTACTGCTTATTATATCCTAGCGATATTGATTATCTGTGCAATAAACAATCTGCAATTTCAGTTCAATGGAAAATTACTGTAAATTCTTTCAGATAATTAAAACAGAGCCAATGCCCATAATAAATTAGAAGAGTTATTAGCCTTGTATAATTTATAATTAAAAGCATAATTGTAAAAAATAGATTATAATTTTATATCAAAATATAAAATATTGAAATACAATTCTATTTTATAATATATTTATGTTTTTTTCATATTAATAATAAAATTTATTAGGTTGACTCTTCTAACTTCTATACATATTTTCTCTGATGATCACTATACGTATTTATCACAAATTTATAGCAATACATAATATTTATTATTTCTATACACTGTAATAAACTTCAGAATTTCAATTTTTACTCGTTATATCTCTATTTAAAATATCACAATATTATTATAAAAATTTATAACACGTAAAAAGCTATACTGACAATATATATTTTTGTTCGCCTTTTTTTTATATATAAATTTAATATTTTATTTCATGCATAATTCATGAAAAATGTAATATTATTATTTGCATGAGTGAATCTATGATTAGATTATTTTATACTCAATGATTCCAATGTATATAAAATCAATTTTTTTCTTTTTTATTATTATTACTGCATCTCTTAATTTGGATTTCGAACGCCAGCAAAGAGGCTGGGCTTAAGTTTATGCTATATATAGCTCCGGTGCACCTGAACCGGTGTCGACTACTTTATATTTATCTAATCTATTCTCTTTGTAAAGTTCACAAAGAGTTAGATTAAGGGTAAGGTAAAACGAAACAACTGATTTTATAGTTTCATTTGATTAACATGTATACCTTAGCAACCTCATAATAATTCTGAGTACCAAGAAGTTGCAAAAAAATTTCAACAATGGACAACATACACGCATGAAAATTTTTTATTGCAGAAATGAATAGAGGGTACCAAATTATGCTACTCTGAATTTTTTCAGACTTTTTTGAAACCCAGAACTATTTTTAAATAATTATTGAAAGTGCGGCCACACCCCCTGGAGGCGTCAATAGGCGTCCAGTCTCGATCCTTTTTATTAAGAATTCAGAGGTGCCAACTGGAATTACAGGACTTTCAATAATTATTTAAAAATAGTTCCGGGTCTCAAAAAAATCTGAAAAAATTCAGAGTAGCATAATTTGGTGCCCTCTATTCATTTCTGCAATAAAAAATTTTCATGTATGTTTTCCATTTAACGAGCCGATTTTTTTAAATTAAGTTTTTAAGTTTTCAGTAAAGGGCTTTCCCATGCTGAAGAGCTAAACTAAAAAATTATTTTTAAAAAAATCGGCTCATGTGATTGTTTTGAAATTTTTTCTTCAACTTCTTGGTGCTAAGGAATGTCTCTAAAAAAAAATCAGAATTATTATGAGGTTACTAAGGTTTACATAAAATGGGACCACAAAATCAGCTGTTCAGTGTTATTTTACCCTTAAGTGCAAAAATTGGAGGTACTAGATCATTTAGGAGGAAAATGGCAAGAAAATGCTTTCAAATAAATATAGCTTTAATAATAACCGAGCAAAAAAAAATCAAATTTTCTAACATGGTGGCTAATGTATATAGAAAATTTTCTTGAGCCGAAGAGCACTTGTTACTTCTATTGGCAGGCCTATATGTATAACAAAGTAGGGTAGTTTATGTTGATGAAACTGTACCTGTAGAACAAGCGAAGCGAGATGATGACAAGGCCGGCAGATAATTTAAAGGAGTCCTGCTGACATTAACAATGCACGAGGGGATTTAGCACTCCCAAAAAGGTAATAATGAACGGAGCACCATCAGATGAGGGGGAAACACCTAAGATAGTGCCACTACATTGAAGTAGCAGACCGATAATTAAACTTTCAACACTGTATACAAGAACGAGAGAAATTTGCATGCATGCAAGCATGTTGGTAAACGTGGAATATATTTAATATTAAACCCTTGAGTTATACTGTATATATACCTTCTAATTCTAATTATCTATATACCATCGCAGGTAATCATTATATATAAGTAGTGATCCCAAAAAAATTCAAGATCACCGTAAGGGGAGTCGCACACAGACTTTTATTTCTACGATCGCAAGCTTATGATCGTTCGTTTCTCATTTAGAACCGGTTCTAAATTTCTTATCATACGAAAGCATACGATACGAAACTGTGTGCGCGCACACGCACCTGATCGCATATAGGTTCTTATTTTTTTATCATGTACGCTGCGAAATCATGCGCTTCTGTCTGCGACCAGCCTAACGCAAGTTTCAAAGCATAATTCGTATCATAATCATAGCCAAAGCATTTAAAAATCATTTTTTTCAGAGGCATTATCAGGAAATCTAAAAGCCCGATTACATTTCAGGTCCTTTCGTAACCCTAAGCATTGTAAGTTCACATGATCGACCTTATATCCAAGTAAACTCGTAGCCTTGAAAAATTTCCCACTTACAGCTGTGTTAATCCATGCCATTTTATTCTTACGGAATCATGGTATATAATTAACAAGGCCGCAAAAGGAAATTTTCCGAGGCGATGACTGTACATAAGGAAATTGATTGCAGAAATGTACCCTTGCAGGATTTACAAAAGCAGACCTATGCTTCTCCGTATTCTATAGTAACGTCCCCCCTTCAAACTAGTTCCCAATCTATTCTAAAACTTTTTTGGTTAGACGATGTTAACTTCAAAGTCCAAATTTGCAAGTATGAACAAAGTTAGGGATAGAAGTTATCCAATATATATTATATAATATATGGATTCTGTGGGAAAATATACAACAGCAAAGCAGTGGATACTATAACATTCTGACTATCTTGAAGTGTAACTTCGACATCAGAGTTTCAATAACACAGAAACTTTACTGCATTGACGATACTCATGTTACAAACTTTTTATTTTTACACATAGAAGGAACGAAAGCTCGTTAGGTATACGTAAAAGTATATATTTCTAAAGAAAGGAGAAGAGTATGCCTTTTCATGTAAAATTTCTCAAAGAGGGTCTCAAGTCAAAAAGTTTTTTAATTGGCTGATCAAAGTAATGGCAAAAGACTGCTGTGAAAAAGCAACTCCAGGAACTGATTAATTGGACCTCCTCGCACCGAGCAAGAATTAATTCCAAGAATATACTGAAGACTATATTGTAATTTAATTTACATATTTCAAACTTGGGTTTAATCATTTTTTTAGGGGAAAATATTTCAATAAAAATTTAATATCGAAGATGGTGAGATATTTACATTAAAAAAGGGTATACTAAAAAAAAAGGTACGGTATATACATATACCATTAGAATCTGCATAACAAGCAAATATACTGTGAACGAAGTTACCTAGCTCCATCCCGTAATCACGCCGAACGTGGATTCTGAGTATATTTAATTATAGAAACTTAGACTAGAAATCGTCAACTTATTATTTTCTTAGCATGAGTACAAAATCGAGATGGCAGGAAAGGGAGAGCGTTGACTGAAAAAGTGGTGGAAAATCATCACAAATATTCGCGAATTTCGTAACATTTGGTATACGTATTCTCAGACAGTAAGAAACAGCTGAATCGAAAAACGATTGTTTCAAGGATACTTGAATATCAATTCTTTTGTAACACATGTTTCTATCATATAAAGATGTATATATTTTGTTATAAATTTACAATATTGGATTTTCTAAAACATGCTAGTGGAAATATGTTCTTATTTTATTTTAAAGTTATATAGTAAAGAATTGAATTATACAAACCGAAAAGTTTACTATCAATATCACTGAAAAATTACCTCAGATTGGTCAAACGAAATGACAAAGCTCTCTTATTGGCTACATGAAAAAGACACAGGACTGTGATTGGCTACATGAAAGAAATGGTGTCCTGTGATTGGTCATGCACAAGCTCACCAGGTAGGTGCGCACCTCGTGATAAGAGGCCGGTTGACTGTTGAGTCCATCACTCGCCTCCCACTTGTTGGCTATGCGGATGGTCTCCGCAGTCTTCTGCTGAATCGACTTGGTGTCATCTAGTAATGTCAGCTCGTAGAACTCCTGGATATCTGTAACCACAACACATACACATGGTTAGAACGTCGCAAGTCTATTCAATAATAGTTTTTTATCACGATTCTCGCAGTAAAACATGTCAAACCCTAACTGGGTACTTCTGGGTAATTACTCGCTAAGTTTGAAACCCCGAACCTTCCGAAACCCTAACTTAGCGTTTCGCGGGCTCTTCCGGAACGGGGGACGGCCATGTAATCCATCCCGACATTTGCCTGCTACTAAGGGAAACGTGAAAACCTCAGCCAGGATGGACGCTACAGCTTTTGTCAATGAACCGGAAGTGCAATGGTTCAAAGCCTGGGGAACCACATAGTGGAAAAGCGCAACGATTTACCCCTGGGTGGGAAACGTGGTTTTTGTTGAAAATGGTCACCCATCCAACTAATAACCACGCTCGGCGTTGCTTGACTTCAGTGATCTGACGAGACCCGGTCAAACGCACTGCGCCACACACCCACAAATTTATGTGATAATTAATTATATAGTGAATATGTGTTCCTTATTACTCATTGTCAGTACAAAATACAAGCTATAGTATCTCAACAGACTGAATGGACAAATAAATTATATAAGGCTATTAAATTTTAATTTGTTTGTATTACTAAAATGTATTTAAGGTTACGTATAAGAATGGCCGTCAGGTCAAACATCACTTAATAAAGAAATTTTCTATTCTATTCTAGAAATGTTAGTTACGGCCCACAGAGTTTCATGTATAAAAATGAGTTACCTTGGTTCCCTCAGTCATAGATGTCAAAATACACAAAATTGTTTGACACGGTTTCCTCAGTCAGAAATGTCAAAATAAGTGCAGTTAAGCCTAATTATTTGAAAAAATAACCTGTAATATTAACAAATATTTTTAATTACGTTTCGAAATCTATCTAGGATTAGGTGTACTATAATTGACTACAATGATTACATCTATATAGGTTTAAACTTGTAGTAACAAGCGATCAGACCAAAATATATATATTTGCTTCATGAAAATTGTTGTAACATGTTTAAAATAACAAACACCTGATACAACCTAATGTTATACCAACAGCCTGCCTATCACAAATTATAGTGGTTGTTTTCTCAGCCAATTACGCTTCATTGCCAGACGAGCACTGATTTTGCCTTGAGAAAAGCAGATTTTGTAAATGATGTTGACATAACTAGATTCTGCTAATATATATTTTCTACAATCTTACAGACTATAATTTGGCTTTTATCTCTCGTCCAGTTAATTGTCCGCGGTGAGAGCCCCTTTGTCGCGGCCACCCGCAACGCTTGGCTGCTGAAAGGGTTGCCTACCAAGCAAGGCGCTTTTAAAGGTCATATTATTTTTGTTTCTAAGCGAATACGCTGCGAAGGTGAAAATGAAAATACCTTCATGAAATTTTTTATTGCATATTTTATTGCGAGTTATGTATTTTCAATATTGTTTTAGATTTTTTTGAAACCTCTAACTGCATCTTTAAAATCGTGCTGCAAAACGCTGTGACGTCATAGTCATGCAAATATTTAACACGCAATCATAGGGAAATGCGTTGCATGACTATGACGTCACAGCATCTTTTCCCTCGATTTTGAGGGTGTTAGAGGGTTCAAAAAAACTTTAAAAAAAAATGCCAATACATAACTCTCTATCTAAATATGCAATAAAAAAATTTGTCCGTTTTCCAATTATTTCACATCATTCGACAAAATTAGTGTCAAAAAAAGATGACTACTATAGGATTTCAAAGCAAATGCGCGCAATATTCGAAGCACGTCACTCTAAAAAAAATTGTCCATCTAAATTTAATTTAACTCTTCATCCGTCTAGTTCACAATTGGGCAGTCTTGTATAATAATTAAATACGATCAACGATTGAATTAATTCTAACTGAGCGAGAGGATCGTTATACCAAAGTTTGAGAGCAACAAATTATTATTTACAAGTACGAAGAAAATTGTTTCAACCAAGCAAGTATAGTTCCCAACGATATATAATTATGAAAAAAAAACTCTTGCTCATTAATTACTGAGAAGAGTTTAAATTAAATTTACAGAAAATGTAGCTGGATAGTAATAGTACCTCATGGAAATTAAAACAAGTTAAGAGTATATACTTAGAAGGAACAGGATGAGAATCTTGTTACTACTATAATATGTAAGTTGTAGCTTTCTAGTATAAGATGTAATTATATACCTTTATATAATTTAATATTACAATGTAAAATAATGAGAAAAAAAAAGTATATATAAAAACTTTTAAAGTATTACATGTATATAAGTTTATATTATAATTTTACGTTAAAATAAAAGTTGACGGTTTATATTTTAATTTTACATACAAAGCATTGAAAAGAGAAAAAAAAAACTTCATTTTCTAAGAAACCTCAACCATCTAGCTTGTAACACAAAAAAAAAATTTAATATATTTCCACTGCTCACTCTATATTACTTAATATACAACAAGGAAAAATTAGGGGCAGGGGAGGCAAAATTAGTTCTCTTTCCAAAGCAAATAAAGGACATAAAGAAAAAAATTACTATTTGGTATAGAAGCATGAATTTTTCAGTACTACTTAAAACAAAAAAAAAAACAACTAATATATACAGTTGTGACGTGGCCAGAAAAAAATAAAGGATCTTAAGTTTTTAAGTGCGAACGTGGCAGTACTCTCTTCCCAAATGTATTGTTCCAATGACAGATTGAAGAGTGAAGGGAGCCCACACTCTATCTATATATTATAGTGTTATTGTAAAGTACTCTATAGTCAAATTAATTTGATATTCCCTCCAGAAGTAGCCGGAAGTGTAAGGTTTCCGGTCTTCCTATAATATGTATTTCAGCGTTACAATTTCAAGCATGGGTCAATACCCTATAATTCAAATCACTATGTAAAGTTTCAAAATTGAATTATAAACATAAGAGCTACAAACTTCATACTTCCGGCTACTTCCGGAAGGAATTTCAAATTAATTTGACTGTAGTCTGAGCTGCTAATGGAACCACCACCGGAGATCGTGCAGACTCTGAGGTAACGAGAGGATTTTAGTTACGGTACTTGCCGTATCGAGGCGCTATACATAATCCGATTTACATCATAAATTTTAGCTAAAAAGTCTAAAAAAAAAATACTATAATGGTCTATGATCGAAATTTTACCGTGAATTATTGACAATATTAAACGCTATCTGAAATTAGAGCACGTTTTTACAGCTTGACATATCGGAAGAAACGTTCAAGTCTCTTTAAGTTTATGTTAGGAAGTACAAGCTGTAGTCATGGTTGGTTTCATGTGTTGCTTCATAGTTGACAAAAGTTTCTTTCAACAGAGTTAGTGGCCGTAAAACGTAACAAGAATTTTGATGATACTAAAGTAAGTAGATTCATTTTCATGTCACTTGGGTTATATATACTTTCGTGAGCACAGAGCACTCGTCCTTGACCAGTTGTGTCTACTACTATCAGAACCAAAAAGGTGTGCCCCTCTCCTTATGGAACTTATATGCTATTCAGAGGTACACCTTTTTGGTTCTGATAGTATATATAAAGTTATAAGGGCGAAACCAACGCTCCGCTCTGGGGGAGGAAGGGGGAAGGGGTGATTAACCCTCAATACAGTACATTGTTCTGTACATGATACTTGTGATATATATAATAAGTTAAAATAAGAATGGACAACCTGCATGAATTTTTTTTTATTACAGAAATGAATAGAGGGTACCAAATTATGCAACTCTGAATTTTTTCAAAAAATTTTTGAGACCCGGAACTATTTTTAAATAATTATTGAAAGTGCGGCCACGCCCCCTGGAGGCGTCAATAGGCATCTAGTTCCTACCCTTTTTATTAAGTATTCAGGGGTGCCAATTTAATTTACAGAATTTTCAATAATTATTTAAAAATAATTTGGTACCCTCTATTAATTTCTGCAATAATTTTTTTTTCATGCAGATTGTCCATTATCTCAAGATATGGCTATAATATAGTATAGACGATGAACATCATATTTTTTTCTCCTTTTTAATGGACAACATACATGAAAGAATTTTATTGCAGAAATGAATAGATGGTACCAAATTATGCTACTCTGAATTTTTTCAGATTCTTTTGAGACCCGGATCTATTTTTAAATAATTATTGAAAGTCCTGTGATTTCAGTTGGCACCCCTGCAGCCTTAATAAAAAGGATAGAGACTGGACGCCTATTGACGCCTCCAGGGGGCGTGGCCGCACTTTCAATAATTATTTAAAAATAGTTCTGGGTCTCAAAAAAATCTGAAAGAATTCAGAGTAGCATAATTTGGTACCCTCTATTCATTTCTGCAATAAAAATTTTTCATGTATGTTGTCCATTGTTTGTAATGCAGAAACAATTTTTAAAATGTCATGGACAGTTAAGTTTGTGACGTCACCGGCCTTTATTTTTTTTAAAGTTTTTACCAGGCATATATTTTTTGTTAATGGTACTTTAACCTACTTGTCAGAAAAATATGAATAAATTTTATTCTTCATGCATTTAAATGTGTGCAAATGAAAAAATAAAAATGTTTTTTAGTTGGTTCAACGCAAAGTTTGTGAGTTTTTAAAAATGAATAAATTCTGCTTTTATTAAAAGAAGATGATAAGGATGAATTATATTTTAGATAAAAATTTATACGGCCTTTTTACACTCAACACTTCTATAGACCAATCTATCATAAGAACAGAGACTGCTGCATGGTGTAAATTTGATCAAATTTAAATTATTTTTCCTTCGGAAGTCGTAGAGTTTTTGATTTCCTATTCATATTTCAGCGTTGCAAATTTAAAAATATTAAGACTGGTAATTCTTAACTAACTTCTCTGCAAAGTTTCAAAACTGAACGAACAACTTTCTGAAAACATGAACTTTTTTTACTGTAAATAAAATATTTAAAAAGATAATTTTGAGTTAAGTAGTCAAATTTTTTTTTATTCAATTTTTCCAGATTTTTTTTTTTTTTAAATCTTTAAAAGGTCCAATGTTAAAAAAAAATCACTCACATGAAAATTATGAAAAAAAAAAGTTCTCCTCTACATCCCCTATCAGTAGCTAAAATATCAGGCCTACAAATTCATAACTCAAAAAATAGCTCGAATTTGTATACATGCCTGATATTTTAGCTATACTGATAGAGGGGATGTAGAAGAGAATATTTTAAATTTTTTAAATAATTTTCATGTGAGGGATTTTTTTTAGCATTGGGCGTGTTACCTTACCCTTAATACCCTTATTAATATCGTGCTGCAAAACAATTTAACGTCACAGTCGTGCAAATATTTACTATGACGTCATTTCCCTTTATTTTGAGAATGTAAAGGCGGATTCAGATGGCGACAACAGCGATGCGACGCGATTTTTTTCACACAAGCTGTGAAATCCTATGCGGAAGCGAATTCGCCATTGTGGCGGCTAATATCGCGTTAAATTACGATGCTTTGTTTTTTTAATCGCCAAATATGGCCGCCAATGGATGTTATAGCAAGTGAGCATGGATAAATTATAGTCTATTTCCTCCATGCAAGTGAGCATTATTCGCTTCGCGTTGCAGGCTGGAAATCGCCATGTGAATCCGCCTTTAGTGGGTAAAAAATCTAAAAAAAACAAAAACAACATTAACTTGATCAAAGTCTTTGATCCAAATACAAAAATTTCATTCATGCATGTTGTTCACAAACTTGCCACATCCGGTGTGAAAATCAAGTTAAGTTGACTATACCTGCAGTTAACAAGAAGACTAGTAGGGTGAATGCAGATTGCAGCGGTCATAAATCTCAACACCACGACAAGAGCAGATCCTTACACCTCCCTCTAAGTAGGGCAATGCATCATATTTAGGATCGTTTTTCTTGCTTACAGAAGAAAAGTTTGAGACCATCGAGCCCAAGAGAGATAAAATAGTTAGAATGCATCCAGCGTGTTATAAACGTCACCTCTGATAGTGCAAGACAGCTGCTACCACTACGTCGTTTGCAGTTACATTATAAATAATATCTGCATGACGTGAGAGTGCATTTTTATTATTATAGAAATGTCACAAAAAACTATCGAGCGAAACTTCAAGAGGATTTTAACATGTAATTGAATTCAAAATTTATTCATTACGCTCACATCTCACATGACAGTGATTAATACGTATTCGTTGAAGACATGTACTTTCATTCTTACGAGACATCGTCAACGGATACGTATTAAACTCTGTCATATGAACTTAATGAATATGAATTAAGGTGGATTTTCATGAGCGGCAATGAAGATGCGGCATGATTTTGACGTAAAAGCTGTGAAATCCTATATGCGGCGTGCAAATTCGCCGAGTATCGCGTTAATTACGATGCTCTTTTTTTTAATGCCAAATATGGCCGCCTATGGATGTTACAGCAAGTGCGCATTATTCGCGTCGGAGGCTGGAAATTGCTCATATAAATGCACCTTGATTCATAGAAAGGATACATCTTTTATTAAAGTTGTCTCAAGCTTATTATATATATCAGTGATGTAGTCGGGCCGGGTCGAGGTGGGTTTTCATACCACCTCGTGAAATTTTTCATAATAAACGACCCACCACCAAACTCTCCTGAAAAGCGAGGTGGGTTGCAACCCACCTCCTAATTTTCTCAGAAATAACCTTAAATGTTAATATAATAAGTACTGTAAGTGCACCTGCCATGCAGATGGCGAGATCAGATAAGAACATAGAGAGTACAATATCAGTATTGTGCTCTATTGTAAGTCAAGGGTAGGGCTGGTAGCTAGGAAAATATTGGCATACTTTTGCTGAAAATATTATCTCCATTTCCCCCCTTAACTCTTTTAAAATGTAAGTATAGGTAGTGCATGGTCTAGGTGCGTCCAGTTCCTATTCCTCCTCTGTCGTCATTAGTGTCATTACCAGCATCCTAGACACCACACCACGGACACGTTTTCAGTCTGTGTACATCAACAAAAATTGCAGGACGTATATTTGGTATCGATCAACGATAAATAGTGTTACAAAGTTTCTCATCGTGGTGTGTGTTAAATTTTGATGCAACATTAAAAAAAACTGCCAAAGTTAATGTCATTAACAAATTATTAATTCAATATGAAAAGGCAAGCATCGATAGTAATTTTTTTTAATAAAAAGCAAAAAACAAGTGTTAATTAACAGTGCCATTAATTTGAGTGCCATACCTGGAGGGGATGAATCCTGCATTCTGGTCTCGGGCAAGGAGGTTTAAGGAGGGAAAATATGTTTAATATTATTCTTAAGGTATGTGCAACTTTTTTCGGAAGCCAGGATTCAAGTATTCAATTAAAAAAAAAAAAGGACACGCCCCTTTTTCCAATTTTTTTTCGCCTGCGGCGCACAGTCCCCCCCCCCCCCCCCCCCGCATCGCGGCCGGAATAACCACCCACCCACCTGGTAATATTTTAGCACTACATCACTGATATATATACTCTTATCAAGCTTGGTATATAACCTTATATTATAGCGCAATCCTTCTCTATAGCCGCACTCTAAAGCAAATATTACTGCACATGAATAATGATTAAATGCTGGATAAGAGATAAGCTCTGAGAAGCCCCCTTGGTATAAAATAAATATAATTAAAGTATGTGTTTCTGGGTGTAAATTATATGTAAAACACATGTAATAAATAACAAACAAAATAAATATAAGGAAAATAATTTCCTTAAACGATTCAAGATCAGTTTTATATGATACATAAAATACGTGAAAATAACGTAACTTATGGTTAGCCAACAGGCTTTTTTACCTTTATCTACTATAAATTTTCTTAACAGAACATTTAATCGCCTTGAGGCTAGGCAAATTGTTAAGCATATACAAATATATAAGCAGAGTACAAAACACATATAAGATAAATTGTCGAGATAACTTTTGATGCTAAACAAGTTGTCTTATACGGTGAGATGATCAGGCAAACACATTATTGTAATTGTTTTGTTCCGTAACAAAGATAGACGATAGTCCTTTGTTATTGTCGATCCTGATGATGCCTTTTTAACACCTAGACGACTCATTTGTTACCATTGATTGTGGCAGAAATAAATGGGGTTGGATTTATAAATACACTCGTCGCCTTGGAAAATTTCCCATTTGCAGCATTCTTTATCACCATACCCTATATTATTATGACAATTTATTTTGTCATTGTATGTACTGCCTGTGGTCAAATAAATCTATTCTATTCTATTCTATTTTATTCTATTCTATTCTATTCTATTCTATTCTATTCTATTCTATTCTATTCTATTCTATTCTATTCTATTCTATTCTATTCTATTCTATTCTATTCTATTCTATTCTATTCTATTCTATTCTATTCTATTCTATTCTATTCTATATTATTGTTACTGGGCATGGTAATTAACAAGGCCGCAAGGAAAATTTTTCAAGGCAACAACGGAGTATCAACCTCAAATTTTTTTCGGAAATAGATAGAGGGTACAAAGTTATACTGCAACTCTGATTTTTTTCAGATTTTTTTAGGCCCGGGAAGTATTCTTAAAAAATTATTGAAGTACGACTTTGTCGCCCCGCCCCTCTCTAACAAAAACATAGCCGAAAAAGAGCATTGGTCTACAAACCTGACCTCGCCAAAACTTTTTAAGCATACTTTCTGGACTCAGAAAAGCCTGAAAAAAAATCAGAGCAGCATAACTTTGCACCCTCTATTCATTTCTGAAATAAAAATTTTGAGGCCGATACTAGCTCCTACTTCATTATCTCATATTATTTATTTGTTCCCTCTATTCAGAGAATATATCTTATTATCATCCTTTACACATTTCCTCATCAATATAAGTTACGATTGCTACTCAACGTGATACTAAGCAGTCTCGTAGCAACAAAACAAGATCAAAATAAATAACCTCGTATGTAGTGTGTGTTGTTCGCACTGATTGGAAGCTGCTCAAATGTCACACAATAAAAACAAGAGGCAATAATCCAGACTGTTCGTATAACAAGAAACCAGCTACACGACGAACTCCTTGTTACTTTTAACTATTGATTTCAATGATATTGGAGTCATACAAAATAATATAACATCAATCGCTTATAATGATATGAGGAAATTTAAGGAGATGGTTTAACAGCTCATATTTTTATTTCCGTCAATAAAAATTTATGACTGCGTTCACATGATGGTGTTTATTATGAATCAGTTGACGATGCTTCAAAATAAAATATCATCGATAAAATGTATATCGACATGTAAACGCAATTAAAATATCTATATACCTCATATTTTATAAATAAACGGACTGATTAAACAAATTGAAAGTTTCTAGATTTGCATGAAAAGTTGAAATTATAATACCCAGAATGACATAAATTCTTATTAAAATTATTAAAAAAATCAAACAAAATTACGCCAACATTAACTAAACTGTAAATATAAATAATATAGACTAATATATTTGTGACGTCACTACATATTACTGGTCATTATACTATACTTTGTCACCATTACAAAGCGAGAGACTGCATGCAGCGAGACGATATCTTTGATAAAGAAATATGAGCGATCAACAACTTTTGTCTCCTCCGTATAACAAAGACAGACGATGGTACTTTGTTACTGTCGATCGTGATGCCTCCTTAAAGAAGTTTGATTGTCGTGCAGACAAATGGGGGCTGGATTTATGAAGATTTCAAGAAAACGTCCTGTCAATTGTTTTTTTTTTTTTTTGTAATAATGTTTTAAAACTCTTTGTGAATAGAAGTCAAAATAAAGAGGAGATAAAATTATAATTTCGCCTTGAGGTTAGGCAACATGTTTAGCATTAAAATAGTACAGGTTGCATATGAAACAGGGGCAATAGAAAAATTATTTTGTAAATTAACAAATTGTCATTTTTAAGGGTAAAATAATACGCCATTGTTAAAAAAAAGTCCCTCACATGAAAATTATGAATCATATCTTCGAATGTTCTTCTCTACACTCCCTATTAAAAGTTATAGCTAAAATACAAATTTACAAATACAAATTCGATCTAGTTTTCGAGTTATGAATTTTCAAAGTTGACTATTTTAACATGGAGAAATGGAACTCCCTTGTTAAATTAGTTGACTTAAAAAATTCATAACTAAAAAAACTAGCTCGAATTTGTATACCTGATACCGTGGCATTGCCACATTTGCCGCGTTAATATTATTATTATTATTGTTATTAGCTACTGATAGGATATGTAGAGGAAAACATTTTAAGATATGTTTCATAAATTTCAAGTGAGAGATTTTTTTTACATAACATTGGGCGTATTACCTTAAACCTATTTGATTATGCTTTCACACCGACCATCAACACTAAAATTTCCATAGTTTCCTTAATTTGGGACTTTTTGATCACATTTTTTTTTCTAATTTAATTTTGAAAATCAATTGTTTAGGTTTAGTACCAACGAAAACAGAATACTTGAATTACAAGTAGCTACTCCGTCAATTGCCACTTGCAAGCGAGCGAGGGTGACAATCAATATTATACACTTGATATTCCACCAGTGTGAACTGCCACAACACGTTATTCAAATATACGCTCCCCTGACATTCTCCCATCATGGAATATCATTTAGTTATGTAATTTCTAACTACATATATATGAACAGGATTATGTTAACGAAGCCGTCGTCATATATGTTGTCTCTTATATATAGTTGTACATTATAGCAATCAAGTTAACTCATAGTTTACTTACGTCATTTACTTTTTTAACATATTCGGGCAGCTAAGAATTATTCTAACATCCCTGTGGCTCAATATTTTCGTGCAATGCCTAGTTATTTTAAAATTAATTATTTAGTTTGAAAAGTGAGTTCTATGGCCGTTGATTGATTCAAGCCGATGCGCTCCCGCAGCGGCCGGTGATACGACAAGAAAGGGGCGGGAGGAGGTTCTCATGATTCGCGGGAAATTCTCGTCGTATCAGCGGCTGCTGCGGGCGCGCACCGACTTGAATCAACCAACGGCTTTTGAACTCACTTTTCAAACTAAATAATTAATTTTAAAATAACTAGGCATCGTACGAAAATATTGAGACACAGGGATAACAGAATAATTCTTAGCTCCCGAATATGTAAAAAAAAGTATTCACTTTGGTACCCCTTTAAATAAAAGAGAATTTTAATTGTTTCAAATAGTTGTATACAGACCTCGGGTTAAATATGTGTCTTCAATTTTATTTTAATGACAATTCTAATAACTTCAAAATGTAGATTTATATATATTAGAGGGAAAACACGGAAAATATACGTATAATTTACATAAAGTGTTGTATGTTCATGCGTTAAATCTAATCACATCAAAGTCATGTATGTATTGTGTTTTATCATGCATTATTTTAATAAGGATGAGATGTTATAGAGGCAATTGATTAATATTTACAACGAAAGACAACAAATTCAATAGTCAATTATGAATCAATTGCTGTTTCATAAATGAAATATTACTTTTAAAATAATATATAATTATGTAATTTAATAGGTTAATTGTCAGTATTTTCACGCATTTTACAGACTTTCACAAATTTTACGCTTGAAATGACAGCCAACTTTGCTAAAAGCTGACTACACCTGATGCTAGAATAAAGATGAGAGCTAAAATAAACAAATTGTTTGTTTATTACTTTAGCATGAAAACATCAAAATAAACTTGTTCATTAAAAGCTTCGTGCTGATTTTATAGTGCTCTTCTCTGAACCCACATGCATTATTTATAATGTAAAACAAGATACTTCATTTAACTGTTTCAGCACAAACAGTCAAACAAGCGAGAGTTGGTGCCTGAAAATTTCCGGAAATAGCGCATTTTCTACTGATTTCCACTTCCTATATTGCGGGCTAAATAAAAGCGGAATTATGTAATTTGCATCACTTTTGGAAATTTCCAGGCGTAAACTTTCGATTGTTGGTAGAGAAAATTAAATTTTTGATTCAAAATTAAAATACCCCAAAAATATGTGATGGGTAATTTTTATTTAAAAATAAAATAGCTTTCAATAATCAACAAAATATTTTTCAACAAAATTTAACATAGTGGCTTATGGATAACATTATTTCACTGAAAACATTTGAATAAGTCACTCGTATACATACGAACTTTCATTTCAATCTTACCTATCAGTTCAATTTCGATTTATAGTTTTTCTTTGTATAATAAAAAAAATATATGTTTGAAATAGAATAAGATATTTTCTGTGACTATTATGCTGAGCACACAAAAGTACTATCTCCTATTGAAAAAACTCGTTGTCAAGATTTGACATCTCATGTGTGGTGACGCATGGTCCAAACTTTACGGACTAAATTGTCCGTGGCAAAATTGGAGGAGCAAAGTTACTACTCTTCTGGGTGCGATTGACGACAACTTTAACTATACTCTCGGAAATAGTAAAAAAAAAAAGGACATTTTGTCAGTGACCAATCACAGTTCGACTTTCACATATAAACAGTAGTATACGATATAGAGTACACGAGGTCAAATGTGTGTACCGCTATAAGAGTCAAAACTGAAACTTTTGGTCACATACTTCGGGACAGCTTGAACGTTAATCCTTTTCTGGGTGCGATCGTTGTCACTAAATCACAAAAGTGTCGAGAACTTGAAAATTTTTTTAAATTGAAACACTGCAGCTTCAGCTAATCAAGCATCATGCAGGGGTGAAGTTTAAGTTAACCGTAAAGTGCAATGTACATTGCAGTAATGTACACTCGTTGCCTTGGAAAATTTCCCACTTGCAGCCTTGCCCTGTGTTATTCTTACGGGACAAAGTGACATGGCTGCAAAGGGAAATTTTCTGAGGTGACGACTAAAAAAAGCTGCATTTTCATTTTATATATGAAACTTCTGAGTGACATTGTCAAGGCTGTCACATGCAAAGAAATGAGTTGTTGTAAACTTGTACCGGAGATATAAGGTATAGTAAAGGTAGTATCTTGCACTTGCATATCGTTAAAACTGTCACATTTATTTTGTTCCCTGACATTCTTAATTTAAAGGTACATTTATTTTATTTTATTCATTTTGTTCCCTGTCATTCTTAATTTACCACAATTTCATAAAATTTTACGATTATTTTCGAATGAGCTCTGCCAGCGTTCAATTTATTTTACGTGAAGGATTTTGATTTGAGAAATTACTGTAAGAATTCGTTCAAACAAAATTCAGTTAACATGTTAAACATTTGCAAACAAGTTTTTTTTCTTTTTCTAATAACGTCACGAACAGCTTGGTTCCAATGCCTCTCTTTTATCATGCAGACACACACAAAATCAGAGTCTCTCACAAAAGTGAGGCAGCACAGACGTTGTGCGACAGCGCTTGGTAAATTATTCACCGACACGAGCGCTGAAAAATATATCAGCTTCTTCTTCTTCCATGTGGGTGTTATCTGGCGAACCTTGGTGCCTCAGCTTGCCTACACAAACCACGTCACATTTTCATACAAAGGAAGTTGCAGGTGGATTTACATGAACGATTTTTAGCTAGCGACGCGAATAACTTTCTGAAACATCCATTGGTGGCCATATTTGCCGATTAAAAAAGAGTATATAGCGTTTGCTTGGCTTTGTTGTTGTTTACATTCAGCAGTAGGTGCTGAGAGGGAACTGGAATCACTTGATTTATTCCTCCTAATTTAACACATTTTAATTTTTTTTTAACAATAATATATACGTAAGAAATAAATGTACACAACTTGAACATATACATTTTTTTTTATTTTACCTAGATTCTTTATCATTACTTTTTGTTGTTCCATTTCCCCCTCGTATTCAAAAGTCCGCGGGGAAAGCAATGGCCGGTGATTGGCTGAATTTTTTTAAGAATCTTAGGGTCAATATCAGTGCATAAGTGTCGTAAAATGGTCATTATTGACGTGAAATTTGGAGTCGATTTACATTTTATTTAATGATTTATTGTATTTTTCACAGATATCATTGGCAAATATTGTATTTTTTTCCATTTACTTGACATCTCAATCTATCAAATAACATAATTGTCAAATGTACCACGATTGTCATATCGCAGAAAATAAATAGTTTTTGGTATGCTACTACCATGTTAAATAGGTGCTTTTTGCCTACATTCACGTGATGTCATATTTTTGTGACGTATGGTGAAAGACCCGTATTTCAATGAGTGATTTCGCTCGGTAAATTTACTTGCGGGATAGGATTTCACAGCTTGTACGACAAGAGGACTCAAAAACAAAAATATTTATAATATGTACAATACGTAATTCGAGGTACTCTATCAAAAATGCATGCAGTTTGTTCATTCGCCACCTATAGAGGCTTCAAGTCAGTTGATTTTGCGGTGTTCCCACAGTCCCATCCAAATCTATGTAAAAAAAACTTGAAACCGCTTTTCTGGCATTAAAGATATTTTTTAGAGGAAAATAAGTTCTTGATTCATTATCAGAAGACCTCTAAATGAGGGGGGTAGAAGATGTTTTCAAATTAATTGCTTTAATAGTTAGTGAGAAAAAAATCAAATTTTTTAACATGGTGGCTTATGGAGAAAATTTTTCCGCCGGGGAACACTTGAAGCCTCTATTGACGATGATTTCACGCGTTATGGCAACAAAACCACGGGCTCAAAAAAGACGGGTTTTAAACCAAAGAAATCCACAGCATGGTATTCATATCACGTTGCTCTAAAAAAACACACAGTGTAAATCCACCTTTAGTTAAGAGTGAAAGGCTTGGGTTTTGTCAAAGCTTGGCTACACAAACCACGTTTTCTCCATGTTCACACAAATAAAGGAAATCGCAACTACTGTATATTAAAGGTATACAGGCCTCAAATTACAAATTAGACAGACATTAAGTGCTGCTCAAGTTTATAATCAACATTTTGTATTATTTTTACCTGCGCGCGGTGCGTCTGTGCGAAGTCGCGCTGTAAAGAAAGTCCTTGCTGACGTCACAACTCACAGCTAGCACCGATTAGCATTGAGTTGTGACGTCATCAAGGACTTCGTGACGTCATCAAGGACTAAATTTCTTACTTTGAACTGCGACTTCGCATGGATGCATCACGCGTGGAAGAAAATGATGCAAATGTTGATTATATACTCTAAACCCACTTGGTGACTCTGATTTGTAATTTGAGGCCTGTATGCCTTTAATGCGAGCAAGAGTGCCTAGTTTTATCTCCAACCTTTTTAGAGAGATGTAAGGATTTTCGAATGGTATTATATACACTCGTCGCCTCGGAAAATTTCCCGTTGCAGCCTTGATAATCACCATGCCCCATAACGATAACACAGGGCATGGTGATTAATAAAAAGATGGATTCAGCTGGCGATTTTTATCATGCGACGCGACACGAATAATGCGCACTTGCTGTGACATCCATTGGCAGCTATATTTGGCGATTTAAAAAAAGAGCATCGCAATTAACGCGAGTTTGCTGCCGCAACCTGGCGAATTCGCTCGCCGCATATAGGATTTCACAGCTTGTGTGACAAAATCGCGTCGCATCGCCGTTGTCGGCATCTGAATCCACGCACCTTAAGGCTGCAAGTGGGAACTTTTGCAAGACGACAAGTGTACATGACAGCTGAGCAGGTGTGACATTTAAAAATAAAAAAAAAATGGACTTATATTTTAAACTGCAATGCTGAATTATAAAACAAAAACAAATTTTAAAAAAAATATATTTTATTTATTTATTTATTTATTTATTTTTATTTTTTTGTGTGTGAAAAATACTGATTGGAATTATGTCCCTGTGGATTTAATGCTTTTTGTCCGTGTTTGATTTTTTATGTTTAGGGATTCTCCAACTTTAACTTCTTTGCCCTCGGTTCAGGGTCTTTTGGGGAGAGGTGGTGTTTCATCCCTCTATATTTTATTCAAGAAGCGTTGAGGGGGTGGTAAACACCTCCTAAATATTTCCACGCGTCTCCTTCACAGTCCTATATACCCTCACGTCTTGACACCCCTTCTATCAATACAAATCAAATTAAGTTCAAGTTTTTGTAGAAAAATGAAAATTTTGACGTCATTCTCCAAATTTAAATTTGCACGATCGTCTCTTGTAATCACGAACGGTGGGTGACGCGATTGTCATAACAAAACGCTGTCGCTGCTGCTGCTGCGAAAGTTTGAGACCATAATCCTCTTAGCACCGCTCGAATATTAATAATGGAGCCCTGCAACTGCGAGTTGCGGCCGCATTTTTTTACCACAAAAATATTTATGTTCATGAGATTACAACTCGGAATACTACGAATGTTACATTTTTTTATTTTTTTCTTCAACTGAACTCTATTGTATGGTAAAAGTGATTAAATTTAATTTAATATTTTTTTATAACTTAATTTCCCGGCTCTTCGTAAACCCGCGCTAAGGGTTTTGTGGGTCCTTTTCAAACCAAAACGGACATGGTCTATATCAATCCATTGATTCTATTAGCATTCACCTGCTTGTGACTGAGGAAACCATGTAAACCTCAGTTAAGATGGTTGGCAATTAATCCCGGATGTACGAGTGGGTGTTCTTTAGACGAATCACTGTATCAAGTGCCCAATATTTGTAGTCTTTTGGAACAAGTCAAATGTTAACCCTTTTCTGATTTACTAGAGCTGCAAGTTCTGAGTAACAAAGTGTTTGCAATGGACAATTTGCATGACATTTTTTTATGGAGTATTGTCCTCAATTTTTTTTATTGCAAAAATGGATAGAGGGTGAAAAGTTATGCTACCCTGATTTTTTTCCGATTTTTTAGAGCCCGGGAAGTATTTTTTAAAAATTATTGAAAGTCCTTTTTGTGACATCACGCGGCGTCAAGTCCTATCTTTTTCTTAAAGAGCGGCGTCTCGTGACGTCACAAAAAGAACTTTCAATAATTTTTTAAAAATAGTTCCCGGGCTCTAAAAAACCTGAAAAAAATCAGGGTAGCATAACTTTGCACCCTCAATCCATTTCTGTAATAAAAAAATTTGAGGTCAATACTTCATTGCAGAAATGGATAGAAGGTGCAAAGTTATGCCACTCTGAATTTTTTCAGATTTTTTAGAGACCGGGAACTATTTTTAAAAAATTATTTAAAGTCGATTTTATGACGTCACGAGGAGTCTGTCCTTAAGAAAAGGATAGGCGCTAAACGCCCGTGACGTCATAAAACTGACTTTTAATAATTTTTTTAAAAATAGTTCCCGCTCTCAAAAAAATCTGAAAAAATTCAGAGTAGCATAATTTGATACCCTCTATCCATTTCTGCAATAAAAAATGTCATGCAAATTCTCCAATTTGGAGTAGGGCAAAAGAACTGTGATTTGTGAATCTAACCCCCTATTTTTTTTTAAGATAACCACGGCCTTCCGTACAATTTTATATAACATAGACTATACGTGACACCGAGCACATTCAGAGTGCCCCGAGGTGAACATATTATATAAAAAGTTTATTGCAGATTTTTTTTCCTTTTTTTTATGTTACTTGAAAGGATTGCGATACAACGTTCGTGAACTAATTACATAGATGAAGTTTATAAAGTTTAAACCAGCAGCGCTTGCCATCGATTAAAATCCTTTGTCCTACGTCCAACACATACTACAATTTTATTACTCGTATAGTAATATACGGTGGCGCTCTCATTTGTTATTTAAATTACGTTGCGGACAATATTTGAACTATATTTGACTTCTAGACTCGTTCTTTTTATCACTTAACTTTTTAGTGTTTTTACAAACAATTAATTGCAAAACAAGACAACGACACTTTCTGATAGTAAGAACTGTTTTAATTTAAATTATCTCGTGCCGAAATTAATGTACTGTAATTATACGCGCAATATGAGACAACTATTACATATTATTATAGTTTCCTTATATAATATATTGCTTTCTATCGGTATCAATTTATAGTAAAGAAAGCATTTAGAGCAGCGCTCTTATGAGGAAAATAATAATAATAATAATAATAATAATAATAATAATAATAATAATAATAATAATAATAATAATAATAATAATAAAATAAATCCTTGCGATTTAATTAGCAAAATTTCCAGGCCAGTAAATTTATTCATATAGGACTTAAAATTCAAGTACCAATGAGAAAAATGCAAGTCAAGCAAATAATTTTTAAGTTATTTAATTTTTTTAAATTAATATAAAAAATCATTTTAAGAAGTTTTTTTTCTCATTTTTTGTGCGTGTACCAAAATTAGGGAGGGGGGAAGCACCCCTGAAAGGACTGCAATTCGCTGTAAAAGAGCATTTTTATCACTTTGAAGTACATTTGATACGAGGCGTTCAGGGTAGAAGACGGTATTCCACCGCCGCCTGCTGCGCATGCGCAGTAAGTATTTTTGCTTCAAATTCGCGCTAGTTTTTATGAATATTTTTTGAAGCGGCTTGGAGTGCCTTGGAGTATTATATAATAATATTAATATATATAATTTATAATAATCAAGAGCTTTTATATATATAGCTCGATAGCTGAGTCAATTCAATTCGTTTCTTCAAACAACTGGCTGTACATTGCAGGTACAACATAGATTACGTGGATTGCATCGATAGTCGACATATATAATATTTATCTTTTTCATTATGACAAAATTTATTCTAATTATCAAATATATCCTATCTTAATTCGATCTTTTACGTTTTACGTGTACGTTATATCATAACTCATAATTATTAAAAAATAATTAATTATTATTAATAATTATTAAATTATTGCAAAAAAGCAAAAAATAATAAATTGTAAATAAAATAAATTGGAAGCATATATATATATGCAGCTATAGCTAATATAATTGGGTGCGCAGCATATAATATAATATATATTATAATAGTCTGGGATAATTCACTTAAAATGTGAATAATCAATGCAATATAATATATGTTTTATATATTATATATATTGATTATTATTCATTATATTATCATTTTTAAAGCGGGAACAAATAATATACATATTAGGTACAATAACAGTATATATATGTTATAATATGTATATAAATATATATTATATATATATATACAGTCAGGGCCAGTAATGGTGTTCCGATCGTACGCTAAATTTTCGGCGGGAGGACTTTCAGCTACGAAGTTGAAATTTGGCATACATGATAAAAAGCCAAGGGTTGTAAACTTTTTTACATGTGTTAGATTTTTTTTTTAAATCACTCTTTCATGCCTTTTTAGGGGTGGATTCACGATTTGCATTACTTCCTTATGGGATTTCCATGTTAAATTAAGTTGATAGAAAAATTTTGTCCGATCAAAACCAAATTTTATTTCTAGAGGGTTCAAAACACGTTGAATCTAATGGTGTAATTTAAATTCTGATAAAAACAACCACTAACGAGATATAGACCCTTTATACGTTAAAAAATAATTTCATCCTAATTTTGACATTATATACCATTAAAACGATGAGGTATTTTTTTTTTACCCCAGAAAACGGTACACCTTTGAATTTTTTAAATCGGAGTTAGTTAAGGATTTAATTTTTAGGGATTGGTATTTATACACCTATTGTTGAAATCCTTAACTAACTCCGATTTAAAAAATTCAAATGTGTTTTCTGGGGTAAAAAAATTAGCTCGTTTTAATAAAGGTAATGTCAAAATTAGGATGAAATTATTTTTTAACGTAATTTAAGGGTTGATATCTCGTTAGGAGTTGTTTTATCACATTTTAAATTACACCATTAGATTCAACGTGTTTTGAAACGTGTTTTGCAAACTTTCATTCAATTATTAAATATGGAATTATTTGCTAAGGAAATAGTACAACAGCTCATAGAGTATTTGTATTGCAAAAAAAATAATAAGGTCAATATGTTTTGCTAAAAGATCTGCCTCATGCTTACCTTTATTTAAAAAATTTAATTTGCTACCACTCCCATGTATTTATATTTTGGAATGTGTAATGAATGTTAAAAAAAATATGTCACTATATATATAAGCAACATGAAGTTACACATGAGCATAATACAAGAAATGTTAAAAATAATATTCCCTCAATGTGGTGTAGACTTGAGATGTATAAAAGTGGCCCCTTTTTGAGCTGCCTTTTAATCTTTATAATAAGCTCCCTCTCTCAGTGAAGTGTATAAAAAATATTAGTGATTTTAAAATAAATGTGAAAAATCTGCTACAAGATATGTGTTTTTACAGGTTAAAGCATATTATGACTGTGATTTTGTTTAATAAGTGAGAAGAAAATTAATGACATGGACTGATTCTTTCATTATGAACATTTCCTAACACTGCTTTTTATTGACTTGTCCTATAAACCTCAACAAATGTTATTGTATATTATGACACTTTGATTGTAGGAAAAAATGGAAATAAAAATATATTGAATTGAACCCTCTAGAAATAAAATTTGGTTTTGATCGGACAAAGTTTTTCTATCAACTTAATTTAACATAACTTACAACCCTTGGCTTTTTATCATGTATATATGCCAATTAAATTTCAACTTTGTAGCTGAAAGTCCTCCCGCCGAAAATTTAGCGTACGATCGGAACACCATTTCTGGCCCTGACTGTAGATATAATATATATATATAATATATATATTTATATATATATTATATATATATTTTATTGTACCTAATATGTATATTATTTGTTCCCGCTTTAAAAATGATAATATAAAATGAATAATAATCAATATATATAATATATAAAACATATATTATATTGCATTGATTATTCACATTTTGAGTGAATTATCCCAGACTATTATAATATATATTATATTATATGCTGCGCACCCAATTATATTAGCTAGCTGCATATATATATATTATATATATGCTTCCAATTTATTTTATTTACAATTTATTATTTTTTGCTTTTTTGCAATAATTTAATAATTATTAATAATAATTAATTATTTTTTAATAATTATGAGTTATGATATAACGTACACGTAAAACGTAAAAGATCGAATTAAGATAGGATATATTTGATAATTAGAATAAATTTTGTCATAATGAAAAAGATAAATATTATATATGTCGACTATCGATGCAATCCACGTAATCTATGTTGTACCTGCAATGTACAGCCAGTTGTTTGAAGAAACGAATTGAATTGACTCAGCTATCGAGCTATATATATAAAAGCTCTTGATTATTATAAATTATATATATTAATATTATTATATAATACTCCAAGGCACTCCAAGCCGCTTCAAAAAATATTCATAAAAACTAGCGCGAATTTGAAGCAAAAATACTTACTGCGCATGCGCAGCGGGCGGCGGTGGAATACCGTCTTCTACCCTGAACGCCTCGTCATTTGATAACCCTCAACTATATATAAACACAAGTGTGCCAAATTTGAAGTTTGTATTAACTTTTACAATATCACATTTATTTATTATTTATCTATTATAAAGTTTATTAAATTTATTTAACGATCGAGTTAGCATGCGAATTGTAGTTCTCTCTTTATCATGTATAGTCTAATGGAAGGAGCCACGCAATATCAGCAGCATGAACAACATCCTACATGTTCCAGCCGCAAAGTGGCGACAATCAGTGATTGCTTGTAACAGGTGTTCCTATATCGATTGTTTCTCTCTTCCGAAGGGGCGTGGCAGTTTTTGTGATTGTGCGGTCGTTAACCACTGGATGTGTTGGTCGTGAATATGTCATGGCATGTGGTGGTGATTATAGTTTACCAACAATTAATTTCCCGTACATTGAAGTCTCCATTTAAAACACAATAAATTGTGCTGCGATGTTTTTCAACTAAACCGAGTACACAAAAAATTGTCTATTTAAAAAAAAAAAAAAAAAAAAAAAATGTAGGTTTCATGTACATTTGGCTTCTGACATTCCCTGGCCTAAACTCTCCCTGAGACCTATTAGTCGTGTTATTGTCGTATTTCTTACGGGACGAGGGACCTCTTTCTCTCCTCTTCTTTTCCCCCCGTATTTTCATAATACTCTATATGGTATATATAATAATATATATAATTCCCTCTCTCCTCCTCTTATTTCTCCCTGAAAATCACAGGAATTATAACAGTGCATTTTATAATACAGAACGAGACGACAAGACCTCTATGGTTCCTAGCTCCCTAGCACTCTCACATATCTCCCTCCCTCCCCGCCCTTTTTCCATTATCCTCCGTGCACATCGTATGCAGAAAAAGGTCACCCTTTTTCCCTGATGTCTCTCCTCCATATTCCTTTAACCCTACCCTATAATTATTTCTCCCTGGTCCCCTCTTCCTCATATCTCCCTGTTAAACACCATGCAGGCGTATTGTATATATATATATAGATATGAACAAGATCCATACATATCCCTCTCTCTTACTTATTTCTCCCTCGCCTAAAAAAAACAAGACCCTCACATCTCCCTCCCTCTCCCTGTCACTCACCAGGCGTATTGTAGCCATGCACCTCGCAGAACGAACCCTTCCTCTCTCCATGCTGATGACTCTCTCTGGGGGCAGTCTCAGCTGTCGCCTGCGGTTCCTGCTCTCGACCCGAGCACCGTGCACACCGCTGCATTCCCGCCCTCACCCTCATCAGCCACACCATGCCGAAAAGGGCCATCGGACAGTCAACCCGGCCCCCGCCCATCCAGCCTTCCGGCACCGTCTTTACACCACTAGGGCAACCGGCTTTTAAAGTAGCCAGATACGATTTAATCCACGAGAGTTAAATGTAGGGATTTCCCCATTTGACACGCAAAATGCAGTCAAGTGTTTTATAAAATGTTTAGGCACCTCCCTATCTGATATCGAGTATTCAGCAATATCAAATCCTGTGGTTGAGTAATAAATAATTCACAGTAAGTTAAACACTTCAAGTTTGTAATTTTTTAAAGGTGAAAACTTCTATTAATTTCATACACATAAAAAGGTTGAATACCTCAAAAACGGTAAGAAGGAGAAGATAGTTTTACTTTGCTACCCTGATTTTTGAGCATAAAAAAATCTACATTATAAAAGTTTAGATAAAAAATTCCCATAATTTCTTGAAGGGTATTTTACAAGGGGTAGCTTTTTGCCGCGATAACCACAGCTGGCGCCACACCTGGCACCACTAATCTCGAAAAGGGGTCATTATGATCCTCGCAGTTCATTATACCCACTGCATGAAACGTATAATCCAACCTTAAGTCGTCTAATTAGCTATACGAAAAATACCGTGAATTAACCTGTCTGAATTTTTCACTAAATTTATGAAAACTTTAAAACGTGAAATATCTTCAATGTTGATAGAAAATAAGTTATGTTTTTTTTTAAAGGTCTCTTGTGAGCAATTCGCACCTAACTACTGCACGTTTCAGAGGTATAAACAAATTGTCACTGATGCACATTCAATCATATAACAACAACGTTATTGTCGAACACTATAGGGAATTTTGAGCACACTTTTATCACAAAATTGTTTACAATATTTAAAAAATTGCTCTCTTAGGAACAAATTTTTATTTATAATTATTAAAATAATTAAAAAATAATTGTTAAATTATTAATAAAAAAAAAACAATTTGAAAAAAATTAACACGATTTAATTACAAAACTGATGTCCACTAGCTCTGTAAGGTAACAGAGCGTTTAATTGTGACGTCAGCATTGTTGCTAAGAGCGCCCCTTTGTTGGTGTGTTGGCAGGGCGAGCACATAGTACCGACTGCTAGTCAGAGACCAACAAGAGAATATAAGGCTCCATTTTGGAGCGTGCGCACCAACACAACCCTCGGGGCATTATAGACAAATCCATTACCCCGTGAGCGGCCGACATTCGCGGGCAAAAAGTATTGATAATGTACCAGCAAATACAGTATTTTATTTATCTATCTTTAAAATGAGATTTTTCAATATTACATCGAGAACGTGTTTTTTTTTTTCTTTCTTCGAACTTTATTACTATTTACTTGTTTTATTTCCCTTGCGATTATAATCATTTAATTTTTCATGAGGCACGAATGTAATAAAAAAAGGAAAAATTGACAATTTTTGCATCGTCCAAATTGTCATTTTTAATATCAAAAATTCAGAAGGCTTATTATATTATAAAATCCAAATATAGAAAGGAGATGTAGATTTATTTTAAAGGACATAATCGCAGCTAATCCTGAACTCCATTCACCCTCAGGTTACGACAAAAGAAGCTCTATAAATGAATTCTACATAAAAAGGCTTCACAAGAAAAGCTCTGTGGAATATGAAAGTTTAATTTAAGCAGATTATATTTTGAAATTTGCGCTATTTTCTCTAGAGGACAGGAATTTTAATTGCTCAGGTTCATTTCCTCATCGGAGATTAATTTGTGGTCGTATTTGAGATAAGATGAGGTGATGAGAAGATTAATGCACTTATCACTGAATCCTAGAGCAACAAATTATTTGCCGGGTGTTCGTATTGATTTTGTACTGCAGCATTAAATCGCGTATCTACTGCTAGGTGGCAGCACATCACGAAGTGTTTTCTTTGTAATTTTTATATTGCTCGCTAGATGGCGAGAAACAGATGATAATGAATTTTAGCGTAAATTTTAAAACGGAAATCTTTTATGGTCTATTATTTGACAATTTTTTTTATAATTTTTCTTTTGAAATTGGTTATAGGATAACGACTTCACTTGTAGGAATACAGTAAAGGATTCTTTTATGTTACTTTGTTATTGAAACACAATGTTCACCCTCTGACACATTTACACATTATAGGCCGAATCTTTAAAATCTAGGCCTGTTCGTAAACCCTGCTCGGTGTAAACTTTTACACCGTTTTCTTATACCAGCGCAGAGGGTGGGGTAGTCTACATAAGGTTTGACGCTCCGCCATCTTGGCGCAGCTTTTGTTCGAGCCTGTGACGTCACGACCAATCCAGGCGCAGATCCAGAAAAAATTTTCGGGAGGGGCTGCCTCCATAATTAAGGCCAATGTTAAAAAAAAAAATTGGAGTGGGAGAAATGCCTATATTGCCCATGTTAAATCCAAAATTTCGGGGGGGTGGGGGCTGTAGCCCCCCCAGCCCCCCCCCCCCTGGATCCGCGCCTGGACCAATCACTGACTGCCACGAAATAGGCTCGAGAGTGACAATTCTCTCTGATTGGTCCTGCGCGAACTGGACGAAAATGTGAACCTAACCGTCCAACCTTATGTAGAGGGACCTTGGGGTAGGGAGTGAAGTGCAAATGACGTCACGATTTTTGTTCGTAAACTTGCTGAGTACACCAAGCAGGGTTTACGAACAGCTAGGCCTTTAATTTGTTATTCCGTTTAAACTTTAAGTTATGTGAACAGACAACCACTTGAGTATAGCGTGTTTCCACTCTATGATCTTTTTAATTCATATGCAACTAGATAAAGTCAGCTAAACATGAAACATAAAAAAAAATATAAAAATAAACAATTCGTTCGGGAGACTTGTATAACCTTTAATCGTTACTGTATATATCATATTAGATTTTTTATTTCTTCAATTCATATGTCTATATTTCTATAATATCAGAATAAAAATAGGTCAGAAAGGTAAATTCCTATAGCTCTTATAACATAATTAAGTAGACCCTGCTTTCTGTCACAAAGTCTGTCAGTCTGCTATAAAACATACGCCAGTTTTATTGGTCCAGGGAAAAAATTGTGAAGATATATTCTTCATTAGAGATGGGAAGCAGGTAAATCCACCTACTGCTCATGTAAATTCTCTATATATCGTCCCTCCATCGGAATAATGAGCTATTTGCTTACCAAGATTTTGTTGCAATAATGAGCTATTTGCTTATTACTATGATTTTGTTTTAATAATCTATCTGCTTTCTATGATTTTTTTGCAATAATGAGCTATTTATTTGTTTACTCCGATTTTGTTGCAATAACGAGCTATCTGCTTGCTATGATTTTATTGCAATAATGAGCTATCTGTTTTCAGGTGAGCGCAATTTTGAGTTGTAAATCGGTATAAAATAAATCATATCTTATTGCAATGAGATCATGGTAGCCTAATTATGCGAAGGAGGGAAGATATTCATATCAACCGTCTATGTCACTGTGTCTCCATATACAAACACATATATTATGGTACAAGACCGTCTGATTCAAAACCAGCTCTTTGACTTCCTGATAAAGTCTACCTTTCAGATGTTGTGATAAGGAATATAGCTCTTATCAAAAATTAAAGAGCCGGTTTTGAAGAAGACGGTCTCAATCATGTACCCTTGAGGTACTCACCGAGCAGAGCTTGAAAGAGACGAGACTTGAATATACGGATGACACGCTCGATGGCGAGTCTCAGCTGTTTGTCTTGTGGCCGCGTCAACTTGGAGTGGTAGTCCTCCAGCAGCTCCAAGGCACGGTGAGCTTCTGAGACAGAGAGGGACATAAACATTAGTCTGTGCTCACAGCAAGGACACAGAGTCATGCAGTCATGCAGAGAGGGACGAACTTTAACCTGCTCTTTGGGGTGAAAACGGTGTGCTTTTACTTCACAAAAAAATCTACATCTCTTTGTGCCTTTGAAGTTGTATCTCCAGCAAGCAGGTATAAAAATTTGTGCACTATAATGTATATTATAGTGAGGAAAATATCAAAGACTTGGGTAAAATTTGCAGGTTTTTATATTTCTTTTACCGTATTGGGGATAATACATGCAGAGCCAAAAAAAAAAAAAAAAATTTCACAAGGTATTCACTACAGAAGATAGCCAATTTTACTACTTGGACATTACTGGATGGAAGAGTGGGCCTAATGGCCTAAATCCCGCCCTCAATTAAGACGATTTTATTTATTCATTTATTTATTTATTTATTTATTTATTTATTTATTTATTTATTTATTTATTTATTTATCTCAATGGACCAAGGCGAAATTGATGTTAAGATTTAGTGTGTTAGCATGGCGGATAAATTTGCATTAAGATTTTATGAAAAACCATATTTAACTGTTACAATTTATTTATTTATTTTCACATTAGATATCAGTTGATTCATTGTGACTACATACTAAATTAAATTATCAATTAATATTAATAATATGGCAGTAGCATCAATATATTGTCAACACACAGACTTTGTACCATTTTTTAGCCAGGGAAGTTTTCACCGCAGCACTGCAGAATGTACCTCTTTAACATTAAACTTTCATTTAAAATAATAATTATTATTGTATTTTATATTTATAAATGAAATTTCTAAGATATAGAGAGCAATAAAGAAAATCAACATTATTTAGTTGCAAAAAGAAAAGAATTAACTATTGAATTATTTTATTGCAGGTTTTAAATCTAAAGCATGTACAGAGAATCAGCAACTTTACTCATTAAAAGTCTTGCATTATGAAATATTAAAAATATTAACTTCAATGCATATATTATTATATGTATAATTATTCCTATATCTGGATTTTATTTAATTTTAAAACTCTCAGTAATAAATTAGTATCATGAACTAATTGAGCATCAGCACATATTTAAAAAAATATCAATTCATATACATGAGCATAAAAAATAAAATAATGTATGTATGAGTTTTAAGTAAAAAATTATACTTAGAGTGCTTAAGTATTTTGTTTTTCTTCTAAATATGCAAGGAAAATCTACATACAGAATCTAAATGTCTAAAATAAATTTGCATTTTAGAGAGCTTTAGAGATTTATAAATTGAGTTTATTATTCAAATTTAAAAGACTAAATTATCAAAATGTATTATTTGCTGCTCATCTTTGTTATATCTGACCCTAGTAAAATTTTGTTCCTCTCTACTTCTTGTGTGCTTGCATCTCATTAGATTTTAACCTCCTCAATTAACTATTTATGACATTGAGAGCTTGTTCTTTCTATAGTGAGCTATGTCTGGCTTTTGATCACACAGCAATTTGCATTGCCTGATGGACTGTATAATCCGCCTCATTACATTTACCAGTGGCAGCTTGTGAAGGTTTGTCACACCAACTACTGGTAACTTTTGATGTTACTAGCTACAAGTTAATAATAATAAAAAAAAAAACGCTTTAAACAATATATTTTGTTTTTTAATGGCTTCTTTCTTTGATGAAAAACATAATTTTATTTTTTAGCCTACCAATATTTTTATTTTTTCCAGAAATCTTTATTCCTGGAACTATACTTCAATAATATTAATCAATTTGAATAAAAATAAACAATTAACTGCAATAAAAAGGATGAAAGGAATATTTTATAGACTATCTCTCACACTAGCTAAATCATCTCATTATTAATCAAAATTCTTTTAGTATTTCTTACTTAGCTGAGGATGAATAAAATTTTGAATTTTTTTATTTTACTAATATATGGCGTGAATTAATTAGCACTAAACAATCTCCCAATTAATTATTATCAATGAGCTTTCTATAGCTATTGTTTTACAGTACAATATGTTATTATTGTAACAGTGTTGACTAAACAAACACTGAATGGGCAATGATTGATTGATTTGGTAATTGCCATATCACTTGTCATGTGTGCACCCTCCTGGTAATAAGAGAACTGTTGACATAACGTCCTGGAGAAGCCACTGCGTCGCTCGTCCTTTCAGCCTCAAGAGGTCACGTTATCATCCAGCTTGGTGTTCCATATCAAAACCAAATAATTATCATTCTACCGTACAATGTACAACCACTTACAGAAAAAATAATAAGAATTTAACCATACCATCTCTTCTTGTTTTAAGGGTAAGATAACACGAACCATCAATTGTTGTAGTCCCATTTGATTAACATTTAAACCTTAGCAACCTCATAATAATTCTGATTTTTTTTTTAAGATACAGTTCTTAGTTCTTAGCATTAAAAAAATGTGGAAAAAATTTCAAAACAATCGGACGAGCCAATTTTTTTAAATGATTTTTTTAAACTTTCAGTATAGGGCTTTCCCATGGAGACCTAAACTAAAAAATTAATTTAAAAAAATTGGATCGTCCGATTGTTTTAAAATTTTTTCCACATTTTTTTGGTGCCAAGAACTGTCTCCCAAAAAAAATTCAGAATCAATATGAGGTTGCTAAGGTTTACATGTTAATCAAATGGGACTACCAACAATCGATTGTTCGTGTTATCTTACCCTTAATTAAGTGAATAAAACAATTTAATTTTGTGCAAAGGGCTGTACATCCATTACTTTGAAGTTACTATACATATAGCATCTTCTGTTTGTCACTTTCTATGACTATAATTTCACTGCAGTTAATGGATGATCATATATAATTATTTTTATGTTTCAGTTTAATTGCTTAGCATATATATATATAAATTATATTTTCTTTTTCTTTTCATATGGACATTCAGATTGAAAATAAAAAGAGGTATAACAATTTTGTAATGGTTCTTGAAATAAATTTACTCGTTGCAAATCTTTTAACATAAGATGAGGTACTTCCTGTAAACTGTTTATTTTTAGTATATTGTCATATTTTCCAATATATATTTCATATCATTGCTGATACCTCATAATTATTAAAGTAATACTGCAGATTCTTTCTCTAGCACACGTAGCTACTTATGGTGGCCTCTTGGTTAAAGATAGAAACCTTCAGTTCATCATCTCAAACAAAATACCCCTACCTGTATTTATAATAATTAAGCAGCAAAACCTCATTATTCTTTTTTTAAAAAAGGGCTCCCTTGGGAATTAATATTTTTGGCTCTGCAACAATTTTCCCCTCATTTAGAAGCACATTTTAAAATTTCTAATTTTTATATTTAAATTAAAAACATTTTAAACTATTTAGATAAATCCTAATTTATCGATAATTATTTTATACAATCATGCACTAGCTACAACCAAGTAAAACAAATATTTTATCATGTATATATTTTTTTAACACAGTGAAGCAAAAATTTTGTTTGCTAGATTAAAAAGTTGAGCCAAATTAGCCTCATTATATATTATGAAAAAAAAATTAAAGAAGATAGATTCACATAAGAATATTTTGTATCCAAAAACACCTCGTTAAAAAAAAAAAAAATGTGTACTGTATGTAAATTCTTGGCAGCAAATAACAATTTAGAGCCAAAGACCTAGTTATAATGTCTATAAATAGGACACTATTGACAAAAGAGGGTACAGTCAAGTATTGATTGAAATTTTCATTCTACTTCCTAATTAACTTCATTAAACAAAAGACTGGTCTCGTTAGTTTTTTTTTATGAAATAAACAGTGTCGTGTTGTCATTTCAGTACATAGAATCAAATTGTTTTCAAGTAATTGTCATAGAAGGTTCAGTAGCCAGTTTAATCAGTGGCGGCTCGTGGGGGGTACTGCTGAACTGCAGCCACACCAGCAAAGTTGGTAGAATTATTTCATTTTCTTAAATTATATTTATATATTTTTATTTATAATTTTTCTTAATATTATGATATTTATTTAATGTTTTTCAATATTTTCTGGTAGTTTATAGTGTTATTTGTTGAAAAAATATAATTTTCTGTTAAAAAATTGAAGCAGAAAGTTTAAAACTACGAAGAAAACTGCAGCGCTTTCAGACACACGTTTAACGTTGTAGCGCTATCTCGGCAAATTTCTCGCTCAGTATGGGCGCTCAATGATGATCGTGTGTCTGTCTAGCGAGCAGCCTTTCTGTAGAGGCCGCTGCGGAGCTACCAATCACAGTGATCACAGCGCCTAGCTGCCAATCACAGCGCCTGGCGCGCTGGTGCGCAAAATTTTCAAACATCTCAGAGCATTAGCAGGGTCTCTGGAGCATTAGCAGATTATCTTTTTGAGGTTTTCCGTTCGTAATAGATTAAAATTATAAGTAATTTTACATGTTTTTCTATTAGCATCCCTACTTATTGTATTTCTTTTTGTTTAAATTTTATATTTACGTTTATTTTCATTTTATACACTCCGTCTCAGAAATTAATTTATTTATTTTATGATGAATTAAATTAAAAAATTCACGACTCACCTCTGAAAGTTCAATTATTACTTATTACATTTTGCAGAAAATAAATATTGGTTGCAACTACTACTTATATTTATTTTAAATTATTTTTTTTATAAAAAAATAATGGTAGATATTTAAGCGAAAACCGAAAAAAAATCGCGCCTGCGGCGGGCTACTGGGGGGCTCCGCCCCCCAGACCCCCCGAATGTATTTGCCTGCACCACTGTCAGCAGACACACCTATGTCCAAGCCCACGAGCCGCCACTGAGTTTAATAAAAATAGCTCATCAACAGGAGTCTATTGAACTGGCTATTGAACTTTGTATGATGATTCCTTCTACTGAAAATAATTTAATTGCATGTTCAAAAATTAGATCAAAAGCACTCCACTGAAAATAAATTAATATGTAAAACATATTCTATGACTTGCCTGTTTCTATCTATTAAACAGGCAATTAGAAAAAAAAAAAAAAAAAATCTACTTTTAGAGGGTTCTATAATAGAAAAAAATAGTGATGAAAAATAAAATAATAAAAAAGCAACGTACAGGAAAGTGCAAGTTTATTGTTGATATAATAAGTACAGTGGACATCACAGCAGTCAACTACAGGTCATGCGGGGAGTAACAATGAAATCATCAAGAAGCTCCAACATAAAAATAAGATATGACATAAATATATGGACAGTCTGGTTACTTAAGGGTAAGATAACGCCACCAATGTTAAAAAAAAAATCCCTCACACAAAAATTCTGAAAAAAATATAAAATGTTCTCCTCTACAGTCTCTACACCCCCTATCAGTAGCTAAAATATCAGGTACAGTATACAAATAAGATCTAGTTTTTGAGTTATGAATTTTTTAAGTTGACTACTTTAACATGGAGAAATGAAACTTCCATGTTAAATTAGGCTTTAAAAATTAATAACTCAAAAACTAGATCGTATTTGTACACCTGATATTTTACCTACTAATAGGGGGTATCTAGGAGAACATTTTAATTTTTTTTCATAATTTTCGTGTGAGGGATTTTTTTAACATTGGTGGCGTTATCTTACCCTTAACCACCTTAATTAATTTTCATTAAGGTGGACTTGAAAGTATCTTTTTAAAAGTAGTTTTCACATGAAATATAAATTTCAATATTAGAACACCACAAGTGCTATTTACAAAGATCTTTGAATAGATTTTAGACTAGAAAATTAGGCTAATTTTGTACTGGAATTATTATGGTACTAACAAATTTTAGGTTAAAATCTATGTCAAGTTTTTTGTAAATAACTCTTTATAAATTGATGGTTCTTACTGCAGAAGTCCCAAAATAATCCAGCCAATAATAATAGTAATAAAATCAGTATGGCGTCCAATTCCGAGGGCACTTTTGCAGCGATCATCATCAATAATATTTTAATTATCTTTTTTATTGAAAGAAACATGCAGGCTGTCCATTGTTTTCATCAGAATTTCATATAACATGCACAAATCATAATTATAATTTTAATTATAATTAATTAATTTTAATTAGTTTTTAAGATTAATAATGAAATAATAATAAAAATAACTGAAACAAAATAGTAAATTTTTAAAAACTTTTATCATAAATCATTAACAAAATGAAGACCTAAATTCTTAAACAACATAAATATTGCCGTGCAAATAAGATACAAGTTTTTGAGCGTGTAGAAATAAGCTTGTGCATTAGAAAGATAAGAAATAAATGGTGCAAGAAACATGTCGTAAATAAAGTAGATATATATGAGGGAGGAAAAGTAGGACAAACATTTTGCTTCAATGTGTTAGTTTTATAATAAATATTATAATAAAATTATTATTTAACATATATTTTTACAATCTACAATACACAAGTATGTTATTTTACCATTACCTTAAGTATAATTTAAAACTAGATTTCTACTAGTTGCATGCAGATATCAAGAGCTTGGTTCACATTAGCAGTGTAATTATAAAGACATTTTTATTTACTAAAGACAACTTATGATTGAGTAGGTTATTTAATACAAAATTTGGGTAGAAAAATTAATACTATTAATACAAAAATATATATATATTTATATATATATATATATATATATATATATATATATATATATATATATATATATATATATATATATATATATATGTACATTCAAAAATGGTACTGTAATTAAAAAGTTCAAAATTAACCTCGCTTTTGCTATTTGCAAAAATAAAAAAAGTCAGAGGTGAAATCATGTTTTACAAATTTTTTAGGCAAATTTTAAAAGTTAATTTTACAGTTTGCAATTTTTGCATTATGCCAATAAATCGTCTATTCTTCTGCCTGTGAACTGAGCTCCGATAGACTTCCCTGTGAATCTCTTTTCCAGCAGTAATATGCAGTCAGCGTTGTTCCGAGCAATGGTCTTTGATCCCGTAGAACAATATTCTATCATTTTACCTTCATTTACCAGGTCATAATGACTGATTTAGTACCAGAAATAGGTGATTATTTCTTAAACTTTTTCTTAAAAGAGCAAATTTAAAATTGAAATTCAAATAAAATAATCAAATTCAGTATCCTTAATAATAATTTGCAATTTATTAATAATAAGAACTCGTTAGTTGGCAACGTTACCAATTAAAAAAGTAGATATAATTTTTAATTGGCTCTTTTTATCAAAATTAACTTGATATAATTTTGTTTGTGTGAGATCTGCACTGACGGTCAGGTATGTCCCAGAAAACATAAAAACTTTACAACACCCAGTGCATATAAAATTTGACAGACACAGTTGGTTCAGTTTTAAAGAAACTTTTAGAAAAGTAAAGAACATTAAACATCTAATTAGAAGAGAGATTCACGAGAAAGAAGGCTAAATAATGGCTGTGACAAAAAAAAATAATAAAATAAAAATAATAGGAATTTAAATAACATCATGCATGAAAAATGAAGGGCCTGAAAAGTAGACCAGAAAAGATAGGCCTATTATACACGAGGGAGGAAGGAAATTTGCTATACAGAATAGATTTCACAGCCATTCAACACCTAATCCTAGAGAAAGGCGATCTTACCACCTTGTTTACGGACGGGCATCCTTTCTGCTGCTCGCAAACTTTGAAGGTCCGATGTGCCAAAGGGGCGAAAGAGGATTTCGGCCAAAATTCGCCTGAAACGACAAACTTTCAATATTTCACACACTCAACTTTATATAATAATTTATATAGATCACATAAATATAATTTTTAATACAAAAATCACATTCTATGGAGCTAAATTTACCTAATATCTTGAGAAAAATCCTTTTGATAACCGTCACAGATCGAAAATGGCTTCCAAATTTTTGCACCCCTCCTCCTCTGACGTCATTGCATGGCGGCTGCGCGCAATTTTTGTTCTTAAAAAGGGGGCGTGTTTAAAATTATTGCATAAATATCGATGTAAACAAAACAAATTTTTATACCAACACGATACTACTAATTTAATTATGTTTAGATCAGCATTAAGGTGTATGAAGGTAAATATTATAATCTTTGTCTTTATTTTATTCATATAGCTTAGAAAACATTCTAATTAATTTTATTAAAATTTTTAAGCAGCTAAAATTATGTTGCTATTGAACACTTATTGTTACATAATTGAAATTATTCTATTTATTTTATCTTACTGTATGCATACCAAGTGACATTATCTAACTATTCTTTATGATTAATTTAAACAATTAAAGAACCGGCTAATAAAAATAACAAAATCCTTTATCCGGGACATACATATTGCAGTACAGTATGGGATCAGGATGATACACACATATGTATGCATACATATATGTACTTACAGCCATTTATCAACAATAACATGGTCAGAATGATGTTCTCATGGTATTTTTCCTGACAGGTTGTCTCTCCACTTCTGCGGCCTGTGCTGGTGCCTCAGGTGGCAAGGCTCGTTAGCACGACAGAAGCCATAACAGTGACGAGGCAGCGTGACGGACTGTTCAAAAGAATCGTACGAAAGCTGGGAATTCTAGATCACAACAGAAGCGTGAGTCCATGACAGTAAAATTTTCATTTAAATGGGAGCAGAAATTGCCCCTATATTATAATTCTAAAAATCTATAGAAGTCTGCTATATAGAAGTTGTGCGTGCATGGCGCAGTGCATTTAAGTTGGACATCACTTTGGTCCATTAATTGATAAAAAGTAGAGGTGTCCGTCCTGACTAAGGTTTTCCACGATTCCCTCACCTCAGAGAATGCTGGGACACGTAACAGGCTGTGGCCACCATCCTTTCCCTCCCTTATCCCTACTTATTACCCCGCCTCGAGCTCCAAGCTCATAGGGGTATATCCTCTTGTAAAAAAGAAAAGAAAAAATACAGTACACAATCCATTAATTATTTGATTTTCCTTACGTTACCTGTACAGAGATGGTCCATCTGATTATTGATTCATATGAATCGATAATGCATTTACGAACAGACTTTATAATGATAAAGTTAACCCTGTAGCTCTGGTGTTTCAGCGACTCAAGGCCTCTGGATTTATTGTGTACGAGCGATGTGCTGATGGTGTAGACTTCGAGGCATTTGTTAAAGGTAATATTTCTGGACTCTGGGTTATTTAGAAACAACAATATGAGGTAGCCATGTTTAATTCACACTTAAGTAGAGGAGGTACATTTTAATTATACAAATTATTATTTTAAAAATTTCAATAATAATAATAATAATAATATTAACGCGGCAAATGTGGCAATGCCACGGTGGCTCGCGAATGTTCACCAACTCTCAAAGATTTTTTAAACAAATCAAAACTCTCCGCCTCAGCAACATCTGCTGTCAACGCATTCCACACCTTCACCGTCCTGTTTACAAAAGAAAACTTTCCCACATCACTTCTACATCCAACACACTCCAACTTCCATCCATGATCATTTCTTCCAATATAACCTGCTCTCATCACACGACCACTCAACTCTTCCCAACCCTCACAATTTCTTGTTATCTTATACATAACACCAAGTCTACATCACAATTACAATTACCAATTACATCATAGCATCAAAGTTCCCATTTTTGAACCCATATATGGAAGTCAACAAATATGGATCTAACGGTGCTTCCCCGGCCCTCCCCCCGTTCCTCCCATATCTGCCTGAAATTTAAATTTAATATATATACTGTAGTCATTAAAGGTCATTTTTTCCTTCACATTTATACCTTATAATTGAAACCAAACCTCTCAGAAATTTTATTCTGGATTCAAGAGAGGTTATTTCTAATTCTATCTCATTAATATTGCTCTCATCCTAATACTGACGTATCTGATATTCAGAACTGTCCCTCCCGGACACTCTCTTCTCGTGGTTCCTGGTGACCGAGCTGCACTGCTGGCTGGTGATGACACGTGCCATGGCAGAGGGCGAGGAAGGTCGTGTCATGAGAAATGGACTGGTTGAGGCTCTCTGGCAGGACGTGGCTACCAGGATACGACGAATGGAGGTGAGGCAATCAAACTATGTGTTTTTTTATTATTATTACCCTTGTTGATTGCCGTAGAAAATGTTTTTAACCATAAAATAAATTTTGGTAGAGTTTGACACACCCCTGCATTCTCTCACTAGATTATTATCATTGCATCTAATTTAAATAAATTAATAAATAATTAATTTTAATCTTTATAGTTATACGTATACACATATGGTATTTAAAATAAATTTCTAAATTTTATATTAACGATTAATCTCAGTTACTTCGGAATCAAAGAATATTTCCTTGCAAACGAATCGAATGAAATAAATTTTAAAAAATCGAGAATGTTCTAAAACTTAATCGCTTATGGTTTGAGCAAATTCAGTCTTGCAGTTTTCTTACAACAGCTCCATTTCCGGTTTTCGTCCATAAGGCCAATGTTAAACTTCTACCTCAGTTTTCACAAAACTTTCTAGATATCTGTGTTGACTACTTATTGATTCGCTTCAAAATTTGTATGCCACCTATTGATGGTGAGTTCTAAGTCCCCTGCAAGTCTTGTTGCATTCAGGCGGTACGATTGAGAGATATTAACCTACTGAGATTCATCCTTAAAGATATATAAATATACCTAAGTTATTATAACTGACTTTAATAAAAGCGGTGAATTTTGTAAGGAGTCCACAGAATGGGAAATTTCTAGATATCTATGTTGACTACTTATTGATAAATGAGGGTAGGCAGTTACTAACTAGGTCAATGAATGAATCAAATTTTTCATGTATTTTAAGGGCCTTACCACCCCCAACCCCGTCCCTCTCCCCAAATACTTCCCCCATTCATAATCTGCTACTGGTTTACCTCAGAAACTTTGTATGTTATTTCTAAATTAGTTAAAATGCATCCCCCTGTCATTTTAACACCATCTCTCCACAGGCCCCACATAGAGGTGAGACAATGCAGGAGCTCTCCCAGCAGTTCCGAGCTGCCCTGATTGGCTACGACGAAGGACTACAGGGCTCGGACATAGTGCTCGCGGCTGCCCTGTGGCGACGCCTGCTGACAAGGAGGAAAGATGTGACGGCCCAACAACTGGAGACATTGGTGTCGTACGTGAGGCGACAGGTGAGAGCCCACTCATGCAATTATACCCGAGGTCGCAGAATTTACTGCCACTCAACTGCTAAAAGATTCGGACCCACAAATTCAAACACAGCTAGTCTGTTATGAATTTTATGAGTATGGGTATTATTTAATTATTTTAAATTCATTGTTTTATAAAAATTAAATTCTGTTTAGATCCCCCCTCCTGTGCTATAGAAAGGGTGTTTTTGTCATTATTGGCATGTAACACCCACTATTGATTAATTGTGGGTATAATGGGGGGGGGGGAATAAAAAAACTTATTTAGTGTATATTTGACGAAGATAAAAATATCAGTTATTTCTCTTGACTTTCTCTAAACTTGACTTCTTAAAATAACAGCAAGTTATAAATTATATAAATGGCTACAGTCTGCAAATGTCTAGTATTCTTAAATGATGTTTTCCCTGCAGTCTTGGTTAAGTTTTCATAGTTAAATCTCCTATTGTTACAAATAGAGAGTATCTTTCTTCAAGTTTGTTCCTTTCTGTTCACAGGCAGCTGCACTGGACAATATGCCTACTGATGATATTTTGTTGAAGCCAAAGATTGTGTGGCTGCCCTTGAAGGAATGTACTTAGATCTATCTGTTGTTAATAAATTATTGTAGTTGTTAATACAATGCTTTTATTGTGCCCAATAAATATCCAACCTGCCTCATTTTTTCATGAAATGTTAAATTAAATACATTCTATAATATTTATTTTGATTGTGTTTCTTTTCTATGTAAAGGAAAATTTACATGAGCCTTTCCAGCCCATGGCTTTCTATTTTGCAAGTGTAACTTTTATAAAAGTAAAGGAAGATCAGATAAAAATCAAAATTTAGCAAAATTTTAATTTATTTGAGTCCTAGCTTACAATCTCAAGCCATTTTAGCACAAAATATTAAACAAAAACATATTTACACTATTTACAACCATTGTTTTAACTATAGGGTCTGATGGCTTATTAAATAAACCAGGTGAAAATTACCTAAGTACTGTTCCAGCTGTTTCTTTCCAACACTATCCAGTTGTACAGTAGCACGGGATGATATACCTACTGAAACAACTCGACTTTGATGCAAAGAAAACGGTTATGAAATCAAATTGTCTATAAGTGACAGATTTTGAGTGATAGTATTTTAGTATTGGAAAAGATAAGTATAGCGAAGAATTATGTGATGTTTAAAGCCGAAAATAGCAAAAAAAACAAAAAAAAAAAAACAAAAAAAAGTTTCACGCACATACATTCGGCTTTAAACATCACGTAATCCTTTGCTATACCTACCTTTTCTTTTACCTATTAAAGGGAATAATAATGAAATTTTGAGAAGGGTCATGTTTTAAAACATTTGAATGTACAGGTATTTAGTTACACAAGATCAGAATGATTACTCTGCACAAAATTAATTATGTTCTCACATGCACATCAGAATGTAAACATCATATAAGCCATTAAGGTTTTGATGCAACTATAGACCTTACGTACATGTACGTACAACCAAAAAAAAAAATGTTTACCATGAAGAAAATACACCTTTTTAAAATCTAAATTTGCAAGCTTTTACCTGCTTTTACATTAATTTTAAAGCAATTAAACCAAATTTCATTCCACAATTTTAATTAGTGATATGTAGCACAAAATAAAGTTACATTGTAGTGGAAAAGTCTTATGTCTATCTTGGTAAATATTTCCACTATCACATCAACATACTGAATAAATATTCTTACATGTACAGTGCAGTTAAGTCAGCAACAATGTTCAAGAAAAATATGTTGTGTTTAACTTTAACACAAACAATATAAATACACAGCAACATTGTTGGTTCAAAAATAAATCAAAAGAAGGGAAATTAGAGTAAAGTACTTCGTCATTTGAAAAACAGAATAAATAAAAATAGACCATTATAGTCTTTCCTACAGTGCCAATAACGATTGTTAATAAATAATCTTTAAATAACCTAGTCTTTTCTACAAATAATTGGAATCATTTAGGTTTAGAATACAGTAGAATTTTAAACATTTAAAATCTAGCCAGTGATAAACTAATTTAATGAGAATAAGAAAGCATAATAAGAAATAAATCCAATGAGGGCGGTTAACTCACAATTGTTAGTGAAACATTTTTGACACCAGAGACAATGTTAAATGTGTCGACACTGTTGAGTTTCTGTCAGGTGTGTGACAATACAAGCAGGTGCACAGGTCTGCAACATAAATAAAAACTAGTGTCAAAATGGGACGAGTAATTGAAGTCATGGGTATTAAAAAAAAAAAGGGTTGCAGTACAAGGGGGATTGGGGAAGAACATTTTATGGGTGGGTCCGCGACTTATTCACCCAGATATTTTCTTCCGACCCCTCTTCCCCCTTATGACAATGACCCCTATTTTTTTTTTTTTTTTTTTCTTGCAACACTGCTGTATATTTAGAGGAATGACAATTCTACAGTTGAAATTTTTAAAATACAATTTTTATATTTTATATTAGGCACAAGCAGGATTATATACCGAGCAGGTAGCCTAGGGATTTGTATCTCTGCCTTTCACTCGGGAATCATAGGATCGTTTCCTACCTCACGTGAAGGTCATTTTCACAGGAGGTGGGCAGTGAGTTTGGGGAGTTCTCGAGAGATGGCGTGTGCATTCTACTATACTATGTGCATTTGGGAGATACCGAAAGGTGTTGACTGTCCTATCCAAAGGTTTCTGTGGTTTCCTGGACGTAGGTGAATACTGGGACAGTTTCCCTAAAGCCGGCCACAGCCGCACTCCTAACCACGTGCAAACGCACTATGTACACCGTTGGTGTTTGATTCCTCAAAAAAAAAAAAAAAAACATTAGGCACAAGGGGATCCACCCTGATATTATGATATTAAGTCTACCAATTAAGTTTAATTAAATAAAAACAGAAAAAAATACCTGAAATGATAACTGCAGGAATAATTAATTCAAACTACAGTATTTTATAATATTTTAGCCAATGTATAAACAGAACTATGCAGTACTGTAATGGAGTATCAACTTCAAAAATTTTTATTGCAGAAATGGATAGTGGGAGCAAAAGTTATGCTACAGTACTCCGATTTTTTTTTTTTTTTTTTAGTTTTCAAATTAAGGAAAATAAACCATTTAGGTTGTGATAATCTTATTAAAAGAAAAGGATAGGAATAACCAGCAAGGCCTTACCGATCGAAAGAGTCACAGCAGGTGGAAATTCTTGTGGTCACAGAGGTTCACTCGAAAGTTTTTACATTTTTGAAACGTTTCGCATCGTGGAGATGCTTCTTCAGTCACAAGAAGAAGTAGCTACTTCTTCTTGTGACTGAAGAAGCATCTCCACGATGCGAAACGTTTCAAAAATGTAAAAACTTTCGAGTGAACCTCTGTGACCACAAGAATTTCCACCTGCTGTGACTCTTTCGATCGGTAAGGCCTTGCTGGTTATTCCTATCCTTTTCTTTTAATAAGATTTTTTTTAGTTTGTGAACTATTTTAAAAATATTTATATATATATATATATATATATATATATATATATATATATATATATACATATATATTAAAAGTACAGAAAAAGTGACGCCTCTTTTAATAAAAGGATAGGACCTAAAAGGGGTGTGGGTTCAAACCCGACCTCGACAAAACTTTTTAGCAAAACTTCCTGAGCTCTAAAAAAATGTAAAAAAAATGTGAAGAAAAAAAAAAAAAAAAAAAAAAAAAAAAACTAAAAAAAAACTTTGCATCTTCTATCCATTTTTGCAATTAAAAATTTTGAGGTTGATACCCTATTTGAAGGATAACTAGTTTTTTTTTTTTCTCTATCCATTGATAGTGTCAGTCTCACTAAATCACCCAAATACCTATTTTATATGTAGTCTACGCCAGATAAAAGTTTGTTTATTTTGATTATTGTGACTACATACTTGTATTTGAGATAAAAACTGCAACTGGGGCTTGTCAATCAACAACCTATTTAGTTATGACTGTTTGATATTACCTTGTTTAGCAGGCAGAGATGTAGCGATGGACTTGCAGATGCTTGGAACCATTGACATGAACCCTTGTTAATATCCACTTAAATATAATAATAAAGGAGAAAGAAATAGCCAGCAAAATATTTACAATAAGCTTCAGTACAAAATGGGAGGGCATTGGAAAATTTTGATAAGGGAGAAAAAGGGCGGACTGATTAGAAGATGGTGATAAGAGCGAACACTCCGTAGAGCAGCGCACAGGGGTACGCTACAAGCAGTTGTTGATGTTCCATGGCGAGTGACGTCACGAAGAGTTTGGAGGCGGAGAGACTGCACCAACCAATAGCAAGTCCCGTCAGAATGACCCCCACCACTCCCTGCAAGGAGATGAGCACGTTGACTCCCGAGAGACCAACCATGGGTAAAAGGCAGTAACCCAACACAGAAACCACCGCTCCAAACGTAGTGCCGTTGACTGTCATCAGAGAAAGAAGGGCGTAGACTGCGAGGCAACCAAGCACGCCGATACCGTAGATGTAGCTGAAGTGGACTTTGCCGCTGAGTAGAAGGAAACCTCCGAACGCCAAGCAGAAGACGAGAGGGCCCGCCATGTCCGTGTCCTGAAGGATGGAGGCGTCTGTCTCACGGAACGGGTTCAGAACTGATAAGGTCTTCTGCATGATGTGGTCAGGGTTGATGCCGAGCTCTTCAAGTAGTGGAGGCTCGTCTTCAAAGTCAACGCCTGTAAAAAAGGCACCAATTAGATTCAATGTTCATGCACTATGAACATTTTTTTTGGTGTATGTATTCACTCCTGTATGAGCTTGGAGCTCAAGGAGGGGTAATGGGTAGGAATAAGGGAGGGATAGGAGGTGGCCACGGCCTGTTACGCGTCCCAGCATTTGCCGAGGTGAGACTGAGGGAACTTGGAAACCTCAATCAGGACGGACACCTCTACTTTTTTATCAATGAATCATTATTGATCATGATTGTGCATAAACGTCATAAACAATCATGTGTATGTACCGTATGCATATAAATAATTTACAGAATTATGTTTAAAAACAATCAGAGAAAATATTGAAATACTGTGGGACTCATAACTTATTGGACTGGGGGTATCATGAAGTGATATCGACAAGTTACCGGCATAACTCCGTTAATGATCAACATAATGCTCACCTGGTCCTGCCGCACCACCACCGTAGTTAGGTCTGGGTGCCGCCGGCATGCTGGAAGGGTTGTAGATCTCGCCACTGTAGCCCTGGGCACCCCCCGCAGGATCCAAGTAAGGGTTGGACGAGTACATGGGCTGAGCCGGCTGCGGGTAAGCCGCAGGGGCTTGTTGGTCGAATGACTGGAAGCTGAGTTCCTGGTTGAAATCTGCTGCAGACATGTCAAAATTGTAAGCCTCCTGAGGGACACCCTGTGACTGATCACCCCAGTAGTTCTCCCCATCAGGGTAGTTAGTGTAACCAGACATTTCGGTGAGATTTAAACCAAAATAAGACCAAATTCCACGTGTAAATTAAAAACGACGTCACTTTGACGCGACAGCTGATGCAACGTTGCCAGACGTTGCCAGATTCTTTGTGCCGCGAAGTGGCTAACAAAATTTGAAACACAAAAATGACACGACAAAAAACTCAAACTAGAGGAACTTTGCAAAAAACTTTCAGGGTACGTGTCTCTGAAAAAATTTAGAAAATAAATTAATTTCACATAATAATTTGTTAATTGCCTTAAGGGTAAGGTAACGCCACCAATGTTAAAAAAAATCCCTCTCACAAAAATTCTGAAAAAAATTTAAAATGTTCTGCTCTACACCCCCTATCAGTAGCTAAAATATCAGGTATACAAATACGATCTAGTTTTTGAGTTATGAATTTTTAAAGTTGACCAATTTAACATGGGAGTTTCATTTCTCCATGTTAAAGTAGTCAACTTTAAAAATTTATAACTCAAAAACTAGATCGTATTTGTATACCTGATATTTTAGGTACTGATAGGGAGTATAGAGGAGAACATTTTAAATTTTTTTCAGAATTTTTGTGAGAGGAATTTTTTTTAACATTGGTGGCGTTACCTTACCCTTAACAGGAAAAAAAAAAAAAATAGTCTGTTTTGTTTTCACTCCTGTTATGAAGAAAATCAGTCATTATTGTAAATGAATAAATGAAAGAGTTTTATTGTAAAATTTTAAATTATATAAACCACCAAATCAAAATTTACATTTCTTTAATAAAAGTTTTTTTTTTTTAAATCTCAACCTTTATTCGTCAACTCACGTCAATATTAATTTACATTAATTAATTTTACATGAAATGATAAAAGAGCTAGGCCCTCCTCTCTGTTTCTTAATTTTTTAAAATAGCATTTAATTAAGTCTTTTAAATGACAAGTTAATTATTATCGAAAATTATAATTAAATTATGAAAACAATTTTTACAAAATATTAATTAAAATAATATATATTACACGTGTGCGACGTGCATTGACGATGATCGATCCGAATTGCATATGTGTATCAATTAACGTTCACTGCTTTACTAATATTGTTCTATAATTATTAAATTAATGCAAAAAAAACTGACTCTAGATTAATTTGTGCTCTATTATTTATTTACTATATTATATTATATGATATGTGTCATGGTATATGCTACTTGAGAGTCATACCAAGCATATATTATATATAATTATAGCTATATAATTAATATGGCACTAACTGCTTCCACTCAATCTCGGCTTCTAAGATAATTATATATTATAATTATATTATATTTTATGTCGGAAATCGACAGAGATCTTCGTGTCTTAATTGGTCTGGGGACCTTATAATGCGTGAATCATGGTACAGTACGTCATCATATAATAAAATAATACCACATAATAACTTGTATAATATATATATAATGATGTCTGATGTTCTCTGTTTTTATATTGCACAAGCTGCTGCCGGGGTCTTCTAGCTGTCGTCTTCATCACCTCCTCTCTGTATCACGATCGAAGCACCCATGTGATCCATGGATCCCGCCACGCTGATTTATTACACGGTTGACATTGACAACTATCTGTCATCATCCGATAACCAGCAGCAATTATATAACTGTCTCTCGCAAAGCCCATCTTAAATATAATAATATATAACATGGATGAGACCTTTTCTCTATTAATAATTAAATATTTGTAATTTTTTATTGAATTGTAAAAATTTATATTTATTATTGTTTGGATTATTATGCAAAATAATCATTAATTTTGTTACAAAACCTTTCATTTGTCTGCGTTTCATGATTATTTTATTTTGTTGGTTTTGCTTAATTGAGTATTATATAAATACTGAACTTCCGAGCTCAAAGAAAAATCAGTAAGAAACGAAATTTTATTCTAAATAGTTGTCATCAAGATGTTACTAAGTGATATATTGCTTGTATAATAAATATTTTAATTCATCGTCAATTAATTGCAATGCAATTCCCCGCCTATAATAACATATATAGAGCTAAAATTAAATTAATTAAAAATAAATTTTCTTGTAGATTTGATTATAAATCGCCATCATGAATATATAATTATAATTATGAACAAGGCGGGGGGTAAACCAAGTCTTGTGTTATCATCACATTCTTACGTCATCAGAATATTATACAAGGAAGCGACGACATCCTCTTTCTCGTCTAGAGAATATTGGCCGACATTTTCTGTTATCATTTCTGGGTGTAATTACGCTACAAGTCTCGGTGGCCCATGTTAAATCATGGAGGACCAGGAGACCTCTTGCAAAGAGATAGACCTCGAGGAGGTGGAGCAAGACGATGATGAGAAGGTACGTAACAAGGAAATTATTGAGTCGTATTTTAAGATGGGGAGGAAGTAGGTTTTTGTATCGCCTCAGAATGGACAAAACAATAAGAAATTGCATGGTGTGACTAATTTTTTTTTATCAAATTTGGGGTTTATTCAAAATATGGTTATCAGTCCATTATTTATTTATCAAACTGATGGTTACTTGGTCCGAATTTTACGCTGTTAAACAAAGAATTAAGAGCTTAAATTTAATTATACTATAATTTTGTATTAATTCTTTTATACAAAATATTTTGTAAGGGGGCAGTTGGTGCTGAAATGAAACACCATAATTATTTTTAAAATTACATGTTATTGATTATGTTATAGATAATATTATTATTGTAATTATGATCTGTATATTTACAATGCTTCTTATTTTTTACGTGCTTGACTCTTTGTCTAATGGCAGGTTAGCGGACCGCCCGCTACTTGCTGACCATGCATGCAAGCACTTTTAGACCTTTAGACCGTACATATACAGTCCACTGCATGATTGGTGACCCTGCAATTTAAATAATATATATCATATGAAATTGTTTTGCTAATTACATTTGAGAAAAATATAGCCATGAAATATATATATTCAGTTATTGCAACAATTTTTTCTCGATGTAAAAAGAAACTGGCTTTATACAGAATATTATTATATCATAAATATAATTATATGTAGTATCTTTATTTCATTATCACAAATATAATTATACCCCCTGGGGGGTCTTCAAGTAACAAAAATAACACCAATCCCAAAACTAAGACGGTCTTACATTAGTGTATTCTTTATTGTTGCGCAAAGATAGTTTTAGGATGAAGTTTATGTATAGGTTAATTTTAGTTTTATATTGAAAATCGAATCCCATTCAGATGTAGAAAAAATAAGAAATATTCCCTTTTCTAGCTCCTTTTTCTCTTTGGTTATTTTAATTATTTACTAGTATTATATATATAATTATAAAATATGTTAAAAGTATAAAATCGGCATCATCATCAGCTCTATAAATATATAATTTTATTTATTTCACTATAAATAAGGTGAATTGGAAATTTCTGAGTGAAGTAATAAACGTTATTTCACAAAATTATAAGCATACATGTTTAAGGGCATTGGGTGTAGCACCGGTAGTTGGCAACACTGACGTATCTTCACCATATTAATTTTTTATCCTTGCTCCTTGGAGTAATTTTTATGCTAGAGCTAAGCTGATTGCTGTAGTATCAAGATAATTAGTAGCCCAAGTGCACAATTTGGCTAAATAAAGCCTGATTTAAAGAAAAGTATTTTTTAGTAATTTTTTAAATTTACATGCATTTTTCTAAAATATAAAAAAAAAATACTTTTCTTTAAATCAGGCTTTATTTAGCCAAATTGTGCACTTGAACTACTAATTATCTTGATACTACAGCAATCAGCTTAGCTCTAGCATAAAAATTACTCCGAGGAGCAAGGATAAAAAATTAACATGGTGAAGATACGTCAGTGCGGTCAGTGTTGCCAATTAACTACCGGTGCTACACCCAATGCCCTTAACTTCCGAGAAGCAAATATATATATATATTATAAAATTATTAAAAATAAAAAAATAAACATTCGTTTTAAAATTGGATCTGTCATTTCAGACTTTTCCGTATAAATAAGGCAAGTTCTGCATGCATCGTGGCGCAATCTGTTATCATGTAACAAATAGGGTCGTGTGCAAATCAGGAAGCAGCATGGTCAGCGGATGTGTATTAGATAATAAAAAATTTAATTAAATTAACTGTGATTGAAAATACAAGGCTTCTAATAATCCGATTTGAATTTTATATAAACACGGAAACTTAATTTATTATTATTTTAAAACATTATTTTATGTATTTCTTTAAATTTTATGTAGACTATATTATATTTGGAAAGCCATCAGAAGCTTGCAACTCGTATACATCTGTTATTATTTTATACACTGCTTTAGAATTATATATACTATAATTATTATTATAATAAATTATATATAATAATATTATACACAACATAATAATTTATATTAAAAGACAGTGGACAGATATATTTTTATTTTATTGCCATTGATAGAGGGTACAAAATTAAGCTACTCTTTTTTTTTTATTAAAGTATATAAGCACTATTTTTTTTTATTTATTATTAATATTTATTATTGGAGGCGTCATTTCTTAATATAAAAGGATGTAGTGCGTAAATTCTTCAGCTTGGGGTCCTTACCGAATTATTAACAATAATCATGCATGTAGTTTAAAAATGGTTCTCGTGCTAAAAACATCAATAAAAAACAAGTAAGTATAATAGTGCGTATAAAAAAAAATCATAATTTTGTAAGCCCTCAACTAATTTATAATGCAATAAACAAAAAACATAAATGTATAATTTAACTTTTAGTTAGAAAGAAATATATTGTGTCATTTCTGATTTAATATTTATAACCATATATAAATGTATAAAATTAATAATTATACGAAATTATATCCATGCATCCCAATAAAAAATACTTTTGAATTTAAATAAAAATAAAATAATAAAAATATTATATGCCAGATAATTTATGAAATACTTCAAATACCGGCACGCTATAACTAATTAAAAAAAGGTTTTATTATCAAAATTAACATTACATTTTTCACAATATGGGTAGGATACAAGTAAGTATCAAATCGCCCTGTATATCCTATAATCCTATTTCAAAAATAATAGTAATAATTGCTCTTAAAATTATTTATTTGAAATTCATGCTGCATATTAAAATAACAAAAATAGCACAGTTAAATTTAATCTAAAAAAGAATAATAATAAAAAAAAAAAGACCGGCACGCAGTCGCGCGCGCGCCCTTTAACAGTCAGATGTCGAGAGCAGCAACCTTTTGAGCGTTCGAGTAAGGCGGGTTGCATCTAACAGGCGCTCCAGTGGAAAAATTATAATTCTTACGATATAGTTATGCAAAATTTTACATTTTATATCGAAAATAGTTTCCCCATACACGTCACTTCTTACGTATAATGATAATATATAACTATTTGTTGTGTCTGACAGCCAGAGAACGATGACCACGGCTGGCAGATGACCAAAGAGAAATGGTCCGAGCAGATCCTCTACCTGCTGGAGAACTCAAAGTGGACCGACTGCACCTTCGTGGTGGGTCTTGACCCCGAGCACACCAAGGTAATTAGTCAGGTGATCCAGGAAAAGTGTCCACATACTAACATGTATTTGTCTTTTTGTGTCCGCACCATCATATATTATACCTCAAGGGCTATCAGGCGCTGGTTCAAAAAAAAAAAAAAAAAAGCTTAAATTTTGGATTTAACGCGGCCATGTATTTTTATTACCAGTTATTCAGTTATTAATTAACACATGTCACCCTTTCTTTTTCTGCCTTTCAATTTTTTTCTCTGATTTGCCACCTGCAATGCATAACGCGCGCGCGCTACACTTATGTCTGCAGAGGTTTAAATGCCACAAGGTACTGCTCGCCAAGTCCAGTCCAGTCTTCGAGAAAATGCTGTTCGGCACCATGGCGTCAAAGGAGATTAATTTACCAGACAAACCAGAGGTCTTCGAGGCTCTCCTGCAGTGAGTTCATATCATTTACCAATTTCTATATAAATACGTTGATATTATTATAATGAATAACAAATTGTCACTAAACATACTACGAGTATCTGCATTTAAATTTTTATTTACCTATAGCTAGCTCGAGTTACGTATTATTTTTTTCGGATCTTTTTTAACCCTCAACACCTACAAAATCATGCTGCAAAATGCTGTGACGTTATCGTCATGTAATTAACACGCGCAGAATTAAGCAAAGAAAAAAATGCAGCATGATTGTTACGACTTTCATCTCGATTCTTTTGATTTTAAGGGTATTATATTTTAGAGTGAGATAAAAAAATGACCTGAAAAATTTGACGGTATACAAAACTCGAGGTATTCTATCCACATATACTATACAATAAAATGTCATGATGTTGATTTTAATGAATGTTGTATTTTCAGCTTTCTATACACGGGCATGTTGGACGTGCGGCTGTACAGCGTGGTGCTTGGACTGTGCTTGGCCGCGGACAAGTATATGTTGTTCCCCCTCAAGACACGCTGCCTCGAGCACCTCTACAAGACCATGGAGCCGTGGACCGCGTGCGGGGCCCTCGAGCTCGCAAAGCTGATGGACTTCAAGACGCTCAGACAAAAGGCGTGGAGGGTGAGTATCAACCTAAATTTGTTTTTATTGCAGAAATGGATAGAGGGTGAAAAGTTATGCTACCCTGATTTTTTTCAGATTTTTTAGAGCCCGGGAAGTATTTTTAACAAATTATTGAAAGTGCTTTTTGTGACGTCGAGCGGCGTCTCGTGACGCCACAAAAAGAACTTTCAATATTTTTTTTAAAAATAGTTCCCGGGCTCTAAAAAATCTGAAAAAATTAGGGTAGCATAACTTTGCACCATTTCCATTATTCATTTCTGCAATAAAAAAAATTGAGGTCAATACTCCATTATATAGGTCTAGAAGGAGGGAGCGAAGGCATCAGTACTCCCTTCATCTTCATTTTTTTTTTATGTACTGTATTATAGGCTCCCCCTTTATTCATTTTTTATTAAATTTAGTAAATTTACCTAATAAAATTGTACTCCTCTCCCGCCCTTCCCGTCCTATGCGATATTATATTGAACCCACGGCTGAGTGACAAGACGACGTCTTCGCTTCTCTCGAAATAATAAGGAAATGAAATTGTTGAGGAGTGAAAAATATACAGAGATAAATTTAATTCAAACGTTCGTATTTCAAAAATATCGTTTTACTTCTAATACGCGTGCGTGCCTTTTTTTTTTTTTTTTCATCAATAAATCAATCAATCAAGGTCGATCAATAAATTTAATAAATTAATTTACGGTGTTACACTCTGTATATTTATATTTTATAAATATTGGGAATTAACTCTCCCAAGTATTATTTTTCTCTAACGTGATCCATGTCCTTCAGATCATCGTGGAGCGCACTGACGAGGTACTACGAGTGTACAGCTTCAGAGAGGCTTCTCGTGTGACCGTGCTATGCATCGTGCAGATGCACACACTGCACATCAGCTGCGAGACTCAGCTGATCGCTGCCTGCTCACGCTGGGCCGAGCACCGCGCACTTCTAGGTGAGGTCAGTGACGACACTGAAGGACTACGACAGGCTCTCGGTCCTGTTTTCCAGCACCTGCGCTTTCTCACACTCACCGCTGAGGAGTTCGCAGAAGGCGCAGCCAAGTTGCGCATCCTCTCTTCTGAAGAGAAGGTGGCGATGTACGGCGTTCTGATACAGAAGTCCTTTGATGGTCTACCTTCAGGATTCTCAACCATGGCTGGCAAGCGCAAGATGCTACAATTGAAACCACCAACCTTCACATTCACACCTGAAATCAACAATTTCTACTCAAATGCCAATGCAGGAGTGAATGCCACCAACACCAAATTGTGTTACAAATGCAAGAGAGCCAAATCACCTCCACCTGCTGGAGTAGTATGTTCTGTAAGCTTCTCAGTAGATTGTGAAATTCGTATGCTCGGATTGGCATTTCCTAAGGAGACAAATCTACTAAAACCACGTGTACATGTGCAGAACTCAAGGAACGTAACACAAGACATTGGGACGTGCTCCGTGGCAGTGACAAATGCAATCCTGCTCATGTTTCAGAAGCCCGTACATGTCCCACGTGGGGAAATTATGTACGTGATGGTGGCTCAGGATACGGGGGAGTGTCGCCTCATGAACTTTAGATCTAGTATTGGACACAACGTGTTCTCAGAAAGGAGTTTAGCTGCAAACCCGAATGCAAGTTGCATCACTGGAGTCTTCTACAAGCGCGCATGACCATCATGCACTGATAATATATTATAGAATTGGGACAGTCAGAATTATTTGTGGAATATACTTGTATTAGCGCCGCGCGCAAAACAGCCATTTTTTATTTATTTATTTTTTTCTGCTTCATGCAGTATTTTTTATTATTATTCTTTTTATTGCAGACATGGTAGAGGGTGCAAAGTTATGATAATCTGATTTTTTTTCTGATTTTTTTAAGAATCCGGGAACTACTTTTTAAAAAATTAAGTGGACTTTCAATGATTTTTTAAAAAATAGTTCACGGTCTCTAAAAAAAATATTACAAAAAAATCAGAGTGGCATAAATTTTTTACACGCTCTATTCATTATATAATTTCTGTAAAAAAGTATTTTGAGGTCGGTAATCTAAAATTGCCATTGAAATATTTTTATTTGCCCTTATAAAAATTAAGAGAGAAATTTTACCAACCCACAGACCAAAAGTGATTTTCCTTTTATGAAATGATTCTGATTCGGTAGGATCGAGTCTATATAAAAATAATGAATATTGAATACTATACGAGCATTACAGCAAATTAATCAACAAACATGAAAACAAAAAGAGTGCATGAGTGAAAAGGTAAAAATGAGCAAGAGAGAGAGAGAGAGAGAGAGAGAGAGAGAGAGAGAGAGAGAGAGAGAGAGAGAGAGAGAGAGAGAGAGAGAGAGAGAGAGAGAGAGAGAGAGAGAGAGAGAGAGAGAGAGAGAGAGAGAGAGAGAGAGAGAGAGAGAGAGAGAGCTATAAAACACAAAATACTTCTTGATTTAATTGCTTCCAGATAATTAATTGTTATTTTCATATCCTCTTTAATTCATAATTACAATCACGTATATACTGCAGAATAAAATTCTGCATTAAATATTATATAATAGTAACATAACAAGTATTAATCTATTAAATATAAATTTGTATACGCTATGTATTTATATACGTTCTTGTATATATTTATATATAATTTAGTTCTACTTTTAGAAATTATTATACAGTATAATTATTATTATATTAAATTGTTAGTTCTACAATCAAATCAATCAACAGCACTGCATACTGACACATGTAGGCTTGGTGTAAAATATGTGTTTTATATAATAATATAGTTTCCAAATTTGCTTTCTATATTATATATAAACAATTAATGAAAAAGAATAATCATTATAATCATGATATATATAAAATATACTGTATTATAATGTAACAATTAAAAAAATTATAAGTTGTAATATATTCTGATGAAATATTGTTATGAAATAAATTTTACTTTGATATTTAATTATAGTGGTAAAATATTAGTATAATTTTGTAAATTTCTTACTGAATGTGTATAATAAATAAAAAATTAATCATACACTGATTTTCAATTAAATCTTTTCCTATTTCCAGTATATGCACAGAATATATATATATAAAAATAGTTAAGCTATTTTGAATTATTTGAAGAAATTGTTTTTTTAAAACCTATATAATAATTAATCATTATATTTTAGAAATGTTTTAATCACATATGGATTTTAACTCTATAATAATTCGCTATATAAATATCATGCAATGTGTATTATAAATATTTATAAATTAAATATATTATAATATTATATAATGGAATTTAATTTGGTACAATTGCAAAACAGATAATAATTTTATATTAGATTTACCTATCATCCTATATATATATATATATATATATATATATATATATATATATATATATAGCAAAAACAATTAACGTGAATAATGTAAATTTAATATATTTTTTATTTTTAATATACAGTATAAATTATTGATAGCTACCATATCATCGTAGCTCAGACCTAGGCTTTTTTACAGGTCTATCAAAAGCTCGATCAAAGTGCTCCGACTTATTATAGAGTACCTGAAATATTTCAGGCATCTCTAATTTCAGGTCAAGTAACTCAACTCTAACCCCGAGTGACCTAGCTCTCCTATAAGCTGTCGAGCGTGGCGCAGTGCATTGACCGGTTCTCGTTAGATCACCGAAGTCAGGCTACGTCGAGCGTGGTTAGTACTTGGATGGGTGACCGTTTCAAGTAAAAAATACGCTGCTCCCTCCCTAGCTGGGGTAAATTCGTCTCGCTTATTTCCACCCAGTGCAGTGATGCACTTGTGTGTGGTTCCCCAGGCTTTGGACGATCGCTTTGGTCCATTGAGAAAAAGTAGAGGTGTCCGTCCTGACTGAGGTTTTCCACGGTTCCCTCAGTCTCACCTCAGCGAATGCTGGGACGCGTAAGCATGCAGGCCGTGGCCACTATCCGTTCCCTACCTTATCCCTAACCCAGTACCCCGCCGCGAGCTGTAAGCTCTTAGGGGTGTATCCTTGTAAAAAAAAAAAAGCTCTCCCAGCGGTCCCAGCTATTTTTTCGCGTAGAACAAGTTGTATAAATTTAAGGGGTTATAATTTTCCCTAATATATTATACTAATATTTTGTAAAATTAATGCTCAATAAATTTAATATTATAAATGTTTAACTGAAGATTTTTTATTATAAGTAAAAAACTGATATTATATTATTGAAATTAAGATATAATCAAAGATAATCGACGCTCAAAAGTGAGGAAATTTGTTAAAAAAAAAAAAAAAAAAATTAAAAACAGGGTTAAAGTTCGCGCGTGAATTTACGTAATCCTGGAATCAGCTGATAATTTTTATTCACGCGTGTTTACGTTTTAAAAAGGATTATTTTAGGAAATAATTGAAGAAATAAGGTATCTACATATGTTTTTTTAATGTAATTAACATCCAATGTCTTTATTTTTCATAGCGAAAAGCTTTTTTATATTGGTAAAACATCGTTTCTTTGATCAAGTGTGTGGGCCATGTTCCACCACTGGTTCCACTATGCACTTTGTGCTGGCCAGCAGCCTGTGCACGACAAGTGATTTTGACACCGATTTAAATTAAGGGGGAAAAATACAATGATGTCAGTGAAGTGATAGACTGGTCAGCTAGGCTTAAATCCATACAGACTTGTACATTTATGTTTATTTTACGCAGGACAAAAATGTAAAAAAAAAAACATGTCCATGCTCACATCATAAAAATTGGATCATGTGTATGCATATATATATATATATATATTTAACTGCTATAGCTGGTTGGTATCTTAATTTTTCTTTTCCCCCCAGGTGTTAGTCAGCAAATTGTTTATCAACTAGTGGTGTCATCTGATGGAGCAGGCAACACACAGTTTGAGCGAGAGCCTGGATTGCTCCGAGAACTTTTTACACGTAAGAATATAACCCTAAAATCTACCTACTGCATGTTAGTCATCTGGTAGTTGTTCAGTTGGCAACAATGTTCATTTCTGTCATACCCCTTGAAGAATTCAGCGAGGTTAAAACACATGAAGAATGGATATATTTAAACTCCCCTACTCTCCATCTTATGGGGAAACACCTCCCCCCACTACCTGGAAACATTTTAGTTATGTAACCACTGGCAGAACCATTAAAAAGAAATATATGCCCTCCCTTTTTTTCAAGAGGGTAACTTTCTTTTTACTGTTACAGTCGGAGATTAAAATTGAAGCTGAGGAGTTGGAGGAGGAATGGTGGCTACGTGAGCCTGCAGTCCCTCCTGATGTATCGGCACCGGAGCAGTCACCAGCTCCTCCGCTCGTAATCAAGCAAGAAAGGAGGGAGCCTCCACCTCTGATTCCGTTCACCCGACACCTGCCTCTACCACCTCTGGTACCTCGAGAGTGTGGAGCCATCATACCCCACGGCTGTCTACCTTGTGATGAAGACGTAAAACCTAATGTTTGTCGTCCCTGCTCAGTACGGTTGGACCGATCGGAGGTAAGTCAACGGAGCAGTTTGGTGCATTTTTGTCAGTTCCCAGTTTTTTAGCTGGCTTTCGTAAAAAAAAAAAAAATAAAAAAGGGGGTAGAAATTCTGTTTACCTATGTTTCTTTTTAATTATTATTTTTTTTTTTTTTACAAATGGAGAACCTGCATGTTTTTTTTTTTTTTGGAGAAAAGAACATCAAGTTACAACACCCTGAATTTTTTCAGATTTTTTAGAGGCCATGATTTGCCAAGATTGGGTTTGAACCTACACTCTTTTTAGGTCCGGTATCCTTTTATTAAAAAATGATGTCTCTTGAAACCTTTCTCTGGAATTTCAATCATTTTTAAAAAATAGTTTCCGGCCTCTAAAGAATTTGAAAAAAATAAAAGTAGCATAACTTTGTACCCATTCATTTCTGGAATAAAAAAATTTCATGCAGGTTGTCCATTTTCTCCAGCCATTCAAAATAATTTGATTACATGTCCTACAATCAAATAACATTGATAAATTATATTTTCATTGGAGGCATCAAAAAATGTTTTTTATTAACTTATACATCATATTGTAACTGTTGTTTAAACCTTAACAAATTTTCTTTTACCTCATGAACACCATTCTTATAACTTTTATATTTTTAACGTACCATGCACCTAAAATTATTCTTTGATTCTCTAGGTTACAAGATACTTCTCAAAGACTACGCCGAAGTCAACACCCAAGGCACTAACTCTGGAAGGTCTTTTGTCAAAATCCCTTGCTAGTACTTCTGAAATCCCACCTCTTCGCTTGGTGATGAGCTACAGGGCCCTCAGGTATAAAAGCTCTATCCAATGTAAGACCTGCAATAAAGTTTGTCGTAACAAGATCTCGTACTTGAACCACATTCAGATGCATTGTGGTAAGAAGGTTTATTACTGCAAATTCTGTTCTTCTTACTACTACAGAGCTCAGAGTGTGTACCGTCATACCAAACTGTGTCACGGAGAATATCCTTCTTGTACCGGTTGTCGTGAAGCATTCCGAACTGAATATGAACTTAAACATCATAAGTTAACGTGCGAGTGTTATATTGTATTTGAAAATACAAATCCACGAGTAGAGTATATGTTATATCAATGTTCCCAATGTAATTTCACATCAACAATAAAAGATAATTTAGAAAGTCATATAATTTGGAAACATAATAAAAACACACATGAAGATTTAATGGTTAGATTTAATATAATTGAAACTTTAAAATTAAATTATGAATTACGAAATGATAATCATCAATTATACTCTGAATTATCTTCAAATTATTTAATACATTGTTTAACATGTAATGAAGATTTTAGTTATGATAATTATTTTTGTACACATTTTGAACAATGTTTTCAAAAAGATAATTTTATGTGTCCATTTTGTTGTGCTTTGAAGCCAAGGTTTTTAAGAGAGAACGTTGCAGAGCATATTAATAAGCACATCAAAGCTACTGACAAAGTTGATCGTTGTAACACTTGCAACTCCTCCTTCTTCTCGAGAATTAACTTGACAATGCATAGACGGAAGATGCATTGTACCGTTCAAGAGCAAGAAATTTATCCAGAACCTTCATATCCAGAACCAAGGAGGCCACCTCAAGTTAAAATTGTTAATATTGACTCAATCCTCATGCGTAAAGATGATTGAGACTATCTAACCAAAATACTGTGAAGAATACTGTAACATTGTTTAATATTTAAGTTATTGCTTTCAATTTATTTTAGAATTTGGTTGTAAATAAGTACCACAAAAATAATTGACTTTTTTCCCAAATAAGAAATAATTAGATTTCTTTTCATTTATTTATTGAATCCAATACAGTGTTCCCGTAGATGATGATGTATTATGTAATTTAATTAATAAATTGTATATTATATGCACGTGTTATATAAATGTATATTTTCTTATGTTAAATTCAAATTGTTTCTATTATAATTTATAATTATATATCCCTACTCGTCAACGAAGAACATTAAATGTTTACTGGTAAATTTTCTACATGACTTCGTTCCATAAATTGGAAGATACTTTTAATTTTAACGTTAGAACTTCATCTAGAAGACCTATGTATTTATAACGTTGTTTTCTAGTTATTTAAAAAAGTAAAAACTGTCATTGATGTACTATATATAAATATATATATTGAATGGTGTTATATAATTCACAAATTTTTGCATGCAAATAAAATTATGTTTTTATTAAGACTTCTTTTATTTAATTATATATATCTTTATTTTACTAATGAGCAATGTATTAAATTTTGCCCAAATAAGCATAATATAGTCTAATTATATATTTAATGCACTCCTGAGAATTTTAATAATTTTTACAATAAAAAAGTATGGAATAATAAAGAACTCACGATCCATATTGCTAATAAATTAAATTAAAAAAGATACAAATCATATATCCTGACATACATTATTTCAATAATAAAAGGTGTTTGAGCTCACAAAAGCTAACAAGAAATTTAAGGTAAAATAATTTTTGAACAGAAACAATCTTTCAAGCAGGAGTTTAAAAGTCTGCAATTGATCTAAATGATGTAAATTTCGAAGTTTCCACCTTCTATTTACCTGCAATTGGAAGCGGAAATGTGTAAAAAACTTGTGTCATTATCAGCAATTTTCAGATGTAAACTTTCACTGCAGAATGAAATAGTAATAAAAGTTAATCAATATCCTTGACACCATTTTACCCTTTCGGGTGTGGCCAGGTATTTAACCTTGTGTGTAAGAGTTATCTTGCGATCGAGCTGGGGCTTACCAGGCTCCCAGAACCCTTTCCTGCACTCTTCTGGGCTCGACTACCAGATCTGTGAGGCCTGCAGTATTTGAACTTTTACAGGGTGGATCACTTTTTTCGGAAATATTCCGAGAGATGACAGCACCGTGATCAATTGTGCCGCAGGGAAGCTAGAGACCTAGGAGGGGAAGTGACACGGATAAGACCCATGTATAAGGCTCGGCCAATCAGAGTGCGTAATTTTTGTCACGTGACAACAATTACGCCCGGTGATTGGATTAACAGTGGAACAGTAAACGCGCGAAATTTGAAAATTGGCGCACGTGACACCACCATAGTAAATAGAGCCACCATGTTGTGCTGCCGTACATACAGCACGTGTCAGTAGATGGCAGCAGTGTCACTTTTTACAGTGTCGCCCCTCCAAGTACTAACCACGAAATAGTAACTATGTAAATTATAAAAAATACACAAATTTGCTTCACTTTTTTTTAAAACAAAATTATTATATTCAATTTTTCAACCAACCCAGATCTAACTCAATAGGAGAGAGTATAATATACATTGCAGTCATTTGAAAAGTGAGGAACAGATCTTTCTAACTTTACTTTTTTAATATTATATTTAAGTCGACGTTTAAAAACATCAATTTAAGAAGAAATTAAAAACATTTTTTTTTTATTAAATAGAACACTTTTAGTAAATAAATATAAAAACAACTACACGAGTGAAGTGATTATGTTAGTGTTCTATTTATCATAGGAAGACAGTGTTTATATCTATTATTAAATTAAGAATCTTACATAGAGCTATAATAAAATAATTATATACAAATAAATATACAATTTATATTATTTTGAACACTTTAGTTTGTTGAGCAATCTCAAAATCTTCTTTAAATTTTCTCTGAGGATAAATTTGCAATAAATTGCGAGATTACAGTATCGGTAATATGTGACATAAATATAGTAGGAAACAATAATAAAAGAAATTTCATATATAAAAATTAAGTATAAAATGATTATAGCTGTTGGTATACTGAGTGGGGAGGGGGGGGGAGGCAATTTTCATGATATCAAGGAAGAATATACTGTACATGTCACTGCAGAAAGTAAACTGCAATATGGCTTATTAGTGAGATTTCACACATGCATTTAAAATACAAGTGAATTTAAGGGTAAGGTAATACACCCAATGTTAAATAAAATCCTACACATGAAAATTATGACAAAAAAAATAATGTTCTTCTCTACATCCCCTATCAGTTCCATTTCTTCATGTTAAAGTAGCTAACTTTAAAAATTCATAACTCAAAAACTAGCTCCAATTTGTATACCTGATATTTTAGCTACTGATAGGGGATGTAGAGGAGATTTTTTTTTTTTTTTATTATTATTATTATTATTATTTTTTTCATAATTTTCATGCGTAGGATTTTTTTTTAACATTGAGCGTTCTACCGTCAACTTAAAGGGGCAAGGGAGGGGGTGAAGGGAAACCACCTAGTTATCAACTTATTTAATGTCGAGTTCAGTATATTTAAACTTTAAAAAAAAGTAAAATGCATTTTTCTCAAGATCTTATCAGTTTAAAAAATATAAAAAAATACTCTACCGGTAAAACACAAAATATTACAACAATACAAACAGTTTCTGATTCACAGTTATGTTCAATAAGACTGGGACACGTGGCAAGTACGAGAGTACCAACCAATCCTTCACTCGACATACTGACCGGCGATGTTACCCATTATTGTGACCAGGTAGACTCAAAAGAGGTGGAGGAGGTGATTATTGAGCAAAGTCTTCTACTCGAAATGGTTGTAACAAACCATTGTTTATAACGTCTGTCGCATGAAGCCTTTTTCATTGTTAAACATGGAACAACTGTAGTGTCTGATTTTGCCATCAGAGCACAAAACATAACGGCATTGTTAGCACTAGTAAACACAACAATTTTCATAATTAACAATCATTATCTATAAGTTAACATATAAATAAACAACTGTCCCATTTTTTTCACTCGTATAGGACAGACGTTACCAACAATACTTGGTTATAAACTTGTTTATAAATAAAGTATTGTTATATCGAGCAGAAGACTTTGCTGTTGAGTCATGTTATCTCAGCTCAGAGGTGTTGTCAGATAAGCAAGATGGTGCTCACTTCATCTCTCCAACATGTTAAGTGTTTCAGTTTTATTGACTATAACTGTACTGGTACAAATACCTAATACAAAAGACAATAGATCAATCTTACCTTGCTAATGCCAGACCAGATGTATGTGACTCAGTCTGTTACGTGTAATGAAATTACCTACTGTATCTCCTAGATGTACCCATGGTTCTCTGTGTCTACAACCAAAAGTTGTGATTGACTTCAAATTAGGAGCAACACAAATCATTTCTTTCAACTTCTCAAAATCCAAGTTACAGGACGAGATGTTAACGTGAGTCAATTTTGCAAAGACAATTTCATTGATCTTAGCTTCTTCAATCAATGGAGCTAACACATTGTTTGTGAGGATGTAGTGCATCAATATGATTTTTTCAAGGACTGGTGATGATAACATACGTTCTAGCACTGCCTCAGGGAATGCATCAGAAGTTCCTCCTACGGAGAGATGAATTTCTCGTAACTTTTGGAAGTGGGTAGGCAGAAGTGCATAACTGTCATGGTCTAAGCGTTCATTGGTTTCGTATTTAAACACTTCAATGTTAGGACAGTTATGGGCTATCACACTTACGTCAAATTTTAATTTTGGAATTTTCAATTCTACTTTAGTCAACTTAGAACCAAACATTGTGATAACATTTAATATTTTTGAAATAGCATTTTGTACAGCAATCTCTCTTAAAGAACTACGAATATTTATCTTATTATAATAAAATATAAATGATTTCAAATTTTTCAATACTTTACAAACACTTTCTTGTTTCTCAAGATGTTTTGTATTAGACGTGTATTCTTCCAGCTGCAGACGTGCTCGGATATTGAATAGTGAATTGCTGACAAATTCTAAGATGGCAGAGGTGGTTTTGGCGTGTTTCAACTCGGTCAGTTCAGGCAGGCGTTCGAGGGCGAGCACCAGCCCTGCCTTGGTCACGCCCGTGTCATTCAGGCTGAGTCGCTGCAGTTCACAGCACCCCTGCTGCTCATGAGCGTCCCCGAAGCCACACAGATAAGTGATGGCACCGTCCGTTACTCCACCGTTGTCGTCAAGGTCCAAAACCCTACGTCAAATCATTAATTAGAATTACCCTTATAAGCATAATTATAAATTTTGATAAAAGATGCAGATTTAATTATTTTCTTTCGCCTGATATCAATTTTAATTTGTTTGCTAATTATTTAAACCTGTTTTTATCAAGATAGCTATTGGAATTTGACTCTGTGATGTCTTGATGACATCAACTGGCCAACGCACTAACAATAAGATGACTCAGTAACGTCATCACAACATCATAGTCTCAAATTGCAATAACTACATATCTAAAAAAGGGGTAAATAATTAGGAAGCACAGAATGTATAAATTGTTGATAACAGGTGTAAGAGATTAATTTTAACTGCATCTTTCTGACAAACTTTGAATGCTCTTTTAAAATGGTTAATATATTATTCAGAGAATTATTAAGGGTAAGATAACACAAAACATTGATTGTTGTAGTCCCATTTGATTAACATGTAAACCTTAGCAACCTCATAAAAATTCTGAATTTTTTTATAGAGACAGTTCTTAGCACCAAAAAAATGTGGAAAAAATTTCAAAACAATCCGACGATCCAGTTTTTTTTAAATTAATTTCTTAGTTTAGGTCTCCATGGGAAAGCCCTATACTGAAAATTTAAAAAATTAATTTAAAAAAATTGGATCGTCCAATTGTTTTGAAATTTTTTCCACATTTTTTTTATGCTAAAAACTGTCTCTAAAAAAAAATCAGAATTATTATGAGGTTGCTAAGGTTTACATTTTAATCAAATGGGACTACAACAATCGATGTTTCGCGTTATCTTACTCTTAAGCTAAGCACACTGCAACAAAAAAACTACGTACCTATATGTACTGTCACAAATGTTTCAAATAAATAGCGATCTTTCATACTGTCGTATGTTTTAATTAGAAGGTCTGATACCATCCTAACATTCCAAAGTAATGTAGTTTCCAAATACATACATTATCTTTGCTTTTGGGGCAGATCTTCCATAGAAATCATTTAGAATAAAATAGAATATTTACTTGAGTTGACGACAATGCTTGGCCAACACGATGACGGTCTGGTTGGTGATGTTGCCAAAATGAAGACACAGCTCCGTTAGGTTGGTCATCCTGGCCAGTGTCTCGTTGAGGTCAAGAAGGGAGGGGTATGGGTCGCGGGCAGCCTGCAAGAAGCTTCGGTGGTCAACTCTCAGTCGCAGCACCTGCATGCTCTCCTGTGAACCAAAATGCAGATTAGTAACTTGTTAACTAAGGCAACAAATTGTCAATAACAATACAAGGTACAAAATTTATAAAATATTAAGGGGAAATTTTTGTAAATTAAAAATATAATTTGTTATATTACGGGTAACAATGTAAAAAGTTAGATTCTTCATCAGCTAAAAATTTGAGATGCCTGTTTCAGCATGAAAGAAAGGTTTTTATAGAAAAATTATTATTTATTTTATTAAATAAAATATATACACCCAGTCCTAAGAAAATGTTTTCAAATCAGTAAAAAGTGTAAATACAGCTCTGTCAATTTTATGTTTACATTTTCAGTACGGTACTGAGGGTGATACAATTTACTTGTAGGGGAGCACTAAAGTCACTACTTACTGTTTGAATTATACACTGTATTTACAGGACATTTAATCAGCTGATTGAAAAACACGTGCATTCTAAAACTAGCATGGTTTCCATTTAATTTCATACCTTGCACAAGGAGCTGATCTTCCTGAAGATGTTAGAGAAGTCTTCGGTGAAGAACACGCTGCTGTGGTCTCCATCAAACTTGGGGACCTTCAAGCAGTTCACGGAGATGTAGCGACTTCTCTCGGTCACCACCAGGGGCAGCACCGTCGGACAGTCTAACTTATCCTCAGCTTCAAGGAACCTCACCAGGCTCTCTAGTATGCTACCAGCTGTACAATTTACAACAACAACCATTATACAACAAAAAAGTGAAAGGTTGGTTGATTATTTTAAGGGGCAATCAAAATTTAAGGGCAATAATGACTTTTTTTTTATATATAATTTAGAAAAATTAATAATAAAAAAAGATCATTGACTTTTTTTAAATAGCCACTTAAAAAGAAATCTTCTCAAATCACCAAATAATTGGGGGAAGAGGGGGGGGGGGGGGGATTTTTTGGATTGTTTTGGATTTTTAAAACCATTTTACCACTTATAATTTTACTTTAAATTTAATTTAGTAACAACAGCATTATTGGCACCAATACAGAGTAACTATTACTTGGTTTAATTTAAATATATAATTCATTTGTGAAAAAAATATTATTAAATTATATACGGTAAATACTGTATATATGTATATATAAATATATATATTTATATTATATATATATATATATATATATATATATATATATATAAAGCAGTAGTTACTTTACTTACAAGTACTGCTTTGTTTAAACAAGTTTATACAAGAAAAACAACTCACGTAAGCCTCCGAATGGCTCGCTAAGTTCACTGAAGTACTTCCAGTTGCAGGAGACACATCGCAAGGCCAGATGCAATAGAGGCTGTAGGTTGTTCTCGTAAGACTGTCGCTGACGTAGGCGAGTTAAATCCGGCAGAAATCTGTAGGACATTGTAACACGATAAGATGAGGTGCTTAAAAATTCAAACATTATGTTTATCTTAAAGTCTTTTACTAGAAATGGTTGTAACAAACCATTATTTATAAAATCTGTCCAATTGGCAGAAACCATTGTTATCTGTGGAATGCTGTACCTGCCCACCAAAGCATTTAATTACATTGTTGGTGCTAGTTACCTACAATACTTTATAATTAATTAATAACAATACTTTATAATTAATTAATAGTCATTTATTAAAAAAGGTAACATGTAAATCTTCAATTGAACTCTCTTGTTCCCTTCACCGGACAAACAATAATCAACAATACAACAACGAGCAGAAGACTCTGGTTGTCCCTTACCTTGCAGGACCCTCCCAGCTTGAAGAAGTAAGGTGCTGAGGACCATTCCAGTTTACTATATCAGAGGTAGAGTCATCTTCACTTTCTAGATCAGGGTTTGAGCTTTCATCGCTCTCTTCATTTGACGTACCAGACTCTTCTTCCTCCGGAAAGGGAGGACTCGTAGGCCATTCTCCATCGGAACTGTATCTAAAACTACCATTATCTTCATCTTCCCAGTCGGTATCCTTGTTTTCATCTGATTCTTCCTCAGTCAAATTTTCTTTCTCAGAACTGTGTTCTGGTTTGCCATGGTCTGAAGCCATGTCACAGTCTTTTTCGTTTGTTGCTTGTTTTGAACTTTCTCCATCAGATCTGCCTCCTAGATTGACAGTGTCTGTAAGGTCAGGATTTGAGGAAGTCTCGTTACTGTCTGTGTCTTCTAGCATTGAGCTGATGACGTTTTTGTTGCAAATTTTTTCTTCTGAAGGTTCACAAGACCTAGAAAAACAGATGAAAATATAAGAGCGGTGCAAAGAAAATTATATTTTTGAGCACATTTTTTATAATCATAACAAATGAAAAGAGGATATAAAACTATTAGTATATGCAATATTGTAACATAAACATGTTTTGATGTTTATGTTATGTATAACGTCACTGTGCAGCTGGACCACGCACGTGCACATTCGTTAACACCCCCACCACATTCTCATGAAGATGATGCATCTCCCACTCTTCATCATCTTAGTTTCGCATGATATGATTCCCCCCACCACTTTCATTGCAAGTGTTAATTGGTCAGCACTGCGCGCATACTCTAAATTCACAGAATGCTTCGTACATGTGAATCTTTTCACACTGTTTTCAATGTCACCTTGACACCTGACAGCTGACATGCAGGTGCATCATGCATTCCTTCCCCAATGTCATAATTAAGCAAGCGTCATATGACGTCATTGTTAATTTCACTATAAATTCAGTGAGATGAGATTCGAGAAACACAGAGAGCGAGACAGGACAGAAGGTGCGAGCACAGAGGGTACGAGCACAGAGACACAACAAGGAACACACTAGGTGTGACGCAACACAAGACACCAGGAGCGACACCATCGGCCGTCGCCGACGAGAGTCTTGGGCTCTAGTTACATCGAGTAGCAGCTCATCATGAGGACACCGCTCCTCTCAGTGTTCATAATGACTTTCTGTTATGTGTAATTTATGTGCGCCTCAAATCTGAATCTTCGACACGGCATTATTTGGTATGTTTTATAAGTGCTTTCATTCTGCCTTAATAAATAAAACTCTGTCTAACCCATATGTTTGTTAATTATTTAATAATGGAGTAAAAGATTCCCTAAAAGTAACGGATAACCTCTCGCAGCCAAGCTAAACTTAATAAGTAAATAATGTTTTAAATAATTGAATAAATAAATAAACACCTTTAAAATAATCCGTTACAATATATATTATGCTCTTGATTTTTTTTGTTTTTTTTTCATTTTTCATTTTCCAGAGTTTTAAAACTATTTAAAACAATATTATGGTAGTATTGACCATGTTGGTTACCATAATAAAAAATGGGCTTCAAGGGATATAGCAAACGAGCAAGCATTTAGTAAAAATAAATCCAAAAATTAAAACAAAAAATATATACAGTATTAAAAAAAAAAAAAAAATCATGCTCTATTATCTATGCAATAATTTTTTTTTTGCATAGGTTGTTCATTTTACCTTTTATTTCTGCAAACCACACTGTCAAAAAACTTAAAATTTCTACTAAAACACAATAACAGAGCCATCTTTGCCACACAAAAGAAGTTGAAAATTTCTGATCTTGTATGAATTACTACGGCAAATGGTTTTGCAATTTGCATTTTTTTTTTTTTTTTTTTTTTGCTACAGTATACTATAATTTTTATTCGCCTGCTGTTTCATTATTTAGATGTATCAGTACAGTCTTTCAAACCTTAAATTATACTTGGAATCTACCGGAAATTTTATTTTGAAATACACTCCTATTATTTGCTACGGTATTGTATGGAAGCAGAAATAAGTAAAAATCACTTCCGGAAATACCCAGAGTAATCTAAAGTTCGAAGGACTCTTGAATTGTACCGGTAGCCACTGTAATAACATGCTCTCACTTTTCTGATGCTGAACGCTTCGCCACACCATTTGTTGGCGTTTTGCTGTCTCTCGCTCTCTTCATTTTTAGTCCTGGTTGTCAGTTCTGTACAAGTTGCTACTTCGGCGGGGCCGGGTTAGCAGCGAACAGCCTATGAGCAGAAACAGTAGCTGTCAGAACAGATTTGATCCACAGAGGAGTCATTGACTGCCCTGTCAACGTTAGTAGTGTGCGGTAGCCTTCAATGTTTGCCTTAATCGATATGTACAGAAGACATTACATGTTTGTCCATTAATGCATACAGTACATATAGGGTGCATACCTGTACAGTTCTTAAAGTTAAAAATTGGAATGCATTAGAATCTTACCTATGATTTCCAATTTTCAAATTTAAAAAACTTTACAAGTATTTTTTACCTATGGCTTGGGAAATTAGGAATTGTGATTGCAAATTAATATTTGTTATCATAAAAACATTTTTTATGTGCTTTCACATGAATACTCTAAAATTGTAAAACAAAATTGAAATAAAATTGTATTATATTCTACTGTATTGTTACAGAACCCGTAGAAACGCCGCAAGCTTTTCACATACTTTCGGAAGTATTCCTTCATAAACCGAACAGTGAGGGAGTGGAACTCCTTGCCATCCAAGGTGGTGGGGGCGGAGAGTTACGAAGGATTTAAGAGTGTGTTGAGTACATTACATTACGAGCCACCGTGGTTTAGCCACATTTGCCGCAGATCGTTAAAATGAAATCAAAATTTCATCAGCGGCTGCTACATTGGAAAATCATGTGAATGCAGTAGAAAAATCAAGTTGAGTATGATTTTTCTGTGGAGCGCAGTAGAACGGAACGCCCCACAGGAAATCGCGAGATTCTATGGCGTGCTGGGGCATCAACGTACAGTACGTATGTACAGTAGCAGTTTTCAAATACATACTTGTATGAAGTTGTACTGTATTGCATGCATTGCATATTCATACTGTGTAAAGTCTATGTATGCATACAGTATAATTATGCATACGGGTATGCATGTACATATACAGATGCAGTATGATACGGTATGCATAATAATATGTACAGTGTATGATACATACAGTATGATATGCATACTGTATGCATATTATTATGCATATTTAATAATAATAATAATAATAAAATTAACGCGGCAAATGTGGCTACACCACGGTGGCTTGCGAAGGGTTTGCTTGTCTCAAAACCCTCTTAAACAACTCATAACTCTCCGCTTCAACAACTTCTGCCTTCAGCAAATTCCACTCTCTTACAGTCCTGTTAATGAAGGAATATTTTCCCACATCACTTCTACTGCCGACAAAAACCAACTTCCAACTGTGATCACTCCTTCCAATGTAAACACCTCTCTTAATACGAGAGCTCAACTCCCTCCAACCCTCACTATTTCTTGTTATTTTATACATAACACCAAGTCTACAATTTCTCCTTCTCTCCTCCAGCAACTCCCACCCCAACTTATCAATCATCGCAGTTACACTCTCAAACTCTTTTCTGACCTCCTTTCCATCTCCCACCAACTTCCATCTTCCCATACGCCCCATAACTCTTCTCGCTGCTCTTCTCTGCACCTTCTCTAACTCCTTCACCCCAACACTCCTGTATGGATCCCAAACACTGCATCCATACTCAAGCATCGGTCTCACCATGGCTCTATAAGCGCTATCTCTCACGAACATACTAGCTCCCTTCAGATTTCTCATAACAAACTCCAAGAACTTTCTACTCTTAGGAGTAACATACTTAATATGTTCATTCCACATCAATTTTCTGTGCAACACCACACCCAAATACTTGTACTTCCCAACTTCTTTCAAAACTTCACCCCCCAATATATACTGCAACACCCTCCTTGTCCTTTTCCTGCCAAACACAACCACACAACACTTCGCCACATTCAACTTCATCCCATTATCATCAACTCACCCTTGCAAAATATCAAGATCCTGCTGAAGTTCAACAACGTCATCCTCACTTTCCACCTTCCTGTACACAACACTGTCATCTGCAAACAGTCTCACCTTCGACTTCACTCCTCTTGGCAAATCCTCTATATAAATCAGAAATAATAAAGGACCCAAGACACTGCCCTGGGGAACCCCTGACGATACTCTAACATGGTCTGAAAACGCAGCTCCAACCCTAACTCTCTGCACCCTATCCCTTAGAAAATCCTCAATCAGCGACACCAACTCCTCATCTCCAACGCAGTGCCGAACCTTAATTACCAACTCCCTATGAGGCACCTTATCAAAAGCTTTTTCAAAATCCAGAAAAATCGTATGCATCTCTCCCCCAGCATCCAACACATCAGACAACTCCTGCACTAACCCAGCTATTAACTGTGTTTCACAAGAAAAATGCTTACGAAAACCATGCTGCTGTCCTCCAAAGAAACTTGATTCCTCCAACTCCTGCATGACAAATTTCACTACAACCTTCTCCAACACCTTTGACACCACTGAGGTCAACTATCTTGCTTTCAACTACTGTACGTACACAGAACACGCAATTATTAACTGTTAGCCACATAGATATTTGAATACATGTACAGCAATAATCCATGTTTAATTAAGCACTCAGCGGATACAGCAGACAGGCAAATTTATGTACAGTATAAATAATGAAACAAGAAATAACAAGAAATTGTGAGGGTTGGGAAGAGTTGAGTGGCCGTGTGATGAGAGCAGGTTATATTGGAAGAAATGATCATGGATGGAAGTTGGAATGTGTTAGATGTAGAAGTGATGTGGGAAAGTTTTCTTTTTTAAACAGGACGGTGAGGGAGTGGAATGCGTTGACAGCAGATGTTGCTGAGGCGGAGAGTTTTGATTTGTTTAAGAAATCTCTGAGAGTTGGTGAACATTCGCGGGCCACCGTGGCATTGCCACATTTGCCGCGTTAATATTATTATTATTATTATGAAAGCAGTGATGAAAATATAAATATGTAAGCTAGTGTAAACATACACTCGGAACAATATTTATTGCAAAGTTCTCGGTCTATATCGAAAGAAATTTAAATTTCGTTGAATGAATGAAATACATATACATACCATAATTATATTTTTAATATTGAAAAGTCCAGATTTTTAATGAAATTCAAGAAAATAAGAAATTAAATCGTAAACAATCTTTTAAAGAACGACGCCATATTTTTTTTCTATTTTCCATCGTCAGCTGGTTCTCAGGTAGCCAACAAAACTAAAAAATTAGGAACCAATTTTCCTACTAAATGAAAATGAAATTAATTGATTTGTTGAGATTTTTTCCATTTAAATAATAAATAGTCTTCTCTTATGCCACAGGAATTTTTAATTCTGATAATGTTTCATTTTTTGTAGTGAATTTATTTTTTTTAATAAGAATCCTTTTAGACGGTAATTTTGTGTATGTTGGCGAAAATGATGCAAAGAAAAACAGCTGCTTAGAAAAATAAACGTTGCAAAAATGAATCGTGTTAAATAATAGCCTATTTTAGTCACAAATCAGGCTAATGTTTGATTAAACACAAGCAGCGTGAAGTATTATAATTAATTTGCTACCTCGACTTATATATTGAACTCTGGGACGGTTTGAAACGATTGTTTTGGACATTTTAGAAGTCATGGCCGGAGCTCTTGTCGCAGCCAAGGAGTTCCTGCTCGCAGTTTTCTCGATCGTATTCCCGTTGTTTGCAGTCCTAGTTCTCGCAGTGCTAGGTAACTATCACGGCTATCGCCTTTATAATTTACATACGTCAAGTGAATTGGAATTTCTAGCGTATATGCATATGTGGCATATCATATATTATCTATTTCCATACCAAATAGTCCAAATACAGTACAGTTGTACAGTACAGTATGCATATAAGTAATTTCAGAGATTCTTTTGCTAACAACCTACCCTCATATCGACAATAAAGATGTTGTTACCCTTACAGGATGGTACCTGGTGTGGAAACTCTTCCTGTCGCGGTTCCGCTTTGTTCGAGAGCTGCTCGGCTCTATGGGAGAAAGTCCGGCTCACACTGCAACTGAAGGCAAGGCTGCTAAGGTCAAGAAACCTCGCAGGGACTAGGGTGGTGGGGCACCCTGACAGTGGGATGTCCCTGAACCTGGCTACGTCAGAATTTTTTAAACGAAAGGATACTTCGCTATCATTAATGTTATAATCAAGTGACAGGGAGATGGTTTGGAGAAAATTACGGATGAAAGAACTATACTGTACCAAGAAAAGATTACACCCCCCCGCCCTCCCGTTTTCCTTTGCAATCCTTGCAGAAATTAAGAGAGAGTTCCAACAACTCTATCATGCAGCCCAACTAATTCTTGGGTTAGAAGTTATGTAATTTTTCATCGAACCTTTTGGAATGAAAGTAAATGATTATATTATTATATTCATACTACTGGTCTTTGATCGTAAATATTTCAATACTAATCTTAAATTCTTAACTACAGAGTATGAAAGCAAATTAAATTTACATTAAAATTTGAAACTTTAGATAATGGTACCGGTATAAACTATATTTATTTTGTTCCTTTAAAAAAAATTAAGTAATTTATTTATTTATTTTATTCATTTGAACTTTTAGGTTGTAACAGACAAACATAGGTTCACGTCATAATTGAATTCTGAAAAAAAACAAAAAAAATAGACAAAACAAACATTAACATGACACACGATATCAATGAAAAACAAATCAATTCCCTGACTCAAAGGCACAGTTGGGCACAGTTAGCTACCCAGTTCAATATTCATGTCTTTTTCCAATGTTATTTGAACTTGGCAGCCTAGTTCATAATCCCCATGTGGCTGGTCTCAAATGGGATGTACAGTTGAACCAAGTTGAATTAACATGTGAATTTCAAGAGTGAACTGTAACTAAATGGGAGTCCCATTTAGTCCAACTGTGAAGGGCAACTGTGCCCAACTGCGCCCTACTGTGCCTTTTAGACAGGAAATCACAAACTAGCACTTTTTTTTTATTCTTCTTTTCTTAGGCACTCCTTCTTCCAAATTAAGCACAATGAGGTTAAGATGGAAAATTTTAGTGTCTATGATTATAGTTTTGAGCTGCAAGCTTAAAAAATTTAATTTTTACAAATACTTAAGAAACTTAAAAATTCGGCTAATTTTAGGGTGTTCCAACTGTATAGATGATACAAGAAATGTTAAATAACTAAAATGCATCAAAGAATCTTTTGAGGGGCAAAAAAGTAAAAAATGAAAATGATTCAAAATTACAACACTATATTTGAAGGGGAGCTAGTGTGTTGCAATTTTCAGGGGTTGAAAAAACTTTCAAATTTATAGCATCGTATAAAAAAAAAATATATTAATAACTTGAGTGAGATCGTACGAGGTTATTTTCTTTGGCAGCTGTGTATATGTGGGGAAACATGATGGAAATTTTATATTCCATTTTTTTTTTTTTTTTTTTTTTACTGGAGAGATCTATAAAATGGTAATAGTAAGTTAATTTAATATTCAAGGCAGAAATAAATTTAATAAAAATCAAAGATAGTAAAATCACTAAAATATAATTAAAAAGGAGTTACTATAGTAACTTGCAAACACGCTTTTGTTTTTTATACGAAACGTGTACCAAATATCATATATAAACCGTAATTTTTTTTTTAAGAAAATTTTAGTACTGGAATTTGATAACAAATTTTGCTACTAAAATTTTGTAAGCTAAAATCTATGCAATATTATTTGTAAATAGTCATAACAATGTTAAAATTTACAAGTATAGGCTGCATACTTACACTACTGGTATTAGCTAGGTCTGTTTGTAAATGCACCATCAATAATCAGATGAAACTTGTGTACAAGGAAATAAGGATCATCAAATAATTTATTATTTTTTCCAATTCTGTACTTACGAACAGACTTATTATTAAGACAAGTACCATTGTGGTGGATTTTACCAAAATGATTAATTTTTGTGACATTATATCATTGCTAGTGATTAAATTGAAGCTAGATAAGAGATTTTCACTGCCATTTGCATGTTAGCGTTTATGAGGATATAATTTTTACTATCTTTGAAATTTAATTTTAAAATAATCAATATTGGCTGTAACTAGGATATTATATAAAATTATAAATTATCCTATATAAACTTGATGTCAGGTACGTAGTAAAATGTCTGATGTGGATTATGTGCAATAGCAAATTAAATGTATTTTTCTGCTAGATCCATTCATCTACATTGCCAATGTCATCATTGTCATACTCAGAATGTATGTCAGCCTGATTTCTTTTTATTGCAAAAATTTTACTTTTAGTAGTTTTAAGAATAGTTCTTGAAGTCTGAAAAAAAATATATAACAAAATCAGAGTAGCAGCATAATTTTATATGCTCCTATTAACAATTAAAATTTAAAATAAAGGAAATCAGTTAAATTGTCTAATGCTATCAATAATCGACCCAAATGTTTGAATTAAAAATTATTATTATTATTAATTAAAGGCCTTCAGAACCTTTTCACAGTATTAAGTGCACGGTTAGCTTTGCTTCAGGGTGATTTGGCTGCATAATTTTTTTGGTTTCAGTAGCACAAATATCAGAGATAATAGCCGATGAAGAAGCACCTGTGACATCACTCACGCTCATTCAGTGGCGACAATATAGGGAAATCCCTGCAAAAGATAGGTTCACTCCCTCTGCAACCATGGCCACAATTTTACTTCTGGAATTTTGAAACTTTACCAGGGCAGTCTTGATAGTATTTGTCAAATAGACTGAAAGAATTTTTTTGGTGGCGTGTGTACAGATTGAGTTATTGCGGTTGCAAGATAAGCTAAAAATTTAACATAAGAAGTAAAATTGTGGCCGTGGTTGCAGCGGGAGTGAACCTATCTTTTGCAGGGATTTCCCTATATTGTCGCCGCTGAATGAGCGTGAGTGACGTCACAGGTGCTTCTTCATCGGCTATTATCTCTGATATTTGTGCTACTGAAACCAAAAAAATTATGCAGCCGAATCACACTGAAGCAAAGCTAACCGTGCACTTAATACTGTGCAAAGGTTCAGGAGGCCTTTAAGTATTGGCAAAAATGTAAACACAATGTACCTAACGGTTCTTTATGTGTAATAAATAAATACAAATACATTTACTGTACTACTGCATGTGAAAATGTTTGTCACTTTTGCAATATCTGGAATTTTTTGTGTTAATTATTATATTTCAAAAAAAAAAAAAAAAAGACATGCTTTGGGAATTTTACTAAATATTTTTTTTTTTAAGAAAATATGAAGCTTACTAAAAATTATTAAAAATGGAATGTTTTTTATTTATTTTTTATATAGATAATTAAAAATATTTCAATGCACATTTTTAGCTTTGTTTAACTCAATATTTTGTTACTAAAACTTTGCACAATTTTATAAACGTCTTTGATTGCAAAGGGAGAACTACTTTTTGTACTAATTATAATGTGTAGAATATTTTTTGTGGAGTTTAATATTATATTAAATGTACACCTCAGGATTCTATGAATGTTACCCCAAGCAGGCGCGGACCCCCCCCCCCCCCCCCGAAATTTTGGATTTAACATGGGCAATATAGGCATTTCCCCCACTCAAAAATTTTTTTTTTAACATTGGCCTTATGGAGGCACCCCCCCCCCCCGAAATTTTTTTCTGGATCCGTGCCTGACCCCAAGCTAATTTTTCGGAGCTCACAGAGATGCAAATTTGCAATGTTGGGATAGGTAAAAAGAGCACTTACTCTAGCCATTCTCTAAAAAAATATATACAGTAAAAACTTGTTATTACGTCAAGTCAAGGGACCCAGGAAATTGGGTTTATCTTATATTGAGTATACCTTATATCAAGTTTTTCCTATACCTGCAATACTAATTACTTTTTAACGGGACCTTTACTCCGTTACTCAATATCGAGTTTTTACCTTATAATAAGTTACGTAATAACAAGTATCTAATGTTCATCGTCATGCTCCATAGACTGTGTGATAACCTCCACAAAGAGTGACATTTCTGATGTCCTGAAGTGTACATTAAAAACGACTGGTTATTTGTAAATAAACAAAGGCTGCTCACTTTAAAATGTGAACAAAACATGCAACAAAAACTGTGATTTTTGTCAATAAATAAATTGTTTTTTATAAATATTCTTATTATTAAATTAAAACCTTTAATTTCTGTAAAGAGAAAATATTCTAAATATATTACATAATTAAAAAGAAAATATTTTGAAATGAAATTAACTTTATTTACCACAATTTTTCATACACAATTTCAATAAATAGTTGTAAATAATGTTAAAAGTTAAAGAGATACAGAAGGGTTTTTTGTTCAAACATTGCACGCTGCCAGTTTATAACGTTTAGTTAAGGCTGTACCTCATGATGGCAATATTTGAACATTTTTAGCATCCATGGAATGTACAACGTGAATAAGCAACAGAAATGACAAAGGTCCTTGTTCCAGCTTAAAATTTATACAAATTGAAACGCTATTTAAAATTACTTTTAAATACATACACTTAATAGCTATATTAGTTAAAAGAAAAAAAGGAAGAATTTTTTTTCTAATATAAATTTTCGTTTATGAAATCAAGTTTAGAATTTGAGCAATTATAATTAGTAACAATTTTCATGGCACAATATTTTTGTTGTATTTTAGGTATAATAAAAACAAAATTAGAAATAAAATATCTGTGGATCTTATAAACTTTTAGTACAGTGAATAAAGAAGCAAGGAAGAAAAAAATACAAAGTTTGATATTTCAAGGGCTTTTAAATGTGATGATCATTAAATTATTAAACTTGGGTATTATTTTCTTTCTGCAAATTTCAACGTTTAAAAATTCTCTTTCTAACATTAAATTAAACATTGAAGAAAATGTTGGTTATCTACAAAAGCTCTTGTGTACCTTTAAACATTGTTTGAAAGCTTGAAAATATGCTTGCACAATGATAATGGACACAATCCAGCCATTCACATATCAACTTAGAGTACATCAAAGTCTTCTGCCCGTTGCTAGTAAACAAAATATTGTTGACAATTAATGTCTGTCATATGAAAAGAAAAAAACATGGGATGATTGATGATTTACATGTTAACTTATATATAGAAAATGACCATTAAATATCAAGTTGCAACTGTTACCTACTAGCGCCAACAATGCCATTACGTTCTCTGCTCTGGTGGCAAAATTAGGCACTACGTCGTCCCATGTTTAACAATGAAAAAGGCTTCATGCGACAGACATTATAAACAATGGTTTGTATACAACCATTGCGAGTAGAAGACTTTGGTGTACATGGTCCACTCCCTCCCAGACCAAAGCTCTGTGCAAGACCACAATTAATACGTACATCATTACTAGAGTCACTTGTTCCACAATGCCACCAGCACATTTACCATGCCTTCTACCAACAAACATAGAGCAAGAACTACAAAGTTATATATTTACAACAGAAAATGATAACCCAAATAGGAAATTGTAACTACAGGTAGATTTGTTCATACAATATTGTATTAATACTTAATTTTTTATAGGCCTTTATAAACATACAATTAAATTAACTACTGCCCAACTATTTAATATGCATTAAAAATAACTTAAAAAATAAAGTTTAAAATATTTATATAAAATATATAATAAAAAACTTATAAAATAACAAATAAAAATAATCTAAAAATATATAATATATATGTATACAACTTTGAAAAAACATAAAATTATATTAACGGATACAGGTTAGGGTACTTTAGCAGCTATAATTGTGCACATCAATAAAAAAAAATTAACCAAGCGAGTGGATAGCTTGAGCACTTATATGAAGTTGTGAACAAACACCTAGGGGAATTTCTAGTAGCAACAGTTAGGATACAGAGGCTGTTGGAATATTGCGTTTTAATTCAGAATTTGATCTTTTGAAGAGAAGGCAAGAATGCAAAATTAAATTGAAAACTGCACTGAGAAGTTATTATAGTTTTAAAACACTTATAGTTTGCAAATTAGAATAAAGCTTGGGGTAAAAATAAAGAAAAAAAAAAAATACAACAAAAATTATATATAATCTGCAGATATCATAATTATGTTCTGACGTACTTTTAACAAAAACTGGTTGGTTGGTTGGTTTGGTTACCAATGGCGGAACTTGTTTTTCAACATTGTTCACAGTGCTCTCTGGGGCTCCTAATACCCAGTCTGCACGCCAGACAGTTAAGTACCGTTTCCTAGCGGGGCACGTATGTTGTTTGCACAACATTCCGCGGTCTTAATCACCCCAGCGGAGTATAGACAGCCGTAAGCTGCCTTCCTCCTACCAACTCTTTCATCTAGTAGCCAATCACACCCATTCCAAGTCGCGAAAAGTCTAATAACAATTTATTAAAAAATAAATCCAGTGTTGGAGGTGTCTAGTTAACCACAGTAATTAATGTAAAGTATGTGCAATTATTTGACATTATGGCATTTTTATGGACATAAAAATAAATACAGAAAAATTGATGTATTGAAGACGAATAAATTTAAAAAATAAATTACATTTTGTGCATAATGTTTAGCATGTTTTTCATGAATAATTTAAAGAAATTGCATAATATTACTTTACAGAGTGCGAAAATACAATACACAAAAATTAATTCTAGTTGCAACACTTTTAATTTTACTATATATGACAGCTGAAATATTAAATAATAAATAAATATTAAATTACAGTATCCCATGCATATTTTTTCCAGTTTGCTGCAATTAAATACACTTACATTACAGAAGCAATGCTACCTACATACAAGCTGCATATTATATATTCTAACCAGAATTTGCAGCCTGACTAATCTGTAACTTCAAATCTCTAGCTAAGTGAGAAATATCGACTACGGAGTCAACCATTTCCTGCACTGCCGAGACCGAAGGGAATTGTAAAGCTGCCTTTTTAGTTTTATGAACTGCACTTGCTAGTGCATCTGAGAGAGAGTTGCTTGCTTGAAGGACTCTAGTTCTCACTCCGTTAGAGGCAACGTGACGGTGTACAGAATCTCCGATAGTGACCAATTTATGTGCCGATAACACCACAAACTTACCGTGAGCTAGAAAAGACGCTGGGGGCTGGTTCTGTTCTATCGTCAACAGGAATGCATCAATGGCTGCCGTTAGATTGGCTGCATGACTGGCTGCTTGTGCTGCAAAGAACCCTAGCACCCTCTTGTCACTGGGGTCAAGGTTCAATACCTCCATGTCACTAGTGATAAGGGTTTCGTAATGTTCCCTTAACTGTGGTGCCAAATTTGCTTTCGTTTCAGAGTGAGATCTGGCAACGCTGGCTTTGGACTCGAGATTTACATAGTCGTAGTCCTCTAGTCCTGAAGGATTTTCCTGCACTTCGGCTTCTCGTTTGAAAAGTAGAGGGGCATTTCCTTGAATGAAACTACAAGCTTGTCGTGTGTTATCTGGGATTTCCTTGGCATTGCTGATTAATTTATCGAGAGCATCAGGATTTTCCTGCGACATTTCATCTGATCTGATTAAATTAAAATAATTCCAATCATTTCTATCTAATACAGTTGTAGATTCTGTTAAAATTGATTCTGAATTACGTAACATTCGTAAAAGTAAACGTAATTTTGGTGCTAAACCACGATCAGCTGCATTGATAGCATTTCCTAATGCTCCTTCACAAAATCTTAATAAATCATGTAATGCTGTTCTTACTCTATGTGATGCTAATTTTAAATCTAATATCTTAGGTTCTAAATTATCTTTTAATCTCCAACTTGGAGAAACAAAACCTAGTAATTTTGAAGTAGCTGCTTGTAATTCTGTTTCCAACTTTGACAATGTTTCTAACGCAGCGGACTGTTCTAACGGAAGAGCTACTGGGTTTGAGACATCTTTCGTGACGGTTGGTGGTACATCATATAGCAAGGTGGCGGGATTGACATGCGAGGAATCAACACTGTCGGACCCAAAGCTCCTGTCTGAAATATTGAGAGCCTTGATTGGTGGAGGGGGAATGTCGTACTGCAAATGGTCCATTCCCGAAGACCTGTTTGACTCTGAGGCGCTGAGAGACTCCGTGGCTGCAGTCAGAGAAGAGGCGGAGCTTGAAGGGGTGAGTTTCTGAACCGCGGGGGGCGGGATGTCGTACTGGGTGTCTGCAGGTTGTTGGGGTTGGAAAACGGGGGTGCAGTGAGGGCGCGGCACGTCATAGCTGCCGAAGTCTTGGGGGGGAAGTGGAGACGACCTCGGAGTGTCGTAAGACTGTAGGAGCGTAGGTCGTGGGACGTCATAGCTCTCGCCTGCAAGAGAATTGATGTTAGTCAAACAAATCTTAGTCTTGATTTTTTATCAGTATTTAGCTATTTAGAAATAAGCATTCTTCAGTCCTAAATATTCCAAGGGATTTAACATTTTTTTTTTTACTGAAGAAATTTTCTGAAATTTATTTTAATGTTGCAACTTCTCAGAAAAGCTACGTCAACTCACCACAGTGGGAAATAGGAGGCTGAGGGCGGCTGGAGTTGCCTCGGTTCCCGTGTCCACCACCAGGTGGCAGGTCATACAGGTAGACGTCACCAACCCTCTGTGGAGTCACCACCTGCAACCAGGCAACCGTGAGACACTGTTGAGGATTTTCCTGAATTTTAATTACTCTTCACTGACTAATTACAAATAAATAAATAGATAAATAAAATAAATAAATAAATAAATAAATAAATAAATAAATAAATAAATAAATAAATAAATAAATAAATAAATAAATAAATAAATAAATAAATAAATAAATAAATAAACTAAAATAAATGAAAAAAATACAGTAAAAGGTTTGAGCATTTTATTCTGATTTAAGATTGGCATCCAAAGATATGCAAATAATGCAAATGATATTTACATAAAATCAACTTTTATTATAATATTTAATATTTAACGTAAACATGGCAAAAAGATTAGCATTATACAATATACGTCATGGATAACGAGGACAACAAATTACATTTTATTATTATTTATGATTGCCAGCATATTGTACAATTACTACTAAAGTTACTAATAAAATGTAACATTAATATATAATTAAAATTCTTATTTAGCTGCATTGCAGAATTACTGCAGAGTAGCTGCAAGGTAATCTATTTGTTAATTACATCTCTAGAGTTAATTAGTACTTGTATGACAAAATTAACAAAACAAGGCGGCAAGAGCACAACTTATTTGTAGTAAAAGCGACCTCCAGGTGAACCCTTCATTTCATCCTGACGTGTCTAATACTCAAAATAGATACAATATTATGTACGATGGATAGAATTTAATTCTTTATTAATTTGTTGTTTTGAAAATCCACAAAATAATCAGTTCGCTATGAACAAATCCTTCCTGTAAGAAACAGCACAAATTATTATTAAAAAAAATGTTGAATTTGAAAATTATTAAAATGGACAACCTACATGAAAATTTTCATTACACAAATGAATAGAGGGTACAAAATTATACTACTCTGAATTTTTTCAGATTATTTTGAGTCCCGGAACTATTTTTAAATAATTATTGAAAGTTCTGTAAGGTTATTCAGTTGGCACTCCTGAATCCTCAATAAAAAGGATAGGGCAGGGGGTATCCGGCATTTTCGGTGTAAGACATTGATACATTGATTGTAAGATAGAAACTGCCGGATAAGGCCTAGACGCCTATTGACGCCTCTAGGAAGCGTGGCCGCACTTTCAATAATTATTTAAAAGCAGTTTTGGGACTAAAAAAATAAATAAATAAAAAAAAAATAAAAATTCAGAGTTGTATAATTTGATACCCTCTATTCATTTCTGCAATAAAAATTTTCATGCAGGTTGTCCATTGCCAATTTGTTACAGTTTATATTTCAGTTGACAATAATGATATTGGTGGAATTATTTATGTTCTGTCCAACGTTACTGATATTAGATCACCGATAAGCTAGCGCGAATTACGTTTTGGTTTTCCCGGGTGACTCACGATGACTTTGCTCCTCCGATGTATCCACCATTCTATCATCCTTGCCACGTATCAGCAGCAGCAGCAGCCACTTGAGCTCACAGATAACGAAAGGCTGACGAGATAGGCCAGACCATGTCAAGTCGTGAGACACAAACTAAATCGCGAAATTAGTGCCGTGTTGTTATGTAGATTTAATTTGATTTTTTTTTAATTTTAAATTTTGGTGCAAGTGGATGCATGAATTATTTATAAATTTTAATTAAAATGCACTTACAGATAAATTATTGCTCGTAGCTATAGCTTGAGAAGAGTAAAACGCAGTACTGTAGCCTCTAGTAGATAAATTACTACAACAAATTGTTAAGTGCTATCTGAGAGGTTCAAATAAAATATTAATTATGTAATTTTTACTTTAGTTTCCCATAGGTCTACTGAAGCTTAGTCTTATCTAAATGTACTTTAAGAGTAAAATACATGAAATAAATAATATATTCATAAAAGATGTATTGATGTATTCAACGTATACGCATAAATTGAAATAATAATTATGTTGAATTAAAATCTAACCCATTTTAATACACTCCATTGCGCATTGCTTGGCTTAAATTGCTTAAAGAATATCGTAGAAATTTAAAATAAATGCCATGGATCAAAAAGTATTTTTTATATTAATTTTTTTCACAATTTTTCTCGAAAAACATATATTTACAGTAAAAAATATTTCCACATTTACAATAAAAATCCATCAAGCCCGAACCCAAAATCTATAATGTTTTCAGTCGAATCCATACTACACAGGCGCGGATCCGGGGGGGAAGGGGGGAGGGAACTTGGATTTAACATGGGTAATATAGGCATTTCTCCCACTTTCAATTTTTTTTTAATATTGGCCTTATGAATAGGGCTCCCCCCACCCCAAATTTGATTCTGGATCTACGCCTGATACTGTAGACACTTTTGCATGATGTAATTAATTAACAACGTGACTACCAGATCAGTATCACTTCGGTAATGTAGCAGTTCTGCATGTTGTGCGCGCGATAGTACGCTTGACGTCACGCCTCAATCAATATAAGCAGAGGCGGCTATATTGACTGTACCGTCGTCATCCGGCCAGCCCAACACAAATGTACCACATTACCTCACGCTCACGTTTTTAACTAACAAATCAGAAATCACGAACCGAGTTGCATCGCGGAACCGACGCCGGTGAAATTACTAAAAAAATATTTTTTATCGCTTACACATGTTGAATATATTAATAGATCACGAATTAATGTATTAAACAACTGAATATATTACTTAACGTAATCACGAATGAAAATTGTTTAACAATCATCACAAACACTTGCATCATGGAAGATCAGTATAATCACGTAATTTGTTGCCTCGAGATTTTTGCTGTAATAATTAAGTCACGCAGCAAATCAATTAAGTTACAAGTCTGCATAAACGTCTAAAATTACGATCGAGTAACAATAGTTGTTGATTAATCGAAATACTAGAGTTTAACGTATATATTAAATTATTTAGACTTTGTATTCGTATTTTTCAACTTTATTATTTTATTTTTTTGCAAATAAAATAAAGTGAAATCTTCTCTTTACTTTTTACACTAATATCAAAGAATTAATATCTAGTATAGATATTAATTCTTTACTAATATATGCAGGATAGTTCGACCATCCATTCGTTATATTTGCACGATAAGTCGCCAGACTTGCTAAGTAGAAACTAAGATGATAAAGCAAAGTAGTCTTTAATCTTCGTTACTTTCCCCTCGAGAATCAAACAAAGTTGAAAGCTTTTAGCGAAAATCTCCACGCGATCGAGAGGCAACACAAAGTGCCTTTTAACTTGGCGGTGCAACGCCCTTTCCCGTGTCCTTTTTACGAAGCAGCAGAACGTGAGAAATAATATAAAAGATCTCTTATTTACATTCGTCTGATTTTTTTTATGTATAATGAACATATTTTATTTGTTAAATTATGTAAACGTCAAATTCTATTGGTAAATTGGTTATTACGATCGCAATACACCGCGTGAGTTTCTAACTCGATCACACGGTTATCTCATCAAGTATTAAATTGAATATTATGGGCTTTATTCAGCTCAAAATGAGGATGAATCGCAGAAAGAACTACAGAAACGTATAGTAAATCTACTAAAACTGTAAAGTCACTTTATTGTCTTTCAAATTATATTTTGACACTTTTGACGAAAATAAAGTATGAAATAACAGACATTGAATATAAATACATTATATATAAAATTTAAAACGCCCGACTAGTAGCGGAAACCTCGAACGTCCCGAAGTACAGCATGGAAAGAAGAGGAAAAAATAAGTATTCTCGTCTTTTTCCTTCTTTGCTCCCCCCCCCCCTTTTTTCCTCCATCTAATTGCTCTTTTCACCTGTGCTATATAAACAATAAACAACTCCAAGACTAGCGAATTGAATGTCTTACTCTTTGTTTATCTGCTATTTCACATACTAAACAAAACCTTTTTTCCCTCTTCTCGAGCTTTAGCTCATGGAGGTGTAACTGTAGTGTAAACACAACTTTGAATCTAAAAAAAATATGTATTAAATGTGAATTTATAATGAATAAAAAAAAAATAGTCCGTATCGGCGAATTTTCTGCCTCACTGCTGCCCCCCATGTCACACGTGTCATCCTACCTTGTTGGGCTGCACGTGCCAGCTGCGTCTCTTGCCGAGTTTCTGCAGCGTGTTGAAGTCCTCGCAGGTGAGACCAGCAGGGTCCTCCTCGGTCATCAGACCCTCCCCCTCGCCCGTCTCGACGAACTGACCACCGCCAGTGTCGAACACGCCGGCCAGAAGTCGCAGTCTGTTGCCAGGGCAGATACCCTGAAACACCGTCAGTTCTTGGTTAAGTATTGCCTGAAACACCGTCAGTTCTTGGTTAGTCTTGTATCAGGAAGGTCGTGATAATGGCATGTCTATTAGTACCTAATTCGTACAAAAGCTCAAAAATCCAACGAAAACAAAACAAAAAAACAAAAACGGAAAAACAGAAGAAATTTAAAAAAAAGAAAACGAAGAAACGGAAAGTATATTAGTCGGACGCCTTCCTATTTACTTTTGGACTTCCTCCTCAAGGATTAATGTCATTGGGTAGATGGTGAACCACTCTGAAAATTTCCAGCAAACCTTCCTGACACCATGAAATAATTTTCCACCATAGGAAAAAAATTAAAACAAAATTCGGTGAATTTTTCTAGATATTTTGCAGCATTTGGATTAGCATTGTTTTAAATGAGGACTGCTGCGACCAAAGAATTAATACTTCCAATTCTTTGCTGCAACTTTTAGTCAAATCAGTATTATCTTTTTCACACGAAAAAATTAATTACTCAAAATCTACACCGAATTTGTTGTTGTTTTAAACCAGGAAACCAACAGTTATTTTGACCTTCATTTTATTTTCAGTTTATCATCGGAAAATATTGAGCAATGGCTACCGCGGTGACATTAATAAGATTAATTTAGTGATATCTACGACACTGACCTACCCCATGCAGTTGAGGTTACTGACCTGCCGCCCCCTGAGCGCACACAGCCACCATCCCTCGATGCCTCCAGTGTTCTGCTCGAGCACAGTGAGAAGGTCGCCGCGACGGAACGCAAGCTCATCTGGAGACTCCGCGATGTTGTCGTACAGCGCGCGAGCCACGCAGTTCTGAAACAAACATTGAAAAAAATTAATTATTTAACCAATGGAGTATCGACCTCAATTTTTTTTTATTGCAGAAATGGATAGAGGGTACAAATTTATGCTACCCTGATTTTTTTCAGATTTTTTAGAGACCGTGAATTATTTTTAAAAAATTATTGAAAGTCCTTTTTGTGACGTCACACGGCGGCAAGTCCTATCTTTTTCTTAAGGAGCGGCGTCTCGTGACGTCACAAAAATAACTTTAAATAATTTTTTAAGAATATTATAGTTCCCGGGCTCTAAAAAATCTGAAAAAGATCAGGGTAGCATAACTTTGCACGCTCTATCCATTTCTGCAATAAAAAAAATTGAGGTCGATACTCCATTTCTCCTACAATCAATATGTACTGTATATCAAGAATCTGCATGTTGAGGATTTAAAATAATCTTAGTTTTGCTGGGTGTTAACAGTACTGAGCTCGTAGTTTCAGTATCGACCTTCACATCTGAGGTTTCCACGGTTTTCTCAGTTAAAAAAATGCCACCAGATTATTTTTTACTATATTATTTCTTTACTACTGTAATACTGCATGCATGCAGTATTGTTAGCTCCAATAGATAAAGAGATAACGATTTGCATTAATAAATAAATAAAAAACAGACATCATGCATGAACTTTATACTGCAGCATCAACAAAGATTTGCATTTTTATAGTTCTCAGTCCGCCATGTTCCAAAAAAAGTGGAAGTTCACCATCCATATAGACTATTTGTATGTTTGTATTGTATATAGGGTATAGCGTCACGAGATTGTTGGGTTGCCTACCTACAGGATAACGGCCTGATTTTTACTTCCCCTCCTGAAGAGCAAAAGCATGGAAAAAAAAAATAGAAAAATTGACTTTGTTAACATTTATTTAAGGATACAAAAATGTAACTGGTGTAAACCAGCAGGTGATATAGTGAGGGTTCTTAACTTACAAAAATGACAAAGTCGTGCACTTTGTGATAAAAGCACCAAACTTGGTACATCGATAGAATTGACCAAGACGATCATTTTGAGGGATGTAGCCCAGCGCGCAACCTGACCTGGTGACCCCTGGTGACCTTTCAAAATGGCGGCCGTTATATATAATTATTAATTATAAGTAGGCAACCCAACAACAATCTCGTAGCCAGGCGCGGATCCAGGGGGGAGCTGGGGGGGCTACATCCCCCCCCGAAATTTTGGATTTAACATGGGCAATATAAACATTTCCCTCACTCCAAATTTTTTTTAACATTGGCCTCATGGAGGCAGCTCCTTCCGAATTTTTTTTCTGGATCCGCACCTGCTCGTGGTGCTATCCTACACGTGACGACTCGAAGCAGGGAACAAAGTTCTTGTCATCCCGAGGTATACATTGAACAGGATATAACAGTTCAATGTTCAATGATAAAATACCGACTTTTAGTCTGTTTTGAGTAACAATAAGTTCTTATAATACATCAGTAAATATTACACGATCGTATTTTCGTGATCCGTCGTTGTATTTTAGTTGTATATTTGCACGTTGATTGTCCGTATCAATCGTTATATATTATGACACTTCCCGGAACCTGCCCCAAGCTCTCTAACAAGATAACGTTAATCTTGGGACAGAGCGTCACTGAGATAAGAAGAAACCCTTGGTTCTACTTATCTATAATACGGAGTTGTTCATCTCATGCACTTAAATGAAAGTTGAATTTCAGTATCGCGTATCACATTATTTTGATTCATATAAGTCACGGATCATTCCATCCATAAATCAATGAGCATGCAGTACTGTAGTCATAAATACTAAGCTACAGTATACAATTTAAAGATTTTTTAAATTATTTAAATTTAAATAGTTGACATAATAGTTCTTATTTAATCAACTAATAGTTGATTAAATAAGAACTATTATGAACAAGTTATTTCCAGGAAACACAGTAAAATGTATGACACACTGATTTTATAATTATGTCATTATGTATAATTGTGGTATTATTTGATATCATCAATGACCAGAATGACCACAAAGCCTACAAAGTCATCACCACGCCGTCATATTTTAATTTGGTACTTTAAAACACTCATTCGAGCTACCAGAAGATGCAATGGAGTATCGACCTCAAATTTTTTTATTGCAGAAATGGATAGAGGGTGCAAAGTTATGCTACCCTGATTTTTTTCAGATTTTTTACAGCCCTGGAAGTATTTCTAAAAAATTATTGAAATTCCTTTTTGTGACATCACGCGGCGGCAAGTCCTATCCCTTTCTTAAAGAGGCGCGTCGTGACGTCACAAAATGAACTTTCAATATTTTTTTAAAAATACTTTCAGGGCTGTAAAAAATTTGAAAAAAAATCAAGGTAGCATGACTCTGCACCCTCTATCCATTTCTGTAATAAAAAAAAAAATTGAGGTCGATACTCCATATTATCCACCGACCATCTTGACTAAGGTTTTCATGGTTTTCTCAGTCAAAACCAAGTAAATGATGGTATGGATTGCCCATGGAGCTATCGAATCCCCGTTTTGAAAGAAACCCACATAATGTCAATTGCTCACTTCTGATAGTTCTAGCCATTTAATTGGGTTCACCACACAATAAACTCAGCGGGATTGAAGCGATCAGAAAATCGCCAGAAGCACCGAGCATGACGTCATTCAAATAGAGTCTGGAGATTGAAGCGAGAGTAGGTATACGTGACCTCTACGAGGTCATATTATAGATAAGTAATTTGACCTACTAGGCTAATGCAAAAATACGATTTTATTACCAGATTTTATTACTGTACTTGCATGGTAAATAGAGCAAAGAGTTATATATGATATGTACTTATGATACCCAAAACCTGCGGGATTTTTTTTTTCTCTCGATAATTATCTAATATCGAGTACCCGGTAATAAATCTTAACATTGAAAACTTAATTGCTGTTAGTAAATTTATAAAGTACGTACAGTATGTATAATTCAACGATACCCGGTGGGCATGAATCGTCCTCTAATAAAAAGTCTGGCGCCGCGCGTCTGTGGCGCCTCAAAGCCTGAATGGACCGGGTTTGAATACCGGAGAGGTCATATATGCTTAATGTATTTATAAGGTAATATACCGAACAGTCTGCATGCGCACTAGAATAAATTTTCGTTTAAAATGTCAGGTACTGTATAAATATCATATGTATACAGTAAAGATTATTTAACAATAAGAATAAAAGGATATAATTATTATAATTAATAGTGTATAATTTTGACATCTTCGATCATTTATCTGTTTCTTCAAGGCATAATTATAATAATAAACCATCAAATGAGCGTATATATGTAAATTTTCACCGGTACGCCCCATCATAAAACCACACCCCATCCCATGATCATCAGAGACCCCATGCATGCACTGATGCACTAGAGAGTATGCATATGATATGAGACACATCAGCTAGAATTTGTATTTTTTTAACAAAATGTTCATGCAGTTGCATATTCAACATCGCAAGCCATAATCATAATACTGCAATGAACACCGTCGCATCAATTATAACATCTAGATTATGGATGAGGGTTGCTGGGCTGGAACACGGCTGAAATAACCATGCACAGGTTTGCATATGATTGTACTATAAAAATTAATTCATCGCTAGAATAAAATAATATGCATACAAATATATTTAATACTGTAAGTATGCATATATAAGCTATGATACGTCGTATAAATACCATGCATTACTTATCAATATTTACATAGATGCAGTTGTAAAAATAAATATTTTACTGCAGCATCTCGGAATATTTTTATTGTTTTTTGTTGATCTGTATCCGATGACTCACGAAAGACACGTAATAATACAAAATTTAATTACCCTTCCATTGATACTGTTATCCGTAGCTTGAGGCATTCTATAAATCCTAGGAACTCGTTATCTCGTTGTAAGTCACTTATCACACACAAAAATTAAATTTTCACTCCCTAATTATGATATTTCAATAAAAATATGCACAGCTGAATAAAACACAACCCCCTTCTGCGAGAAAAATCAACAAACTGCAACAACAATATAAAAATCATGTAGTAATGATGTATACAAATACTCAACATGCGCAGATATTCAAATTAGCCAAAATGCTTACTACTGCGCAGCTTTGTTATGCAAATAAATTGATATGTGAATGTAACCAAAAGAGGCTCAAGAATTTGCTTCACATTCGACTTCAATACATTTTTTTTCAAATTTAGACATCTAGTGGTAAAAATATAAACTATAACGATAGTGCCGCGAAAAGGGAAAGTTTTGATTAATGATTTGACCTAAATTACTTAACATCAATCTTTTGTTCAAGTAAATTTGCTGCTGGCTTTAAATACCACTTTCGCTATCAAATAACATTGCATAAGAATATTTGTGAATAAATTTATTTCTGGAATATGAGCCCTACAAAACTGGTAGTAAGCAAGCGCAGTCAGCAATTCATGTATAATTTTTTATGATCAATTTTATATACACACTTGATGTGATATATAGGCAATTAATTAAGCAAGTTTTATTTTAAATTACGCTAAATTGATGTTAATATAATACAAACCGAAATAAAAATTGTAAAATAAATTTAAATATTTATTTATATAAAATATAAATGCCATGAAATCACACGTTATGCGCATATAATATCTTTCCTAATTAAATATCTTATTAAGCTAGATTTATGTTGTAATATATATTATATATTATATAATATATATATAAATTATATATATATATATATATATATATATATATATATATATATATATATATATATATATATATATATATACACTCTGTGCACCGGCTGTGCACCGCTGTGCACTCTATAATATCCTGAGCGCTATTTTTTTTTTAATTAAGTATATAGCGTTCTATATTATTATATATTGTAACCATTATATAAATAAAATTAATTTTAATTATTTATACATTTTTTTTAGAATTTAAAAATATAATAATGATAAAATTTTAAAATAACACTATAGTATAAAAATAAAGGTATATAATATTTTAAACACAAAATTTTATTACACATTAAAATAACGCATACTCGCGGTTACAGCATAATATATTAATTAGCTTATTATATGTTTTCCAAATTCTAAGAAAGACGTACGGATTAAAAATTATACCGTTGATGACGACGGTTAATTTCTCAGTAAATCACAAACTACCTTTCTGACTAAATACATTCAGGAATTCTACAGTTAAACTTCAGTAAAATTACACACGGAAGTAGCCGAATAATATTGATTTTCCGAAAAATATTGATTTTTAATTTTTATTTATATTTTTAATTTAAATTTTTGCAAAATTATTTTTATTTGCAAACATTTATAATTAAAAAATGCTCCAAGTAAAATTAAAACAACAATCGTTTTCTAATTCCGGGAGCTATTTTATATTTGTTAAACTATACAACATTGTATTTTGTTAACAACATTTCCAGTTTGGCTCGCTGTTAAAGTCAGGAAACGATGGCTAGCCAAAATCCCACGTTCCAAAGCTGCACGTTTCCAAATTTGGACACTAACAAAAGTTAACCTGTCTGGCTTTGTGTGCAAAAAACGCCGGTAAAATGAACGGATTTTATTCTTTAATTTCACTAGAAAGTACAACGGTGTAAAAATACTGTAAGAGCTAGACAGGATGTACACGTACTTTACTGTACACTTCGTGGCAGCAAGAACGTATCTGCTCAATTTGTGATTTTTGAGAGGAGAGATGAATGCCTGCAAAAAGGATTATTTCACTAAAATTAGAAGTTATATAATATATAATATACGCACGATTTTATAATTATAATAATTATAGGTTGGATAGAAGAGTGGGTCTAATTAATGGCCTAAATTCCACCCTCAATGAAGATGATTTTATTTATTATATATTTTAATTATTTAATTTGTCAAAATCATGTTATGACCCGGCATGATATATGAAATTGAATACGCTTTATATTGATGTGTAACTTTATTGACCAAAATGGGCAATATTTCTCAAGAAAAGAACCTTGAGTCCATGTCCTCTGGGACATTTCTTTATGATTTGTTGTTGCACTTCAATCACGTGACCCCGTGCGCATTAAATATACACTAGGTTACAAAAGGTGCAGGCATTTCTATCAAACTGAATACTTTTTTCCTTGACTCGGATTGTATAAATTACATAAAATATTATACTATAATAAATATATTTTATGATTTACTAGTGACACTTTTTCTCATATATTCTCCTGTCATTTATTAATTGTTAGTTTCGGGGCATTATAGATATCATATTGGTACCCAAACTATATAATATAATATATATTAAATATATTCTTCGTATTCAGCAAAACTTTTAAAAAATATATATTAATATACATAAATATAAGGGGGGGCATTCACAAAGCACGTTAAATTATTATAATTAATAAATTTAATTCTTGATTAATATAATTAATATTAAAAAAAAAATCAAAACTACTCTAGGGACAAGCTAAATGTGCATTAGATATGGACTAAGCGTGTGAGAGTGCTAGAGCTGACCCTCCCTTAAACTTTGCCCTAATTGCACCCCTGACGTACTAAATGTGCACCAGATGTGAACCATGCGTATGCTGATCGCAAGGCAGCTCCATATATGGCATGCGGCGAGGCCAAGGTTGCACGGTGGCGTCTCAGGTGGGCGTAACCCTAGACGTTCCGCCGCCTACCATCATTACCGTGGGAAGACATCATCTGAGACACTTCCCATTGTCCTTTATTTACATTGCCAAGTGTCACTCTCAGATGAAAAAGACACTTTCTGTTTATATCTAAAAATAAACTTTATTATAAATTTTGCACCTGATGGTCTCATATATGTTGTAAACCTCTGGACAACACGATTTTTAGTTTTGCCTCACTTGTTAGAGCTGCAGCATCAATAGACAGAAAGATGCAGATTTGTAATTTTGGGTGAGGTAAGAAGAGCACCCAATTTATCAATATCAAAATAGTTTTGGTTCACCATGTGATAACGTTTACAATCAAAGCAGGAGTAAAATTTGTGGTGTGTATTATACTATATCGATGGTAATGGTGAAAGATATATAATAATAATTATATGCTAATATGGTTTTGTCTAGAGGCAAGTATATATTATATATACTGTATATTATAATATATATTAATATATATTATTATATACATTATATAGTCTTGAGACTATATAATGTATATATAATACGAGACTATTCAGCTATATATAAAAGAGCCGCGGCGTATACGAATAATTTTCTCCGCTATCATGCATCGTCGATATAAATATACTATTAAATCGATCAATACACCTGTTATAGTTTAAATTAACATAATAATGACGACCCAATATTAATTAATTATGAAGTATCGTAGACATGTAAAAAAAAGAGAAGTTGTTTTTAATTTTATGCATAATTTTTTTTATCATTTAATTGATGCTCGATCAAAACACCTGTCCAAATTAATTATTTAATGTATTGTAGTTCAAGGTAGTGAAACTTTTACATCACATATATTAAACACTTTTTGTTTACAATTTCATGTTCTGGATAATTTTTGTATTTTTTTTTTTGTATTTTTTTTTTTTTACAAGGATACACCCCTAAGAGCTTACAGCTCGCGGCGGGGTACTGGGTAGGGATAAGGTAGGGAACGGATATTAGTGGCCACGGCCTGCATACTTACGCGTCCCAGCATTTGCTGAGGTGAGACTGAGGGAACCGTGGAAAACCTCAGTCAGGACGGACACCTCTACTTTTTCTCAATGGACCAAAGCGATGTCCAAATTAATTCAAATTTTAATTAATTTAATCATAAATTCTTAAATTCAATTAACATTGGCCTGATTGTTAACAAAATATAATTTGTTTATTGTCAGTTATTTCATAACTTTATAACTCATTTAAATAATAAAAATTTTATAGTTGAACCAAATAAATACATGACCGAGTTAATTATCAAACACAGTAAATTTAACTTCATCAAAATTGTACGTAGCAAAAAACGTAATAATATTTGACAAGATTTAAAATTACCTTACATTATTATAAGTCTCTCGATTTTATTGAATATTATATTTTATGGTCCACAATTGTATCATGGGTAATACATTTAGCCTTATAAGCTTTAACCTGTAATATAATACCTAATACGCAATTTCTATAGTCAAGGTAATTTAATAGTTTGCACCTTGTGGATTTCCAGACTATCATCTTTCAATAATAAAAACAAAAGTGTTGCTCAACATCGAGAATAGCCCTGACGATTCCTCGAACATAATCAAGGCTAGGGTCATTGTTCTGTGTACAATTATAGCAAAATGACCTTTAAATATTTGTATGTCCTACCTCAATTCATTGGACAAAGCAAGCAACACACAGAGAGGGTTTTTTATCATTTGGAGAGGGTTAAATGTTTTTTTAAAAAATAACGACTTCCAAAAGTCTATACATTGTCAAAAGAAAATCAGTTTTACTATTTATTTAGGGAAAATTAATATTGAAAATTTTACTAAAAATTTTTAAGGATTTTTTTTCCCAAAAAATCAATTGGTGTGATAAATTAAAATTTTAATTGGTTTAAACAAAATAAAAAATAGAGTTTTTTTACAAATTGAGGTGAGATTTTCAAGTTACCATTATATATCATATGAGGCCATAAGACTTAATTATACATGGAATAAAGTTCTTTGCTGATATATATTATACCAATAAATGTATGACTTTTTCAGCTTTTTCGATCCATGCATGCTATATAAAACATGCATGGCGATAAAAAAAAAGTCGCATTTACGTGACTATCGTGGTATACAATAAAACTTACCACGTGTTTCCAGACCGCGTTGTCGTCTTGTCCCGGAGACTTCATTTTGTCAACAAATGTCAACAATCATCACACTGTATTAACGTTGATTTTAATAACCAAGGTAACACTAAATCCACGTAAACTTATTATATACACTGCACTTCTCTACAACGTTACAAGAAAAGCAATTGTAATTATGATATATTTTTTTCACATTGTCCACAATATTTAAGTATGATTTTTTTTAAATGTATTTCAAAACTTGCTCTGCTTAAGTAGGATTATATAATAACTTGAAATAAAAACAAATCAAATCTTTCTGACATGCAAACCAAATTGATTTTTATTCACTAAAATGCTCGTACACACTGGACGGTTCTCCACGTTTTCACGGTGCACGGTTCACCACGCGATGCTGCGCTACTCTCTCTCACCACTCTACTGCGGAGCTCCAGCCGCCCGCCTGCTCGCCGCCTGGTACCTCCCACTCGCACATATGGTTCGCATCCGCGCCAAAAACACGGCAAAAACTCGTCGCTGACGTTCGTTCGTTCGTCTGGCTTTTGAACCGTGACGTCATAAAGACGTGCCAAAACAAAAATGCGTAAATTCGTCATAGTAAAAACAGACTGATGACTTTATAGTACCCTCTCGTGACATCATTATAAATTTTATTAGTATATAATTAATCGCAGGTGCATGCAATTAAAACTCATAAGGAAAAAAAATAAAGCTGCATGAATGGCGTTTATGGTGTCCTATAAAAGGACAATGTTTTTTTTTTTACTGATTTTCCGTATACTTAACCTGTCTAATTAGAAGTATAACCTATAGACAGGAACGGAGGGTGATCAGGAAAGGTCACCCATACACCCTGTTATAGTGTAATAGAGTGCCCGACAACCCTTAAGACTTAAGAAGTTAGAGGAATGAGAAATGTTAGTTAATTGTCATTCCTAATTTTTGCTGGCAGGTAAATGTATGCAGGTAAAAAGAAAATTTAAAATGGTTTTGTATTTCAAATATAATTATTTTAGGTTCATAATAAATGTGAAGCTTAATATTGGTTGTTTAGTTTTGAAACTTGAGGAAACCCGAAACCCTTATTTTATCATGCATAGCCTATATACTGGCTTGCATGAGATTCATGCTGACGTACGGCAGCAAATAAAGCAGGTGAATTAGTTAGTTTATAAATTATAGTTACTGATTGAATAGCAAATATCACGCTCGGCCTGTGATATTTGTCATTCAATCAGTAACCAGTAACTAATTATAGTCTTATTAACATCCCTACAAAAACACATTTGATTCCAGATTAATAGAATAATCGTATTAGCTAGCGTGGTCTATGTATGTATATATACATATATATATATATATATATATATATATATATATATATATATATATATATATATATATATATACATATATATATATGTAGACCGCGCGTGCTTATACACAAGTTTTTTTTAATTAAAAAAATAAATACTTATATTTTTTTCTTTCAATTTAATTGTAGCTATATATATAAGGTGCCTTAATTAATTCTTTGCTGGCAATTAAGTAAAAATCAAATGGACAAGGTAAAAAAGTTAAGGATGAAATTAAGGAATTATACTTTTTTTCAACTTATTTAATATACATAGTATCTTAGAATGTACATACTGGATGGACCTGTGTCATTTTCTAATTTCCTCTTACCTTTGTCCTGTATGCACCACAGCATTTAACTTCGAGACAGCTTACGTCATCTAGCAGTAAAATTTGTAACTACAAGCGCCTGAATGCTGCAACTTGTGCTACAGCAAAGCTCAAAAAGTTGCCTAACATACAGGCGCTAAAACTTTTTGGAGAAATATTTAAAATAAAGAAACAAAGTTTAAATATTAATTAAATTTTATTACAATTACATTAAACCCTTAATTATTTTGTACACTATACTTTTTAAAGTACATAATATTTAATATTTGACATTTGCCCAGTTTTGTACAAGTTTTGTGAGCGACAAGGCATTTTTTTCAACAATGAAATAATAAAAATTATGAGAGATGATTACAATGATATATATTACAATATTTACAAACACGATTTCTATCAAGGCTGCCAAGGCTGGTAATTAAAGCGGTAAAAACCACTTCAATGGACAATATATCTGAATGAAAATTAATAATGAATATTTGGATAGATGACCTTGAGTTATGTAATGTCAATATTTTTTCAGATTTTTTTAACGCTCTATTTACCTTAAAATCGTGCTGCAAAACGCTGTGACGTCATAGTCATACAATTATTTAACACGCAAGCATAGAGAAAGACGTACATGATTATGACGTTACAATTTTTTCCCCTCGATTTTAAGGGTGTTATATTTAGAGCTGAAAAAAATTGACAATACTCTTGATTCTCTTTCCAAATATTCAATTAATTCATGAAGGTTGTCCATTCACGTACATTATGGCCAATATTTACAGTATACAGAGCAAACAATGACTCTCAAATTTCAGCCATTTTGCAGAAGAAAAAAATATATATATTTTGTGCTATTCACAAATATTTTAGTCTATAAATTTTTAATAAATTATTTAACATCGGAATTTGACATCAAATTTAGTATTAAAATTTTCTACAATAAAAATCCACGGTAAGTCCTTCCCTATTTTGTGGATGCACTGATATTATTTGAGCTTTCATTCCCTGACCTGGATTCTCCTATAAGCATTAGAGTTCTGAAACTTTCCCTCTAAATATTCTAATAACTCTGAATTCTTCAATGCCTATTGAAAGACTAAGCTATTATTTCTGCAACATATATGGGTATTTGCCATTATGACCAACATGACGCCTTCCAAAATCATGCCAACCCTCTCAGCCAATCAGCTCTCAAGCTCATGTTTCTTCCACGTGCTAACAATGCTTGCTGGTGAGCTCGATGACCAGGGGTGCCATCTTCTGCCAGCGACTGTAGTCCAGCGTGGTGTTGAGACCGCAGTAGTACCACCTGAATAACAACAACAGTGTTAATGTTGGTAACACCTCCATCAATTGCCGACCATCTTGACTAAAATTTCTATAGTTTCCTTAGTAAAAACTAGGCGATTCTTGGGATTCTACGACATACCCTACAACAGGGTTCATTGAGAAAACAAAATATGTATATGTCTTGCCTGCATGTTTGCGTTAAGGTTAGGTAAATTTAGCATTAAATTGAAGATATTATCTTACCTCTGATATATATTAAATTTCAAACCTTTTCATTAATCTGTGATTTCTAGGTAATCAGCTTGTCTTGTCTACACTGCACGTCATATTTAATTATATATATCTTTATTATGTTTGTAATGTCCTCACATTGGCTGACAGTTTGCAACGAGAAATCTAATTGGTTCAGCACGAGCCGAATACTTCCGAGCATAATCTAAATAAACGACGGTCAGTGTACGAGTATGAGATGAATATTAAGTACCAGTGTCCCTGTTCCGTGGTTAACGTGACTCGGTCCAAGATAACTCGGTGCGGGTCTCTCCTCGCGGGTCCTGGTCGGGGTCTGAAGGAGAGGGCCGCTTTGAGCCGCGGGGTCCTTTCTGGAGAAAGACTGCCGACCTTGGCTGCCGAGAGAGCAGAGAGCTCCTGACCGCCGGATATCATGTCCAGGGCCCTGCCATAAACTCACGTCAGTTCGTGTACATGGTAAATTACAGTCAAATTAATTAGGTTTTACCACCGAAAGTATCCAAAAGTGAGAGGTTTGTTTGCATTTTTTAGCCATCAGGCTCATTTCCAAAAACGTAAAGAAGAAGAAGTATTTGAATTACGTAAATAGGTTTGTAATAAAAGAGTACTAAATTATTTACAACATTGCAAGGGGCATTCACAAAGTCTTAAGGCCACATCTAAGGCTCGATAATTTAAAGCTTGATTTTAGACGTGTTTTTAGACCCAAAATTTCTGGTCTTAAATTATTGAGCCTTAAATGTGGCCTTAAGGCTTTGTGAATGCCCCTTGAATTCATAATTAAAGTGTTGTCCAGAACAGGCAACGGAAAAGCACTCAAATAATCAGAAAATTCTAAATTTCCATTCAATAGAATTTTCCAAGTGAAATTATGAATTTTCTGATTGGTCGAGAGCTTTTTCAATTTCAAAACAAATTCAAGACAGTACGTTTTTCAGACATGAACAAGATAACCAAAAACCTCTTATTTCCGGCTACTTCCGGTGAGAATATAAATAAATTGGACTGTATAAGTAAAGCTTTAATAAAAAGAAAATTTGCTACTACCACCAAGATCTGCAGCGACTAAAAACATTTAATCTTAATCAAACATTTAAAATAAAATTAGTATCATGTATTTATTTATAAAATTAAAACAACATTAAACATTAAAGTTAAAAAGTTATCAACAGTTTTAAAAATACAGGTATGGTTAAAATTAACACAGCAGGAATCATCTATAATAATTACCATGTTTACCGCCATTTATCTGTATCTCTGAAACTATTTGAAGAAAACATTAAAAAAATATCAAACATATATTGATATTTTCTCTCCTTTATTTTCTCAATTAGTCAACCACTCACTGAGCACTAAGTCGCGAGGAGCTGAGTTCGAAGCTCGTGGAACTACCTCCGTGCATCACCTGCATGACCAGAGAGCCGCGGGACAGACTCGACTCAGGGTTGATACTGACTGTGGCCCGAACCTGCTGACCTGCGACACAACAAGTTTATATTTAAAATTGTTCTTTTATGTATATATATTATACATATAATATATACTATAAAAATACTGCATATTTTAAAAATCCTAAGGTTGATATTATACAACAATTAAAAAAAATAACAATAATTCTTAAGTGGACAACCTTCATATAAAACAATACTGTACTGTACATTTGGATAGAAGACCTTGAGTACGTATTGTCAATAGATATATTTTTTTACAATTTTAACACCTTTAAAATCGTACTGCAACACGCTGTGACGTCATAGTCATGCAACTATTTAACACGCAAGCAAAGAAAAATATGTTGCATGATGAGTATGTTGACTATGACGTCACGGCGTCTTTCCCCTTGATTTTGTAGGTTTTAGAATGTTAAAAAAAAATGGAATTCAAGGTTCTCTATCCAAATATACAGTATATTTTGTATGAAGTTTGTCCATTATTTTATATTGAATTAAATAAATTTTAAATATATTCTACGAAGTTTACAACCACAGCCCTAAAAAATACTGCCAGACCTCGGTTCTAAGCTCATCTTCCCAAACTCACCGCAGTACGGCTTGGTCTTCCTGGTGACAAAGTAGAGTGGTCCTCTGCCCGGGTTCTCCACTGCATGCGGTCCCATCTCGCCGCACGCCCCTCCGTCACAGCTGAAGCAGTTGCCGTGCAGGAAGTCACGGGAGAAGCTGCGCAGGCCCGGACAGGGGAAGCCCACGAAGTGACAGCCCTCGTCCAGAGACTCGATGAACAGGTCGATGGACCGAGCGTGGCTGCAGAGTCCACTGCCGTTCAGGTCGCGAGCTACAACATGAGGAGATGTTACCCTGGGGATGTGAGGTCGGAGGGTTGCAGGTATTGGCTGGTTGTGTTTTGGGGAAAATGGACAGAAAATTGGTGACTGCATGGGTAAAGTTGAAGTCAAAGAGAGAGAGAGAGAGAGAGAGAGAGAGAGAGAGAGAGAGAGAGAGAGAGAGAGAGAGAGAGAGAGAGAGAGAGAGAGAGAGAGAGAGAGAGAGAGAGAGAGAGAGAGAGAGAGAGAGAGAGAGAGAGAGAGAGTGAGAGAGAGAGAGAGAGAGAGAGAGAGAGAGAGAGAGAGAGAGAGAGTTCGCCATGCCAAACGCTTAATACAATAAGTTGCTTTTCCATGGAGCGATGTCGAGCGGAGCTTGGCGGGGATGGAAAGGCGCACTTGCTTCAATACCGTTATCACTTCTCGCGCAGTGGGAGGCGATTTTATCGCCAACATGGCCACCATACAGTTTTAATACAAATGCGCTTTCCCCGCTACGCCGCTAGCTCCTCTCGACATTGCTTCATGGAAAAGCACCTTAATTATTTATTGAGTATCATGCAGTATAAAAAAAAGTACAAAAACTCAATGGGTGACATGAAATAAATAATACATGAAAAGGGGTATACATTCCATATTCACAAAAATATCCATCACCCAAATAAGACAACAATCAGATATTTCATTATGAGCTTGACATTCGTGGCATGGCAATATTTTATGTTATATTGTTGTCAGGTAGACCCGGAGAAGGTAGAGGGAAAGTTTGTGAGCCACAACAATGTTGTAACAAAAGTTAAGCTCCATAAGACAAGAAGACTTATGGTGCTCATGCAAGTGTTCCTTAGTGTTTTTGATCACCTTTTAAATAGAACGCCTAATCTTGTTTCCCTAATTAGGGTTGGTTTAGAGAGGTTTATATATGATGGAGGGGGGTTGTGGAAAGGGGGTGAAGGGATATCTAAATATATATCATACCCTGCTCCTGATTCCTGTTAAGAGACGTTCTACGTCTTGTCCACTCACTGATCTGGAACTTGAGTGCCCCCACGTAGCTATCATGACATCCTGGCTGGTCCTGTCCACCGTTAGGGAAGTAGTCCACGTGTCCCACCGGACCCAGAAGTCCGAACCCGTCCGACCACATCAAACTTCCGTCCGTGTGAATCACGTCCACGAATTCTGCGTCCGAGATGTCCAGACGTCGTTCAGCCTCCAGGCCGGCACGTTCGAACAGGAATGAGGCGGGGTCCAAACCTGCAGGGGCCAAATGTTTAGTGGGGGTATGAATACTGCTACCTTGATATCTACAATTATGACAAGCTGAAATTCTAATGAGAATTTATGAGTCCAATGAGTATATAGGCCCAAAACCAAAAGGATTTAAGTTAAATTTTAAATAAAGGTTATAATAAGTTCCTTATTTTTTTTTTAATTTGCGGTATCAATATTATATTTAAAAGTATTGTTATCAAAGAGTGTTTAGGATAAATTCAATATTCTTCAAGAGTTTACACTTAATTAAACAATATATATAAAAATTAAAAGATACTGCTCAAGTTTAGAATACCCCTAAAATGTAGGCAACTTTTTATGCTGGCATGTAATGCGGAACAGCATTATTTAATATTTTAAAGAAAAATGGAACGAAGTTTTCTTTATTTTAGCAAACTTCCTGAATATTATCTTAATTGAACTCGCTTCATACCTATATCATCTTCAATTAAACGCTAATCCAAAATTATAATTTTATTTAAAAAACATACTAATAACCTCTCCTTGTTTATTATAAAATATATATTATGTAGAGTTATCCATACGGTTTTTAGCTGCAATATTATATTGTAATAAATACCAGAGTAGTATATAGTCCATAAATATACAAACAATATATTTTGTAATCGTGTAATAAGTTAAAATTGATTCCCCGATCACAAATTTTTCTAACTCTTGGGGTTTACTGTATTCTATATCTTTATGTAACATTTCTGTTTTATAAATAATCAAATTTAAAATTCAATTAAAAAATGGGACCCTACCTAAAGGTGGATTCAGATGGCGACACGGCAATGTGACGCGATTTTGACGCAAAAGCTGTGAAATCCTATATGCGGCGAGCGAATTCGCCAGGTTGCGGCGACTAATATCGCATTAATTATCGATGCTCTTTTTTTTTTCAATCCCCAAATATGGTCACCAATGGATGTTACAGCAAGTGCGCATTATTCGCTTCCGTCGCCTGATAAAAATCGCCATCCACCTTAATACACTCACCTGTGATCCTGCCGACCTTCTCCCCCTCCCTCTTGAGCGCCGCCCCGGTCATCCCCGCCACCTGAGCCCCCAGACTGAAGCCGATGATGTGGATGTCCCGCGTGCTTGCCCCCATGGCCACCATGTGGAGGATCAGACGGGCCAGCTGCCGCGCCACCAGCTCGGCATTGGCCACCGCTCGGAGGTAGTTAGGACCTCGAGCACCGTTCGCCCAGTCCACCGAGACCAAGTTAGCGTCCTCCTGTGAATGTTTCAGAATTAACAAGGAGACAATTTTAACAACAGTTGAACGATATTTTGTGCCCTTGTTGTATCCCAAAACACGATACCAGTAAATTTACACTGCAAAAATGACCGAAAAATGCAGGGTAAATCATATTTATTTAAATACATAACGGCTACTCAACGAAAAATTAAAGCATCTTTTTCATCCCATATCATGAAATTTTTCAGTATTAATTTATTTACATATCAAAACATGATTTCGTCCTTTGTCCCATATCACTACAAAAATGAGAAAAATACACAGTCCATGCATGGTTATTATGTTATTATATATTATACACCATTGCTGCTACAAATTAAAAAGAGTCCTCAGTTCTAGCTGTTGTTGCTTTTATGGTGGCTAGATTTAGACCTAAAATATAGTTCAACAAATTTATGTAAGATTACCTCCGAAAATAGCTGGGAGCAAAATTTCAAGTTCAATACTGAACTACAGTTGTTATATATAGCCGTCATATTTAACAGGGTAATGGTCGGAAGCGCTTGGGAGTAGTTCGATTCGGCTCGGCCAATGATGTCCTTCGTTACAAACCAATGATTGAGAGCGTTACAAACACGACCATAACCCTGTTAAATATGACGGGCTACTGTAAAAAGTCTTGATACCTCCCACTTCCGATGTTAATCTTAATTTTATTAAAGGTCCACGCCTCTACCTTCTTGAGGAGCGCTTTCCTGATCCTCTTTGTCACCATTCCATCCCCACGTCCGTTATATCCATGCAGCAGGATCTTGGTAGGTCTCTGAGGGTCGTAGGAGGAGAACGCGATCGAGTCCGGACTGCTGTGGTCAATCTCCTCTCCGCGGTCCTCATCTGCCAACACGGGGACGTTAAACAAATATAACCACGTGACTGAGGGGCATGACGTCATACCTCTTTCTCTGCTCTCTTCGCTGGAAGATTTGAATGTGAGTGGCAGCGAGGCACGTGTGAAAAGGAAAAACCGAGTGTCAAGACGTTCAGGGCTGTCCGGCACGACTCGAAGGTGTGAGAACTTTCCACGAACGTGAAAACATCCAACCTCGTCTATGGAAAGAAAAAACGTCAGTATGGGGGCAGTGGAAAGTAATAGCATTAATTCCATTTTTTTTTTAAATATCGTCGTATAAGGTTCAGTAGCCAGTCAAATGGAATCAGCTCGTCGTAAGTCGTAAGGAATGTATTGAAATTACTGCTGAACCTTCTACGATGACTCTTTCTTTGTTATTATGGAAGGAATTGTCATATAGAAGGTTCAGTAGCCAGTTAAATGGAATCAGCTCGTCGTAAGGAATCTATTGAACTGGTTACTGAACCTTCTATGATGACTCAATAGAAAATAAAGAGAATCCCTAAAAGCACCACATTTTGTATACTAACCATAGCAGACGGACTTCCTCCCAAGGCGGTGTTTGAATACCATGTGGCTGACCACGTGGTCCCAGGCTTGCCGCAGCTGACCGAAGTTCAGCATGGGGGGCAGCGTGATGCCCTCAGAATCGCCCTCTGAGGGGGGTGGGGGCTCCCCTGAAACAAACGGAACAAATGATAAGCCAAAATGCAAGAAATTACTTTCAATTACCATTTCTATCTTCTCAATTAACAGTTAATTATCAGTCACAACTTGGTATCAACTGTCAACCTTTATAAAGTCATTTTAAATCGGTAAATAAATTAATCCCATGAAATATCAGATATTAACCTGTGTAATATTACACGATACAATTTTGTATGCACATTTTCTTTACAAGAAAATTTAATCAGGCACCATTACAAACAAATAGAGTTGAAGCTTTTTTGTAGGGAAATATTGTATGCAATAATTAGAAAAATTGTACCGGGTAATACCGGCTTTAGTTAAGTAGAAGAGACACTAATATTACTTCATTTATTCATATTATTTTTTTTAATTTCATAATACACACTATATAATACATATTTTGTATAGTAATTAATAGAGATCTCTTAACAAAATCATAAACAATATATAATACATACTAATCGTAAAACGAGGCAAAATATATATTTTAATTGGCAAATACAACCTGATCATAAAATTTTAACTGTGCCATTAACCTGACTAGACATCCTAAAATTGGCTCATTAATAAATTTTATATTATAAATATTGTGCTGGAGTTGCATAATTCAGTTGAAACAATAGAATAAATTTACTATAAAGTTACGACAGTAGCCTGTACACAGGTATGAGTAATTTGATGTGTCTAATAATAATTGCAGATTGTTTGACCCTTTGACTTTAAATTAATCGCTGACCTTTAAAAATGTATAATCATATTACAAAATTTATGTTGAAAGTTTGAATATATTTGGAAAAATAAAAATTTTGTTTTATTTTTGTTCATTAAATTCAAACATTTCAAATTTTATTAAAACCTTGACTTAAAACAAGAATTTAAATTTATAATACAGAATTTTTTTATATAAATAATTTATTCAGCTAAATATAAAATTTCATAACTATTGTAAATTAAAATTCAAGATCACGCATTCATAATACACATTGAGGCCATTTAAAACAAAATCTTTTACTGGAATTAGAGTGGAAAACAACAACTATTCCATTTTATATTACACATTAAAACATTACATGTTATATTTTTAAAGTAAAATTGTATTAAAATCATTTCACTTTCTTCTGCTCTAAACAATGAGGTTCTTGTATGCATGGATGGTAAGGATGCGAAAAGTTATTATTATTAATCAAATTTATTATTAATTTTGAAATGAAGTTAAAATGCCATTTAGGAATATTCATGTTTTGTTCTAATTTTAACAGTGCTATTTAACAATAAGTTATTTGATTTAAAATTAATTTTAAAATTTTATGTATTTATTTGTTATATGGGGGGTGGGGGGCGGGAGGAGAATTCGTTTACTCCCTCAAATGAGGGAATTAGGGGATGCCACATTTTTCGCACCCACTTTTTAGGACAACCTCTCAAAAAACAGAAACCTTGAACCCCATAAATAAATAGACTACGTCACTGATTTTGAATTTTTACTTTCACAGATTTTGATATCGGCCTACCTCAAGCGATATTTTTTTATATTTGTTATGACATAAAAGTAAAGCACAGTTCACCTGCTCACAGCTGGTCGTGTTTACCTCTGTAACATGTACAATATATTCAAGTTTCATAACAAATATGATGTAACACATATAAATGTAGGTATAGAAATATGAAACGTTGCTGGAGATTTCTCCATTTACGTGGACTTACCAATAAGTCATGAAAGGTCATGGAATTGCTACGATCGTCAATTGTTAAGGCATTGGAGGGCAAAATATTTATTTACAATGACTGAATATCTACCCTTATTTTGAAATTGGCTGGATGATAAATTTAATAACAAACTACATTGTGATAATTTATTTATTAATGTACATTGAACTTTTCTTGTTGGTCAAAATATAGTTTAAATTTAGGTATCATTTTTAATTTTTTATTGAAATTTTAATTTTTGTATTTCAAGCAATTTGACATTGTGTTTTTTTTTTCTGACTTATTTTTTAAAAAATTTGTTTTATTTTACGAAGCTAAATATTCATCTTTGAAATAAAATTAAATGCCAATTAGAAAGATTTATTTCTTAATTTGTTAGTGCAATTTAACAACACGATTTAATTTCACAGCAATAATAAATATTTTATTAATGTTAATATTTTATTAATGTTAATATTTTATTGTAGTTCATAAATTGAGGTAAAGTTCATTAACAGTCTATTTGCAGAATAATATAATACCAATCAAATTGACGCAATATAAATTGGTGGCACAAAAAACAAGCCATTTCTTCATTTCAAGCTAGGTCAGCATTTAATGAGTTTTTTTTTTGTGCGTGTCTAATAATGTGTTTTCTTACAGCAAACCTACTTTAATGGTTCTTTAATGCTGAAAGAATTCAATCGACTTTTTGTTTTAATTTTATTATTAAAATCTTATTATCTAAAAAGACTTACATAATATTAAATTTATTTAATAATTTACATTTTTATAGTTATGATTCAATTTGTAAGCACGTGTATGGCTTTCTTTTATAGTTATGTACTTATGTATATAAAAAAATAAATAAAACATGTGTATATAGCAGGGACCGGATGCACGCGTTTTTTTCGTGCATCCGAGATGCGCATCCGGATGCAAATTAATTTTTCGTGCATCCATGGATGCGCATCCGGATGCAAATTTATTTTTCATGCATCTGGGATGCGCATCCGGATGCAAATTTATTTTCCATGCATCTGGGATGCGCATCCGGATGCATTAATTTTTTCCCGTGCATCTGGGATGCACGGATGCGGATGCAAGCCCATTTTTGCGCATCCGTGTGCATCTTGCATCTGCATCCGCATCCGATCTTTGGTTTTTATAATACACTTTGTTTCTTGCAATTTTAAACGACAAGTGGCAAATAAATGTTAAAAAAATGCCTCGTGTTAAAGATTTATTTAGAGGCCATTAGCAAAAAACCTGATAAAAAAAGAGAAAAAAAAGTGTTAAATGGATGCAAATTTATTTTTCGTGCATCCGTGGATGCGCATCCGGATGCAAATTTATTTTTCATGCATCTGGGATGCGCATTCGGATGCATTCATTTTTTCCCGTGCATCTGGGATGCGCATCCGGATGCATTCATTTTTCCCTGTGCATCTGGGATGCACGGATGCGGATGCAAGCCCATTTTTGCGCATCCGTGTGCATCTTGCATCTGCATCCGCATCCGCATCCGATCCCTGGTATATAGAAATTACACTTTGACCTAAATTGTTAGCATTACGCCAACTAAATTGACGTTATTTTAACACATTCCACTTTTTGTTTTAAAAACATTGCGTGTGCTATGGTATTAATTAGAGTATGTTCCGAAATATAGCAATTATTGTACATTAACTTAATATGTGTTACGTATATTACATTTAATTTTAATTACAAATTTAATGTAGATAAAAAAAAAGAGCATAAAAAATGTAATCAATCTGATAAATATTTTATTGCAATTGTATCAAAATAAAAATTCAAAATCCTTTAAATATTAAAAATTTATTTAACACATTTTCTTAGTAATTAATAATAAATTTACTTTACTAGATGAAACTCCATGTTCCAGCTTCTTGTATCAAAATAAATAAATAAATAAATAAATAAATAAATAAATAAATAAATAAATAAATAAATAAATAAATAAATAAATAAATAAATAAATAAATAAATAAATAAAATCGTCTTTATTGAGGGCGGGATTTAGGCCATTAGGCCCACTGTTCCATCCAACCCATATCATATATTTATACAGAATGAAATAGCCCAAATAGTGTGTTTTGAAGAAGAAAATTGTCACCTGAACACCTTATTGTATGGAGTACCAAATATATTTGATCACGTTACACAACAATGCCTTTCTTTACGTCACATGGCAGGCCATTGAGAGTAAAGATGTAATATTTACACGGCGGTCTGTAGTAATATAACCGAGCCGGAGAAACGAGTCGTTTGGAGCGGTGACCGTGAATTGAGCAAGCAAGCAAATGCAGCGGTGTCTTACATCACGCTCGTTTGCTTCCTGTACCTGTGACGTCATAGTCACGTGACCTTTCACCTGATTGCAGTTAGTCAGGTGAATACAGAGCAATATATTCTGCAGGCCTGTGTTGTAGCCAGGGGAGGGTTTTGGCATATGGGGGTGTCTGGGCCTACCCTTTCTGTATAATTTGGTCGATGGATGCTGATGGGAGTGATGGGTCCCGTAAGAAAAGATGGTTCTCCATCCCTGTTCCCACCCATTTTTTATTACTTTAAACAGAAAATTCTATTTTTTTTTTCATTTTTGTATGTGTGTTTTAAAATAACAATGGCAAATAATAACAATAACATTATTAAAAATACTCTGCTTTAAAAGTTTATATAATTAACAGAAGACTCATGCATATTTCATATTAAATTAAGGCAATGCCTTTCTTTAAAATTATATCAGTTGAAAATTTTAGCTTATGAATATTACTGATTTTTTTTTTCACCTATGAACTATATTCACGAGCCAAAATAAATATATATATATATATATATATCAGGGGCGGCTCGTGCCCCTTTTCCGTGGGGGTGCTGCCTGACATGGGACCCGCAGAACACCATGGGGGGGGTTTGGGGGGCGGAGCCCCCCAATGGCCCGCCGCAGGCGCGATTTTTTTTAAGGACACGCCCCTTTTTTAGGGTAAAATTATGACAAAATCATATAATAATGCTCTCAACAACGAAGCAGAAATTATCTAAAATAAAAAAATGCATGCATTTTATTTATAATTTGTTATGACATGAACTTATGCGAGCCCTTTTGAAATCGTGATTGAATATTTCAAACTTAATATAATATCCAATTTTTAATTATTTTTTTTTAATTCATAAGTCCTTTCACGTGGTAAGAAACATATATTTATATAAAAATAAATATTGTTTTAAGCCCTTTTTTTTTAAATAATAGTGTCAATCAAACTGCATTCAAACTGCATTGTTAATATGAAACCTGAATGTCTGGTATAATTTTTACGCAATGTATATAATGAACATCAAATAAATCGATCATGGTATATACAATATGTACAAAATTAGGCAACAACCAGAATCTAATATAAATTTTTAAAGACAAAATTTAATAAAAAAATAAAAAATGAAATTTATGTAAGAAAAAATTGCATTATTAAACATTATTTCAATATTATTAGTATTTATTTAATTGAGAAAAAAATAATCGTAATCCAATTAAGGTAGAGATAACACGGATCAGCTGACCTAATGCTAAAAAAATCTCAGTCATGAAAATTACGAAAAAAAAAAATAATAAAATGTTCTCCTCTACTTCGCCTATCAGGTATCCGGCATTTTCGGTGTAAGACATTTCGGTGTAAGGAATGTTCGGTGTAAGCGTTCGGTGTACGGAACTTTCGGTGTAAAGAGATCTTGGTGAAAGGAAAATTCGGTGCAAGGAATTTTCAGCGTAAAGAAAATTTGGTGCAACGTTAATAAAACTGTTAAATATAAAATAATGTAATTGTTTTTCAATTTATTAATACTTTTTCTATTTGAGGTCAGAATTAGAAGAACTAGAAGAACTTATGCTATATATATATCAATAGTCAGTACATGTTGTCAATATACACCGAACGCTTACACCGAACATTCCTTACACCGAAATGTCTTATACCGAAAATTCCTAGAATCCCTCTCGAGCGGTATAACAGATCAAAGATCCCAATTTTTTTATTATTGTTTTATTTTTTGTTTAGCCATGCAATATTTCTTTGATTACTATCGCATATTTGCTGCTAAATAATGTACTGCCAGTACACGCAAACCCGGGAAAATAAGCTATATATTTTTCTCATCCTGGAGCAGTATAGTTATTAACGACGTTTTCTTATATTTTGTATACTCGTACAATTTTACAACTTGTTTTTGTTTTATTGTTTTATTTTTATGTTTGAATTTTCACATTAATGGTATAAAATGCTGTAGTGAATAATTAATAAATAAATAGCTCCCATGTATATCGACTTGTTCCTGGTAAACTTATAATTTATAATAAAATACATGGGCGCGATTCACGAACGAATTAAGTTATCCAGATTTCTCACTTAATTAATTCGATCGACGTTTAGTGCCATCGAGTTAGACTGGCGCTAACTGCGTGGTTAGTAAGAAACCTGTTGTTGTCGTTGTTCGAACGTGAGATCTCACGATTGTTTACATGCATACACCACTTAATTTTCAAAAGACAAAAGTGTTGGTTCTTTTGGGACAGTCATATTTTTATTAAAGTAAAATAAAAGTGCTGGTCTTCATTCCTCAGGTGCTTCAATATATTTAGTCAATCTTTGTTAGTATATTCACTGATTAATGTAATTAAAATTTTGTTAATCTGCTCAATGAAACCATATTACAGGAAAGGTCTTCGAAGTGTTGTTCAAAATTATTCCCGCATGTCAAATACCACAAGCTCATTGGTTCTGTTGAACCAATGAGCTTGCGGGTACTGCCGATCGCACAGTCCCCGATCGCTCCAAAATCACACGGCTTGAGTGGGAGTTGAAGAGGAGGAGAATGAGGGTGGGAACACTGCTTTGGGCTACTGCTAGTAGTGGCAGTACCTTCCGCTGGGCAGCGCTGAGGGAATAAATTTACGCGGCAGCGGCAAAAATTTCATGATTTTAAATGTTAGAACTGATAAAAATTTGCTGGAAAGTTCAGAAAAATTATAGGATTATTTGATATTTCTAATTGTGTGTTTGTTCCCAAAATTTCTGGGGGGGCTGCAGTACCGCAGTACTATAGTACGAGCCGCCCCTGATATATATATATATATATATATATATATATATATATATATATATATATATATATATATATATATATATATATATTTTTTTTAATTTGTTTCAAAATCTGAAAGAAATTTTAATTTGAAAACAAACCTAGTTCTAATTCTGTAAAATGAACCTTTAATTCTTATATATTTTCACCATAATTATGAATAAAAAATATCCTGTATAATATTACGTATATAAATTATATTTGCTAACTATCTCTGTGAATAGAGATCTTGTAATCTAATGAACCCAATTAATTTATTGCCTGTTATGTCAAAATATACCAGAGCTCTGTAATTCAGGTAGATTTCAAAACATATAACATAATTATATAAGGCCAAAGGCAAAATTACAAAGGTACAATTTGCATGCAAATTTGTCTATTACATAATTTATTTGCATGAATATATTAATATACTGCATCAAATGCAAATAATTTTAATGATGCGGACATGTTTAGACACCTTGATGACAATGATAACATGAAATTAAATAATTAAATTCATTGAGAGAGTCTTCTTTGTTATTTCTTCATCTGTCTGAAATAATTTGGATGTAATTTGATGTTGTCGTTTGTCAATGTTTTCTTCGTTGTTCATTCAATAATTGTTAGTCTCTTGCAAATCTCAGTTAAAGTTTAATGACACCATTGCTATGTAATTATTTACTGACGGTATAAACGTAACATATAATGAAGGACTAATAATTAACCTGAAGAACAAATAAAAAAATATTAGGATCAAATTATATGATTGTGTTATTAATTTTTTAATGTTTTTTAGATGCGCTGATTTTTTTACGTAAGTCGCCGCAATCCTAACGATTTTCAAGTACAATGTAATTTGTATGCACATTCAAAGAAATATAATGTATTATAAAATTACTAATTTTATTATCTCATAATTTAACTTTGCATGTCAATCATTGCATTATAATACTAATTATTTAATATTAGCATGCATTCTTAATTCTGTATATAGAATTATAATTTTCATTTTTATAGCCCAATTATTTATAAATTGAAAAAATTCAAAAGATTATATTCATGTAATTGTCACAGTAATAATTAATAAGTAAATATTTCTTACAGTTTTGTAACGCCAAGTACGTATATATATAGAGAAAATGTCTGATGTTGCATAATTAATTTTCATAACTTACAATAATATAATGACTTTATAAATCTGGTTTGTATTTCCGTGTGACGTCATTCGTCTGATTGGACATTTGTTGCAAACTGAAGACTATTGAATTGAGTCATATATTTGGATTTATTCAGAGCAAAATTAGGAACACTTCTGGTATTTTGATGCGGGTACAGTGCGTGAAATATTAAAACTAACTGTAAGAGTAAGTTTTGATATTTATTATGTAATCACTAGAAAGTGCAGATGGATTGTTGGTATTTATGAAATTTGTATCACCAGGTATTGATGAGATTTGAATATTTTAATTAAAGTTACGCTCAGATGGAATAAATAAAGAAATCACTTCAAATTAATTAGAATACCTTAACGATCACTGAGTCATTGAAATTCAGCTCGATGCGGAATATTAATTTAAAAAAATGTTTCTTACTATATAATGTCAGTCATAATCGAAACCAGATAAATAATATTTGAGATAAAGAGTTACGTTTCAGTCTTTCAAGTGTTGTGAAAAGGAATAACGTAATACCATAGACTTAAAGTCCTTTAAGTTCCTTTAAGTCTATATGCGTAATACATCGTACTTATCACAAATTTTAAATATACTCACCTTTTGATTCTGACAATTCAATTAATTAATTTACTTACACGTTTTCAAGGACAAAAAATATTTCATGATATATTTGGCTAGAAATAATTTTAATAAACAACAATATTGGGAGGCTGCAAATCTGAGAAGATGGATTTCCTCCAGTAATACGTCATCAACGAAGGAGAAAGTTTGAACAGCCCATCTGTTGCAGAGAAAGTCGATCAATTGGCGAGCGAATGAATATTCAGTGTTTTAGCATCAGATTATCGACCTTATATACATCGCTGAGATATTATATTGGGGATTTAATTAATTAATAGTTACTCTTGGTAAATTATCGCTAAAAATAATTCGTACATTAATTCATCCTAAATTATCAAAAAATAATTAATAAATATCTAAAAGGTGATGACATGTAACTGACATAATTTTCTGATAAAAACCAATGTAATACTTATGTATAGCTAGACAGGTAATATAAAGTTACCGTCACTGTACAAATTTTTTTATTTTAAAATTATACAACAAAAGTTCAACAGCTGGAACATTTTACTTGGAAATTAAAAATACACAAGCTGCATACTTAAAATTTGGTTAGAGAAAAAAAAGAGCACTCTAAAAAAGGCCAAGTTCACCACGCCTACATAGACTGCGTAACAATGCCTACAGAGCAGGTAACGTTGGTGATTTCCCAAGGTGTACAGAGACAAACCAAGATACAGTACTGACTAATGAGGCACGCAGTTACAATTACATACAATATTCTGCTGAGGCAACGTGTTACATCACATTGCAGTTTCACTTGCATTAAAAAATCATGACTGCAGGTTTACGTGAATGCAAAATCCACACGAGGCTACCAAGCTGTAGTTGAAAGTCATTTACAATCATCTTTCCGTCACGACGGGTGTAAAAAATCTACTCTGACTCCGTTTACATGATCTTATAATTAAAAATATATAATGTGTATATTGCTTGTGATTCACGATTTTAAACTTGTAATAAAGTATAATATTTTGCCATGATTTAATTTTAAAATCATCATTAAGTTATAAATAAAAAATTTTATTGCGAATAAATTGTTGAAATTGATTTATTATTTTATTTATCTGGGTCAATTCCACATCCAACCAAAAAAACAATCTAGAGAGAAAATTAATAATTAAGTATCATTTGCGTAGTTTAAATTTCTTAAAAACACAAGATAATAATTAACGTTTGAATTTTGTACGAAATTTATATACATAAAATCATTTAAATTAAAATTGTACGTGATCTAAAATACTCTCTTCAAGAAATTCATTATAATATTTAAATGCTTGAGCCTCACCCCATGAAACAAGGTCAGTTATAGCAACAACAATACAAGCTAATTGTGATGGTTCAATTGTAATGCTATTGAGCTCCATCGTTCAAATTATTTAAATAAATTTGTTAAATCTTTAGGTAATACTTATTATTTGCAATCACATTTATTATAGGTCATTGTTACTTGATATTTGCATACAATGTAAGCAGGTCACATCTTTGCAGAATTTATTCCACTTCTTTTCTTTCAAGGTGTTTTATTCAATTAAATTGCTCCTGCTCAAGAAAAGAAACAATTTCAATAAAATTATACGCTTCTGCTTAAAAATTATAAAAATATAATGCAATGCAATTTTTTATTTGTTTTTCTTATTTTTTTCACTAAATATATACGTTTTCAGTGCATTGACACTACTGCAGGACAGCATATATATATAATACACGGTTAACATATTATTCAATCGATTTACATTTTATTTAATGATTTATTGTATTTTTCACAGATATCACTGGCAAATATTATATTTTTTTTCCATACTTGACATTTCAATTTATCATATAAAATAATTGTCAAAGGTAGCATAATTGTCATATCCCAGAAAATAAATAGTTATTTGTATGCTATTACCATGTTAAATAGGTGCTTTTTGCCTACATGCTCGTGACGTCATATTTTTTGTGACTTATGGTGAAAGACCCGTATAGCTCAAACTGATGTATGGAAATTCTATAAGAAAGACACGTGCAATCGTTATAAAAAAAATCATGATGTCATCTCACATAATAAAAAAGTCAATTACGTTTAATACAAACATGTAAACACACCTTGAGTCATTCTGACAACAATTACACGGATCTCGTCAACAATTTGTTGTGACTCGCTGATTTATGTACACAAAATGTCTCAAGGACGCAGGGAAAGGCACTGTTGAAAATCACTTCAAGTCGAGAAAGACAAAAAAAAAGTGTCCCAGATATAAAATTACCTACATGGTGTAGTGGTTTTTTGATCGTGGGTGCAATAACACGTTTTTAAATTTTACGATTAGAATGTAATTTTTATTGTCTGACTACTTGAAAATTCTTATATTATTAAAAACGAAGCTGAATGAAGACACGAAAACGATGTGTATATAATATTAACACATTATTAACTGTAAAAAAAAAAATGTAGCTACATTGACAGAAGTGCTTATAATTTAACTTTTGATAAGAAAAAAATCAAACAAAAAATATCAGGGGGGTCTTCAAATAACACAAATTACAACAATCTTAAAATTAGGACAGTCTTAGCGTATTCTTTATTGTTGCGCTAAGACAGTCTTTGGTTAAGTTTAGGTTAAGTGGTGTTATTTGAAGACCCCCCTGATCTCTAAACTTTAAAGTATAATTTTGTGAAAGTATAATTATTATATTTAAGCAAAGAAAGCTACTTCATCTGTATAAATATTATATTATACAAGTTTATTTTATTTAAAAGTTTTTGTTGTAAAAAACATAGATTGATTAGTAGTTAGATGGGTGACCATTTTCGCTAAAACTTTTTTCCTATTTGTTCTTATTGGACTGTTTGTAAATCTCCTGCCTCTGACTTGTTATTTATGTACTCATATGAGGGAAATATAATAAAATAAAACTCATGCTTCTCTCACCCAGGGGCAAATCGTCGAGCTTTTTTTTTTTTTTTATCATGATGTGGTTCCCCTGGCTTTGGACCATTGCACAATCGGATCATTGACAAAAGCTGCGGCGTCCATTCTGAGTGAGGTTTCTACATTTCCCTCAGTCACAGGTAAATGCTAGAATGGATTTCAAAGCCATGCGGCAAATCCCGTTTCGGATAAGCCCACAAATTCATGTTATAGTTATAGGGTTGTGACTTACAGTTAGTAAGTAGAACTATCCAATTAGGGTATGATAAAAAAATTAATTTATAGCCAACTTTCTCAGTTTAATGTAAATTTTGTGTGTAGGCTCAAATCTTCGCAAGCTTCTCAGAAAGGTCGAAAAGTTACAAAACAATACGAGGAAATTTAATATCTTTAACTAGCGTGGATCGAACGGTTGCCTAAACGTATGACGTCATGTGGCTTATTTCACTGCCAAGACCGAGCTGACCCAAATATAAAAAAAAAAAAATGTGAGTGAAAACGAGATTTATTGCTGAAATTATATAATACATGATTATACTGCAGTCTTTCATTCAATGCCATGCATGCACAAGATATAAAATATTTAAAGGATTATGGGAGTTTAATCACAATTTTGAGTATAATTTTATAACACCTAATTTTTGTTGTATTATTAAACAATTAATATTTAAATAATAATTTATGTTATATTTATTAAATATGTTTAGTTAGTTTATAATTTGTTTAAACTAACATAATATATTTAATTTTTGTTGATATGCAAATAATTTTGTAATAAATTTTATTGTAATTTAAAATGAACAAAATTCTGTATGCAAAAATATCGGGACAATTCGAACACACCTCTATATATACACATTTTGCATGACACTTCTATTGCAAGCATAGAAGTGTCATGGTTTTTCGACAGATTAAATAGTCAATGATTGCTCTTTAATCTCCCTCGCTCTAACAATTCACTTTTTAATATTTTAGTTTTATGTAGTCAAAATAAATAAATAAATAAATTATGAAAGTATATATAACCATGGACATGATGCCGGTAAAAACTCACTGAATTTGTGACTGAGAGAACCGTGGAAAACCTCAGTCAGGACGGTCATTCTATTTTCCCAAGTCCAAAGCCTGAAAAACATACACGGTAGTAAAAAGAGAGAGAGAGAGAGAGAGAGAGAGAGAGAGAGAGAGAGAGAGAGAGAGAGAGAGAGAGAGAGAGAGAGAGAGGGGTAAAAAAAAAAAGGATTTACCCTAAGAAGTGAGCAACGTAATTTTTTCTTGAACCCTACGCTCGACGATGATGATCTGAAGAGAACGTTCAACTTTTAATTTGATGACACATGGTTAAATTCCAAGGCCTGTGACTACTAAATTGTAGATATACACGTGGTCAATAGATAATACGCAATGTTTACCTCCACAGATGTGTTAGAAAGTGAGTCAAACTGCGGACTTACATCACCTCTCTGGTCAGCTGGCGCCAACAACAGGTCACGTGGCCTCCTAGGAAACGTGTCTACCGCGATATCAGAGAATGACTATAAAGTAATATAAATGATTACATGTTATAGCCGTGACTGGCTGCATATGGAAAAAGGAAAGATGATCAAAGTGGCAGTGCTAGCATTCAGTGAATATTCCTTGGGCGATCGAATTGTAGAATAATTCAAATTATTAATTAAAATAAAAATCAAGATTATTTTAGTCAAAATTTCAAGAAGGTTTATTATTGACTTGATTATCAGTAAATATAATCCTTATTGAAAATAGAAGAAGAAGGAGCAGTTTGGATTCATTCAATTTTTGAATTTCATGTTTTGAATAGAAAAGAAAAAAATTGCTATAATTAAGACGTATGAAAATCGAAAGATATATACATATAAAATTAGTCTACTTTTTTTGTTTGCTATACATAAAACATAGTTTAATTAAATATTATATAACATATTTTTACGGTTCACCGCTAACGTGATACGCAACGCTTGTCACGCTTCAAATGTTTTTGTTTATTTCTACTTTATGATTACAATATTGTTACTATATAATAAAACTCTAAAACAATAAACATTACAAAACAAACAAAATTAATTATGTTTACGTTATTCCGGCTATATATTAATAATAAAATGTGATGAATGAAATTGTCGTGCATGTTTGTTTTCCAAATTTGTTGAATCATCGCCGTACGTTCAGGTAACCTTCACCTTGCTGGTCGAGAGAAGAAAGCGAAGGTGACGCAGCGATCTCCGCACACTGTGTGCATTTCATCACGATGGACTGGGCATCAGTGTTTACCGTTTGATCTAATCTCTCTCTCTCTCTCTCTCTCTCTCTCTCTCTCTCTCTCTCTCTCTCTCTCTCTCTTTCCCTTTCTTTAATGAAAGATTATAACAGAAAAAGAGGAATTTTTGTTATTGATGTGATGTATCAGGCCATCTTGACTGAGATTTCCACGTCCCCTTAGTAAAATTAGGCAAATGGATAACTTGTCCGTCATGGATATAAAAACCACCCTTATTAATATCTTATCATTCTCGCCACAATGATTAATATAATTAAGGCTATATTTTTCACCAATAAAAAAATAATAAATTGCTTATATCCTACATTGCGTTGTTTTACAGTACGTCAGATAATTGGAAAAAAAATCAAACTATTAATGACACTTTTATTCATAATATTTAAAGTTCATGAAATTCCTATATGTATTTTTTGTGCAGTTAACTGACTTGCATTCTTAGGCGACGAACTTGATAAAATTCATTAAAGAACATGATTAACATTTTATCAACGTGGAGGCAGACAGAAAAGTTACCAACTATAATAGTTATAATAGTTACCTATTAAAATGTTCATGTGAAATTTTTAAAGACCTTTTAGGTGCCAAAAAAACAATGACACTCTCTCAATACGCAATGCTCACACATTACAGCAATTTCTGTGTGAATTTTTTTACTAAACATGTCTAACTTTTACCTTGGGATAAAAAATTGTAATGTAATCGCAATGTTTATTTGTATACTTAATTTACATTCTATTAAGCTACTGTTAATTCGAAGAATCGATTTTTTTACGAGTGAAAAGAATTATAAAAAAATTTACGTTTGCAATAAAAATTTCAGTTTTAAAAACTATTATTTAAATTATATTTGTTTTCAGACCAAATTTATTTGACTGAGTTTCTCTTCAGTTTAATGTTGACTTGGTCAAGACACTTGCATAGCACTATAATAATAAAAATATTAAATTTGGTGTACAAATTTGACCGTGAATAAGGTTGTGATCAATGGAGCGTTGCAGTAAAATTGTAAGATACGAGCGTATTTCTCCAAACAAATTAGTTCAATTGTCGAGTATTTTCAAGTACACAGTGAAATATTTGATGAAAGTTCCATGACAAAGACCATTTTCAAAACAGTTTCCATGGTTTCTCTAATTGTTAATGTCATAGTGGAAAAGTTCAACACATTTTTTCTTTTAAATTATAGAATACTTTAATTTTTAAAGGAACCAGAAGGTATATAGTTTCAGCAATTAAAAGATTTAATAATTTTAAAATTAAATAATTTTTAATTAAATTTTTTCTATGCTGATGCATGAAGTTTTAGGTATGGTTTTTACTATAATATTAATTAAGGTGAGATTAATCCGACATTAATACTGAATTAGCTATATAGTGTGTAATTATTTATGAATTAAATATTAAAATGAGAGCAAGCAAAGTTAAAGGCGTTAAAAAAAAGTACTTTAAAGTTCTACCTAGAAGGTCATATCACAACGTTTCTATTTGTTTCAATATACTCGACTATAAAAATATTACTTAAATGTTTATTAACACACACATATCATTATTGGCTGGCTGCATGTTAATATCAGGACAACTCGATCATTATCCACCGCCTGCAGACTTGTAATTTTAAGGAAGGTAGGAAAAGCTCTCACTCTAATTTTGATGATTTTCACCACTAAAACATGGTTCAGTTTACGTAATAAAGACTGACTAGACCCGCAAAATAAATAGTAGAGCTTTGTCCCGCATTGTAAACCTCAGGATATTACGACACGTCTGTCGGTCGTGATGTAAATAATTATTTATTTATTTATTTATTTATTTATTTATTTATTTATTTATTTATTTATTTATTTATTTATTTATTTATTTATTTATTTATTTATTTATTTATTTATTTATTTATTTATTTATTTATTTATTTATTTATTTATTTATTTATGTATTACACTAACAATGTGATATTATATTTATAGCTCACCTAGAGTTGCATTTTTCTCCTGGGCAAAGGCCGCACATAGCGCCGTAAAGAGCACAGGTATTGCACGGCACAACATCGCTGTGGCTCTCTCTTGCAGAGCTCTGGATCAGACTGGCCCGCTCTGCAGTCTCCCGCTATGGAGCGGTGGCCGGCCGGTGCTGAGAAAGTAAACATTGGAGAGAGGGGGGCGATTATATTAGCTAATTATCAATATCAAAGGACTTGGAATTATACATTGAGCTTGGATAAAAATTAATATACGAGGGTCGTATGATAAGTTCCTTAAGTCGTATAGAAAAAAATCCAGCGAGATAAAATTAACAACTGTACCGACTTAAGTGATATTTCAATAGGTCAGATACAAATTTTTACCCCGATATCACTTATATTAATTTCTGGGGGTCAGTTTTCGTGAAGCTCCCTCAAAATTGACTAAATTTGAACTTTGAACCAGTATAACACCCACTGCTGTGATATTCCAGGGATGTTTTTTTATCTTTGGTATTGCGCCGTGATCGAATGATCTATTCTGTGCCACCAGACACCGCAAATAGTTTGATTTTTGCTTTAAAAACAAGCAATTATGAAATTTCATGGACCGTCACCACCCTTTTTTTGGGCCTTAAAAAGCTCATTTGCGGCACCCCTAACGCGGCAAGTTTTTTCGTCGTAATTTTTCATTGGAGATATAATATAATTATATCATTAGAAAGCCCATGATCTCTGCTATTTGATGATGTTACATAAGACTGTCTGTATTCAAAATTTTGTGTATTTTTTAATGAAATCTTAAATGACAGATGATTTTGGCCAAACAGTAAAGGGTACACTTCAGTGAGGCATATATCCTATTAAAAATTTAGGTAACAAATAAACAGCACTAGAGCCTGATAGAGTAAGGTTTTCTGATGTTTTCACGAGATTTTCATGAATTTCCCATACATCAACTTTTTTCTGCAACAGATATTGAAACTGGTAAAAAGTACTAATTTTTGGTCAAATTTTAATTTCCCGACCGTGCTTCACGAAAACTGACCCCCAGAAATTAATATAAGTGATATCGGGGTAAAAATTTGTATCTGACCTACTGAAATATTATTTAACCTGGTACAGTTGTTAATTTTATCTAGCCGGATTTTTTCTATACGACATAAGGAACTTATCATACGACCCTCGTAATTTTATTATTATTATTATGTATTCCAAATGTTACATAGTATAACAGTTGGCAGGTGGACACGTGGACACTATAACCAACCAAATTACAGTACCATGGCAAATCGAAGTATGAATTCTGACAGTTTATGCATGTAATGATTTTTACAATAAGGGACAAAGGACCTAATAGATTTAATAATATATTTTTTTATCCCTTAATGATCAATGCATGAATTTCCTGGCCCTATTGATTTTTTTTTTATGAAACGTAGCAAATTGGATTGTTTGAATAAGTAATGCTATTTTATTTTTCCTCTACATTTGAAGCAATAAAAAATCGATTAAAAAATTCATTACTGACGATTGAATTAGTGCACATGTACTTTTTAATGAAGGGGATTTATAATTTCAAATAAAATGTTATCAACGGGTATTTATTTTATTTTTTTTTAATAACAATTGATTGTATCGTTACTGCAATTATTGCATTTTGTCACTTTTTTACAAAATTTAGAATAATTTTTTTTATTAAACTCTATAATTATTACGGTATATAACAAAAGGTGTTGCTATAAATTTATTAATTTTTATGTGTTTTTAATTTAATTGTTTATTTATAGCCACATATAATTTTTTCACAGCTAATTACAATTAAAACTGATAGTGAAGAAAAATTTAACTATTCTTTAAATTTAACTTTTTGATAATTTCTGTACGTAAACATTTATTTCTGCATGAATTCGGGAAGATAACACTACCCTTAACAATTATAATGTTTGTGCACAGTATTCTATACTCCAATTAATTCCTCCAATCACCATTAAAATTACAAACCCGACAATAAATTTTAGCTTAAATGCAGTGAAACAGCTAGTACTATTTATGTTATTAATATATAATTCTTATTTCCGACCAGCTATTAAAATTTTTGCATTCATCGTATTTTATTAAAAAAAAAAAAGTAAAATTTTCGTCCATCGCATTTATATAATTTATAAAAATTGCAAACAAAATGAGCTAACAATGTTCTCATTATCTCATTATACCCATCTATAATTTCATATACAAAAAGACGCGTGATGAAAAAGTCACGCTCAAGCATGCGAATAATATTTTGTCATATTTGGCCTACATACTTTTAGAAATGTTTAAGCATTTTGCCATTTATAATTAATGCTATGTGAACGTTTAAACATGTTAATTCTCATGATTCATTATGACATTATTTGAGAATAAACAGACTCTTCCTTATTGCTTTTGTTATATACTTGTAATTACAATAATGAGATATTAGAATGTGAAAATTTTAGTGGCTTAATCGAAAGAAGGGGTAAAAATATGGTACTGTGAATTTTTTCAGATTTTTCTGAGACCGGGAACAATTTTTAAAAAATTATTGAAAGTCTATTTTATGACGTCACGGGCGGCACTGCCCTATCGTCTTTTTTAAGGAGTGCCGCCCGTGACGTCATTAAAATAGACTTTCAATAATTTTTTAAACATATTTCCCGCGCGGTCTCAGAAAAATCTGAAAAAATTCACAGTGCCATATTTTTACCCCTTCTTTCGATTAAGCCACTAAAATTTTCACATTCTAATATATCTCATTGTCACAGTACAAATTATTTAGTGCGCATCACGTTTAAAATATAATATGTAATTATTTCCAGCTGGAGTTTTTCGTAGTGCAAATTGTTGTGACAGTTTTGTTGATAATCGTTTGTGAGATTGCATAAAATATAATTAGCAGTTACAACGGTAATTATAGTATTTAATAATTATGTAATTAATGATGACGGCCAATTAATTATTTCAACGGGATGTTAGTTAAATTTCAATGTCTGTATATGGTTTCTCAATTAATTACAAATAATCTTTCATGAAAAGAAAAATTAAATATTATGCATTTGTTGAGGTCTGCATATTTATTTATATCTGTATTATAAAATATGTACTTTTACATTCACTTATATGCTTTTAATTTCCGTCATTATATAATATTTTATATGGCTAGATGGCTAGAAATATCAGTATACTGTTTCATAAGAGTGCAAGTTTTTATGTTTAGAGAAATTGCATGATTTTGCCACCTATCACAACTGCCAATGTTGCATTTTGCATTAAATAATAAAAATAATATATTAAGAAACGTATATAGACTACGATAGATCAGATATTAAATTTTACTATTCATAATTTCTGTTACATGACATTGCATGGACATGGTCAATTAGATAGAGACCTCACAAAGCGGATTCAATTCGCTGTCGTTAACGTATCGATTATTATATAGAATTATTTTATTATTAAATTGTTATAACTTATTATAACAAAAGGTATAGATCGTTGCAATAATTTTATTGCTTTTTTATGTGTATTTTATTTAATTGTTTTTTTATAGCCACATATAATTTTATCACAACTTTATATAATTACATATAAAACTGATAGTAAACATTATTTTATCTATTCTTTAATGAGCAATTAGAAACGAAAAATTTTATTGGCTTAATCGAAAGAAGGGGTAAAAATATGACGTTGTGAATTGTTTCAGATTTTTTTGTGACCTATAACTAATTTTAATTAATTAATGAAGTTGCATTATTTTGAGAGTGCCGCCTCTCGTGACGCCTCTGACGTCACACCATTCTTGTACTTTTGCACTATAGATGAGATTAGGTGAGAACATGCAGGTATGAAAATCAAAATGGCTGGCGCCACGTTTGAAATTCCCCGCCTCAAATTTTTGAAGTTTTAATGTGGGTTACGTTTGATCAATTTTAGCTTTATTTTGTTCGCATACCACTGGAAAATATGGTTGAAATATGATTTAAAACTTCTATCGTGCTCTAATATTGTTTAATACGTAAAAAGTAGAAAATTATGAGAGACTAACTTCTTACATCAAATTAGTTTGCTTTCTTCCTTTAAATAAAATAATTTACTGATTCTTGGTGTGCTAGTGGGTTAGCCCAGTGGTAAACGCATCAGACTTCAAAATTCGTGGTTGCGGGTTCGATTCTTTCTTCCGGCGAGTTTTTATAAATACATTTTTTTTCTTTAATTTTAATATATTTATGAATTCTAAATTTATAAAATGTGGTTAAAATATGGTTTACAGCTACTATCAATCGTAATTGATAACTTTTTAATAGTAAAGAGAGGGAACAATATTAATAAAAAATTACTTCACTTTTTCGCGTTCCAAATTCCAAAATAAAACATTTCTCTTACCGAGGCTCAAAGCTTAATTAGTGTGGCACTGTGGCACAGTGGCGCAGAAATTTTCTTTAATTAAATGAAACTAAATTAAAGGAAAGAAAAGTGTCGAGTTTAAAAAATCCTTCGACGTGGAGAATCAAACTCTCCACCACAAGAGTACGAGCTCTGCGTCTTCGCCACTGTGCCACACCAAGCTTTTTTGGGACACAGTGTGAAAAATGTTTTACTTGAACGTATAAAAGTGAAGTAATTTTTTATTAATATTGTTCCCTCTCTTTACTATTAAAAAGTTATCAATTACGATTGATAGTAGCTGTAAACCATATTTTAACCACATTTTATAAATTTAGAATTCATAAATATATTAAAATTAAAGAAAAAAAATGTATTTATAAAAACTCGCCGGAAGATAGAATCGAACCCGCAACCACGAACTTTGAAGTCTGATGCGTTTACCACTGGGCTAACCCACTAGCACACCAAGAATCAGTAAATTATTTTATTTAAAGGAAGAAAGCAAACTAATTTGATGTAAGAAGTTAGTCTCTCATAATTTTCTACTTTTTACGTATTAAACAATATTAGAGCACGATAGAAGTTTTAAATCATATTTCAACCATATTTTCCAGTGGTATGCGAACAAAATAAAGCTAAAATTGATCAAACGTAACCCACATTAAAACTTCAAAAATTTGAGGCGGGGAATTTCAAACGTGGCGCCAGCCATTTTGATTTTCATACCTGCATGTTCTCACCTAATCTCATCTATAGTGCAAAAGTACAAGAATGGTGTGACGTCAGAGGCGTCACGAGAGGCGGCACTCTCAAAATAATGCAACTTCATTAATTAATTAAAATTAGTTATAGGTCACAAAAAAATCTGAAACAATTCACAACGTCATATTTTTACCCCTTCTTTCGATTAAGCCAATAAAATTTTTCGTTTCTAATTGCTCATTGCCAGTAATTTTAATAAAATTATTGAAAAAGTAAAATCGAAACAAAATTATAAATTTAAATATATAAAATTTGTATTTAATTAAAATATTTTTAACATTATTATGTAAATAACTGTTGGCAGTGTTGATCAACAATATAATAAACTTTCAAAATTAACCTTAAAATGTAAAATAAGACAATCCCCAGTAGCACAGCAACGTGGCTGCCACGTGGTAGCCACGTTGCACAATGGTTGCCAATTGGTTGCCAGGCAACGTGGCTGCCACGTGGCGGATGTCCCATTCGGAGAACCTGAGGCAACGTGGAGGCGGGCAACGATTTGGCAACCAATTTGTTTTTTGGTCAAAAAATAACTAGAAGCGGTCACCCATCTAACTACTTACCTTAACCTGCGTTGCTGAACTTCGGTAATCACTGTTGATCATATACTTACCATTACACCGCTTCGTCTTTCTTAAAGGTGAACTGAAGGGATTGCTTTTTTTTTCCCTTTAGGAACCTTATATTACCTATCCTATCCATCTGCACTAATTTTTTCATGGCAGATACTTATTGTGCTGCTGTAGGACAATTAGTGAAAAAGTGAAGTTGTGACGTATCAGCGACGGTTGGTTGACTTAAAACTCGCCGCGGTGAAAAAACACACGAGCTACCGCGAGCGACCGCGGAAACTGCCGAGGGAGCGGCGATCGGCTCGCGATCGCCACTCTCTCGGCAGTTTCCGCGGTCGCGCGTGTGTTTTTTCACGGCGGCGAGTTTTAAGTCAACCAACCGTCACTGATACGTCACAACTTCACTTTTTCACTAATTGTCCTACAGCAGCACAATAAGTATCTGCCATGAAAAAATTAGTGCAGATGGATAGGATAGGTAATATAAGGTTCCCTAAAGGGAAAAAAAAGCAATCCCTTCAGTTCACCTTTAATAAATTGAAGATTATTGAGGTATATAAAATCAATAAAAGTTATGGGAAAATGACCAGGGTGCATTTCAATGTAATGTCATACAAATTTCGACCCTAGGGTAAAATTTTATGGCGGTTCTATTGGTGACCCTTAAATTTGCGACCCTTTGACCCTTAAGGGTCAAAAGACCCCTAAAACTTTTTTTATCGGAAAAAATGCAAAATTGAAATTAGTAATGTCCTTAATTATTTATAGAGCTTTAACTCACACATTTTAAGGGTCGACCCTTGGGGTCTAGCAAGGGTAATTTTTATAAGAATACAAAAATATATTTTATTAAATGTGACAAAAACCATGATGACTACAGGTTCAGCATTAAGTATTTTTGAGGAAATAATCATAATGACCCCTTAAGGGTCGACCCCTAAAATATGATAGTAAAATTTAATTATTTTTTAACTTTTTTTTTCATTTAAAAAAAATTAGTATGCTTTGCTGACATTATTTTTAATTTCTATTAATATCACCCTTTCAGGGGTCGACCCTTGATATTTTTCAATTTAACACAAATTTTTAAATAAATTCTGGCAAAAACTACGAGGACTACAGTTTTATGGAGCACTGTGTGTATTTGATGATGTAACCATTATAATGACCCTTTAGGGGTCGACCCCTAATTTCTGAGAGTTAATAGAAATTTCGATTTTTTAATATTTTTTTTTAATTATTAATTTTAACATGCATTTCTGACTTAAATTTTATATTGACCCTTTCAGGGGTCGACCCTTTTTTTTTCGAAAGAAATGTTTTAATATGCTTTCAATTAAATCTTCTCATTAATTACCTCAAATATTAGGTTAAAATCAATAAAATATTAATTTCATAAATTCAAAAATGCAATGTAGCATGCTGGTCAATCAATGCTGGTGATGCTGGGTACTTAATTTTCCATTTTATGCCACAATGGTGGCTAAGGAGACGTTTTTGGGCGATTCGTTGCCAATTTGTTGCAGCGTGCAACAATAATGCAACGGTTTCATGAAATGGTTGCAACAACGTTGCGTATGTAACGACCACGCAACGTTGTCATAAAAAATCCTTGTTCTTAATAAATTGTAAAAAATTGTAGTGAAAAATACCATTTAGGTATTCAAATTACATTTTAAGAGCAATTTTGGAAAAAAATATTGGTTGCCAAATCGTTGCCAATTGGTGGAGCGTCTCTAAAGCAACGGTTGGCAACTAATTTGCAACCATGTCTCCACCAATGTGCTACTGGGGATATAATTTAATTATCAGGTCTACCAATTTATTAGGCTTATATAAGATTGAGTACAAAAATTAAAAAAAAATAATAATAAAACTTGATTGGTTTATAATGGGAAATATAATGATTACATTACATTTCATGAGAATTATATATTATGTCATTATATTTATATACATTACATGTGAATTCATCTTCGCCTACATAAAACTTGGCTATAAAATTGGAGATGATTGCGTGACCCTTTGGTCATAATGTTAACGATTTGGCACAAGGTGTCAAGGAAAAGTGTTTTCTGTCAGTTTCTCAGCCTATTAAATTATACGACGGCCTTTCTCACGACGAACCACAAAACACGAAATATGTTTTAGTAACATCTTAACTTTATATCGCTATGGGAATATAAACCATGATTTTAAATTTAATTGTATAATAAGTAATGAAAGTGTTACTTAATTTTGTTAAAGGTGAACTGAAGGGATTGCTTTTTTTTTCCATTAGGGAACCTTATATTACCTATCCCATCCATCTGCACTAATTTTTTCATGGCAGATACTTATTGTGCTGCTGTAGGACAATTAGTGAAAAAGTGAAGTTGTGACGTATTAGCGACGGTTGGTTGACTTAAAACTCGCCGCCGTGAAAAAACACACGAGCGACCGCGGAAACTGCCGAGAGAGTGGCGATCGCGAGCCGATCGCCGCTCCCTCGGCAGTTTCCGCGGGCGCTCGCGGTCGCTCGTGTGTTTTTTCACGGCGGCGAGTTTTAAGTCAACCAACCGTCGCTAATACGTCACAACTTCACTTTTTCACTAATTGTCCTACAGCAGCACAATAAGTATCTGCCATGAAAAAATTAGTGCAGATGGATGGGATAGGTAATTTAAGGTTCCCTAAAGGGAAAAAAAAGCAATCCCTTCAGTTCACCTTTAAAAGTGAGGTTTTTGATATAAAGTTTTAATCTCTCTCTCTCTCTCTCTCTCTCTCTCTCTCTTTAATTTTAAGCCCATGTATGCAAGTTTAAATTATGCATTTCATAAATTAAAAAAATGTGTCATTATAGCTGTCAAATGAATTTATTTAGAAAGATTGCTGACCAATATTTATGCATGAGATATGGATTATATTTGATAATATGTTTTCTAGGTTTGTTTTTACTAAAATGTCCTCAAAATTGACTTCGAAATTGCCTTTAGGCAATAATTAATATAATGACATTACATAAAATATAAAATTATTTTGAAATTTAATTACCCTTTACTCTTTGCAATTTATATGAAATTAAAATTTTGAGACAGAAATTTAATCATGCAGGTATAATACTGTATATATGAGAGCAATATAAATTATTACATCATAAAGTCAAACGGTAGTAGTAATTAATTAAATTGCTGAGGTTCAATAACAAATTAATTAATTTTCTGAAGAAGATATTATTTTACTATTTTAAAATCCCTAAAATGCATGTACGCGCGTATATAAAACTTGATTTTTTTAAATTTTATTTTTATATTAAGATCAAAAGTAATTAATGCAATTATTTACAATACAAATTCATGATATCCAATTGAATTAAATGTGAACATGTTTTATAGTATACACATTGTTATAATAAAATTTATTGCATTTAACTTATTTATTTATAATTAATTACGAAGAACAAAGCAGGTAGATATTGGAGGTATAATCGTTATAATGTTATAAAAGGAAATTCCATTCTGTGATCAAAGAAAGTGTAGTAACCTTCGGCTAACAGGTTTCTGCGTACAGTGGGATACTGGGTCACCATCGCTAAGCAATCTTGTACCCCAAGCCTCGCTGGTAAAGCACGGTTCGTTCCACGCGGCGGAGAGAGTGAACGTTTTTAGTGTTTCACGCGGAAACAATGAGAAATCATCGTTTTCACACGAAATGTAAACTTTTTAGTATAACATCTTTAACAATTTATTTTTACGTAATTTGTTTAGTGAAATTTTGAAATAAAGTTTTTAACCAAAAATAATAATTTTATAATTAATTTTCACAAACGTTTTTATGGTTAATAAATTATGTTTATTGATTTCCTCTTTATGTATTGATTTTTTTTAACGATAGTATTTTTTTATGAATGTATCACGTACGTACGTCCTGGATGATAATATCTTTTGCAATTAATTAAGTAAATAAATTAATGCCACTGCATAGAAACGCTTTTTATAATGCAAAATATTATAATATATATCATACACGTCACCCACGAACGATATTTATATATGTATTCCCATGCCCCGGCCATGCATTTGTTGATTGGGCTTTGGACCATGCAGCGAGTTTTAATTTAAAAAAAAAAAAAAAAAATCCCTACCCATTACCCCGCCGGGAGCTGTAAGCTCTTAGGGGTGTGTCCTTGGGGGGGAAAAAAATCGATCTGGTTGCATGGACGTATAAAATATTTATAATAAATAAAATATATGCTATTTAAATATAAATAATAAATTATAACAACTTTAATATTATCAATTACTTTTATCATCAACCTTCTCTATTATAATAAATAATAATATTTTTAAATATTCCATATAATTATGATAAACTCGTTTGATATAATTTATAAGAAGCAATATTTTTAATGTATTAATAAATTTGCATGCAAAATTATAATAATAATACATATTATTGCTATTAAATATTAATATACATTATATTCTTGAAGTCTTATACATTTAATTTGCTAAAAATTAAAAACGTTATTTAGTTAATTATCTGCACTTGATACTCAAAAGGGTATAATTTAAAACGCGTCCACACTGATTTTAGATTTCCTCGACTTCCTAAAAGGCCAGGCAACTTTTTGCAGCACTTTAAATGGATTGATGCATTAAGCAGCACTGTTAGCAAGGCCAATTAAGGCGATATTTCATTTTATATTTCATATAATTTTAAACTTCAAAAGGCTCATTTATGATGCTGAACCAATTTTGCCTAATCACACGACAGGCGGCAGGATATTAATGAGGCAATTAAGACGGACACGTATTAATTTGAATAATTAAATGAACCAAATTTAATTGTTATAATATTAGTTAAATAGGAGGCTGCTGCATAAAAATAAGAAAGCAGCAAGAAAATAAAATCTATGTGAAATTCCTTTAATTATTATTGGACTTTGGCATTGAAATAAGAAAAAAAACACACAATTAAATTTCAATAACTTATTTTTTTATAAAAACAAACAATTCTACATTTTCAAAATGCAGCACAGGAGAAAATAAAATAAACACTGAATAATTTCTATACAGTATGTAAATAAATTAATTACCTTTACTCCCATTTTTTATAACTTATTAATCTAAATTTATATGTTTTTGCTTATTTTTTTCAAATAGCACCAATTTCGTCATAATAATTATTTTCAAAAAATTTCTTTAAAGAGTAATTAAATTTAACATGGAAAGGAGTAAATAACATATTTGATAAATAATGAAAATCTGCTTACAAAACTACTTCATAAGTTACACCCAGTACTTTTTTATTTTCACTTCTGGGTCTTTTTATACAATATATTTTCAACCACAATATATTTTTATTTCTAACTCGTATGATACTTGTCAATATCGAGTAGGTTTACAGCATTTGTCACATTTATTTTCCATGGAAAGATTCATCGTAGAAGGTTCAGCAGCCAGTTCAATGAAACCAGCTTATCGTCAGGAGTCCATTGAACTGGCTGCTGAAATTTCTACAATAACTTCTTCTATGTAAAAAAATAAGAATGAAAAACCAACAAACCAACTTTTTTTGGCCGTCACTGCTATTGATGTGCTTTATATTCACAACTATAATAATATGGCATTAAAATTTTTACCCTGCTATCGAAGCAGAATCTAAAAGAACAAACAGTAGAGTAAATTCTTGAGGCAAAAGCCAAACATTGTCGAATTCGCAATATTTTATTAACACGAGAATATAGAATTATTTAGTCCTGTAAGTTTTTTATTTTTTTAAATTTTACTAAAATAAGAAATATTCCTATTTCTATAACATACATTAAAAGTTGAGCTTATATTATAGTCAAGAGAATTGTGTTCAATAAAATCAAAATTAACATAAAAATTAAATACTATTAAAAAAAAAGCGAAGCTTTAAAAAGTTTGGCATTTATGAGAAATTATCTGTTAAAAACAAATCAGTAAGCTAAGTATATGAATTACAATGGTAAAGAAAGTCAAAAACAATTTTATATATATAAAGCAATTGAGAGAATCTACACAATCTTGCATAATAAACATTTAATACATTTTTTGCTGTAATAATAAACAACTTAATTAATTTTTTTAAGTTTATAAGAATAAAAATAAAGCTAATGAAGTTGTAAATATTTTTCATTACTCTTTTTTTTTTTTTTTCATTTTTAACAAGAAAAAACTATTAATAATTCGTTGGGTTTTTTATAAGCTGCAAATTCTAAATTATTTATTAAATTAAAAACTATAACATTATCAAGTAAAACAATACTAGAATCTAATTAAAAAATTATTAAATAAAATTTGGCTGTACACTTTTATAAGTTTTCGGATAAACCATCACATTGTAAACCACACGATGTTCATCGTCATCACTGGAGCGGGGGAGGTTAGTGGTCCACTCCGTTGGAGGGGGAGTGGCCGGGCCGTCGCAGGGGGGCAGAGGGGAAGATGGGGGCACTCGGGTGCTGGAACTGCGCGTACCTGAAACACAAAGTGTACCTTAATTATTAACTGAAACACTTTTTTGGCAAACTTTAAGTTTTCTAAAAAATAAAGATAAAAAAAAAAAAAATGTAACAATTTGATTAATTTTAAATCAGAATCAGACAGACTCTCATTTTTTCCCCTTGTAATTATAAAATATTCACAACATTCATGTTAACAACTACAAATTAGGCGATAATAAATTTTATAATGAGGTATACAAAAAGTACTGTAACTTTTGTTAATATTCCACATTTTGGGAAAGTTAAAATAAAATAACTGCCGGAGAAAATGTCCTCCTCATGTAAAAAATAAACTAAAAATCATGCTATGAATCCATGGCTTTTGATCACCACTCATACCCTATCATACAAAATACAGACTTGCCTATTTCCATCTCAACACCAAACTTGCCTGTTCATTTTCCTGGCTGCCTGCTGGTAATATCCCTCTGTCTCCGTCTTGGGCTCCCATCCCCTCGGTAGAGACGCATAGACGTTGTAACGCCTTTGCCGCGGGGGCTCCACTCCGTTAGGCATACCGTTCTCCTCGGCAGCGTGCCGGCTGCTACTGCGGTGGTGGTGTGAGGACGGTACCTGCGACGGTTCTTTATGATGCTTGTGTGGCTTATGGAAGTCACGCTCTAAAATGGCTGCTACTGCAGGAGAAGCTTTGTTTGAGGGTGGCTTTTTTGGTGCAACGTAATCATTAAATCTTGTATAAAAACTCTTTCGTCGTATTCTATCACTGACAGTTTCATCTTCTAATGGATCTAATGGAGTATCTGAACATACGGACCAAGAATCATAAGAGTCATCTTGGCCATAGTTAGAGGAGCTATCTTGACGTCGTGACGCTTGAGAATAATCCTCTTCTAAGTCTTCGTCGATGCTCTTTTCTTCGCTGGGTGTCCGCTGACCATATGGCAAGAAGGCACTTGGACGTTGAATGACGTCAACTTTGAGATTGCTACCCTCGCCCCGCAGTTGCTTCTTACGAGGACTGTCATTAAATTGTTCCTTAGCTGAAGCCAACGAGTCACTACTAGATGCTTCATAAACTGATTGAGCTCTTCTAAATCTAGAAACTGCATTTTTATCAGGCGGTCTCTCCATTTTCTTAAACATTCCTAGTACTGAAGTCACTTTACCTCGTGGCTGTTCGTTGTATTGAGCACAATCATCAGACGAGACTGCTCGTTTAATCAAGGAAGACTCGGTGAAGTCCTGACTGTTTGTTCGTTGTTGTAAAGAATTAATTGCACGGTTTACGTGACCCTTGCTATCTTCCGGTCGACGCTCGACAGACTTTCTTTGATCTCGTCTCACCCTCTCGTCGTCTTCTTTCTGTCTCACGTACGCACTTTCTTCTCTCGGTGTATCAAAGAAGTCTGGTCGTAAGAACCTCGACACTCTTCTTCCCCTCCTTCTCTCTTCATGAGTTAAGGGTGGGGGAGTTGGGGGTGACATCTCGTGGATTTCTGGTGCGAGAAACTTACCCAAAGTTGATCTTTCTGGCGTCATGCGCTGGTTTTTCTTCCAACTATTCTCCCTATTTAGAGAGATAGACCGAGTTCTACTTGCTTGTTGTCTTGGGTCTTCATGTGTTTTCCGAGGCTGTCTCAGAGTGCCGTAAATGCCAGCGGCACGCTGGTCCAGTTCCGGTTCCATCCTCTGGTAGTTTGGTTGAGGACGATTATGGGGGTGGTAACCTTCTTGTCGGTGGTGCATGTCGGTGCTCACTGAGCGACGGTATGCGTCCTGGGCGTCGTGAGCGCCACCTCGACGATATGTATCAGGACGGTACTGTTCGCTAGGGTGATGCATGCGTCTCGTGGGGGTGTATTCTGTGGCCAACCCTCCAATATCTCCTGGAGAGAGAGAAAAGGTTAGTCATTTCAGAATACATAATTAAGTGAAAAGGGGAGTTACAAAGATATAAAAAAGCAGCTGCGTTTTAGATAGTAAAATTACAGTTCAATATATTACTCGCAGAAGTAACAAATTGCAGTAATTCTAATTCCGGAAGAAATTTAAAATTATTGAATTATATTAATATTTTAGAAGTCAATTATTGCTTTTTTATTTCAATGTAAAATAGAAAGTACAGACTTTAATTCTGAATATTAGAATGAATATTTAATTATTGTTTTTAATAAAATAGTTAATGCTTTATTAATTGGCTGAACTTGGTCAATATTATTGTATTAAATAGTAGGGGAAGCAACATTCAAGTTACTGACAAATATATTCAACAGTACTTTTATTAAAGAGACTTTAAGTTAATTAGTAAATTAGTTGTTGAGAAATTAAGATCAAAGAATTTAGAAAAGAAAATTGATCAAGATTTGATTTTTTTCCCAAAATAAAGAATACCGTACAATTATTTTTTGTAAATAAATTATTGTAAATAGAATTAAAGAGTTTTTTTATAAGAGCTGTTTTAATTGTGCAGTGGTATAAGCTTAGAATATGCTAAAGCTGTTAAGAGTAGGAAGAAATGAAAAACAGAAAAATATGAATTTTAAGGGTAAGATAACACGAAACATCGATTGTTGTAGTCCCATTTGATTAACATGTAAACCTTAGCAACATCATAGTAATTCTGATTTTTTTTTGAGAGACAGTTCTTAGCACCAAAAATATGTGGAAAAAATTTCAAAACAATCAGACGATCCAATTTTTTAAAATTAATTTCTTAGTTTAGGTCTCCATGGGAAAGCCCTATACTGAAAATTTAAAAAATTCATTTAAAAAAATTGGATCGTCCGATTGTTTTGAAATTTTTCCATATTTTTTTGGTGCTAAGAACTGTCTCTAAAAAAAATCAGAATGGAGTATCAACCTCAAAATTTTTATAGCAGAAATGGATAGAGGATGAAAAGTTATGTTACTCTGATTTTTTTCAGATTTTTTAGGGACCGGGAAGTATTGCTAAAAAGTTTTGGCGAGGTTGGGTTCGAATCCACGTCGCTTTTGGGTCCTATCTTTTATTAAGAGAGGCGGCAAGAGGCGGCACTTTTTCTGCACTTTCAATAATTTTTAAAAAATAGTTGCCGGGCTCTAAAAAATCTGAAAAAAATCAGAGTAGCATAACTTTGCACCTTCTATCCATTTCTGCAATAAAAAAAATTGAGGTCGGTACTCCATTATTATGAGGTTGCTAAGGTTTACATGTTAATCAAATGGGACTACAACAATCAATGCTTCGTGTTAATAAAAAATTTAATAAAATGCAATATGGTTGCAACTTTTATAACTTTGTAACTAATTTTGTAACACTAAAAGAATTGCATGATAAAAATGACAACATTATGTAATTTCTTTTTAGGTTTTTAACAGAAATTAAAAAATCTAATATAATAATGACTGAAAACCTACAAAGAAATAATATAGCAAAAACTAAAGACTATAATTAAGTGCATAATAAAAAAACATTTACCAATATGTTATCCGTTACCCCAGAAGTTATATCATTTGATCCTGTTACAAAGATTAAGAAAGAAAGGGAGATAAGTGCAAAGGTCGCAAACACACAGCTTTTAACTTACCTGAGTTCTGCAAAATCAGCGTCGGGGGTCAGAGTCTAAGTTTTTACGGTTAGGGCCAGCGATCGGGTGAGGAGGCTACGAGATGAGATGACAAAAAACAAAAATTTTCAGGCTGTTAGAGCACACAACACGGGCTAGCGACACACAAGCAAGTCTCTGTGGCGGAGTGGCCGGGGGTGACAAAAAGTTAGTAAGACGGAGAGTTAGAGAGGTGTAATAAAGCTTTATAGTCAGGTGTGTTTAGTGTCAATGTTAAGTCCTGAAATATGTTGCATTTTCAGCAGTCAAATAATCTTAGATTCTACAAAATTTCAAATAGCTGTTTCAAATAGCCTTGTAGCTACTGAGAAAATGTTAAAAGTCTAAAATATTCTTCTAGAATATATCTCAAAAGTCAGTTTTAATTTAAATAAAAACAATAAATGAAGCATTGTAAAATGTTGTAAAAATAGTCTTTGAATATTTTCATCATTTTGGTGTATTTAATATCAATTAAAAAAATAGCAACATTTCATTGATTTTTAATATTACTAGTAACTGAATTTCAGATAATAGACCATTTTTCAGATTTTTAACATAAAATCACTGTTCGATTGTATTCAAAATACGTTACTTTCTTCTATTTTCAAGATGGTTTATTAAGGGTAAGATAACACGAACAATCGATTGTTGGTAGTCCCATTTGATTAACATGTAAACCTTAGCAACCTCATAATGATTCTGAATTTTTTTTTGAGAGACAGTTCTTGGCACCAAAAAAATATGGAAAAAATTTCAAAACAATCGGACGATCCAATTTTTTTAAATTAATTTCTTAGTTTCGGTCTCCATGGGAAAGCCCTATACTGAAAATTTAAAAAATTCATATAAAAAAATTGGATCGTCCGATTGTTTTGAAATTTTTTCCATATTTTTTTGGTGCCTAGAACTGTCTCTAAAAAAAAATTCAGAATCATTATGTGGTTGCTAAGGTTTACATGTTAATCAAATGGGACTACAACAATCGATTGTTCGTGTTATCTTACCCTTAATAACTTAAATTTATCAGTAAATTTAATCTTTATCTTTATTGAAAATGGAAGGAAGTAGATGTATTACAAAAAGTTTAAATTAAACACATCTTTCAGAACTTAACATTTTTTATATTACATAGGATACATTTTTAAACAATGAATGAAAAAATTATAAGAAATATATTTTATTAAAGAACTTCATTTTTAATTAATAAATTTTTGAAGTTCTTGTTTATGAAAGCATAGTAAATAGATTAAGCAAAGGAATTAAATTACAGTAAATAATTAACAATCATACTGCTATAATATTTCTTACAAAAATATAATAATAACTTCAGATGAGCCACAAAAGTGAAGTTCTATAAAATCTATGATTTAGTAACAAGGTCAATGAAGTCTAAATATTGGAATGATGTTAAAATACTCCACATATAAAATAGAAAAATTACTGAAAACTAAAACAAAATCTAATAAAAAAACAAAGACATTTCGTCGCCTCAGAATGCAAATCACGTAACTACAAAAAAAAAAAATTGATGCAATTTTAAACCTTATTTTACTAGAACATAAGGGTCAAAGTCCCATCAATTTTTTTTGTAGTTACGTGATTTGCATTCTGAGGCGACGATTTATTGATATAAACTTTGTTAAACTTTTAGAATTTTTATATTCAATTGATGATGATTTTAATGATTCTTAAATAGAATTAAAATACCAGAAATCAAATTTTACTCAATACAGAGTAAGGATCATGGATGACATAGAATCTAATAATTAGAATTAATTAATTAATAATCGGAAGAAACCGGCAATATGCATTTAGTAAGGGTCAATTTCCTGGTAAAAAATATGGAATTGTGATCTTATTGAAAATGCATATTGCTGGTTTTGGAGCTAGGCAACTCCTACGATATTTTTTCTCTAAATAGACAGCTATTTCCACAATTTTCTAAATAAGTTTACAGCTAATTGAGAAGTCCTCTCAGCATATTATAGAACTTCACTTTTTCTAGTCTCTTGATGCTGAGATTGTTTACCTCCTACCCTCATCAGACAGTTTGAGGAGCGAAGGGGTGATTTTGGTGAGGGATGAGAGGTAACTGACCTTCATAAGGGAAGTTAGGGTAATTGTAACCTAAGATTCTTTTGAAATTTGGTGGGCTCACGTACATTTGAAAATCATTTCAGCCATTATTTTAGTTATGTTCTTCAATGTTAGTTACGTCTATTTATCAAAGACTTAAAAGCTAGGATTTTACACTGCCTGACCAGTTTTGTAAAAAAAATTAGAATAAATTTTAATGTAGAGCTTACAGATGGGAAAGATATGTTGTAAGAAAACCCACCTTTCGAATTCTTGAATAATTTCCTCAACTTAGAAGCTAATTATTTTTAGACTTTTATTTTCAAATTATGGTAAAAAAAAAAGTTCAAAATTTAAATGAAAATTTAGACCCTTTGTATGCATTTTATTTTAGAATTACATTCAAATCAATCATTATTTGTAAAAATTGCTAGGTTAATGATGGCTAACAGCTCAAACTATCTTCCCAATAAATTTTTTTTGCTATCATATGCGTGTCTATCCTCTTTTTTTTTTTTACAATTTACAGTCTAATGTAAAGAATTAACAATGGCTGATAGAAAATGTAATAAATTTCAAAAAAATCATAGCTAACAATCACCATACCTTCGTCGAAGAGAGAGACTTTTTATCTGAAGGTTATTATTTTTAAGTACCACTAGTACGGTGGAGGTAGTTGGTTCGTTGCAGACTTGGGGTGGCCGAGAGATCGCGTCAGTACGAGGGTAAGTCCCTACGTAGCCCCAGTCTCGCGTTACGAGGGAGCGTTGACGATGAGAAACTGCCCGTGACGCTTGTAGGTATGTTGGAGGTGGAGACTGAAATCAGAAACACGAGAGACGTCGAGAGGAAGGGAGGGGAAGAACCACAGAGACATTGCTTGGAGATAATAAATACACTTGTCATTTAAGTTGTTTGTTTTTGTTGGTAATTTTAACAGGGGGTTTCTAAAAATATATAAAACTTGATTTTTCTTTAATACCTTTTCTGTAAGGTTTAAGAATTTTATGGAAAAAAAAAATGTTATTTATACAAAAAAATATTATGTTATGGGATTAAAAAAAAAAAAAAAAACTAACAAAAAATTTGACAAAAAATTTTTAAAAACAGAATATAAAAATGAACGGACGAAATACTAAAAGGGATAAGAAAAAAAAATCTGTTGGCCATGCACAAGCCAAAATGTTGCTGGGATATAAACAAAAAATTTGAACCTCTCAATACATAAGAATAAAATACTAATCTTTTATGAAAAATAATAAAATGTAAAATATCAAAATTATATTTTCACATCTTAAATTGTTTAAAATGCAGAATATGTATTTTTTTTAACTATGCTATTGAGGTTGCAGCAAACGAAAGCAAATGTTTGAGAGTTTCAGAGGAGGTGCTGCCCTCACCTCGTGGGTGGTGCTCCGAGTAAACACTGTCTCCCGCGTCAGAGGCATCTCGACTAAGGCTTCGTCGCCACGGAGACGCTCCCATGTCGTCACCACGGCTGTTGGTTCGACCGAGACGGGAGTGATCGCTGAGACGCCTGCAAGAAAGGGCTGTTAGTGACCTTGCGAGGGGGGTTGTAGGACGTCTATAGTGAGGGTTGAATTGAATTTGTTACTTCACTCTTTTAAACTAATCAATATATTTAATTTTAAAAATAAATCTTTCTTTACCTTTGACAGACATAATTTCCCATCTACAGAATAGTATTGTGGATTCCAGTTTATTGTTATAGTCTATCAAGCAAAAACTCAAGTTAATAAAAATCTTCCAATATCTGCTTCATTTGCGTTGGAAACATTCTCTGCCAAGAGATGACTACAGTAACAATATGTAGTAGGAAAATTAAATTATTTTAATAACTTTGTCACCAATATCTTGAGATTAATATCAGATTTATTGTAGAGGAAGTCAGGAACAGAGAGATATTGGAGGAATACTTACGTAAAGCTTGTTACTGTCCTTTCATGAGAAGCTAGGGAAAAACTGACACACAACACTAACATTAACAATGAGTTTACCATAATGTGGCAAACTCAGTAACATAATGTCAATGTAGGCAGAGAGTGAGGATTTCAGTAGAAATATTTTTGTTACATTAAAAAACAAAAACAAAAAAACATACTGTATCGTTAAACAATCTTTAAAATATGAAGTCTTAGAAACTTACAGGGCCATAGAACCTCAAAATTGTTTAAATTTTGGCTCTACGTCTGGTAGGAATATTTACTGAAAAATTCAAAAGGACTGCTTTTCATTATTTTAAATAGAAAGTTGAGGAAAAATTTCTCAAGTGGGCAACGGTGGGTATGTACAGTACTTCTATTCATTGCTATATTGTTACCTCAAGATTACAAAGAGACATACAACGTAGGCAATACGCATTGCCAACTTTCTGGTGATAATTACCTGGTAAGAGGCTCGCCTATGCGTGAGTGGAAGTTTGAGAAGAGGCTACCGTGAGGCTGGGTTGCGAACGGCTGCATGTGTCCGAGCAGTCTTGCCGAGGGGAAGCCGGGACGTATCCCCTCCTCCACGTTGAGACGCTGTGTCAGACTGCGTACCTGGCCGGCACACATCTGCGGTCACTCGCACGCAACACTTAGCGGACAGGCACAGACAGACAGGCACCATGGGGGGTGAGGGGACGTCTAGACTACATCTTAATGGTGTCTTAATAGAGCATCAACCTCAAAATTTTTTATTGTAAAAATGGATAGAGGGTGCAAAGTTATGCCTTTCTGATTTTTTTTCAGATTTTTTAGAGGCTTGGAAGTATTGCTAAAAAGTTTTGAACCCACATTCCTTTTAGGTCATATTCTTTTATTAGGAGAGGCATCTAGAGGCGTCACTTTCTTTGTGTTTTCAATAACTTTTTAAAAATAATTCCTGGACTCTAAAAAATCTGAAAAAAATCAGAGTACTGTAGTATAACTTTGCACCCTCTATCCATTTCTGCACTAAAAATTTTTGAGGTTGATACTCCATTATCAATAGTGAAAGTCTATGTTGTCTATATGTAGAGTCTATGTTATGTTATTTATTATTATTTTTTTTTAGAAACATAAATCGTTAAAAATATTAAATACATTAAAAATTAGATACAGAAAGACGATGAAAATTATTAAGTTTTTATAATAACCCCCCCCCCCCCCTATGAAGATAAAATAGAAGAGACGGATGTGCTCACTGCATGCTAATTTCTAAAGGTTTAAAAATTTAAAAATAATTTATTTTCAGATCTTAAGTTAGGTGCTTAGCAGCATAACTTAAATCTTTATCTGGCAACATGAAGAGAGTAAAAACGTTGTATATATAGGGTTACTTATAGCAATAAAATGGCTTTTACAAGTCAAATATAAATTTAAAACAGTAATTAACTAATTTGATCATCTTATTTTTTTACCGATACAGAATTTAATATGTAAACAGAGATGATGATGTGAAAACATTGAGAAAAGACTGGAAGGGACAGAGTTAGAAGACGTGACTTCTCCGCGACTCACGACTTACCCTGGACAGTAGTGTCGAGAAAAGACTCTCCGCGGTGAGGATCTCAAAACCGTCGTCTTCGTCGTCTTCCTCTCCGGAACTGAAGCTGTCGTTGTGGTCCAAAGATGGGCGTGACGGTCGAGAGCTCCTGTGAGACAAACAACGTGAGTGTGGCAGAGAATATAATAATGATTTATTTTGAACAAAGTTTGGCCATACTGTATACAAGACAATATAGATCACCCTTTAAAAATATCTAAACTAACAGCCACAAAAATAACAAGATAAAATCAATAAAATATATATTGTATAATCTATTATACCATTAATTCATACAGTATATGGGAGACAATTTTCAGGGTTTCTTTTTTTACATAGTAAAATTCATTAACTGAGCTTGAATTATAATAATAAATGTATCTTTTGCACTGGCCGGCAAGCTTTGATAAAGCTTTGGCTGGACAATAATTTGTATGATTGAATAAAAGAATATATATTAAATAAACAAAAAAAAAAAAGAATACAGCATTAATAACTACAATATTAGAATGAAGTGTGAAGAGAAGGTGCTTGCCAAATGGAATACAGTATTTGCATGCTTTATTTTACTGTAACTTGATAGTTTTTGCTACTTTTTACTCAATTTATATAATATTACAAATGTAACCAAAGCTTATAATAAAATTTTTATTCTACAAAGGGGCGTCTGGTAGCTCACAAATGTCTGTATTATCAGCATAATCAACGCAGTGTATAACGGTAAGGCTAAATTCTGCAAGCCCCTTTGCAAAGACAATTATTGAAATATGAACAGAGCATTTAATTTTTCTAGGTTTATCTCTTTATTAAAATCAAGGTTATGCAGAAATACAAATTTTACCTACTAACATAGCAAATATTTTACATCATTACAGTATACCAAGAGAAAGACAATGGTGATAAGATTTGTTGTGTTTCTTCCCTCACATATTGATTTAATCGTTAACCTAATAAAAAAATATTAATATTAACTCACCTAAGTCTGTGCATGTGCATTCCACGTCCGAGCGTTCCTCCGCCAGAGACTGGCCCCTCCTCCTCCACGTGGTCACTGACCAATGAGGAGAGTCGGTGCAGTGGAGGAGCAATGCCATTGGTCGGCTCTGGAGTAAGGTCATCACCCTCGCTCAACAGCCTGCAAACACAAAAATAAGGTCACTTAAAGGTAATGTCTTCAATAATTAACTGTTAAATCTTGCTAGGTGATACAATATTACCGTGATACATCATATTTGAGTAAAAATAAATTGATAAATTGATGCTGAATGTGTTTCCTGGAGAAGAATTTTCCCCATAAGCCACCATATTGAATTTTGGAATTATTTCCCCCAGAACATTTGGAGTTCTTATTTCTGCAAATCAAATTGTTTGAAACATTACTTTCTTAATGAAAAATTACTCCCTCCCACCTCCCTTACCTTTTTAGTAGATTGCACAGTGCATGGGAACAGAAAATGCATTAAAACTAATTTTTCTTAATATATATCTAAAGTCTCCAAAAATCCTATATCTAGCAACTTGATTTTTCACCCCCACTTACCCCATCCTGCGACCCAGCGGCCTGGAAATCCTGCCAGGTCGTCCCCTGGTTGGGGTGCCTGGGGTGGACGGTTCTGAGGAAGGCTCCAGGCTGCCAGCTCGAGGTGTGATGTAGCCACCTCCCTCCACCGCGATGGGGATGATGAACTCTCGAGGGGACTTGCGGATCGGCTCTCCTCGAACAGCTGTTCACAAGAAATAAATTATTTTGTTAAGTCAAAGCATGAAATAGTTTTAAATTATGCTTCAAAATATAATGTTAAGAGGAAAGAAGCGAACAAAGTATTCAGTATTTCAATGGCAAACACAGTAAAAATTACAAGGTGTGAATAAATAAATAAATAAATAAATAAATAAATAAATAAATAAATAAATAAATAAATAAATAAATAAATAAATAAATAAATAAATAAACAAACAAAGAAACAAACAAAGAAACATAAAAATGAAGGTTTTAATTTTTGTTAAATCTAAGTACGGTACTAAAGAAAATTTAAAACAGGCTTCTATTTTGATTTTCTGCAACTAAAAATAACCTGCTTTACACTAGACCTTTTTCACATTTGAAACTTATAAATAAGAACCAATATCTTGTAAAGAGAAACACTCACTTTCTGGCTCCGACTCCTGCGTGCTCTGACGGGACAAGCTCTCCCTCTTGACAGGTGCTGGTTTGGGAGGAAGTGCCGGTGGCTTGGGCTCCTCCTCTCCCTCCATTCTAATCGGGATGATCCTCTCCTTGACACGGCTCTCAGGTTCCAGTGACACCGACCTGAAGGAAGTTGGTGCCGTGTTCGAGTGTTTGTACGGTCTTGCTTGTCTCGGGACGGTGGGAGCAGCCACTGGGAAGGCTACCTCCGAACGTTGGGTCTTGATGCCTTCGGGAGAGCCCACCATGTGTTCCACTTCAGTCCGGTACTCAGGCTTAGCAGGTAGGGTCGCGGGCGCGGGATTGTTCAGTCTGATCTCCGCTTTAGAAGTCCGTCTTGGTAGCGTAGCAGACTTGGCGTTGGATTCGAGAATGATCTTCATTGTTGTGGACTTCTTCTTGGGTTCAGAAGGCTTTGTTTCAGGTTCTACTTGAACTGGGGATTCAACAACCTTCACTTGGGATGGTACTTTAGGAGAAGCTTCCTTAGCCGGTGATACTGCTTTTGGTTTAGGAGTAGTTTCTTTGAATGGTGATACTGCTTTTGGTTTAGGAGTAGTTTCTTTAAATGGTGATACTGCTTTTGGTTTTGGAGGTACAATTTTTTCTGGGGATTTCTTAACAACCTCTTTAACTTTCTTTATCTGGGCTTCTTCAGAGATTGGCTTTTTCTCTGAAGGAGATAAAGGAGACACAAGTTTAGGTACCGTTTCTTTCTTTTCTATTTTTGGTGACTCTGATTTTGTTGTTGGTTTCAATTTAATAATTTCTTTCTTTGGTTCTTCTGTTGCTTTAGAAGTGCTTGCTGATTTTGTTGGTGTTTTCTTCTCAAAAGCTTTCTTAAAGTCACTAATTTTAACTCCTGGGATGAAAAGTTTCTTGGGTTTCTCAGGTGATGGTTTATTATTGTCAATATTACTTGTTGACATACTATTGAATTTCTCAGCCTTCTCAAATATACTCGATCTTCTTCTAACGTCAGTTTTTGGAGTAGATACTTCGGGGGATTTTTCAGGACTAGCTGAATCTAACTTTGTAAGTTCCTCAGTTTTAGTTCTTGTTTTTAAACTCTGAGGCCGTCTTTTGACAGGAGATTCCACAACTTTGGGGGATTCTTCTTTCTTTTCTACCTTTGGAGATGGTTCTTTGGTTATCACTTCTTCTTTCACGGCCACTACCTCTGGTGGTACTGGGGCTACACTTTCTAAGACTACAGGGGTTTCTACAGGCGTTACAACTGGTGTTTCAGCAGCAGGTTTAACCTCGTTGATTGCTACTACTGACTCAGGTATCAAAGCATTTTCTACGACGGGCGTAGTTACTTCAGAATTTGTTTCTACTCCATTTGTTTCACTTTTAATAGATTCAACTTTCTTCTTTCTTTTAACCTTTGCATTCTTATCTGTTAATATTTCTGAACAGCTTGGCTGATCATCTTTATTAGGCACTGTGGTGGGTTCTTCTGGTTTCTCTGCGACAGCTTTTGCTGCAGATTCTTTTTTAACTTTAATTGACTTTCTCTTTTCCTTTATTTTAACTGGACTCTTGTTTTCTTGCTCGACAGTTTGGTCAACATCCATGGACTCGTCCTTGGACTTGACCTCTTCTTTCTTCTCCTCTACCTTCTTTGCTGGTTCGGGCTGAGTGGGCTTTGTTTCTTTTCTCTTGGCCCCCGTTTCTCCACTCGGACACTCCTGTAGTTTTCTCTTGGGTGCTGCGGCTGCTGCCTCCTCTCCTGCCAAGGGTGGGGGTGGCACAGAGGGGGGTGGGGGTAGGGGCAGGCGTGGAGGGGAGGGTTTGCGACTGGGGTAGTCGAGCTCCATCAGACTGCCCACAGATTGTGAGCGAGGGAATGAGGTCGGAGGTAGTGCAGACACAGGTGTCGTCTGTGGATACAAAAAAAATTTAGAACAGAGAACAGTTTTTACATGCTAAAAATATATTGTTCTACGATATTAAATAACAAAGATGGATTGTCAAACATATCAAATTTTTGACAGAACTAATATACAATGATTATTATTTCTTAATTTTCAAGATTTGATAAACAATCGTTTAAATAGATTTTTTTCTATTTTTAAAATACAAGAAAAAGAAAACTCTTTCAGTATGATCAAATAAAAGGAAATTCTATGTTATTTTTTTTTTCTTTTATATCCATATAACACCTAAACTTAATGTTCTCATACCCTGACTAAGATTCTGTTTACTCTATCTCTCATATTATCTACCTTTTCAATATTTTAAAACCTGACTCTATCTCTCCTGACCTCAAGTGACCCCACGTACCTCCTCTGTCTTGGTTTCGGGCACTACAAGCTTGTCTGAACTGGACGGAGCTGGAGCGAGGGAGAGCAGCAGGTCCAGCCTCACTGGCGTCTGATTGGCTAGCATCTCGGCCTGCTCCAGACAGTTCTCTGCATAGCCCTCATTGACCCACCAGTGGCTGCAGATCCGCTCAACGTCGGCACGCTTGCGGGGCGTCACCGTCAACATGTCTCGGATCAGGGGAGATGCCGCTGTAACGTCAACACAGTTAGCGGTGGTACATAAAAATCAAGAACTATAATATATATATATAGTAAAAATTTTAAGTAAATTTTATTCAAAAAATGATTTTCATAAAAGAATAAATAATAATATAATAATTTTTAAATCTCCCTAAAAAAAAGTAATACACTTTCCTCAACATGTCAAGAGATTTTTAAGGTACTTTATTTTCAAACCTCTGCATATTTTGAGACAATAGTTGCCAATTCAGAGAACCTACTTTAATTTTCAACGAAAAACAACAATAAAACAATGAACCCTAAAAATCATAAGCAAAAAAATATTTAGCTTGCACTTTCACTTTACTGAACATTTTAATTAAGAGACTAATTAAGTATTCATTAATAAAGATTCCATGACTAACAAGGTCAATGACTGCTACTCACGGGAAGGTTTCTTGGGCTCGAAATAGTCCCCCTGGGAGATTTGTTTCACCAGCTTCTTGAAGTTGGAGCCGTCAAAGGGCATCGCTCCGTACACCAAGGTGTAGAGTAGCACACCCAGTGACCTGGGAGGAAAAACATCAGGTCACAAAAGTGTAAAACAGGGTTGGTGTAGATGGGAGTAAGGGTCAAGATATTGGCAGGAACAAACTTTAAGTTTTTTCAGACTAATTAAAAAATTTATTAACATAATATAGCTAATTGTTCTAAACAAAAATAAAAGAATTTTCTACCTTACAAAAGTTAAAAGCAATAAAAAAATTCTTCCACAAAAATCACTGACATTATTATTTGTCTGACACCAGCGACACTCACCAGCAGTCGACCTCCGGTCCGTGGTAGGGCGTTCCCTTGACGATCTCAGGTGAGGCGTACAGCGGACTGCCACAGAAGGTGCTCAGTAGCCGCTGCTCGTCAAACACGTTTGAGAGGCCAAAGTCCGCAATCTGAAACAAACAAGCAGTTAGTATACAGGTAATCAGACAGCTCTTCAGAGCTTTATATTAGCATGTAGGTATTAATAACATTTTTTGGAGTCTCATATTAAAAAAAAAAAAAAAAAAAATACATAATAATAATACTGAAAATAGTATATTCAAACAAACGAACAAGCAACAAACAAACACACATTATATAATTAACATATGACATGACATTAAAAATTCATGTCTCCCCTCCACCCTCATTACACATTACAACCCCAATCGCCATTATCATACAATTACACGCGTCATGTTATGAATGAATGAATAATTACATGCAATTGGTCACCATCTTACTTTTGCATTTCCTGTCTCATCCAGCAGAATGTTCTCGAGCTTCAGGTCCCGATGGCAAATTTTGTGCTGAAATCAAAGGTCAGTTTAGGTACATTGAAAAAAATTAATGTTACCACTCAAAATAAAAATCACTAACAATAGTTAGAAGTTGGACAGCAACACAAAGCAACAGCTCTTTTTGTTGTTGCTGATAAGATTTAGTGAAAATTCACCTTGTGACAGTAGTAGACTGCGGTTGCGATCTGCCTGAAGATTCTGCGAGCCTCAAGTTCCGCCAACACCTTGCGCTCACTGAGGTAGTCGTAGAGCTCCCCACCGGCTGCATACTCCATCACAAGCACCATCTTCTCACGGTTCTCAAACACCTCGTAGATGTGGATGATGTTCGGGTGGCGTACCTGAGTATAAGGGACAGTCCGTCAACATTTCTTCATACCAGTCAAAGTTTCATCCATGTCCAGAATGATTTAGGAAATATAAAATTGCTAAATTTCATTTATTTGCCTGTGTACCGGAAAAGGAGCAGCCAATTTTTCCCCCAATTAACTGGTTATCGAGGTTTCCTTAGTGAAAAAGTACCTCAGAAAAAATTCTGGCTACGCCTTTGAATATAGATTTTTGTCTATCTTTATACAAATAAAAAAAAAAAAAAAAAAACATAAGTATAGGAGACATTTTTTTTTAATAAATTCTCTCTTTAAAATTTGTAATAAGCCAAATTTTGCATTTTAAAGACACTGTACAGATTGTATTTTTGAAGACTTGACTCACCGACGACAT